>OY744482.1:282679104-283289956 GCA_963556165.1 Tipula helvola
ATTAATTTTTCGTTGAGTTTTCTGTAGTCATTGTCAATACATAATCGATGTTGACCGTTTTTCTTCCGGACTAGGACCACTGGACTCGCGTAGTCGGATACACTCTTTTGAATAATACCGTTTGCTAACCATTCGCTGACAACATCAACAGGCTGTTCATCTTTCAGAACAATTGTGGTTGATATATTTGTTGTTTTGGAACCAACTGGTTGATACTGCGTTATCATTTCCTGAATCTCCTTGTGGACTTCACGATCTTTAATGTGGCTAAGATTGACATTGAATACCAAATCGTGTTGGATATAATCGACTTTATAGATTTTTAAAACATCTGCTATTTCATCTGAAGTTGAATCTGGTAACTTCTTTTCTATTTGTACTCCGGAGTCACTGATTCTCAAATCTGCTTGCTGAAGCAGCTCATTTCCAATAATCATTTTCTGTGTACATGCCGATTCGGAAATGACGAGCAATTTCATGTTATAGAACTGATCATCAATTTTAACGTCCATAATGAACGATCCAAAAGGTTTTACTCTGGAATTACCAAAACCGATCAGTTCAAAGTCGTCTTCTGCCAGAATGACTCCACCCAACTTGAATTATTCGTCAGCTCTGGTTAAATTTACACTGCTTTCGGTGTCAATCAAAGCATCAAATTTAACGCCTTGAATGGAAGCTGGTTTCAGGTTTGGATTAGCTCTTAAATCACAAACGTTTACTTCCTTCTTTATTACACTTGAAGCATTTAGGTGTTGTCGATGTGCATTCCGCAGTTTGATGATCTTTACTTCCACAATTTAAGCATCGTAATCGTGACGACTGGCCTGATTGAGACTGCTGGACTGTATTCATTTTGGGCTTGCTGATATCACGGGCTGAAGTGTTTGTCATTCATCTTCTCTCAAGTGACAATTCCTCAACATGCTTTTCGTAACTTCGAATTTTTGTTTTCACGAAGAGTATAGTGGCACCTAGTAATATGACTTTATCTCGTTCCGAACCACCAATGCCTTCGATTACGTAATAAATTATCGATAACCCGTCGAGACTGACTTGGGACGCGATCTTGTTCATCGCATAAACATACTGGAGTAAGTCTCATTCATCTTCTTCTTTTTTCGTTTACGCAACTGTTCAATAATGTCAGCCACACAAACTTGAATTCTTCAGTCAATCTTTCACGCCATTCTTCATATGATCGGATTATACCTTCTGACGTTACCAATTTACGAGCTGCACCTCGCAACAATCGCTTAGCATACACAAACTTTTGAACTGGCGACCATCCCATGATCTCACTTTGGTTGTCAAAATCGTCGAGCCAACGCGCGACAATTTCATTTTTCTCACCACTAAAAGTTGACATTGATTGTTCAACATCACGAAAAACAATTTTCGAATCAGACATTTCGAAATTCAACATTTTTATTTCGCGATGACGTTGGAGTGCTGCATTAAGGTTCATTCTCATTGACCTTTGAGTTTGACTCTAAATCAGAACTATACGGATGACTAGCAAAATAATATTTTAATATTTCCAGCAATTTTCAAACAACCAATCTTTAATCAAATTCATAACTTTTCTATTATTTAACTGCGCACGTAATATTTGTGGCAAACAAATAAAAAATGTGGGGCCGAGACTTGCGGTAAGCTTCACTATTACATCCCGGAACAAAAAGGAACTTTCTGTAATTATTACGAATGTCGTAAACAGTACTTAATCTCAAAATTAGATTCTTAAAAACTTTAAATACATATAGGTGTTGCAATGGCAACATTTTACAAGCCTCAAAAAATGGCCAAGAACGAACACGGCGACTCTTAAAAAACATAACACGAACAATATATTTTGCAAAATGTATAACGGTAATTTAAAGGAAAGTCTAGATTCATTCAACACATGCATGATAAAAATGATAATGGTTATAACTGATGCAGCAAATACATGGAATGAAAAGAAAAATTTATTTGCTCTTTGATCTTTTGAAAATGAATTTTCCAATTTAAATTAGCATCCAGATGCAAACCTGGAAACTGGAACATAACTCGCAAATGGATCACCAGCTAACCTTAAAAACATAATTTAAGTTTTTTCGCTTAAAATCATGGAATGATCATCAGACCAAGATCGAAATAATATGACTGTTTAAAATTAGGAGACAACATTTAAAATTTCTTAATAAAGTCTGTTTTATTTAATAAAATTAACGTTTTCGACCACTAAGTGGTCATCTTCAGATTTCATTTACAACTAGTGACTACAAAAGCATTAACATACCCTCGTAATGAAGGTATGATGGTGAGATGGAATTATGGATATGATAATATGGTATGATGAAATTATTGTGTTATTGTTTGATGGTATGATAGTATGATGGTATGGTGGTTTGTCTTTATGATGGTATGAAGTTATGATGGTAACATGGTACAATGGTGTAATGGTTTGACGGTATGCTGTTATGATGTTATTATTGTAAATATAATGGTATGGTGGTATGATAGTATGACTGTTTTATCTGATGGTGGTATGACGGTAAGATAGTCTGATGGTGTTGAAGCCCTTGGAAGTATAGTTTGCAGTAATTTGGAGAAAAGGTTGCATATTGAAGAGTTGATAATCTCTTTGGTTAAAATTGAAAAAAACCGGAAAATATTAGGCCATATTCCGGGATTTAAAATTTTATGTTATGTTATGTTATTTTTGTTTGTTCAAGACAAATTCAAACAGTATGCGGGATAATAAAATATGTAACATAAAATGAATTTTATTGCACTGGAAACGGGGCAATGCTCTTTATTATGGCATCATAAATCCATTTTTATTATGTTATTTCACCGCTTCCTATTAGAATTTGCATACTAAAATCAAAAATACCATTTTTTTTAATTCTCTTTTTTTTCCGCTGGCGCTACATCCCATAGAGGGATTTGGCCGCTTCATGCTGAAGTTTCGTAATCATTTTTGTTAACGGATAATGAGTGATTAATTCATTGATCCTACCCTTAACCAGCCGTGATTTTTTCATCACCCGCCGGGAATCGAACCCGGGACCTCCGGAGCGTAAAGCAAGTATGCTAATCACTGTGCCACCGGGGCGGTTTTTTTAATTGCCTAATCAAATATTACAAACTAATACAAACTTTTGATTAAGACTTAACCTATGTTAGTTCTTAATACTAACTTGCACATTACTTTAGATTATATTAGACCTTTTTTTTAAGACGCCGGCCGGTATCTTGGCCTTTTTAAAATTCCCCTGGCTAAAGCATTGGGATGATGTTCTAATTTCAACTGGTACTTTTTACTGTACTGCTTGATTGTGTCTGCTACTGTTTCGATGTGTAGGTCCCGTTTGTGTTACATATGTAAATACCAGGACGCATTTACCATTGTTCGACTGCATTCGTTTCAGTTTTATTATATTGGAAAATTTGACCCCCACAATTGAATACCATACGTCCAGATAGGTTTAAGCATCATTTTATATAGTAAAACCTTACGGTCTAGGCTTAAGTTGGAATGTTTTCCCATTAACCAGTTCATTTTAACATACCTTAACTTGATTTGTTGACGTATCGAGCTTCGATATGCTTTTTCCATGTAAGCCTTCTATATAAATGTAGGCCGAGATATTTAACGTTTTGGTGTTGTTGTGGTAGAATGATATTGTTTAGTTTCACAGGCGGATAGGTAAGTTTACGGAGTGTGAATGTAATGTGTGCCGATTTACGCTCGTTGGCCTAAATTCTCAATTTAGTTAACCATTTTTCTATTTCGTCTAAATGGTCTTGTAGATTTTTTGTTACTATCATGGGGTTTTGAGCGTAGACATGACTGTAGCATCTGCACATGTTGAAAATTTTACATATTTGGATAGATCTGCTGTATAGATCAAATATAATAGCGGCCCTAGCACAATGGTGGATACGCTGTTATATTTCACGAAAAACTTTCGATCAAGCAGATAATTTTTAATGATGTTAGAAAAACTTTTTGGTAATTGTTATTGTTTGGTCTAAAAACGCTGCAGAGCAGTACTTTTTTCGTTCTAGGTCGTTCCTGATTTCAGAGATGACTCTATGAACTTGTTCTACGGTTCCGTTTTCTTCTCTAAATCCGAATTGATGATAAGGAATAATTATTTTCTCGTGCAGAATTGGTTTAAGTTTTTGCAGGACCATTTTTTCGAATAGCTTGGAGAAAGTCGATAGTAAACTAATTTGGACATTTTGTTTCATCTTTACCATGTTTTGGAATCATTATGATTTGCGAAATTTTCCAAGTTTCAGGAAAGTTATAGCCATTATAGCGTTGAAAATGTATGTTATTCATTTGGTACACTTTTCCGGAATATTTTTGAGTATTTTACCACTTATCAGATCATGCCCTGATGCTTTCCTTGGATCAATGTTTTCCTTGATTTTCTTCTGTACATGGCGCCACTTACATTTAATTGGCTGGATTTTCTCAGCTTCTGCATCATCAGGTATAAATTTAGAGCATCCAATTTCTTCGTTGGGTATAAATACCTTACTAAGATGTTGAGCAAATATGTTTGCTTTATCT
The DNA here is from genome assembly GCA_963556165.1 of Tipula helvola. Taxonomy (NCBI): domain Eukaryota; kingdom Metazoa; phylum Arthropoda; class Insecta; order Diptera; family Tipulidae; genus Tipula; species Tipula helvola. The sequence continues at coordinate 282,683,678 of OY744482.1, forward strand.
ACATCACTTCTTGCCCAGTTTCCGTCAGGGAGACGAATCGGAGGACATGAAGTGTTTGTCGTTTCAGCTTATGTGTGGCTTTCCAAAGAGAGTAATCTATTTCTTCGGTCGCTGTAAGTTCACTGAGATAATATTGAACCCCTTCATTACGTTCTTTTAATAAGGCCATTTTCAGATTTTTGATCGCTTTATTTAAATTTGATTTAAGTGTAGGCGATCTGTGTAGTTGTCATTGCCTGCGTATTGAGCGTTTTATGATTAACAGCTACTGAATATTCTGAGAGGGTTTGTACAACTTTAAGTAAACTGAGCTGCATGGTGTCGCATCCGCTCATGTTTTGTTTTTTCGAGATGCTTAATGAACATTCTTTGTTTAAAGTCGACTTGAATTGGGTCCAATTAGTACGTTGATTCGTCAGGAATCTAGGTGGAGTTAGTTTAGAACTTGCATGTTCAGTGTTATTAATATCGGTGAGTGATGAGAAGATAGATCATAACAGGTTTCGGCCAATATAAGAGGTCTAGCTACACTCTTTGTTACACAAAAATCCAAGTTGGGTGGCCAGTAGATATGTAATCTAATAGTTCATTTTGCATACATTCCCACAATTGTTTTCCTTTCGAAGAAGTTAGTCTGGAACTCCACTGGATATTTTTGGCGTTGTAGTTACCTTCCGCAAGGAACTTATCTCCCAGAGTTTTGAAGTAGTTTGCAAACTGATGTCTTTTCACTGAATGTTTCACTCCACAATAAACTATAGATATGGTGAATTTTCCTGTCCATTCCTCCAAATAAATGCTAGTTGCTTGTATATGCTCCTCACTATATTTTTGGAGTTCATAATGTCTAATTCTCTTCTTGATAAGGATATCAGTTCCCCCATGCGATTTTCCGCTATGATGCATAGTGTCAAAAAGGTGTATCCTTTGATTTTGAAATGGCTCGTAATTGTAAAATGGGTTTCAGAAATCAGCATAATATCGATGTTGTGTTCAATAAGAAAATTTTGTACCTCTAGTTTACGTTTCTCCTCCACATTTCACGGTTCCTAAGTGTTTTATCGAATTTCGTTGAGGGCGAACCAGTACAAGTGACGTTCCGCTCTAAGAACGCTCCATTGAGGTCACTACTGAGGAAATATTGAACAAAATCCAAGATTTTATGTTGACTGATCACCGAGTGAAGATTAGAGAGATTGTTAAAATGGTAAACATTCGAAAGAACGCGTACGGAAACGGAACATCCTACATGAACGTTTCAGCATGAAAAAGTGATCTTCTTAAACGTTAATGCACCAGCTCACTCGTCCGCAGTCACCAACACCAAATTGGCCGAACAGGTCCATCAGATTTGTCGTCTTGTGACTTGTTCCTGTTTCTAAATATGGACAAATGGCTCAACCGGGTTCGATTAATCGAACTTTTTAGATGGCTTAATTGGAATATCGTTGTGTCTGTGCTAAGTGTATTGAGCTGAAAGGATGCTACTTTGAAAAATATTTCACTTTTTCATTCAAAATGTAGCTAACATTTCTTTATACTCTGGGGCTTATCGTTTTAAAGTTTGGTTAGTATCCGGGGAATGAAAATGTGTGTATATTTGTAATAATAACTAAATAAGAGGAAGTCAGCAAATTCTCAGTCGGCCATTTTTGGCAAAATGCTTAATCCTATATATGGTATGGAGTCCTCCATTTTTTTTTTCAATGATTTAAAAAATCGCTTCTCGCTTCTCATCGCTTATCGCATGCACTCTGTTTACAATTGACATTTACTGAAATAGTTCAAGCTAATCAGAAATTCTGTCATTTGTAGTTTAGCTGTGATTTTTCAAAAATCTTAACATCAAGAGACGATCATTCCTCTTAAAAGGAGGAATAAGAGTGGCAACTTTCACTAGGTGCGTCCGAAATACGAATTGAATATGCAATTTCGAAAAGGGCACATGTCTGAAAAATTAAATTTTTCAGGAATTGAGGAAAACTAATTATTTTCTAAAGTAGTAAATAAATTTATACAATTTATTTTAAGGGTACATGTAGGGTCAAAAAGTAATCGAAAATTATATAAATATTTAATGTTAATCTTTATTCTATATATTTTTTTATATATTTTATACATAAGAGATGTGCCCTTTTCGAAATTTCTGAAACATAAACGTACAGTGATTTTCAAAATAATACCACAGTTAATTTCAAAATTCATTTTTACTCTTATTTGTGCATGATTAGATCTAATATGCGTTTTTATTGAATAACATTGGTCGTGTGCTCCTGGCATTTGTGAACGGTCATTTATTCCAAATTCGACAAATTTCAATTCCAAATTTTCTGTTTATTTTTGTGTTTCTCATTGTTAATAGACTTTTACTCGATTCTAAAAATGTTCGATCGGATTCAGATCAGGTGACTGACTTGGCCATTGCGCGACCCCATTTCATAATCGTTAAACTAATATTTTGCTACCTCGAGGTATTCTTTAGGTCGCTATCTTGCTGAAAACACAAGCGTAGTGGTTTATCTTCTTCGGTATAACCAAGAATTAGATGAGTTAATAATATGAATGTAAACAACCGCAATCATTCCATTTTCCGGACAATAAATTGTCATGTTCAGAAACGTTGTGCAGAACCAAACAGATTAGCTTTCATTTTGTCAATTCATAGTACTTTTTTCCTCCTTTTTGGCATCAAAACTATGTTTGGATAAACAAGGAATGGCTCGGGTCTTTCAAACTATTTCGAGCAACTGCTTGTGAATGATGCCTTCTAAATAATTAACATTTATAAACCTTCATTCGTTAGAGGTGATAGAAGAATGTTTCATTGCAGTTCGGATAATTAAAGTCCCCAGTATAAGCTTGTATTTTCAGCAAAACAACGACCAACCATACCTCAATCAGAGCAAACGACAGAATTAATTAAGCAAATTACAACGGCGTGATCACTCACCTGATCTGAATTCGATCGAACATTTTTGGAATCGAGTAACAGTCTATTAACAATGAGAAACACAAAAACAAAAAGAAATTTTTGATTTAAATTTGTCGAATTTGGAATAAATCACCGTTCACAAATGCCAGGAGCTGGTGAAGTGATTCGGAATGAAGATTACACGACCAATACTATTCAATAAAAATGCATATTAGGTTTAATCATATACAAATAAGAATAGAAATAAATTTTGAAATTAACTGTGATTAAATATGAATTTTTATATTTAATTGTAAGTAAAAAAAAAATTAAAAATTGATAAGCAGTTTTTTAGTTAATTAAGAATTTGCAATAATATTATACCTAGTGTGCTGTATAAACTTTACGAAACTTTTATATATCAAAATCACGTTAGCAAGAGACGGAGATATATCGCCTTCGCCGATTAGTAAAATGCATTAAATTCGAAAAGGGCACATCTCCAAGAGTTGTGACCTTTTCGAAATTTTGTCATACACATCAACACTGGTAGCAGTATTAATACAAGAGATGTGCCTATTTCAAACAAAATAGGTGCGGGGATATATTTCCATCACATTAACGTGAAAAAACGGTTTTGTCAAAATTTTCGAGATGTGCCCTTTTCGAAATTGCATATTCAATTTAAATGCACATTTTTTAAAATGCGCATTTTTGGATTAAATAAAATTTCATTAACATCATTAAATTAAATAAAATTGTACAAAACCAAATTAATAAATCGATAAATATGGTTAATTAAAGTATAAATTGACATAAAACTGATGTATTAAAAATGCACTTAAAAACTACATCGCATGTAGTTTTCTAAATGTGTCTCCGCTAAGTGCACATTTTCCATTTCGGACGCACCCAGTGATTCTGCAAATTTTAATTCGGTTCTACTACGGTTAAACAACACACTTAATAAATTAACAATGTTGAAACTAATTCTTTTAATAATTGCACTAATAAAACGAAACAAATCTGTTGAGTGTTTATCCTCAAGGGAATTGATAATGAAATATAATGCGAAATTGTCAAAACAATTAGCAATTCTACTGAGAATGGGATGTGATTGGTCGTCTGATGTTCCATTAATTTCATTTAACTCAATTTTTTTAAGTTTTATACTATATAAAGCCTTTCTAATACCTCTTGTATCTACACAACTTTGATAACCATTTTGAGTTAGAACATCATTAATTATTTTGAAATTTTCGGCATGAAAACCTTATCCGATAATCTCAAATTATTTTTTGTAAGATGATGGCCAAGAGTCATAATTTATAATACCGACCTGGCCAGGTTTTTTTATGAAATAAATCTGTCGTTAGACTTCCATCCTCATTACGTCTTACCTTATTATCTAGAAAGGCTAAACGACCTTGGTTTTCAATTTCACATGTAAACTTAATTCGCGGGGTAAAACTATTAAATGAGTCCAAAAAATTATCAATTTCCGAATTTGGAATTGTGGTAATAATATCATCAACATGCCGGTAAAAGAAAAAGGTTCGACGGAAGATGTTTTTAACACTTCAGTTCAACGTGTTCCATTACTATAGGTTTGACACGTTTGGACTAACTGGTGAACCCATCGGTGAACCAAACACTTGTTTAAAATATCTTTCCCCAAATCTAAATTCAGTATGATCTAATACAAATTTTAACGCTTCTAAAAAATTGTTTGACTTCAGAAATGGATTACTAAATGTTTTAATGCTATTCCACAATTGCTTAACAAAAAATATTACCAAAGATGAGTCACGTTTGTGAATGACGAGACCCAATCTAACGCTACTAATACATAATTTATTGGTAGAGACACATTTTTAATTTTTTTTTAAATCTGCGTTTTTTACAACCGAAAAGTTATTTCCCACGTACCGATTTTAAATATTAGACAAAAATTTGGATAAATTATATAAATGTGAACCTAAATATCTTACAAATGGTCTCAACGGAATACCAATTTTGTGCACTTTTGGCAGACCATGTATTCGTGTGGTCGTACCATGATAATTTTTGCCAAATTTTTCACAATTTTTCCTAAACGTTCCCTAAAGCCAATGAGTTCATTTCATTTTGATTGAATTAAAGAAATACCAACTTTCCGAATTTCAATGTAAGTGTTGTTGTCTAACAAGAGTAACTCCATTTTTTCTAAATATTCAATTTTTGGCATAAGTACCGTTATGTTACCCTTGTCAGCTTTCAACACATACAATTAGGGGTGCTCATTCAAAATTTGCTTTACCTTTTAAGCCGCTCGAATCTATTCAATTTCTCAAAGCACCTGGTCAAGATTTAATCTTCAATGTTTTCTTGAAACATCTTCCAGAATCTGAACTTAAAGTTCTAACAAATTTATTATCGTATTGTGTCAGAATTTCATATTTTCCCTCATGTGGGAAAATAGCAAAGGTGGTTGCAACAATAAAGCAAGGTATAGTAACCCATGCGATATAGACAGCTATCGTCCAATAAGCTTGCTTAGCTCGTTTAGTATAGTAGCTGAATTTATCGTCAAAAGTGGGCTCAATGATTTTTACCAATATTCTGCTATCTACCAAGTCGATAACATAACGCGGCATGTTAAAATCCAAAAAGACTTGAAAATATTTACTGGCATGGTCCTTTGACCTAGAAAAGCATTTGATTCAGTCTGGATTAATGGTCTTTTGCATAAACTTCATAAATATTGCTTCCCGATGTACTTAATCAAACTATTGAAATCGTACTTCGAAAATCGAAAATATTTTGTTTAGACCGAAACTCCAATTCCAGTCTAATGAATATCAACTCGGGGGTTCCTCAAGGATCTGTAATAAGCCCTATTTTATTTTGTATTTTTCTAAATGACATACCCACTAAAGATGAATGCGAAATCGCACTATTCGATTAATGATATATCAATCTATACGTCCGACATTTACTCTAAAGTCATAATAAACAGACTCACTGATTATATCAATATATTGGTAGCTTACTTTAAAAAAATGGGCCTTAAACTGAATTTTATCAAATCACAGTCTATATTTTTTTCACGGTGTAGGATGACAACTAAACAACCTCAAACAAATCTGGTTTTAAACGGTCAACAATATTAACCTGAGAAAAAATAGGTCAAATATCTTGGCATTCTCCTGGACGCAAAAGTGACATATACCAAAATCACTTAAATTGAATAAATCACTTTGAAATTTTGAATAAATGCTAATTTCTAACGGTTTCGAAGTCCAACTATCTATCTATTATTTATTTTCCTATAACCGTAACATCTAAGGAAATTATTAAGGTAATTGGTGGCACAGTAGTTTGTATAATATAATTAAGGTTCATATTTACTAATTTTACAGTCGACATTTATTCACACGTTTTAATCAAACAAGGAGTCCACCTTTGTTGACCACATTATTTACTCGTTCTTGCAAACCAAGAATACCATCAGAGATTAACTCGATATGTACTTTAAAAGCACTCGATTTTGAATTGGTATATTATCACACAGTTTATAGTTAATTATAATAATTTGATCGTTAAACCGTAAAAAAACAAAATTACATATCAACACATTATTATGGTACACAGGTATCGTATCAATAATTCCTAACTTTTCTAAACCATCATTGATATGAGAATAATTTTGCAATATTTTTGTCGCTTTAGAGTTTTAAAATTTACATACATATATAGCATTAAACAAATTCCAATCAAAATAAACATAACGATACTAATGTAGATGAAATGTAAATCAATTACTTAATACACGTACACTCTACGCCTCAAGCTTAGTCTCTAAATCTAGGTTAAGTATTAAAAGAGAGTGAGCGCGGATATGTCCACCCATGGCCCACTGTGATTACTAAGCAAACAAAGGTCGAATTCCTCTATAAAAGAAAAAGAGATAGATGCAGAGGACAGGAACTTATATTATTTATAAAAATAACTGAGTCTCTAAGCACATGACGCAAAGTGTATATTATTATTGTACTGGTAACAACAGCATCATTGTATATAACATTTTTTTTTAGTTAGCATAAAATAAAATAACAAAAATCATGCTTCTATATATTAAAACAATATTTTATTAATGCTGTTATGGAAGGTATGAATTTCCATTTGAATTTCCTGGTAATATGTTATGCAATAATAACACACATATCACACCATGTATATGTACTTTCGGTACATGATATCCTTTTTTGAAATAACTACATACATTAAATATATAGGAAAATAAATTTTCACTCTTGGGCATCCTTGAAAAATAAAATTTTCAAACATAAAATGATGATGTCTGTAATTTTTAACAAATAAAATTTGTACCAAATTTTTCAGCTGTGCGGTCGTTTTAAAAACTATGTACATATTATGTATGTATAGTAAAATTTTTATTGAGTTTTACAATCAAACTGATAATTTTCCTATCTAGAAATTTCATCCAAATGACGTGTGAATTCGAGTACATATTTAAATTTCATAGGGTTAATAAAACAAAACTATGGTTAAATTTATAGAGTACTGAAATGAAAGAGGCAAGAAGACGTCATCCTCTTTTCGACTTTGTTATGTCCATAAAAATAATAATAATAATTTAGCATAATACGAATATAACATCAAATCAAATATGTATGTATATAATGTATATGATCAATATGTAAATACATATAATCACAAAATTTGTTATTCTCTGGAGATTAAACGAATATCAAAGTTTCCATACATGATTACGTAAATTTAATTTAGGGAAAAAGCTTTTTAGCATTTTTATTTTGTTTAATTTAATTTTTATTTCTATTTTTTTATCGTTTTAAATTTTAGTTTTTTTTTTGCGGGTTAGGTCTTGTGTAGCAAAATTATTTGAACCCAGCACATTTAATTATTATTATTGTACATACATATTATTAGTTTTGCTTAGAACGGCATTTCAAAATAATTAAATATGTGTTAATTGTTCTTAGTGATGTGTAAATATAACGAGATTGCAAATAATGCATTTTTGTGAAGTGTAGATCTTACATTAATTAACACCAGTAATGCGCCTTAATTGTTTATAGTGAATTTATGGACTTACGAATGAAGTCATAAAATACATTACTAGTTATAAAAAAATTATAGTTAATCAAATGTATTAAGTTAAAATAATTTAATGTTAAGCTTTGGGAACTGTTTAGGGGAGATGTGAGTTTTCGTATTAAAGTTTAAAATGATTTCCCGTGATAAATGTTATTATAAAGTGGTAACCTGGAACTACCACTTTAATTTTTATATATTGTAGTTTATTATTTGTACATGTATTTTATTCAAATAAATGGTTTTGTTTGTTAATCGGTGTAGCCAGGTGACTTAATTTTGCAAGTTCTTGTAGTGTAGAGCCGCCGTGGTTTCCATAGCTAAAGTGTTTAAGTTCTCATGAAATGATCACCTTCTCGAAACCGCAACAAATTCAATTAAACAAATTTCAAATTAAACAACAAACTTTAAAATTTTTATTTTAATAAATAAAACAGATTTTATTAAAAATTTTAAAATTTATTGTTTAATTTTAAATTTGTTTAATTGAATTTGTTGTGGTTTCGAGAAGGTGATCATTTCATGAGAACTTAAACACTTTGACTTAATTTTGTGTTTGTGGTAATATTTCGCAAATTAAACGTGATTTTGCTTTCGATTTGTTAATTTAATCATTCATTCATCAATGTTTTTTAATTAACAAATTTTGATCATTAGTTTTCAAAAATTTTGTGTTCTCGATTGATGAATATAATTCATCTAGTAATTTATCTATATTAAATTTTGTTAACTGTTTGTGGAGTATAACCTATTGGTTAGCTTCAAGTTGGTTACTTGATTAATTTAGCTGACAAGCACTTAACAGCATGATTATGGGTGGATTTAATTCCAAGTACTTGAATATTTGGTTGTGGTTCCAATTTGAATTTAAGATTCATTCAACAACCAAATAATTAACGAAAAAAAAAAACCAAATGTATGTATTATAAGTTGGTGATACACAATCGTTCAACAAATACTCTTTTCTATATTTATTTCTTATTCTGAATCCGTTCAGAGTTTACAGGCTAGTGGCTTGGTTATTTATTTTTACATAAATAGAAAATAATAATTTTGTTAAAAGAAGTGAAAACTGTTTATATCCTTGAAATAATCAAATTATAATGCCTGTGAAATACTTCCCAAAATAAAATCTCAAATTTCCCGTATACGTATATATTTTATGTATGTGGTGGTAATTTATTTGCCTAAAGGTCATTTACAGAAAAAAAAATTTGAAACAATCTTCTTTTAGGAGAAATCCATTATTCAATTTAATTTAAAAGATCCCATTTAGGCAGCTTTCAAAATGACTAAAGTAAAACCCGTTCATTGGTTTTACATTTTGATGTTATGTAAAATAAAAGAAATAAAAGGCCCTTTCGAACATATTACATACCGCCAGTTGCACAAAATTCAACGTCGAAATCAAGATTGACATTCGAATATGGTTTCTAGGATATCTGTTATATTGACTTTGTACTGGAAATATCAAAAGGTCGATCTCTGGGGTCGGCGATATGAATAACAGGCAATATGTATACGGAAACTTGCAGCATGTATGTTTCAATGAAAAAATCTCTTCAACAAAATCAAAAAACCAAAATGCGAATATGGTTTCTAGAATATCTGTTGTATTGGCTTTATACTGAAAATTTCAAATAGACGATCCCTGGGGTCGGCGATATGAATAACAGGCAATACAAATACGAAATGTTGCAGCATGTTTCAATGAAGATTGAATTGTCTGTGCAGATTTAGAGATTGTCTGGTTTGCCGACTCTAGAACACGCATGGTATAATTGTTCAAGTGAGAAGCAATCTCTAAACCACACAATTCTGTAGATTGACCCTGAGCTATGTTGATGGTGATTGTAAACGCCAATCGAATTGGGAATTCAACCTCTTAAATTGAAATGGCATTTCCGTTGGAATCATAGGAATGCGAGGAATGAGAACATCTTCACCTTTGAATGGTCCTGTCAAGATTGTTGCTTCTACGACGTTGATTAATAATTTTTTTACTGCAAGCCGCGTGCCGTGGCAAAGCTTTGGCTGGTTGATATTTCGCAACATGTAAATTAGCATGCCGATTTTCAAGTGCAGTATGTGCGGTGGCATCTCTGGCAGATCCAGTGAATTCAAAAATTTTAATTGATAATTAGCCGCTTTATCTGCTTCCACAACAGTGTCGACCGACTTGTATGTGACTGCCTCGCTTTGAATTTCAGACTGAATAACATTGTTAAGTTCATAGACGCCTATGTTTTTGGCGGCAAGAATAGCTCGGTCACTGAGCCAATCGTGATTCTTATAATTGGTCTGAATATTGGGAAATACTTTTACAGCAAATTATTCTTTTGACCTCACTAAATTGCAGAAGTTATGAGGCAATGAAATTCGTCCTGGGGTCAGATCAACCGGCACCTTTCCGTTCCCAATTTCCAGCAATTGATGTGAGAATATTTCAGCTATTTCATCGTTTTGCAGCTGGACACGCATATTTGTAGTTAATTTCAGGTTCAGCGTCTTCAATTGTCGCCACAAAGTAGAGTATTTCAGGCAAGCATTTATTTCGTCCGCTGGTATTGATCGAGGAATTACAGGTAATGTTTGCCTGAAATCTCCTGCAAGCAATTTGAATGCGTTCACAAATATTTTAATATTTCCACTCAAATAATTTGCATTTCTGCAACACTGTCCCATGCCGCATGCTTTGAAAATGTTGCACTTGGGAGCCAATATCAAATTTTCACTACAAAGTCAATGCGACAGATATCCTAGAAATAATATACATATTGCCTGTTATTCATACCGCCGACCGCAGGTAATTTGTCCCCCCAGGTCCATTTGTAATTTCCAGTATAAAGTCAATATAACAAATATCCTAGAAACCATAATCTCATGTCGGTTTTTTGATTTTTGTTGAAGGGATTTCTTCATTGAAACATGCTGCAATATTCCGTAAACATCATGCCTATTATTCATATCGCCGACCCCAGGGATCGTCTATTTGTGAATTCCAGTATAAAACCCATATAACAGACATCCTAGAAACCATATTCGTATTTTGGTTTTTTGATTTTTGTTGAAGAGATTTCGTCATTGAAACGTGTTGCAGCATTCCGTATATACATATGTATATTGCCTTTTTTCATATCGCCGACACCAGGGATCCCCCGTTTGACGTTGTTAAAACAAAACATAAACAGTAGGTATTTCAGAAACCCTTATCGTATTATGAATCTTTTGACTTTTGTTGAACAAAATTTTCTTTGAAACTTGGTGCATCATACATACATATATTGCCTGTTACCGACCATTTGGCATTTCTATTTCAAAGCCCATAGGCTTGTTGCCATTTAGCCAACCCTAATATTAATTTTTTTGTGATTCTTATTTTATAAGCAACTTTTTTGGGATTTATATGCAACTTTTGTTGCACAAAATATCGCCTGAATGAATGCAATTTGTACAAACACATACATACATATTTTTTTGTTATTTGGGAAGAATTTCCCAAATAACAAAAAAATATGTATGTATTCATAGCTTGTGCTCGGCATTTTAATTACAACCCAAGCTAGTGGCCACTGTATCACTATGAAGTACCTTCACAACTCTTTTATCGTAACTACCTTGTTTGATTCCTGATTTGACTTCTTGTTTTACCCCGTGAAGGGAGTTCATACGAACGCTGAGAAAATCAAAGAAATCCTGGAGTTTAGGAAAATTTGTTTCCGCTATCTGAACCCCATTTGTTGCTTTCGGAATCCAACTTCTGAAGAGCTAGATATATTAGCCATGGATCGCGTTCTTCTACTTGTGATTCTTTTGCTTTTAGACCCCGTACTACTTCGTCACACTTGTTGTGAATTTTTGCTATATTCACCGATGTAGCTTTGTTGATAGATGGCTGATCGACATAAGCCTGAAGAACCGTGTTAATTATGTAGCGCTTCTTATCATACCTTTTACATAAACGCTGAAAAGCTTCAATGTAGTTTGCATCATCTATTCTAAAATGGCGAATTAGCGCACTTGCTTCTCCCTTCAGTAACCCCTTTAAATACTGAAATTTCTGAGAAGTAGAAACACCAGGTTTCTCATAAATTGTTGACTTGAAAAGACGTGGAATGATTGCCACTCCTCATATTTGCCGTCAAACAAAGGTATTGTACATGGTTGTATTTTAAAGTCAGAAACGGGAGGGTGACAAAAGGTGGTGTTAAAATAAAACTTTCATTTAAATTTACCGACGCATTAGAAGTTTTAGCTCGTAATAACGAATCCAACCTAGCCACAATAGAGTATGTAGTACTGTAGTTTATATTCCAGACCTCGGTGTCATACTTAGTCATTGTACGTCATCCATTATTACATTGTCCAGGCCCATCGTATTAGACGAATAAATTGAATGCGATGAATTACTGTTACTTTGTAAATCATCTGTTCGAATTAATTTGGAACCATTCTCCGAATGGCCCCTTTTATGACTACTATTTCTTAACGACACTATTTATAACTTGTATTTATTGCACAATAATTTACTTGCAGTATAATGCACAAAGAAACAAAAATAATAATAAATACAAAAAATACTATTTAGCGATTCACTTGGTTACTCTTCAAACGTTGGAATCACAATGAAGTGTGCGCTTAGTATTGAAAAATTCTTAAGCGTAATTTAACCACATGCCCAAATTTTCGATTTTCCTAAGAGGTTACCACCAGAGGTGAACAACTATACAGTTTGAAATATTTAACGTAAGGGTCGGAATGAAGCGAATCCTATGTGCCTTTACTCATTCGCAAAACACTTTTGGAACAAATTTAAATTTTATAATAATCCAAGCACTCTCTTTAAATGTCAACTAAATTGAAATGTAATCTCGCGAGGAAACTTTTCGTTAACCATCTGGCGATGAATAGAAGTGAAAAGTTGAAAATTTAGACAAAAATCGACCGATGCCTCACATTAGATAAAATGCTTTTTACTGACGTTCTGGACCATGGCCAAAATTAGATGACGGTATTTTCGTTGGAAATAGAATTCTAAAATTATTTTTTTATTTATGTTCTGTTCTATCCCATTTCAACACAACGGATTCAAGTACATAATATAAAGTTTGTTGGATTTTCCTTAAAATTTAACTTAAAATCCGTTAATAACTTCGAGTTTAACTCAAATTATGTCCACAAGCTTGGAGTTCTGTGTAAACTTTTACTTGAGTATTGTATCTCATATAGGTCATCCTAAAGGCGTAACGCTAAAGTGATCTTGATTTAAGCTCAGATTAAAGTCAGAATACCCCCTACATCAGCACAACAGCCCACATCTAGGTATTTAAGCGACAACCAAAAAATTGGCAGATTAAGCAGATGATCACCAAACAAAACGGCTTTTTATGAATACATATTTCCAATTTTATGCACTATAAGTGTTTTATTGTGTTCTTATTTCAACTTTAAAGCTTTACTAAATTTTTATTTAATGTACATTAATAAATTCGCCTTATCACTCAAATGGTATTATATTTTCCAATAGTTAAAGCGCAAACGGAGAAAAATTTCAAATTCACATTTTAATGGCAACATTCAAATGCTTCTATTTTATCTATAATAATTACAAAACATTTACATTTTAATCTTTTTTTATGTAATGTTCATGGTTTTGATTTAATTTTTTTATGCATACAATAAAAAAGTTTTTAATTATTTTAAGTGAAAATAATTCTTTCGAAGTTGTTTATTATTTTTGTTTCTGGAATTTACCATAGCATAAAATGTTGCTAATTGCATCTTTTAAATAAATAAAACATATTCCCAGTTACATAAATTGTTAATTGTTCTTCTGTAATTGAAAAAAAAAAAAGTTTATGTTTTAGCTTTACGCAGTACATACAGTTAGAGTTTAATTAAATTTTAGGACGGTAGTAAAAAAATATTATTATGTACGTACGGTGAAAATTGATCACATATCATAAAAATCGTAATTTATCTAATAAACCAATTAACGACCCACTATACTCGTGCCTATCGATTATATGCGTAGTACAAAATCACAAGCGTTTATTGCGAATGAATATTTAATTATCTAATAATGTCTCTTATCTTAGGAATATTTTCAATATCATATGCTAATATAATATACCAGATTTCATCATGAATTATTTTGAGAGAATCTACTAAAAATTAATAGCCGAAATAAGAATTCACACTTGTTTATAATATGAGTATGGTTCTTGAACTGTCTGTTTTTGGTTATTTTACATCAAAAAACTCAGCTTTTGATTTTATGTATGTATTATAGGCAATGTAATTTTGGTTTTATGGCTACATCAACAGTATCATTTCTATATTACGTATATCGTTTATGGCAATCAAGTTTTTAAAGTACGGTGCATAAAATTTTCTTATGTACCCATATGTGAGAAATATTTTCATTTATTTGTATCGCTTATACCCAATTTGGCGGGCACAATCATAGAAATGCGGTTATTTTTTTTCGTATCGAGATTTACGTTTGATATTGAATGTAATCAATAATTTTAACTTGAAGATCCTACTAATATAATCTTTGTGAAAGTGTGTTTGTTTGTTGCTCTCAATTATGCCAAAACGGCTGAACCGATTTTCATGAAACTTTCACAGTTAGATATGTTTTATGGCCGAGAATTATATAGGCTATGTATCATATCCTTATCTTGCAGTGTTAAAACATGTTTTTTTCAAAGCATTCTACATGCCAGACATGCAGCAAATCAAAGCCAAATTTTCAATTTTATTATTTTGGTTTTGTTTTAGAAGTGAAAAACTGCTACGAGGGTAATTTGGATTTGATTGATACGGTTGTACGCAACCAAGCCTCAGCAAGATTCCCGGATACGCCGGATTCACCGTACACCACCTTATATATAACCTTATATATAAAGGAATGTTAGCATTATAGACTCGACCCGGTTTCAGCCACGCAGTCGATAGTTAGTAAATTTTTGTTATGCCCGATTTCTGAACAAAACAGCAATTCGCCAGTTAAATAATATTTTCTCTCTTCCTTATATGAAATTGCAATTTGTTTCATAATTTAAAATCAATGCTATCTGATCATAATGCGTTTTTACATGAGAATTTTAAAGGGAGAATTAAATATTTATTTGAGCGATATTGAAAAGTCAAATATTTAATTCTACTGTTAAAATGTTCATGTAAAAAAGAAATATAATCAGGTAGGCATTGATTTTGAATTATGAAACAAATTGCAATTTCATATAAGAAGGAAGAGATAAAATATTATTTAACTGGCGAATTGCTGTTTTGTTCTGAAATCGGGCATTAGTATTTTTTTTTTTTTTTAACAAGTTGTCAGCCAAGTCAGCATTCCCCAGTAGTGCCGAAGGTTTTTCTGAAAAGCTGTAAAAAATGTTACTATTATTTCTATCGGAGTTTGTGAGGGGAGGGGGTGGGGGGCGAGATTTCGTTGTAATTGTAACATCATGTTCCCATGCGGTCACCCAAATTTGTACTAACTATAGCACGTGTTTCTTGACGTTGTTGTTGAAGTTGTTGCGCCTCTGCTGACTCTCCTACTCGCCCCCTTCTACGAGAATAATTTGGATTTGAAACAAAAATGTTTCATTCGAAGACTATTTTCGACATGAGAGTTCAGTAGCTAAAGCGTTATGCAACAGATTGTACCAGTAAAGGTATCAATAAAGCGTATTCAATAAAGCAGCTTCTGAGTATGATTCTGCAATTGATTTTGGCAGTCATAGGCAGATTGCTAAGGGACGAATAATTAATGAATGTCAATTCTGTAAAGCACTGAAATGGAAATAAGAGATACCAGGAATATGCTGCTGTCGGGGTAATATCTCAAAATCATTGAATCAGTGCAGTCAGGAATGACTCGTCCGTAAATGCAAATGAACTAGGACAAATAATAAGTAATTCTTATGTCCTCATTTGTAGGGCATCCAAATTTTGGCCATAAAGTAATTCCGGAATTTTCGAATTTGTATGTTTTCCAATCCGGAATTCCGGAATTGATTTTTTTTTTAAATAATCTGTGATTAAAAATTAAAAATCAAAATTTTACAAAAAACAACAAATTTTTTGTATGAATTTAAAATTTTTTAAATGCTGTAAATTATGTCAACCCTACAAAATTCAGTAAATTCTACAAATTCTGTAAAGTTTAAAAATCCAATAAGTTTCTTAAATTCTATGATATAAATTCTGTAAATTCTATAAGATTGATGCTGTAAATTTGATAAGTTTTAATATGTCTATAAATTCTAAAAAAATTTAAATTTACGAATTTTATAAATGCTTTAAAATTTATAAATTGTATAAATTTTAAAATCCTTCACATTTTGTAGTTTCTTTGAGTTCTATTAATTGTTTCAAGTGTGTCTGTTTTATTAATTCTACAAACTCAAATTTTACTTGTTTTTTTAATACAAAAATGTCGATAAATCCTATAAACTTTAACAATTCTATAAATTCAATAATTTCTATAAGTTTTATAAATTTAATATTTTCTATGAATAAAGTTTAAAAATTCGGTCAGTGTGTTAAATTCTACAAATCTCTAAAATAATTTAGTTTTTATAAATTCTGTAAATTTGTTAAATTTTAAAAATCTAATAAATTCTATAAATTCTCTAAGTTCTACAAGGTCTATAAATATAATTTTAAAAAACTTTTAAATTTTATAGATTCTATGGATTCTATAAATTGTATATAAATATAAATTTAAATTGTAATATAAATATTCAAGTCCATCAGTTCTATAAAACATACAAACCCAAATTTTACTTATTCCAAAAAAACCCATAATTTCTATAAATTCTTTGAATTGTACAAATTTTATAAATTTAAAAATTTCGATAAATCCAATGAACTTTAATCATCCTATAAATTCAATAATTTCTATAAATTTTATAAATTTAATAAGTTTTATGAATAGTTTCATAGATTTAAAATTCAGTAAGTTCTTTAAATTTCAAAAATCACATAAATTGTTAAATTCTTTAAGTCCAATACAAAGTCTGTAAACATTATAAATTTTAATTTGTTTATAAAACCTATAAATTCTATAAATATTAAAGATTTTCTAAATTCCATCAATTCTATAAATTAAATAAACTTCCCAAATTCTATAAATTTAATAAATTCTTTAAATTTTATAGATTCAATGAGTTCTATAAATTGTACAAGTCTTTCAGTTCTATGAACTTTACAAACTCAAATTTGGCTTATTTTAAAAATTCAATAAATCCTATAAAGTCTACAAATTTTACATATATTATTAATTTTAAAAATTCTTTAATTTTTATAATTTTTAATTTCAATAAATTCTTTGAATTCTGTAAATCCTATAAATTATACTAATTCGGAAAAAGGAGCAAATTTGTCATAGTAGAAACATTAATAAGAACTAACAAAATTAAATATTTCTTTCAATTTTGAACGTTTTGCTGTCAACAATTTAATTAAAAAGACTAATCACTAATTTTCTTAAGGTGCCTTTGCACTATGCGATTTGCTTGCAATAATTATTGTACAATAGGGGAAATAAATCGTATACAATTTTCCCCGTAATTTTGATGAGATTTGAATTTTTCGTTGTCTATACCGTACAACTAAAAATTGAATGAGCTTCCCAAAAAAAAATTAGAACAGTGGTTTAATTTTCTCTGAATGATAAACCAAACAAATTTAATGTTAATTGGGTTATGCCCAATTACGATTGCAATTATTAAAAACAGAAAATTAAAGCAGCATAAAATTAATAATAGTACGATGTAGAGAAGGAACTGGCTACAAAGACGAGATTTTAGAGAAAAGGATATTCAAAGTCTCGTTTTTAATGAATTAAGATTAGATAGTCCTAAAATGTTTAAACATTTTGCAAGAATGACTCGTGCGTAAAAGCGTAAAAGCACAAATATTGCACGCAAATCGCATAGTGTAAAGGCACCATTAGCGATAAATTAATAAAAGGATTTTAAGGAATTTTGTAGATACAATTTTGCATCATAACCAGCGATATGTTTATTCTTTCCATTTTTGAAGAACTGATCAAATCATATATTTTTTGTTGAAACAACGTTCCCGCAATGAGCATGAGTCCGAAACCAGGATATATGTACGTATTTGGCAGGTGTAATTGTCAGGAATGACCATTTATTGTTTCGTAATCCGTTTATTAAGTGTCATGTCATTGTGAATGTAAATGAGAAATACTCTAAAACTTCCCAAAGTAGCCACTTCTCTATTTTCATTTTTGCCGGTCTCTGAAATATTACGTACACTTTTTTGTTACAATTGAAGAAAAGTTTCCTTTTTAGCCTGACTTTGAATTTTCAAATTATTACATTATTTTATTCTTTAAACTACGCACCTCCATAGATTGACCAACGTTTCTAGGTCCCTTTAATAGAAAAGTTTCCCTGTATATAGTTTTTTAGTACAAGAAAGACTATAACTAATTACATAAAATTATGTTGAAATTACTTAAACTAGTGTGAAAAATAGAAATTCGTTAATTCCGGAATTAGTATTTCCAAATCCGGAATAATGGAAACCAAAATATGGGCCGGTATTCCGGAATTCCGGAAATCCGAATTCCGGAATTGCATGCCCTACTCATTTGTAAATAGCTCCAGATACCTCCATGAATACAAGAAGGATGCATTTGACTTGCGCATGCGTGTGCAGCCGATTGGAAAGAGATCATCACTGAATCGTTGTCTGGCCAAATAGCGACCGACAGGCACAACCTCATTGCTCGCCTTTTCAAAATTAAGGTAAAAACATTGTTGGCTGTAATAAAGACAGGCACAATTTTTGGTGAAACTTGATGTTTTCGGTATTCGATCCAAAGAAGTACGGGCTACCACATTTGCACCTTTTGCTATAGCTCAAGGAATAGTGGCACCTAGATCAGATCGACGATGTTATAAGAGCGGAGATACCAAACGTTTGTATCGATAGAGGGTTGTTCGACACTATCATTAGAAACGTGAGCCACCTGCGGTTACTACAATACATCATCGCCATGTATGAAAGATGGAAATTGCACAAAAAAGTTTTCGCGGGTAATGCTTAATGAAATACAATGCAACGACCATGACTATCCTTAGTATCAACGAAGACCACCAGAGGACGGTGAGCGAAAAACTGCCATAAACATAAGAGGTGAACGATAACAATTAGCCGTAGATAACTGTTATGTCGTGCCTTTATTCACTAATATTGACCAAAATATTCGATACACATATAAACTTTGGAGCGTGTATTTTAGTACAGGCGATAAAGTATATTAGCCAGTATAGAAATAAAGGTATAGTAGGTAATATTTAACGCACAACAAGAAAATCATTTATAGCTGAGCGTTACGTCAGTAGCAATGAAGCAGCTTGGAGGATTCTGCAGTTGCCACTACCCGAAAGACATCCAGCCATACATCTGCCTGACCAAAAGAATTATAATGCCTAACAAAACAACTCTCACAGCATTTTTTCAGCTCTGGCAAAACGACAACTTTGTCAGGACACTTTTATATTCTGAAGTTCCACGTTGCTACATATGGACAAGAAAATAGTAGAAGTGACGTATGGAGGGAAAACCAGCCGAAAATTGACCAAACTTCGATCAGGAGACGCATTTGGACGTGTGTACACCGTGCACGAAATCAATTTTGAATGTTTTTGTTTGTGATTACTCCTTAACCAAATGCGTGTACCGACAAGTTTTTTCGATCTCAAATTGGTGAATGGGTGGGAATGAGCAACTACAGAGAGGCGTGTGAAGTGTTTAATTTACTGGAAGATGACAACCCCTGGGATTCTTCGATGGAAGAAGCTACTCTGTATCACTCACCAGCAAATATGCGCGATAAACTCATGTGGGCTGTCAAACCCAGTGGAACTGTGGGAGAAATATAACTACAGACCGTATCAGGAGATATATTGTACAGACTTCGAGGGTTACCTCAGGATTTTACGTTTAACGATACAATTTATAATGATGATTTAATTATGATTGAAGACAAGTGATTTCTACGAGAGAAACATCTGACGAAATTACCAGAGAACTGGATTAAGATGCCACAGAACTTCAGGGCGTCTTGATTGCAATGACACTGCGACTTTTTTCAGAGCAATCACAAGGATTCGACAGAGTTCTGCAACAGATTGATGGAGGAAAAGGCGCACGGTGTTTCTTAGACGCACTGGAGGGAGGGGGGGGGGGGAGCACACTGAGAAGACTTTATTGCTCAATTTGCTGCTGGCTGAAGTTTGTAAAGCCACAAACATAGCCGTTGCCGTAGGTCGAAAATTACCACTCAATTTGGCAAGCGAAGAAACAACAATGTGTAATATCAGTAAAAATAGTAGTCGAGACGTAATGCTGCGACACTGTAAGATGTTAGTATGGGGTGAACGCACAATGTCGCACAAACGTGCATTTCAGGCCCTGGATCGAAGTCTGTAGGATATACGCTGTAACTCAAGCCTAATGAGCGGTATCTTGGTCCTGTTAGCACGCGGGTTCCGGCAAATATTATCTGTCATTTCTTGGGGAATGCCTCCGGACGAGATGAACTGCTCGAAGGCTCCTCCACTCCAGCACAGTGTACAGAAACTACCCTTAACCACCAACATGCGAGTGCAACTCTTCAATGATACGGGATCAAGTTAATATGTGGCCAAATTACTAAGAATAGGACACTGTTGGTGAAATTTAATTCACGAGCTACTTTTGCATTGTTGTAAATTCAGATGAGGATCTCATTGCAAAAGTTTTGGAAAATTTTGGTGGAAGTACTCTGAGAATTGGTTACGTGAAAGAGTAATATTGGTACCCTAAAACGAAATGGTTGCTGAAATAAACAAAAAAACTGTTGAATGTAATACCAGGAAAAAGGACAAAATACGCTTCCTTGGGTACGGTAATAAATGATGTCAATAGCACTTCATATCCAGTTGCGTTTCTCAATTCACTGGAAATATTTGGCGTACCCTCACACATAATTCATTTAAAAGTGGCATTGTTGATGCGCAATACCGATGTGGCAAACATGTGTAATGGTACAAGATTACTTATCACTCAACTTGGCAGGAATGTCGTAAGGGCCACTATTAAGACCGGAGAGCTAAAGGATAGAGGGTTTTCTTTCCACCATACCAATTATACGCAACAACCTACCATTTCAGTTCAAATATTTACAGCTTTCCTTGAAAATGGCGTATGCGATGACTAAACAAATCACAGAATAATTTAACAAACTTGCTTTTCTCATCCCTATATCGTTTGCTCACGAGTCTCTGCAGCGCGAGACCTCCACGAACTAGCCGAAAACGAAAAATCATATAATATAATTTATAGTGAGTTTCGCAAGTGAATTATAAATTTAATAAAAATTTCATTAAAATCTATTCAGAAAGTGAGAATTTTCGGAGAATCGAGGATTTTGGAGACTACTGAAGATTATCTACTGTTTACATTAATCAGTATTTATTGGCCGGATACCTACTTCCGCTAGAAACAATAAAATCTTTCTTATAACTTAAGGAGTGCGCAAACTGTTAATAAACCTGGTCGTCAACTCCCAATATACCTATGTATATAAAATTACAATCTAACTCTAAAAAATGACGTTGCTAACTTCATGACAAAGCATCATGGCTTGGCTTTAGTTTTCAGTATGACGTGTTATTTTGCCGAAGTGTCAATGACGTCATTTTTTGATCGTTGAATAAAGGAAGCTTTGCTGGTTTGCTTCCATTTGAAGAAAAGTGCTGCTGAACGTCAACAAATGCTCTTGGAAGCTTATAGTGATTATGCTGCAACATGTGAGTTATGACTAGTTTCGACGCTATAAAAAAGGTGATTTTGATTCAGAAGATAAGGAACTTCTAGACCAGGCGAAAAAAATTTTAAGATGAGGAGGTGGAAACTTTACTCGATGAAGACCCCAGTCAAACGGAACAAGAACTTGCAGAACTACTAAATGTTGATCGATCAATGATTTCCAGATGTTTAAATACCATTGTAATGATTCACAAGCAGGGAAATTGGTTGCCGAACAAGTTGAAGCCGATGGACGAAAAAGTTTTTTGCATCGTACCGTAACGGGTAATGAACATGGATACGCTACGATAATTCGAAACGGCAAAATTATTGTGCACGAAAAGACTTAATAAAATGACTTTCCAGCACGATAACGCTCGGGCTCGGCCTTATATGCAAAATCCTCCAAGGAAACGTCTAACGTGCTTCTAACGTATTTCTGATTGCCTGAGAAGGGCTTCCAATCTTATGAGGATACCAACAAATGGGCTCGTTCGTGAATAGCGTTTAAAGATTTGTCGTTCTTCCGACATGGAATCCACCTAATACCATAAAGGTAGAAAAAGCAATGGCTAGCGATGGCTAATATTTTGGATGATCAATTTGTAACCATTTTTTCACAGTAAAGCTGTATTTTTACCAAACAAATCATTAAAATTAATGCACACTCCCAATAGATAAAATACACCCAAAAATAATGCTATAGGGAGCAATGCAATATGATCGAATTTCCTAAATAAAATAAGTTTGGTTTAAAATTATAGTACTTCTAGGTTCACTACAACAATTATTCAGAAATTTCTATTCAAAATGTTTAACAATTTAAATAAAAAATTTAAAATTTTTTTTAACGAAATTTTCGTTTAGATGTAGTCAGATTGAGAAAATTTGTGAATTTAAAGTTCAACTGTTACATTTTAGACAGTACAGAACTCAAGAAACTGCGGGCAAAATACTAACGAATCTTCGGATGGTGTTTATAGTGTACTCTACACTGTAGGTTGTTGATCTCAAACCGTAACTAAATATTAAGCGATAGAATCAACTTAGATTTTAACCTTGTAACAAATACTAAACAAGTAAAATTTGAATGAACAATTTTTACAATATATGTCTATAACTTTATACGATTTTATTTTGTCGTTGAATTGCCTGCCAGGCTATTAAAATAATCTATGTTATTTTCCAATATTTGCTGATTGCAATTTGTTCTATTCAAATTGGTTACTAGTTTTGTATTTTGAGAATGAAAAACGTAGAAAACATATTATTATATTCGCGCGGATTATATTTTCACGTTTAGCAATTTGTACAATGTACATAATACAGAAAATACTATAAATGGATGTAATTTAACAATTTCGCTTGCGGCATTGTAAAATATTGTTTAGAGTCGTAACACATGGTAGCTTCAGAATTACTTTGTATATTATAGATTTTTTACATTTATCGCTTCTATAAGGTACTAATAGTTAAGTTTTTTTTATTGTTTGGCTAATTTAATTTAATAATAATATGAACTACAAAAAAAAAAAACAACTAAACTGAATCCTTACAAAATATTTTGAGAACCAAGGTATCATTTTAATATTTACTATGCTATGCTAATTAGTTATATGTGTGACTTGTTCGTGTTGTTTAGTACCGTCAATCTAAATTTTATATTGTTTATTAAAAAAATAACCGAAATTGAACTATTTATTATAACATTTATAAAATTTGTGTTTTTATCTGAACGATTTTTTTTTGGCATGGAACTATAAATAAAATATTACTAAAAAATAAAATACTATCGGTGTGTTGTTTGTATTTGTGAATTATAGAACATCAAGCCTATTAAAAATGTCTGAAGATAATTCAAATGTGGCCGGTGATATACAAATTGATATAGAAAATAACAATAGTGAATTAAATCCTGAAACTCCTTTGGGAGAGGATGATGTTGTTGATGGTGCAGTGAAAATGAGTACTTTAGCGGTACCAACGGAGACCGCATCCGACGAAAATGAAGGGTAAGCGATAATTTGTTTTCTTGCTTATCACATCATTTCAGTTTTAGAAATGGTAAATTATATGCACAAAATAGCACACAAAGAAACATTTTAATTGTAATAGATAAAATAAATAAATTATGCGAAATAATATAATTTATTTGCAATCAAATAAATGTTGTCAACTTCTGCAATCATGCGACAATATGATTTTGTAAGATGCTACCTACAATTGTAAAGATAAAGTTTTAAATATAAAAACTTGAATAACTTTTTCAAATCCTATTAGTTTTGGTAAAAAACAATAATTTTTTTTTGTGGGACATGGTTATTGACTTGATACATATTCGTATACCTAGATTTTTTTTTTACAATTTTTACGAAATATTTCAAGTGTCGCAGTTATACTCTACTAAACTTATATTTTTACGTATGCGTTCCAAAGGATAGTTTTGCTTTGGATTTTTTTTGCGGTGATACAAACTTGTTTGCTATAATATAGAGAAACTGGAATCATTCGAGATTTCTGTAAATATATTCTAAATTTAATTTATTAATGGATGTGGAATTTTAAATATCGAGATATTAATACTAGAATTTAAAAAAAAGAATGCTTTTACTACCACAATTTAGAGTAACTAACAAGTTCTTGCTGGCAATTGTATTTGTGAAAGGATTACCTTCGATTTTACAAACCAAAAAATCCCCAAAAAATCAATCCCAAAAAATCAAGTTTTTTAATTATAACAAATTTTCTAAAAGTTATTTTAATTCGTTGTATATCTTCGAGGATGGGGCTGCCGTTCCCAAATCCCCACTTTGACAATTTTTTGAAATTCTAATATTCATAGAAATTGGAATATTTTTGAATAATTTGTGTTTTTTAATATTTATTCATATATTAAACTAAAGAACTCCGCAAAGCCGATTAGCATTGAACCCTTTGCGCAACGATGACGTATTTATGTCAGATTCCATCTGAACAATTTCAAAAATATTTACATTTATATTTCACATATTAAAATAAAAATCCCCGAAGCCGCTTAGCATTGGTCCTTTCTGCGCAAGAGGGCCAATGCTAAGCGGCGTTTGAAGTTTTTAATTTTAATAAGTTAAACAGAATGTGAATAATCATTAAAAACATAAATTGTTCAAAAATGCTCCAATCTCTTTAGATTTTAAAAAAAATCGTCACAACGGGGGTTTGGGGGCGATTTGGGAAATCCCAAAAAAAACAAAAATCCCAAAAAACCAAGTTTTTTTAGAATAACAAATTCTAAAAAAAATATTAAAATATTATTTTAATTCGTTTTATACCTTGGAGGATGGGGGCTGCCGCCCCCAAACACTCGCTCTGACGATTTTTTGAAATTCTAATATTCATAGTGGTTGAACTATTTTTGAATAATTTGTATTTTTTAATAATTATTCACATACTAAAATAAAAAATTCCTCAAAGCCGCTTAGCATTGGTCCTTTCCACGCAAGGATGACATGAAATTATGTAGATTCCTTTTGTTTTCATATTTTAGTTTTCAAAAATTTATTGGGGTCTTCCCTTTCGATGGGGCAGTTTACTTTGTATTTTTAGGAATTTTTTTTTGGGATTTTTCCGTTCGGGATTATGAAAATGATTAGCCCTATGAAAACATTGAAAACAATGGGTTGAGTTCATTCCAATATTGCAGCGTTCATAAACTACGCCCCGCTCTAATGGCGGGGGGGGGGGGGGGGGGGAGGGGGGGGAGGTGATTATAAAATGTGACGACTTGCATTTAAGCGTTTTTAAAAAATTAATACATTTTTGTACTCTAATCAATCATAAATATTTTCCGAAAATGTATAGACTAAAAATACTAAAAGTGTGTCGAAAACAGGAGACGGGCCTTGCAACGTTGTTTTATTGGGGGGGTATAAATCTTTGTGAAAATTTGTGATGAAAGGGTCATCAAGAGTTAAAAATGTTCAGTATGACGTGTAGTTTATCAAAGCACCTAGATATGTAGGTGCTTTGAGTTTATCGACGACCCGATAGCGCTTTTATTCTAAGAATTTAGATTTGTATACGTTACGGTATTTTTTCGTTTAGTTTGTTTATTTTAGTTTGATTACTATACAGAGTTAAAGACTATAGAGGAGAAATAAGCAAACGTCAAGCGTGGAAAATTCTGTGCGAAAAAGAGAAAGACTAGACCGTCTTTAGAATTTTATTCAATGAATTGTAAGGAAGTTGGTTGCTTATGCAACTAGTGTACAACTAATGTGCAACCGCAACCAAAGACGCAAGAAAGCGTCGTAACACTGGTAACATCTCGTCATCGAGAATTGTTGTGTATTTTATGCCATAAAATCGGCCCCTACACTCCACAACTAATTTCACCACTTTTTTTGAATCGTTTGCACAAACTTTTGGTTAAACCTTGAATTTTTGGGTCGGTATAATAGCGGTTTTGGTCAAAGTTCGCCTAAAATATTTTTTCGCTTGATAATAAAACATTGCTGAAATGTTTATCTCGATGATTCTCCGCAAACAAACGTCAACCTCAATAACCTGTGCTCATCGGTCAGTTTTATTGTACGTTTAGATATACCATTTTTCCAGATCCTACTAACGGTTTAATTACTAATTTCATAATTTCGCGCAATGTCTGTTGCTGTGCTATAAATTGTTACCGTTGAAATACATTTAAAATGATATTTTGGTCGGAATGACATAATTTTTGCGGGGCCCCAGGATTGGGCCGCTTCTCAATTAAATTTGTATGGTCATGCCTATTTACCCAACGGTATACAGCAGTTTTATTTAAACATAATTAAATAAAGTTTGAAAAAAAGCTTAACTTGACATTCCACATCGATGAAGAACAATTATGGCGCCACGAAGATCTTTCTTAAAGTGTTTACTATTACTTTCACGCTGCATTTTGACATACAAATAGAAAATAGTATTTGTAACACACTGTAGTCTATTTAGTTAGAAACCAGTAAGAAGAAGCATATGTAAACAGGCTTACGAATAAAATGCAATTCGAGGGCAATTGCTTTCGAGAGCTCTCCAAATACACAAATGAATGCAAATACTTGTCTCAACTGATATGGAATTGCAAAAATTCGTGCACCATCGAGTGTATCCTGCCACTCTGAATCATCCAGCAACAATCCGTTGGTTTTGGCAGCTTGCTTAAAGGTTGAACAAACAACAATGTCGTCTTCTATATGTATATGCATCCTCAAGTCTTCGTAGCAAGTTGCCCCACTTTCATGACTATTTAATGGAACGATAAATAGTGTCGTTTCCACACAGACAAACAAACAGACATACATCGAGTCTGTATTATATCGAGTAAGCATAATGAAGCATGATCAAAAACCGAATAAAATTGATTTTTATTTTTTAGATTTTCAAGTAACTCTTTTTATAGAAACGTTAGTACAAAAAGCAAAAGAATTCACTCATTAAAACGATCTGAGTTTGCCTCGTTAAAAATGATTGTTTTACTTCTTCTGGCATGTTTTTGGCATGAGATATACAATAGTAGATTGTATAATAAGTGAAGAAAACGAGTCATTGCAATACGAAAATGAAATTTGCAGCCTGAGCTATAGCGAGGGCTGTACTCACTTGAGTATTGCAATGACTCATTTTCACACGAGTTTACACACGTTATTTTTTCTACGATAGAAAAAAAAAATATTCGCAACAAAAAATGAAATTGAAACGTTTGGATTTTCACGAATCGTGTGGCAATATTAAGAAATCGTTGTTTAATGAATATTTTACACACGATTTTAGTAGACGACGCGACGTAAAGGCTCCTTTTCTTATATAATTTAAATTCAAAATCATCATCGAAAGCACAGGTTACTGCACTATCGTAGAAACAAAATCTTTTACGTTTTTTGTATTTTCTCGGAATCCGATAATTTTTTTTGCGTTTTTTGTTATATCGAAAAAATCACAGATTGCTGTTTTTCGATCTGAAATTTAATTCTGATAATACAGAGATATAGTTTGCCGTTCAAAATGGTAAACAGTATAGACTAAGATAACAACAATGGGAAATTCAATTTTTAACCCTCAACCACTGTTATGATTTTTATTTCATGTAATTTTTGAAAATCCGACAAACAAATCTCGTTTAATTGAATTATTTTAAATAAAAATCAGAAAATCTACAGTGGAAGAGTTTAAAATCTTCGAGTGGTAATATTTAGAATAAAAGAAATATTTAATATTTACAATCGAAATAGCCGCATCGGCGCATAAAAGTGGTTAAGGGTTAAAGTCTACTGTAATAGTTATTTACGTCACAAGGGCGATAAATTAGTTGTTACAGTACGAGTTCGACGTTTATTTTGAACGAGTACTATGACGATCATTCATTTAACGTACGTGTAACGTACAACGTTTTATTTCAAACTTCATGGGACATTAATTCGATTTTTTCATTTAAAATTAAATTTTATAGTAAAAACATGAGTTTGAAATTTAAAGAAAATCAATCCAAATGATTTTCAAATTATCAAGTTACCCTAGTTATTGTTTTTTTGTTTGGTTTTATATTTTTCTGTACTGTAATAGCTCGTTTTCCGGACACTTATTTCTGTACCGTAATGAGTCGTTTTCCGGACTGAAATCGATCACATAAACATTGATTTTTGGTATAGTATGAAATAAATAATTTTAATTAATTTTGTTAATTGTTTCTTGTTCATTAATGTTTAATTTTATTTTTGTGTATTAATTATGCGTAGGTAAACAATTTTCTTGGTCATAGTGTGTTACAAAAAAGTGGTTAGTCAATTTAAATAGTTTAGCGTTTAAAACCCGAAAAAGGTCTTTTTAGATTAAAAATTATCGGATATTTCAGATAATTTATCTGTTTACTCGCCATCAGTCTACAATTCATGAATATTGTTTTGTGTTTAATCCAAATGATTTTCAAATTATCAAGTTACCCTAGTTATTGTTTTTTTGTTTGGTTTTATATTTTTCTGTACTGTAATAGCTCGTTTTCCGGACACTTATTTCTGTACCGTAATGAGTCGTTTTCCGGACTGAAATCGATCACGTAAACATTGATTTTTGGTATAGTATGAAATAAATAATTTTAATTAATTTTGTTAATTGTTTCTTGTTCATTAATGTTTAATTTTATTTTTGTGTATTAATTATGCGTAGGTAAACAATTTTCTTGGTCATAGTGTGTTACAAAAAAGTGGTTAGTCAATTTAAATAGTTTAGCGTTTAAAACCCGAAAAAGGTCTTTTTAGATTAAAAATTATCGGATATTTCAGATAATTTATCTGTTTACTCGCCATCAGTCTACAATTCATGAATATTGTTTTGTGTTTCATTAATCGTGTCAAGTTATATTAGTGTGAAAATGAGTAAAATTTCTGAAAACATCGCTATATTTTGTAATTTTACTCAAGATGCTTTATCGAATGCAACAACACACAACATGTAGATAGTTTGCTCGCTTCCGTTCTGGAAATACCGATGTTAAAGATGCACCCAGCGGTCGACCAATCACCGGAAAAGTCAATGAATTAGAAAGAATTAAATATCGATCACAAAACAGTTTTAAACTTTTTGATTTTTAATTTGTACATACTTATACTGTGAAATTCACTTACTACGAAATTAAAAATCCATTGTCTCATCCCGAATGCCGTAATATACGAATTTTAGTTAACGAGTAACATAATAATTCAGTTCAAATTGCCAACGTTATAAGCGGAAATTTGGTTATATCCGAGAGCGTTATAAGTAAACTTCACTGTTCTATAACCTATAACCTGTATAGAAATTCGTGTTGTAATTGTTGAGTCAGATACAATGGCGAGGATTATAAAATTAATCCAAGCAGAGATTCTTGTCCAAATCAGATGTCGTTTTTCGTTAGTGACTTCTTGAATTAAAACAGGGTAAATCAAATACGGTGGTCGAAGGGAAATCAAGCATTTAAAAAATGGTATAATATTATGGATGAACACACCAAATTAGACGTAATTTTGGCCGAAATATTGTAACGCCACTTCTTGAATTCATATATTATTATGAATGAGCTCTAATACGCTCAAAATAATGTATTTATGATGGAGTGTATGTGAGAGTTCAAAATTATTGTTACCAAATAAAATAAAAAAAATAAAAAAAAAAAATATAAACCATTTAAGTAAGGCTAGACACACAATGAAGCTCGATGTTTGTTTACCGCATTAGAGAGAGTTTGGCTGAACAATTTTGATGCATCCACCGTATATCCTGGACATTTCACCCTATGACTACCATTTGTTTCGATATCTGCAAAACTCCCTTTATGATCTTCAATTGGTTTAAAAAAAAAAACTGTGAAAATCATTTTTCCAAGTTTTTCGCCGATAAACCACAGAAGTTCTACTTCGATGGAATTTTAAAACTACCCGAAAAATGGCAAAAGGTCATATATAGTAATGTCCAATAAGTACTTAAATACAATTCATTTTGAATAAAAGAAAAATTTAATGAAAAAATAGCAAAAAATCTCTTAATACCTTTTCCCCAACCTAATAATAAATTGAAAAACAGATGAACTCTGGCTGCATGGTTTCGTGTGATATTTTGTAATAAATGTTTTTTTTTTTTGAAAATATTATAAATTAATTAATTTTATTTTTAAATTAAAATACAGATATTTTTTGTCCTTGACAAATCAAAAAATAAAACTTTTAGTAACAGTCAATTGATGGTGATATAAAATTTATGTCGAGATCAATATTTTGAATCGTGTAATTAAGTAAAATAAAGTTCACTATAAGGAATTATAGATTTAAAATTACACCAGACGTAAGGGCATTTTTTGAGCTTTCTTAGCCTTTAGCTGTAAATAGTTAATATTAATTAATTTACTTGATTTGCATTTTAAAGCTTCTTATACATTATTTCGTTATTGTTTCCATAAACAAATTTTGTAAGAGTTTTTGTTTTATCTATGAATACTTATAGTATTTAATGTAGATATGTAAATAAAAATAAAAAAGTGAGGAATTTTAATCATACTGCTTCAGGTGAAATTTTTTTTTATGAAATTTATGAGGTTTTCAGTAGATTTATGAAGAAAGCAAACAATGTAACAAATAAGATATAATCAAGAAAGTTCAACAATTTTGAAACAATGGTGCTTTAACCTGCAACTGATTCAATTTTATGTATTTCAAAGCTTAATAATACTTTACTAAATTTTATGTATTTGCCAAATAATAATTTCCGTTTAGAATTTTTATCGTATCTCATTCTTAAAAATGTATCGCTTTCCAAAATTGTGTTACAAATAGCAGCAATAATTCCTCTATTCCATTTAACTGTGTGAAATACTACTCTAGACACGCCTCGATCAGCATCGATGAACAACAAGTTTTAAGAGTTACAATAAACGTCAAAATTGGCTTAAGAGACAAGCAGTGCGAAATTATCAACTTAATTATAAACAAACTATATGGAATGTCATCATGCAAGTAGAGTTTACAAAAGTTTTGAAAAATTGAGCAGATTTCAACAAAAACTGCGAAGATTGGTTTGAGCGTAAGCCAGTAAGAAGCGATGAAGGAAAATGTATCGTAAAACTACCTACAAGTGACCTGATGAATTTCGCGTTCAATTACATGGTAGCCGAACAACGCCTTAAAGCCTTGAAAAACAAGTTCCGGTGAAATGTAGCATTCAAAAGCCACATTTGAACATTTCATGCTGGAATATGAGCGTTTGGGCCATATGATGAGACGAATCACTCAAAGCATCAACACTAATGATTACACAGACCGAAAAAAAAAATAAAAAAAAGGAGTAAAAAGAAGAATATTCATTTCCGACGTATTTTTCGATGCTGAAACCGAATCTGGCTGCAGAATTGTCCTATCACGTCAGGAATTTGGGATATTTTATCCTAATAGTGCAAAAAAGGCAGTTTTTATGGGTTTCAATTTCAATATTTTACTGTATTCTTAGGAAATTTCAGTAGTAAAAACCAATGGTTCCATCGTAAAGTACCCTTCAACCCCTGTCATTTGCAATTTTAAACGTCTAAATATTTTTATCTATTACCGAGATTAGATATCATAAATCAAAATATTAAGACTTTTGTATGAACTTGTATGTCATACACCTTAACCACGATATGTGAATTTATAAGGACGCACATTATTTGATTTACGATATCTTGGTAATAGATACAGATATTTAGACATTTAAGATTGGAAATAAGAGGGGATAAATGGTACTTCACGATGAAATCATGGTTTTTACTGCTGAAATCCCCTAACAATACAGTAAAATATTGAAAACCATAAATACGGCTTTGTTTGCACTTTTACTATACTTGTTTCTGCACGTTTTTTTTGTCGGCCTGTGTTATTTTCTCCCTCAACACGGTGTCATAAAGGAGACGAGTAACCACCAAGCTGGGGTAGTATTTGATGCTTCGTCAAAGGATTTAAATGGAACGCCACTTAATGATTTGTTGAGGATAGTTCTGACCATCTCAGAAGGTATAACCAACACACTATAAAATCTTAACCGTGATTTTTATGTTTAAAACGATTTTTAAAAATTTTGGCCAATTGGTTCTTTTTTTGTATTGGTTCATTTTTTGTTGTATGGGTTCATGAAATGTTTTTGAGCGATTTATTTAATGCATTGTACCTATTCACACAGGACAACACTGCAACACATCACTGCCATACTTCTAGTTCATACGATGGTGCATCAACTGTTGATATTTTGTTGAAATGCAATTTTAAATATTTTGATTCGCCCTTTGTTTGTATTGGTGCGTAAATTGCAACAAAAATATTTTTTTGTTCACCAATATAGTTTAGAGGCCAAGACCTACGAAATATTTAAACTGACATTTTTTGCAATAAAAATTAGTTCGGCAATTTTGTATTTTAATCAACCGCGCAATTCTTTCACGCACCTTTGCAGCTGTTAAAGTAAAATTTAATTAAAAAATATACATTCAATATGGTGATTCGCAACAAATTATTTAACCTGAACCACAATCATTCGTTTTGTAGATATTAATATTGTACTAGATAAATATACTGGTTGGTAATGAAGCCGCCATAAATGCAACAAAATATTTACAAAATAAAATAACGCAAGGGTAGGACGGAGTGTTTTGCATTTCATTTACGAGTAAATATCATTTACGAGTGGATAAAATATGTTTTCTAGCAATAAAAACTCTAATTAAAATTCAAAACTAAAATGATACGAGAAAATATTCTATGTAGATGATATACTACGTAGAACATCAGAATTAATTTGAAAGTTTCTTTTGTTTTTAATTATTCCTTGACAGAACTTTTCTTAAACAGTTTTTACAATGCTTTTACAAAGTTTACAATAATGATTGTAAGAAGAAGCTGTGATTTAACATGGTGAACATTTAATTGAAGACAATTTCATTAAAAACTACCTTAACTGCAAAAAAATATTTGAATTGGTTAAACTAATAGTTTGTTCAACTATTAATATAATTTCTTTCCATCTTTTAATTTAAACCCCAATTATAATTATAAAATAGTTTTATTATTTTAGTTTTTATCATTAATACCAATTAAATTTATTCATGTAACTTTGTAATGCTACAATTATACGACACTGTTAAATTTTATTTGACTGAATACAAATATTTGCTGAATAGCGAGTTAATTATTTTATTTGGAAATCAGGATTAGCAAATATTTTATTCTAGAATTTAGATTTTAGCGCTCTAAGCAAGATAGTGCATTAGGCGACCGCCTAGTTCGCCTATACGGTGGAGCCGCCGCTGCAGACATCTAAGTAGTCAATAGTTAGTATTGTCTTATTAGGTTTATATATGATAAAGATAAAGGTTAGCACAAAACGGCACACTCCTAAGAACTACGTATCCGCTGTAATCTTGAAGATTATGGAAAGCTGAGATAGGTTCTACTGACAAATTGAAATAAACGTTGAAATTAAAATTATTTTTTTTTAGTAAACTTCAACCATAGTCAATCGCCCAAAAACCGCTACCCCACAGCACTAACTCCTCAGTAACCCAAAGAAGACGAAACAATGTTCCTGGAAACCTATATGTTACAATAATATTTATGACAGGTAATATCTCTGAAAATTCAAATTCAAATCAAATTAATCACGTATTTCTAAAATCAAAAAATCAAAGTTAAATTGACTTTCCTTGTACAAATTTTTAAATGTAAATTAATGATAGTAATTGTTACACAATAATTAAAGTTGGTATAAAATCATTAAAGTTAAAGCAACTTAGCTAAATACATGCTAACATTTGTAAAATTCAATTAAACTTTTAAGTTTAATAAGAAAAGTTCATAATAACTTTACAAAAATGTAAAAATTACTCTGACTATGTTTTTCACTGTAGCAAAAAATGTTTTCAAAAGGAGATAAACTCCTCAAAATCCCAAAAACTCTTACTGAGAATCAAACTGATTTGCTTAAATCACTACATCGAAGCAATTAAAAGAAAGAATTTTGCACAATATCTAACAATTGGTGTGTGTGTGTCAACAAACCGTAATGAACAAAAAGGCAGGCCTTTTACTAGGAAATAAGTGCCCAACAAACTTGTCACAATCAATTTAACCTTTGAACAAATACGTACAAAAGAGGAACCAAATTGTTTTGATGGATCAAACTAATTTTAATGTGTTTTCTTATCTCATGTTCAAGAGCTGTTACTAGAGGAACAACTTCCAGCGGCGGGAGGTTATAACATTCATTTAATTGGAGCAATTTCTGTGGCAGCGAAAATACCTTTCAAGACTGGGAACAATCATTACGACATCATCTCTGTGGCGGTTATGAAGGACTTTACTAGGACTTTTTTTTTTGAGAATATTTACCTAATGTTATGGAACAGAGGCTGGTCTACTTAGAGAAGATTATACCGGGTGTCTCTTTTAAACTGAGACGATCAAATATCTCGAAAAATAGCCACTCTACGGAAAAAATGTCCATAATCAAAATTTAATCATACCGCGGGGGAAATACATTAGTGCAAAAAAATAGTCCCCCACCCCCCGCTTTGTAGGTGGGGCGAGGGTAACTTTTAAACTAAGATAGGAAGCCATATTTCTAATTGCAGATACGGATTCTACGACTAAAAGTACGTATGATTTGAATGAAATATTTTGTTCGGTTCATGATAGATGGCGTTGTAATCGACGAAATTCAATTTTTTCAATTTCTTCTTCTTAGAACACACGCATTCGATTCTGCAATACGTTTGAATTAAAAAACATCATGTTTTCATTGGAAATACTCGAAATTCGTCATCAAAACAATTTATTCAGTTTTGTAAATCACATTTAACGTTTGTGTTATTTCTTATCTTCATGTTTTTCGTAATTGCAAAATAAACGATAAAATACTTTAGAATGGACCGTTTAACTGTGCCAGAGAAAATTGAAATGGTTCTGGTTTATGGAGAAGCTGGCAGAAATCTTGAAAATGCTGTTGCTATTTACGCTCAACGTTTTCCGGATAGGATTCGTTCACGTGCTTCATTTGGCCGTACTATCAAACAATTTATTGCTGATGGAAATGTTGAACCGAAAAAGAGGACCCGTAGAGCAACAGTCACTGGAGAAAATAATGAAATTGCTGTATTGGCTGCAGCGACTCATAATCCTCATGTTAGTACACGAGAAATAGTTCGCGATTCCGGATTGTCCCTCACCAGTGCTTGGAGAATTTTAAAACGGCACAAGTATCATCCATATCATGTGTCTTTACACCAAGATCTTCATGGCGCTGATTTCCAAAATCGGGTAACCTTTTGTCAATGGGCACGTGAACAAATACAACAAAACCCCAATTTTTTTCGTTGCGTAATGTTCTCTGACGAATCGTCTTTTACAAACCATGGAACGGTTAATCGACTCAACATGCATTATTGGAGTGTTGAAAATCCACACTGGCTTCGCCAAGTTGAACATCAGCGCCCTTGGACTGTCAACGTGTGGTGTGGAATAATTGGCAACCAACTCATCGGCCCCTACATTATTGAAGGCAACTTGAATGGTCAAATGTACCGAAACTTTTTGGAAAATGAACTGCCAATATTACTTGAAAATTTGAACTTAGAATTGAGACGGAACATGTGGTTTCAACATGATGGTTGTCCTGCACACTATTCGTTGGTAGCACGTGAGGTACTTGATCGTGATTTCAATGGTCGCTGGATCGGTAGAGCTGGTCCGATAAATTGTCCCGCCAGATCACCAGATCTTACTTCGCCAGATTTCTTTTTGTGGGGCTATCTCAAAGGCAAAGTTTACAAACAAGAACCAACGACACGTGAGAACATGATTGAGCGAATCAGAAATGCGTGTGCTGAAATTCAACCAAACACACTTCTCAGATGTGTACGCAGGCCATCATTTTGAACACTTATTTTAAGCTAAAATTATTTTATTCACCTGCCATTTATATTAATAAATTGTTTTGATGACGAATTTCGAGTATTTCCAATGAAAACCTGATGTTTTTTATTTCAAACGTATTGCAGAATCGAATGCGTGTGTTCTAAGAAGAAGAAATTGAAAAAATTGAATTTCGTCGATTACAACGCCATCTATCATGAACCGAACAAAATATTTCATTCAAATCATACGTACTTTTAGTCGTAGAATCCGTATCTGCAATTAGAAATATGGCTTCCTATCTTAGTTTAAAAGTTACCCCCGCCCCACCTACAAAGCGGGGGGGGGGGGAGGGGGACTATTTTTTTGCACTAATGTATTTCGCCCGCGGTATGATTTAATTTTGATTATGGACATTTTTTCCGTAGAGTGGCTATTTTTCGAGATATTTGATCGTCTCAGTTTAAAAGAAACACCCTGTATATCACGCCAAGGGTACCGTAAATAAAAGTGATTATTATCGTGCTATACAATACTGTAAAGTACACCAAGCAGCCATCTTTGAAAATGAGCGGCGCACCAATCGGTTGCTACACGTATAACAATAACGTTGTTTCATTTCACTCTGTACATAATGTCACGTGACATCTACTTCTATTTTAAAAAATTTAAAGCAAAACATGAGCAGTCGAATTTAAAGAAAATCAAAGCATAAATGATAAATTATCATGTTACCCCAATTTATTTTGTTTAGCAATTTTGTTTGTACTGACAAAATAAATTGATAAACAAAATAAACTAGGGTAACTTGATTTTCTTTTAATTCGAAGTCATATTTTTGCATGGCTGTAAAACAACCGCGCAAAGTTCATTCATTTAATTAAATTTAAAAAAAAAAAACGAATTTGCCTTTTTCCTAAACAATGTTTCATTTTTCGTGAATGAAATCAGTCATGTAAACATTGAAATGCGGTGTAGTATGAAATAAAGGTGTACGTATTATGTATGGAGGTGTTATTGTTTGTTTGTAAAGTTAATATTTAAATTATTGAAAATACACAAGATATTAAAGCTAAGATAATTTGATCAAAATATGTAATTAATTTCAATAACCGCACGTACATAATTTATGGAACCAAATCACAAATTTAATTTGTTCTGTGTAACGATTTTTGTAATTTCAACACCCAGCGTTTCCCTAAAAGAATATTCTTGGAAAAATGATTTGTGGGAAAATTACAAAACGTGGCGTATCCTACAACAAAGTAAACACAATTAAAAATGTATTAAATTTATTACCGTTTGCCAATGGACCCTCACCTTGTACAAAAATCAAATTTTCTGAAATAATTTTTGGTAATCTAACCAATTCTACCCTTTGTTAATTGATATTTTTACTGAGAAAGGTATAGCGAAAAAGAGATGCATGGCCAGAGAAATTCGTAGAAGAATTATCTAGTACTGTTAAGATACACTCGTGAACAAAATTAACGCATATTTTTTTTGTCAATTTCAGTAGAACTGGTATCAAATAATCCCAAATTTATATTTTTCTCAAATGTGGCGTTATGGAATTATAGCGGCTATTTTTCATTGCAAAATGTTAAAATTTGTCGAACTATTTTTTTTTTTAATTTTCAGAAGCGGTTTATAAACATTAAAACTAGCTTTATTAAAATTTAGTTTGATTCAATAAGTAATGAGTATTTTCCCTCGTCCCCTTATTACAGCTTCCACCCTTCTGGGCATACTAAGTAGAATGCTTTATAATTGCGCAATGAGATTTCATTCTTCTTGCGCTGCAACTCTCAGCTCTGCTATCAAATCTGGTGCGGGATTTCTAGCTCTAACTCGCAAAGAATGTTTCGAATATACCAGTCTGCATTCATATATCCCATAAAATCAATCTCCACCAGCCCCGTACGGCCCTTCCAACTGATTCCACCCCAAAACATTATTGAACCTGCACCAAAGCTCACAGTTTGCACCAAGTTACAGCTTTTTTGTATACAAGATTACGTCCATCTCGTTTTCATAATTGGATTTTGGTCTCATCTCAAAAGAGACCAGTGACCCATTGTTCAGTTCCCCAATTTGCATGAGTATATGATAATGAATTTGTAGCGGCGAAGAAGCCGTGGAACTTTTACGGGTCTTTCTTTTAATCTTCGTCTAACTGTTCTGGCACGAATATTCACTTGGCGCGCACTAAGTAACTCATTTTTGAGTTGAGTAGAAGTACGCTTTCGATCTCGTAACGAATTCATTTCTAAAAAATCGGCCGTTCGGTTGTGCACCTTTTACGTCCTTGTCTGGGCTTTCTTTTATACTCTAAGGTCTCACGATGTCGCTTAAGTATTCGTGAAACCGAAGTCTGGTTCATTCCTAATTTTCGTGCGATTTGTACTTGAGTATAATCTTCCGGATACAATGTGATGACTTTAAACACCTCCAGCTCATGAAAGGGTGCCATATTACAATGGATCTTATACATATTAGGTGTTTGCTTTAGAACACATTTACAAGAACTAGTGGTACTGCATTTACAAATAATTAATATGCAATGGAACAAAATACAAAAGCCGATCGTTGCATTGGATCTCAAACACAATGCACTCTTGATTAAGCATTTTTGAAAAATTTAATTGATTGGCTTGCAGTAGACTTTATTCAAGGCGGTTACTGATAAAAATATAAATATGCTGTCATTTGACACTGGTAGTATTAAAATTGACCAGCGGGATTTTTTTTTTCATTAAATAATTTTTCTTTAGAGACAATCTAGTCTAAGACTAATAAGCAATTTGTATTATGTTTTCATCCAATGTTTCTCGTAATTGACATTCATGAGGTTAAAATATATTTTCAAGATGATTATCCTTGCCCATGTTCCATCCATTTTCCTAATAGGATGAATCGGCATTATTGGCCTTTTCAGAGTTTTAGTTGCTTTCCAGAGCGAATAATCCGTATTACTGTCATTCGCCAAATTACTTAAGTAGAAATAAACTGACTCATTTTTTTAATTTCTGAATTTCTCGTGTTAATTGTTGAGTAAGATTGTTTAATCTTTTTTTATCTTGTGGAGCTCTAGTTAGGTGCCACTTTTTTCTGGATTTGCGTTTATCCCTAAGGAGATTTCTAATTTCTATTGGATAGTTATTTCCTTTTAGCATTGATTTGATTTCTGGAGTATGTACTTTCCCATGCTGATTGTTGAATATCCGTAATGAACTTTTCTACTTCTATGTCCAGTTGCTCCATAGTTTTTAAAGGAAAAGTATTCTTTGCTCAAGATGTACTTTGAAACTTTCCCAGTCCGTATATTTGTTGGTTAATACTGGATTAGTTCTTTTTTGGATGATATACTCACTTAGAGTTAGAACTAATGGAGAATGATCTGAGCTCATATCTTGGCTTTCCTCGACTTTCATAAAATTATTAGAAATATTTTTGGTTATAAAAAAATCGATCACGTCAGGTATTTTTCCTAGGTCAGTTGGCCAATATGTTGGTTTTCACATCCATTTTCTTTTCTTTAATGACAATCAGTAATTCTTTTCCTTTTGTTGTAGTTAATCTAGAACCCCAGCGATCATTCTTCGCATTGAAGTCACCATCTATTATATGAACCTATTTCCCAGACCCTTGAAGAACTCTGAGTATTGTTTGTTTTTAATAGAATGTCTTGGTGGACAGTACAATCCTGCTACAATAATAGGAAAGTTGTTGGTTTTTATATAAACCACTGTTGCCTGAATTTCTGCTTTTTCATACTTTGCTGCTTCAAAATATTGGATATTTTTCTTTATGATGACTGCACTTCCTTCTCTTGCTGAATTATCTGGATGCATAGTGTGATATACGCAATAGCATTTAAATGCTATGTTGGATTGCTTAGTGAAATGTGTTTCCGAAATAAGACACACATCTATATTCTCAATGTCGGGGACTGCTTGTAGTTCTTGCTGATGCCGGAGCAAACCATTGGCATTCCATGACATAATTTTTATTGTGCTATTCATTTCTGTGTGAATTTTAGTTTAGCTCCCAATATGTACTCTATCTTCCAATTTTTGAGCCTCTCTTCAAATTTTGTTAATTTCATGAGAATATCTTGTAATGTTTGACTGATGTCTACATCTATCGATTTTTGCTGGGGATTATTGGCTACGCCTCTCGTTGCTTCAGCATATGTAACACCTTCAGTTCTTAGTAGGCGGCCAAATGGTTGCCCATTGTTTTGTCTGCCTCTCGTATCGATTTGCCTGACGAGACATTTGAATTTTATTCATCCTTTGGATTTTAATTTTCTGAATTTCCTTTGCAACAATACATCCTCGATAATTAGCAGGATAACCTTGTCCGCAGTGTACACACTTTAGAAGAACTTGGGGATTGTCGCATTCTCCAGTTAGGTGGTGTCCGGCACGTTTAACACACCTAGGAAGTTTGCCACAATATTTTTGTGTGTGTCCATATGCTTGACATCTTTTGCATTGCGGTATTAGTTTAGACTTTCTAAGTGGTTAAATTACCACTTTGCAACCTATAAAACTAGTGATCTTATAAATTTTTGTTATACTTTCGTCACAGCTGAATGGTGTTTATTTATTTATTTAGATCAACAGTCCAAAATACCTCTGATCGACATATGTCAACATAAAATACAATCAAAGTCATTATAAAAAGAACAGAAAAAAACAAAAATTAAAATTTAAAATAATGGAGAATGTTTCTCTGAAAAACGTTCCTCGATATCTCAAAATCGAACAAATTTTCAACCGGGTTCAACAGAAGGGTTGATTTGTAGATCAATTTATTCTTCCCGTAATTTGTATTTCTATTAGGTAACTGCAAAACTGCACGTCTTCTCAAATTATGAGACGATACATAAAACGAATACAGCTCTAAAAGCTCAGAGCAGTTAATGTGTCCCAGAATCACGTCACGCGCAAACATAGCAATCGCCGCGTCCCTACCGAGCACTAAGCGGTTCCAGAGCTAATAACTGGCATCTCCCATTGTAAGGTGGCAAAATATAATCCGGGCCACGGCCGTCACGAAGCAAGAAGCGAAGCGCATATTTAAGAAAACGCTTTTGAATGCTTTCGATCCTATCTGGGTAGTTATGATAAAAGGGCGACCAAATAACAGCAGCGTACTCGATATGGGATCTAATAAATGCCGTATATAAAGTGCGCAAGTGTGTATGAATCTCTAAATTCCCGGTATTGTCTTTTCAGAAAGCCTAACATACTGTTTGCCTTTGCAATGACGCTGTCAATATGAAAATTAAAAAACAAGTTAGGTGTGTAAAGAACTCCTAAATAGTAACTGACCTATTTGGCGGCTAACACGTTTTTTTGTTTGGGTATGCTGAAGCCGATACTAGGGGGTTCTTTGCCGCCAAACGAACTATTAGGTCGTACAAATCTATGTACGTGTTAAAAAAAAATGCAAATCAACTTAGAGCACAACTTCATCCGGACTTCCACTAACCAACACCATCATCAATGAAAAGATTTAAAATCTCATTTTTACTTCACTATTTATTCAACATTAAATAATGACACGTTTTGCATGAAGAAAAAAAAATTAACCGAACCAAAAACAATGAATAAGTTATGAAATATGAATATAGGTAAATAGCTATTTATATGTATAAAAAGAAGTGCATAAAAATATTTAAAAACAATTAACAACTGCACAAAATTATGTTTGGAGCATATCTACTCGGCAAAAACCCAAAAAAAAATATAATCATAAAAAAACTCACCATTTCATCGCCAAAGAGTACCCTCCGCAACTATGGGAAGCTGAAAATTAAAAGTTAGTTTTTTATGCTCCTCACACACTTTGGGCACTTCAAACTACTCAAAAAAACTTGCACAAAAGCTAATTTAATTATTCCAAAACTTATTCTTATTTTAAAAAAACTATTTAACAAAACTTAAAACTATCATAAAAACTATCACTTTTCACTTTTATTGTCCTATGGTTATAATTTTCTTTTAACCAATAAAACTTTATTGCCGATGGGTAAAAAAAACCGTCCAGGATAGTACTCGACAAAATTGTATATCGGCCTGATCTAACCAATACAATAGAGGCCTAGCTGCCACCGCTATAATAAAATTATATGTATAAGTATAATGGGTATTTTAATTGTTCTGTGAAACAACTTACCCGCTAACGCAGCGGCCGTACAACTAGAATGAACTGTACTTCACTATAAATACATACACATGTAGTATTCTCTACGGAAATTCTGAATCGAGACAAAAATTTCTACATAAAACATATAAACTTCTGATTTTATAATTTCGAAATACTACATTATAGTAATCCCAATCAATAGTTCAAGAACTTACTAGTAATTCCAATCACTAGTGCTTCCACAAAAATTCTATTTTGAACACAAAAAAATTCACCATCGTACAATAGTTCTTAACATTTTGTTGTGTGTTTAGGGGATTTAGTTTGTTGTATTTAAATGTTATATGTTGTGATGTGGGGATTGAACGTTGAATGTTGTGGTATTTCGCTTTATATGTTGATATTCGGATGTTTGAAGTGTTGAGATTGTGACTGGCTTATTATTAACCGATATGAATTGGTTGATTGTACCTAGGCTACGCTAATTGTTTTATGGCAGATAAGTATCATGATCATTTATTTAAGTTAAATTACTAACTTAATATGCCGCTATCGAAGAAATTAGTAATTTGATCTCTAATGTAACCGAATTGGATTTAATAAATTATTGTTGGGTTAAGTAGAATAGACTAACTGATTTATCTCGATGAATTTGACGTATTGAGCTATCCTGTTGGTTGTTGTTTCTAGTTATTGATTTCCGTTCGAGCTGAAGAAATGTCGAGTCATTGTCGTCATCAGCTTACCGCTGGTGGGGGCTGATTCTGTCAAGTCAATTCCTATGGTCACCCTACAGTGAGACAGTGCCGTTGGCACCAGTTTTAGTGCGGAGTGAGGATACTGTAGCGGACAAGTGAGTCACGGGACATACGTATGATTTTCTCACGTTTTGGAATCCCCCCTTTGCTTTGCCGTGCGAAGGCTTGGTGCTCAAATGTCTTGCAGCCTTTGTTATTTCGTGTTAGTAGGATGGCTACGATGAATATACTTACCAAATTGTGTTATTTTTCGGTAAAGTGATCTTCTTTCTGCTTATGTTTTGCTCTGTTTCTCCAATTTGTTCTACGCTCGGATGATTATGTCTTCTCAATAGGTGCCAATTGTTTGATTAAAAGATGATAACTTGATGATTTATAACTGGTATTTTTATTGTTCAACTCAACAAAGGTTACACTGATTTATACTTTACTATACTAGCAATTACTTATTTTTAAGAATTTTGATTGTTTTAAATGTTACGTGAATTATATTCGAAGAAGTTCAGAAATTTACTATATTTGACTGTTTTGATAATTTTAAATTCGATCGACGGAGTGATCGATATAATGATCGGTGGACTGATTGATCGGTGGACTGATAATTTATGAACTTTAAAACTGAGTTTATATACAAAATTTTTGTTAATATTTTACACCAATAACAATTTATTGTTTTTAATTTTGTGAAATTTGCAAATTCTTTCTTTTTCATAAATCTTTTTTTTTGATTTTGTAATTTCGATAAATTAATTACTTAGCTTAATTCGCATTATTATATTTCGGGGTAATGTTCTCTGGTTTATTTCCATTATGCATGGCACGTGTGCGTTTACTTTACGCCTCAAGTTATGCTAGTTAATAACATGTTGAGCTTTTATTTTTCTTGTTTGCCTGAATTTACTCCAAATGCATAAATATACTTCAACAGTTTTATTTTATTGTACGAATATATTTTTTTTCACTTTTGTTTGTTTTTATATTATATTTTTTTGTAATTG
The DNA here is from genome assembly GCA_963556165.1 of Tipula helvola. Lineage (NCBI taxonomy): Eukaryota > Metazoa > Arthropoda > Insecta > Diptera > Tipulidae > Tipula > Tipula helvola. The sequence goes on from OY744482.1 coordinate 282,727,872, forward strand.
GATACTGTTGGAATGCGGACTCATAACATTAACCTATGTAATTTGTATTTGTCTCGCATTTATGTGGGTAATGACTTATAAAATATCTAAAATTATGCACTGATATTGTCTTATATGTTTTTATGCACTGATAATGGGCTAGATACTCGATACTCAGATAAGCAGATAAGCAGTTATTTTTTGCGAATTTGCTAGAAATGTTATACACTATAATTTAGCAACCCAATTTGTTTCTGAATTTCAGAAAATGAGATACTTTAACGCACTTTATCGTTTGTGCTGAATACAAAAATATATTTTACTTTACTAAAATAATCGAGTAGCTTATGCAATCAAATTTTCGATTAGCAAATCCGCCATATTTATCGATTTGCGAATTGCTAGAGTATCGTGTATCTGGCCCAATATCTTATAAAAATATTTATTTGAATTTATGTATAGGTAATATATTATTGGAATATCTTATAAAATATATTGGGGTGATTATATGTATTTACGTACTGATAAAATATATTTGGATGGTTGCACAACAATTTATCTGTTACAATAAATTATTTTTTTTAATTTTTTTGTTTTAGACGAACTATTCACCAAACTTTTGACTTTTAATCACAATTTTAATTTTTAGAAATATAATGTGGTTTCACTCACGGTAGCGTCACCAATGATCTTTTTAATCTGTTGCTTATTCTCGAAGCACCTAGATTCATCATTATTTATGATATACTCGTTTTTATTTTTTTTATTTTGATTGTTTGAGTAAGCACTTACTGCATGCAAATTGCCTAAACTCATGTATTTGTATGTGGGTGTAACACAATCTGACGATATATATTTTAATAATGTCTTTAAAAATATTACGTAGACACAAACACCAAAAAAAAAATGCATTACCAAGCCAAACCATGATAATTGTGGTGGTTTTTTTATATACGATCGATATACTGTAGGTCATGAATTATATAACTACAACAAAAAAATATAAGACTAACGATCTATATAAAAAAAAAAAAAATTCATAAAATTGCTAATTGCTTACAGACTGACTAACACGACCGTTGATAGTCAAATCCATAACCCTAGTTTACCAAAACCTTTACTTTTAAGTACAACCAAAAACATATGCACTAGTGGCCGTAACAAAGTCTCGAATTACAGAAACTCGTTCGATCAGTACTCCGTCGATTAAATAATCGGTTAAGACAACATTCCGACCTACCTGTTAGTACAAACATGTCTAGCTTCTTTTTATTTCTCCAGCTAATTTTGTTCATTAAGATGATTATTTTAAATTGTTTTGATGATAATTCATGATGTAAGTTCCTTGCCATGACCATAATTGGCCTTTCTTGTTTATTTTCATACGTGTGAAAGATAAATGAGCTTTCGCTCAAAGTTTTTACTACGTTTCTAAATGCATCTCCGCATGCTTATTTTATTTTGATTCATCAATTTAGTGATAAATGATTCTTCTAAAACACTCGCCTTAATTATATCATTGAACTCGTGATAATTTTTCATCTACTATGATAGGTGGTAGAGAAGTTATTTTTTTTATCTTTTTTGACGTTTGTCTCAAACTTTTGAGGCTGATTATTTTGATCCAATTTTTATGGTTTTTGTGGTGGTGACGGTGTATTATTTAGTATTCTCCTTTTATTTTTCCTAGACTTAGCACGAATCCAAACTGTTTCTTTAGCTAAGTGTTCCTCATCGGTTTGATATTCAATTTTTTTACTAATATTAGAATTGATGTTTTGGTTCTGTATCATTGGTGATTCGGTTTGACATGTACCATTATTTAAATTATATTTGGTATTCTGGTTCTGCTTCATTGATGGCTTAGTTTGGGTTTCGTGCTGCTAATGGCATCATTTCTTTTTTTAGTTCGTCAATTTGTTGTTGCAAATTGAGAATAATAATGCTTTGCTGAATTTTCTCATTAGTTACTTTTTGCCATTGTTTGTATAACATTCGCTCTTTTTCTGAAGCACAACTTTCAAGAACAACTGTTTCACTATAATTATATGAGGTTGTTACTTGTATACCTGTTTGTTGGGGTGCCGCTGTTGCGCCCATATTATTTTCGAACTACTCCATGTTGAAAGTTTTCTCAGGAGTTCTAGCGACCTTTTCTCGACTTTGGAATGGGCTGCTTATTATTCCCATATTCTTGTTATTTTGTATATGCAAGGATCAGCCCTCCCCAGAATCTCTAGAGCTAGTCTCATCAGAGAGTGAAGTGGAACCCCTACCCTATTGGGACGTACCCAACACCCAAAAAAGTAAGAGTATGGTGTACTTTACGGGCATAATTCATTCAAAAAACAAAATATGCGTTAATTTTGTCCACGTGTGTATATTTTTTGTTATATTTTATTTATAAAAAAGATTAACAGACTTTATTAATTTTTGATATAAAAAAATAAAATTTGTTAGACTAACTGCTGGCTATAATATGGGGAGTAAAAAAATCAGACCGTACGTCTACGGCACGGAATTTGTGATTATAACGGAGTAGACCGACCTTTTTGGTTCGTGCGAACTCAAGGAAGGTTTTCATTTTTTGGAGTCGATACACTTTGTATGTCTCTTGGGTTAAAGTACGGGGGAGGTTTTGATATTTATACTTTTTTGGCCTCTTCATTTTTTATGATTAACAAGTCGAAAAATATTGTGAATGCCATTATTGATATATATTTTGTCTATAAAAAGCTGAAAGGATCTTATTGAATTATAAGTAAGTACCTAAGTAAGTAATACAAAATAATAAATTTGTAAAAGTTTGCGTGATAAGTTTCTCAAAATTCCCTGTTCGTAGATGAAATGTGTTGGCCACACATCAATTTTTTTTTTTTAAATTTTAAATTTTTATTTTTTAAAACAGTTTGTATTAGTAGTTTTTCGTAAACCTTATACTTTTTAAAATATTTGCAAAATAAATTTTCTTTCTCCATGGAAGTGGCCACTTTCGGTTGGCTGATTTGGAGTATAATTCACTGGGATCTCCCAATTTATCAAAAAAGCTTAAATTTGAAGTTTCAGTTCAATTGGTTAAACCATATGGGCTGCAGAGAGGACACAGACTGATAGACGGACAGATTGACAGACTGACGGACCGACAGACATCATTTCGAAACCTACTTGTTCGGACTCAAAGGACTTGAGGTCAACAGAAAAAAAAATCTAAAAACTATACAACAGTCCTACTATAGTAAGGAATTTATTTTTATGCAAATGCGAACGGCGGGATTTAAAATATTTATTAAAAAAGACATTTTTGTTTGTTCCTTTAAAAATATGTTGTTTTTGGTTGACGCCATTTATGAAGTAAATAATCCTATTATTTCATAAATTCATTACGTCATAATTGAATCTGAGCTGACGTATTTTATTCAAAAAATTAAATAAATATAACGTATTTTGTTTCACTCCATATTTTTACGGCGTAAAAATTATTGGAAAAAAATAATACGAATATACCCAACATACTTGCGCAAATTCCGAGAAACTTCATTGACGTTTTTGATATACATAATTTGATGTGATACAATTTTTCTCGACTTTTATTTATTTATATTTACAATTTGAAAATAATAATATTATATATAAAAATGAATTTTATTACTGTTTACAATAGAACATCCGAATTGATGGGTACCTATTTATTTCTCGATCGATTGTATATCGTAAAACTCTTGTTATCCATTTAATTTGACAGTACGTCTATAAGTTTACAGTAATTCAGTGATTGTTGGAATAAAAGATTTTTTTTTTAAATTTAAATATTAGACAAGCTCTTTTTTAGACTGCTTTTTATAAATAGCACCCCATTTATTTCAAGTTTTAAAGTAACACAAACCTACTGCAACTTTCAACATTTCTATTTTCGTATTTCTTTTGTGTGATTAGCGCTTGGAATGGAAAACACACAATATAATTTCCGTTTGTTTTTTTGCTGTAAATAAATTTTATTTACGAGTTCCTTTCTTCGGCAAACTTGTAATCCCCAAAAATCCATAAAAAAAAAATTACGTACATTTTTAGCTTTATTATTTTCTATGGTAATCAAACTGAATTTTGCGGTTAAAATACACAAAAATACAATCAACTATTGCTTAGAAAAAAATAGGTGAATGCGGAAAACCCAAAAAAAGCATAGACCTATTACAATAGAGAGCACTTCTTTTTAGGATACGATATACAATAAATACAATTCATGTTTATCCAAATTAGTTGTCTTTAATATTTATATTTGTTATTTACGTTGGAATAAATTAAATTATTTATAATTTTATTTCAATATAGATAATATTGTGGTTACCTCCTAATGTTATTCAAATTTTTAAGAAAATTTAATTTTGGTTCCCCACAAAATATTTTTTTGTTAAAAATATGTTTTATATTTGGTGCGGTACTCCTCAAACCATCATAAATTTTGTTGTAGTCGTATATATGTATATATAATATAATATTTCTTATTTAGTTATTATAAGTTATTTAATTTAAATTTAATATTAAATTATTCACTGGGGAGGGGGATGCCGGAAGAAAAATGTCTTCAATAGATTTATAATTACTGTATAATAATCATGTTGTTGTAATAACATATTTTGTTGTTACTATAATTATAATATTTTGTTTATGTTTATTATGTAACATGGAAATGCTCTTGTAATGGTTTGCAGGGATATGATAGGAAATCAATAATTTGTTTCATTATTTTGTTTTATCAGAAATTGATATTTAATCCACATTCAATGATTTAAGTAATAACTAATATTTCATCAAACAAATGAAAAACAGAAAAAAATAAATAAATTTATAACCAATCATTGGGGAAGTTTACGATATCAATCTCTTTCGGTCGATAAAAATGGAGTAATATTATCTATGAATAGTGTAGCCGAAAGGAAAACCAAAAGGAAAATGATTCAATTATTATGAAGGAAATTAGTTTGAAAATGCCTTTAATACACACACGCATAATGTAATGCTTTAGTAAACAAGACTAGCGAAATATTTCACATTTGATCTATTACAGATAATATTAGTTTGAGATTTCTAAGTGATTATATTACCAATATAATAATAGTTTGTCTTATAGATTATATAAGACCAATATTGAATTAATGTTCGACGCTCCGTTTATTAAACTGGAGTCGCTAATAATAGATTGCTAAAATAATTTTTGAAATAGTTGTTTAACGTTTCATCCTGTATACCAGTGTTTATAGAACAAATTTATACACTACTAGTTGAGCCCGGTTCGCTTTGCTGGCCTTAAGAAAGTTTTTTGTGTTGTATTATTATTTCGTACTTTTAACCTTATTGACCTACCATTGTCACCTGTTGAACGATATAGTGGATATCCATCATTGCCTGTAATTCTTTCTGGAGTCAATTGTCTTGGATGTCGCTTACAGCACTTGCCATCAATCATACATGGTGAATGTATATTAAGTGTCCCATATGGACCATGTATCATAGCAGAATTGCCAAGAAAATATATCTTTAGAAATTTGTGTTATTCATCTGGAATCGGTAATAATGAACCAGCAATTTGATATATTTGACCTTGCACTTAAAATGTTAAAGGGCTTTGCCGCATGGAATTAAGTTTGTGACTATAAGGTCTGTTCTGTAACTTTGAACGATGATTAATACACAACCGAGGATTTAACCACTGTTTGGTCATATTTATCGGTGGATAAATCCTCGGTTTTTAATTATTATTCGTTCAAACTTACGGACCTAAGAGTATCAGTAAAAAATTATACACATTTTTATCACTCTCCTAAACTAAGTTTTTTTATTCAAAAATCACATAAATTTTCATTGTTAATTTTTTTTTATTATGTACATACATGAAAGTCGCGGGATTTTTTTTTAATGTAGCTTCTTTGTACACAATGTTTGACGTCGTGTTATTTTTTGGTAGCAAAATGTAAACCAAGATATAGTGATAAACCAACATATAGTTGGCAATGGGGAAAACACTCTTTTCGTAGGTCGATTCCAACCAAAGAGAAAGTTTGTCCCTTGGACTTATTAATAGTCATCGCAAACGATATTTTCGCGGGAAATTGCAGCCGTTTAAAAGATATCGGCAAGTCCGTGGAAATCATTGGAATCCTCGGGATGTTTGCCAGTTTGCCGGCTGCAGGACCGGCGAGAATGAACACCACAATTAAGTTTTCTTTTAAATCTTTACTTAGTAGCCTTGTGCACATGTTAGGAGAGCTTAAATTTCTTAATAGCATGATAGCCAGAAAGATGAAGCCAATTTAAAAATTCTTGTGGATAGTGGACTGCATCCTCGGTATGGTGACTGTGTCAATCAACTTATAATTTTTGATTTGGCCGGGAACTTTTTGTATAATAAGATTATTGATTTCATTGACAGTGTCGTTCTTGGACGATAATATTGCCCTTGAACAGAGCCAATGAAAGTTTGAGAACTATCCGACCTAGTGTCTCATTTAGCACTATTTCAGCACAGTCAGTGCTCAAATTTGGAGAAGGAAACACTTCTTCCCCAAGTTTGAGAAGTTGTTGTGGGAAGTCGTTATGCGTGTTTCCGCTAATATAGGCTCTCATGTTAGTTCGCAAGTTCAGGTTTTGAATGGAACTCCATAATGGAGGTGATTTAAGGCATGCTTTGATTATATCTGCACGCGTCCCTTAATGACGCTCGTTTCTAAGGTCCTTCAATGTTCGGTCCACAGCTTCAACATGGCCTCTGTAGCTCATGGTACACTCGTCCTACATTATCAGTGACACGTCCTGTAACAAATTGCCAAGAGACACATTTTTGCGTATATAACATACGGATTGTTGCTCCAGAGATACTGGTAATAGGAGTTTGAATGTAGAGTGTGCAGTTTTCCCGTCGCTCAATTAGCTAGCAGTAATACCTGAAGAAGCGACTGCCAGTGCTATTTTTCCAGATCATCTTACCTGTGCTAGTAACAAATTGATGACGAGTATCTTTCCAGCGCCTCCTGAGGTGTCCAAAAAAATATTTTGCCTTTATTATTCATCACACTGTCAATTATTGTATCAAACGCCTGTAATTGATCTGTGACTAATTTTAGCAAATTTTCTTGACGAAATCTGTCAACTCACTGACGTTGTACTGACGTACCAGCATTGTACCCATCGCATTATTTCGTGAACGAATAGGAGAGGGTAATCCGAAATCACTTAAACTTTTGTCATTCGATGCCAATAGCTTATTTTCAATTTGTATCAAACCTTCGATGTACATATCGTCATATCTGATGTCTTCACAAAAATCTTCTTTGAAGTTGATCCACAATTTTAACGGTTCAGATGGCTGATAAAATAGTAGAATAGTACTGGACATTGCGAAATCGAAGCTTCTCTCAAAGTATTTTTCCAATGAACATCAGTTTCGAGCAAACCTCTACTTCGGCAACCTGCTTGATACGTTTCTTTGACAACTCGATTTACAGTTTTTAAGTCCTCGAATGAGGTTGGACCACCTACGTGATGGAGTAACATTCTGAGATAAATTCTTCCTAAAGCAGCATCTTTCTTTATGCCCTGGTGCCCATCTACGTTTTGACCACGCCTTCTTCTTGAAAATTTGTTATTAGCCCACGTATAATAGTGTGGAACTTCGTGGTACAGTAGAGTTTTTGCAAAATAGTCCGTGTTGCAGAGCTCGAAGAAAGCTAAAGGTGTAGTTTTGCGTGGGGTTTGGGCAACTCGTTGCGCTGTTCCTACCGTGAAGTACATTCTTTGACAGTTTTCTGAGTGTACAGCCAAATATATGACAATAGGATACCGGTCATGGATCGGAAATTCTAATATTATCCAGACAGATTCTGATGTAGTTCGTACCGGTCATTTAAATAATTTTCCACCTCGTTGTTCGGATTTCTGCGGCTGAAAGTAGCTTGGTCCGATCCTTTTTTTTATATATTTTCATATATATTTGATCGCCTGAACTGAATGGCAGTATTCCAAGTTAATGTGGGCGTTAAATGATCGACATAATATTAGGGAATATGGGACATTCCACCTATTGTCTTCCACCTATTAACCGTTCTTCCTGTGATGTTCAAGGTAGCATTCCGACCATCATCTTCAGCGTCACGGCGACAATATACTGGATACCCATCCTCTCCGGTCTGGGTCTCGTTGGCGGAACGCCGAGGATATATTTTTGAACAAATACCGTTTTTCATACATGGTGATGGTCCATCCACCCTATTTTTAGTTACAATATCGAATAATACTGGATCGTCATCTTTATCCGGTAATTCAGCAACTATTACACTGTTAATTTCATCTGGTTGTATTTTTCTTTCCAACCAAAACAACGTATGTGTGGTAATCCGAGTTTTTGCCATTCAATACTGACCATATGGCAATTTGACTTTACCGATTACCTCGTATTTTGTGAATAACTTGATACTTTAAATGGAGTATCCTGGAAATTATTAAACAAATTTTATTGTATTGTAAATGGCATTGTAAAGGATCGTACGCACGATGTAATTCAGGTACTCTTTTTAAGTAGCCATCTTTACAATGAATCACTAGATCCCTAAGCCTTTTGCCTTCGTCGATTAGTAATACTGCAACTTCGCGTTTACTGTCGGTGAATTGTATCTTCTTTGATGTTGATGTTGAGAGATGCAGCCAACGTGAATTTTTCATTTTTAGTTGTTCGATGAAAGATTCTAAGTTGTATTTGAAACTGCGAATGAATATATTATGACTGCTTAATGCAAACTGCAACTCGTTGATTATATCTATTTTTAGGTTGGAAGTAATATTAGATCGTAACTATAATTGATCGGTATCAGTTATGAAATAAACCTGTAGGGACTGCGGACTTTGCTCTGAAGGTGGGAGGAAACCACCAATCAAATCGTACACCTGCCCTTCTACCTTAAATATAGGCATAAAGTTCCTTCGCGAATTTGTTTAGCACCGAATGACGTCATCTGAAACAGTATATTACACTTGCGTATGTTATTTATAAAATTCGCAGATAATGAATGACTGCCTGACAAAAGATCTTTTATTGGTTGTGGTCGTTTCTGTATCTTAGGAAGAACCACTTTGCCTCCAGCACAACACATACCGTTTGCTTCATCACTCCAATTTTTAGCAAAGCACTTAGGGCATGTTTTGTTCATTTGTCCAATTTTTACAGTATTTTGCTGAGCATAATCTATATTTGGATCATAATTGGAAGCTGATCTATTCCCGTGAGTAACAATTCGATTACACACTCTAGTCGTAGATATTCGTTGTCTTTCTGCGGCCTGCGATGTTCTAGTCGCGGCCTGCGAGTGTTCAGTACGGGACTCGCTAGCATCCGGTTATGATATGTACTCTCTAAGACTCACGAGACGCTGCATAGTTTCAGGGGAGGACTTTTCCTTCACAAAGATGATTTGACAGATAGCGGATATTTAGAAAATATCAAGATAATTTAAAAGAATAAAGTTTAAATAAATTGTTGAAAACGACCCTTACACCTGCACGCATGCTTGAAAGGTTTCTTAACAATCATGTTTGGGTTATTTCAACATAGTCGTACACTTACACCTAAAATCTCCCCACACGCCTAAAATGATTATCTCACTGAGAATTTTCGATTGTGGCCTCCTGCTTTATGTACAAAAGTTATATTCTGAAATCTACATAATTTATTCCAATTTTTTTGCCGATTTGAAAATTTATGGGTCTATCGGAATTGGTCATTTATAACAATCAACTTCGGATGTTTATAATCCTATTCAAAGATAAAATGCATTTATGTACATTTGTTAGGGTGATCCACAGCCCCACAGGATTTTTTTTAAGATTCTTTATCATTCTTTACAAACTTGTTTTAATTACTTAGACAAGAGGAGCGTATATACCAAACACTGACCTATTCGAACCTTATTAAGAGGTAGCTATTATTTGGAAAGACATTATGAGTTTCCAACTCTTTCGACCTCGATCTGCAGGTAAAGATGAAAACTGGTTACTGATCTCATTGCAATGTTTATAGTTAGATCTGTAGCTCAGGCATTAGGTACACCAATAGTAGATTTCTCATTGTCACGTTGAATAAGAAACGAAATTCATAAAAACGTAGTAGAATCGGATTTATTCCATAATGTTCACTGGGATGGCAAATTATTAACTGAGAACATTTGAGGAGTAAAAAGGAGGATAGAGTTGCAGTTCTCGTCAGTGGTTCACTAGAAAAACTAATAGCAGTTCAGGAAACCAATACAGGTAAGTGTGAACATAAAGCCAACGCATGCTTCTTGTAACATCTTGACAATTGATCGTTAAATTATCACATTTGCGCACTATGCTTTGGCACTACGACGTCTAATGCAGGTTTAAATTTAGGTGCATCCATTTTAATTGAAGAGGTGCTTGATAAAAAGTTCAAATGGATTGCTTGTCATAATCACGTTTTTGTGGTCATACTTTCTAATGTTTTAAACAATATTTTGGATCAAGCGCCCGGCCACAAACAGTAGTTGAAAATAAATTTAGAAAAATTTGTAGTAGGAGTTGGTTGGTTTGAATAATTTGCTAGAACTTCTTCAAGAAATCCAACATTACTATGCCGATGCTATAAAAAGTCGTCGGACGATTACCCCGAACTGCTGACCCTGTGTCAAACTTTTCTAGGATATCCAGATAAAACTGAGATTAAGTTTCGTGCACTTGGTATTTTACATAAAGCTCGCAGGTTTGCAAAAGCCATTTGCTGTCTAAAAATATGTATGTTTCAGAGCCAATTCATTGAAAAAAGGCCTCATTGTAGTGTGACGGTGATCTACTTCTATTATTCTATCTATTTATTAAAAGTTGGCACAGTGTTTTTGTTACCCAACGCACAAGAGAGAAAAAGCTGCATCATTTCTTACAAAGGGTCATACAACAAAATGGAAGGACGATGAAATTGTGCAGAGCGAGGGATTGCATTGATTCAACAATTTACACAGCAACACCCATATCTGCTTTGCTTAATCGATCTATACAGACAGAGGAAGAAATTTCCTACCGCTTTTAGCATCATGAAGATGAATCTGGGCTAGTATCATCTTTAATGTACAATATTAATACAATAGGATTTGATTCAATAAGTTTGGCTTTTTTATATTAGTTAACGTATTTGGAATAAAACCATCCTTGTGAAAAACCTAAATTTACTAGGATCAGTATTCAGTAGTTCTGCCCGAATACCAAAATCCAGAATTCAAAATATCCCGTAAGCCCCAAAACTACCATTTTTGAAAATCACATATTTTGAAATCACGTAGACTAAAATTGCGTATTTTATAAAGGAAAACCTTGCGAGTCAGTTAAAATGTTTGTGATTAAAACGATCTTGTGAAATTTAATGGGAACGATAACCGTAATATTAAAATCCCGAATTCTAAAATCCAGCAGTTTGAATTTTTTATGGATTGGTATCGTTATCCAAAATAAAATAGTTCCAAAAAAACAAAAAATCTCAAAAATTCAAGTTTTTTAAATATAACATATTTTTGAAATATTATTTTAATCCGTTTTATAATTTAGACCTTAGAGGATGAGGGATGCCATCTTTAAACCCTCTATCTTTTTTTTTTTTTTTTTTACGCTGGCGCTACATCCCATGTAGGGATTTGGCCGCTTCATAGTGAAGTTTCATAATCATTTTTACAACGGATAATGAGTGATTAGTTCATTGATCCTTACATTAACCAGTCGTGATTTTTTTCTCACCCGCCGGGAATCGAACCCGGGACCTCCGGAGCTTAAAGCAAGCATGCTAACAACTGTGCCACCGGGCCGGCGACGATATTTTGAAATTCTAGCCTTTCCTATAAATTGGAACATTTTAATAAAATTTGTGTTTCTTAATAAATACTCAAATACTTCCCAAAGCCGCTTAGCATTGTACCCTTTGCGCAAGGATGATAGGAAAATGTCAGAAAAATTTCAAAAATATTTACATTTATAATAAATAATATTTATGTTTGTATTTGACATAATAAAATTAAAACTCCTCAAAGCCGCTTGGCATTGTTCCTTTGTGCGCAAGGATGACATGAAATTATGTAGCATCCTTTTGTTTTCATATTGTAATCAGTCCGCCTCGAGACTTCTGAGCGCCCTGCACGAAATTGGTTGAACCGCTATTATTTTTTATAAAATATTATAATAATGAAATTCACTGCAATTTAGCAAAACGAGTCTACTAAATTGTTCGTGTTTAGTCGCAATTATGTTAACCTCAGTTTTAGTATAGTTAATCGTATAACGTATTTTATTGTATAAATTACGAGTATCTGACTACCTGCAGCTGTAGCTGATCGTTTTTAGCTAAACTCGTCTTGCCAAACCACAGTGATTCTGCGATGTTCTGAATCTTGACGGGGAGTATTTGAATTCCTGTATAATATGCAACTCCGGCCTGGCTTTAATTAGTTGTAATAATCGGGTTTATACTGAAGTTGGTGCTTCTCGTATCACATAGTGTCCCAAACTGAGCGATCAATGCACAGAAGCAGGTGGTCAAATTATCGTTAGAATAGTATTTTATTGCAAATAGGTTAAAAGGAGAGATTAACCTTCATCCTGCTAGAAGAGTCTTTGAGATTAATTTTTTTATTTTATAATGAAAATATTTTATGCTGTTCTTCTTTTGTTTATTTTTTTCTTTTCAATAAATTATGAATTTAGCTAAATCAGTAATTCTTCCTTATTTATTATAACTTATGAATTTAAAAATATAAAATATCTTGTAATTATTTATTTTACAACAATTCTAATACATTTCTAATACACTAATATTATCGGAAAAAACCTTAAATTATCGTTGACTTTAAGATTATTATCAAAATGTCAATTCCTAATTTGAGGTTAAAAATGGACTCTACAATTTTAATTTGTTGCGTACCACGCGGAACTTACATATCAAATATTATAGCTGTATACTAGTAAATCTTTTCTCTTTGGCAATGTTTGTGTATTACTTCCAATTTTTTTGTGGGCAAGATTATTTATTTACTTAATGTGTTGCTAATCCTTTTTATTTTAAATGATTTGACATTATCAGTTAACCTTCTGTGTTCAAAGGCCAAAACAACAAATTTTACGATAATTGTTCAATATATGCTCTAGGTATCTTACAAAAATTCGTAGTCAGGAAATTAGGGGTAGTACTTCTTTTGAAGACGATTACACACAATAAGAAATAAGTTCAAAAATCTAAAAAAAATTAAATAAAAGCTGGTCACAAAATTAGGGACAGACAAAAATTAAAAGATTAATGACCATCTTATAGACTCCCAGGCTTCTTTATTAGCCAGTGTGTTGTTGCCTATTTTTGGTTCCCTTGCGGCCCACAGCTATCTTAAATCCTTCACAGATGCCCATTGGATTGAGGTCGGTTACATCCATTTTGGAGAATATCCTCCACGTAGGCATTTTTGATCCATAATCTTTTATCCAATATAGAGGCCCTACACCACTATATAAGAGGCTTGCCCAAAGCATAATGTTCCCTCCCTAAATATGTTGTGGACAAAATGTTTTTTTTTTGACCTAGGCACATACCGTTTACCATCGGAACTAAATATGTTAATTTTTGGTTAGCGGATCCATTAAATATTTCTCCATTTTTAGCCACTGTCCCCTTTTCAATCAACATAGGGTGGTTAAAAGCATGAACAAATCCTAAAACTCAGAACATTTGGACTTAAAAACAAGGACTGTTATTAAGTCTCGAAATATGTTAGGTATTTGAATAAAAATAAATTGCTGTATAAAATTGGTTTGGTATCGACGATCATCCACTGGTTACAAAATAGATGTGTGGTGAAATCTCTTCTAGAAAAGTTTCAATCCTGCCACCTTGGTTCATCATTTAGATAAGTTGCAACTAATTTATTGATCTTGAAATATGTTGGTTAAGTCAGATACCAAATTTCAATGGAATTGATGTATAATCGTAGAAGTTCCATTTGGGGCAGGGGTGGAATTTCTTAAATAAAACATGACCAGAATTCAACAAATATTGGTGAATTGGAGACATTACTAATGATTCTTTGGTATATAAGTACTACGATACAAACCATAAATCAAAAATGAGATTTGGCAAAAAACAATTTTTTTTCGTATTGCCTTTACTTACTATATTCCCAGCACGAAATGGAACTTGGACGTTAGTCATCAGATTTTAGTGAAATGTTGCTCAGGAATCTGATTCAGCAAACTAATAAATATTATTTCAGAGTGCAGTTTTAATTTTAATTTAATAAACATAAAAGTAGTTTGGAAATGTGTCGTCATTGTATTACTAACTATTGGCCATAGTATGTCTGTAACCGGCTCAATGTCTTTCATACTAACTAAACTTATCCAAATCCTCTTTATGTTGTATGTAACAAGGTGTTCTGGGAGGCCCGGCACTTCAATCAATCAACCAATAAATCTAATATAAAACCTATTAGGCCATTTTTCAACTAGAAGGTTGGACAGGGATCAGAATTTTTAAAATAAAGCAAGGCCCAACGGCAAGAAATATTTTGGAACACTACTCGTAATCAAAAATTAGAATTTAAAGTTTTGGTTTTGCATATACAGCCAAATGGAACACACAAATTTGCTTGTCGATGTACATATTTTAGTGAAATTTTATATCTGAGACGTTAAGCCAATTCTGTAAATTTTCCTAATCTAAAATAGATTAAATGTCGTTTTGAAGAATTTTTTGGGCTATATCATTTGGGCTGGGTTCGGTTTCTTAAATATAATATTTAAATTGTATTGAAATCATTATTTTTGTGATTTCTCCGGAAATTTGCATTGTCACTAATAAATTTAGCGATTGAATGAATATTATATAAAACTCAGAACACTGAGAGAACACTTCCTTGACGCCCGCAGAAGTTTGTAAAACCAGAACATGTCCGGAGAAACCAGGACGAACGGTCATCCTAAACCAGCATGCTCTTTTGCAAATCGAATTCTTGCCCTAACATAATTTTTGCCGCTGTTAAGGTTCTCTTCGAGATATTATACCATGACAATTGCTCTATACCAATTTTCTACGAATTGCCAACATACTAATTTCAAGAAGTAACTCTTTCTTAACATCAACAGCTGTTTTAAAACGGTTCATTTTGACGATTTTTGGTATGCCATGATCAGCCTGTAGCGCTGTTTAATGCTTATACTCCACTTATTCTGCAATTTTCCTCCTTTATGGCATTTGCAAACAAATTCTTGCTCATATATTAAATAACATGTTCTTTAATTGATTTTGAGTTTGTAATGTTTCCAAATTAGGTTGTATTTGTACTGAAAATCTTTTTCCACGATCACTTAAAGAATTTCTAGGTTTTTGGCATAAATTTACGATCTGGAGATAAATTGAGGCGTACTACAATAATCTGTATTTATAAAAAATTATCAAGCATTTATTTATATTGGTACTATTGATGATGACTTATGATAAAAAATTGTATAAGCTTAACGGCGAAGACAAAAACTAATCTGCATTTGCGCTCAAAATTAACTGCCCTTGAAAATTTGGCGCCCTACGCGACCGCGTAGCTCGTACACACCTCGAGCCGGCTCTGATTGTAATTAATAAAAATTTAATGGGGTCTTCCATTTCTAGGGGGCACTTTATATTTTTTTGATATTTTTTTGGAGATTTTTTCGTTCGGGAATATGATGGTATCCCGTATCCTAATAGAATATGAGATTTTGTGATGTGGGATCTTGCAATGCGGAGTTTTGGAATAGGTGATTTTGTAATACGGGATTTTGTAATATAGGATTCTGGAATACGGAATTTGGAAAATGGACCACCTAAATGTATGTACAGGTATACTAAGAGTGAATATAAAATATTATCATCAGTCTTACTAAAGTAATAACAATTTTTGCTAAGACTCATAAAAACTAGGGGGAAACGTCGAAAACGGGAAGGTTGACATGTCTATCAGCCACTAAGCAATTTTTTCAAATTAATGCTCTTTAATAATTGCTCCAATGTTAAGCAATTTTAAGGCACATTTTGTCGAAGCGTTTGTTTTTGTTACAGGTTTGTATGAAAATCATTAGCAAGTTATTATCGGAAAATTAGGGACATCGAAATTATCTTATATACAGGTCCGAGATATACAATAACAATAATAATATTTCAGATATGTATACATTATCAGCATGTTTGTATAATTAATAAAATAATATTTTTATAAAATAAAGCTTCTGTTAGCTAATTAGTGTAGCTCCTAGCATTTAGATTGTCAAGACCAGCCCCTTTATTTTTATCTAACTAATTATTAAGTTTATGAATATTTTTTCAATATTAATATTGTTTATGAATGCAGAGCCTCCAGTCAAATTTATATACCATTTTTATAAATAAAACATCATTGTTTAGCAGAGCTGGGCAACCTTTTTCAACCATGGGTAAATTTCGTGATTTTCTTAAAAATGTATTTGATTTGTGTTGAACTTTATGTTGAAATTCTATAAGCATCTTTACTTTATTAGGGTTATATGAATTTGTGTTTACTCGGGCACAAGCATCCGAAGTAACACGACAAAATATTTGCACAAAAATATAGAAAGTAAACGACCAGACGCTCGGGTTTCTAAAATTCACGAAATCTAGCGAGCAATTTTATATTCTGAGAAAAATAAAAGAAAACTTTACTCCAAATTATCGCTATTTAATCAATTTGATGATTGACGATTGGAAAAGTAAGAAATGCGATACCTATCGCCCGAAAATAAAGCTTCGTACCCATTAGAAAAACTAAGATAGCTTTGAAATAGTAATCAATTTCATATAATATTTGAGTGAACGATCAAAGCTCACTTTGATTATTTTTTTGAAAAATGGGTACGAAGCTTTTTTTTTGTCCGACAGAGCACACGGTCCAATCGTCAATAGGAAAAACCAAAAAGTTTTCAAAAATCTTAGTTGTAAAGAACGAAGATTATACGAATCCGTTCAATTTTTTGTTTTTTTAACAGATCGATTAATACGAGCCATAATAAAACTTAGTTATGCTATTATCAATTATAACATAACTCCTTGATGTATGGGTAATCGTAAATATTGACGAGCCGCGGATAGTAAACTGCGTTATACTGCTAATTTAACATAGTATTTATTTATTTTCCTAAAGCGTACGTATTAGTATTACTCTATAATATTATATACCATGTACGATGTACGGTTATTTTGTGCTTATATACAAATTTCGCTAATGCTTTGCCGTTTTCATTTCTTTGTAAAACTCAATTACTTCATGTACCGTATACTTTTCTTTGATTTTATTTCCTTTTTCATTGAATTTTAACAGAACTGTAATCTTTTTCTTAAGAAGTCGGAAAATATTTCTTTTTCTGTTTTGTTTAGTTTCAGTACAGGGAATCTTGCCTATCTCTATTGAATTTCATTAAATTTATGAAATAAATTTGATATAAAACACATATTCGTTACTATACATCTAAATGACAAGTATTTCTTGAACTTTGGTACCCTAACATTGTTTACGTTATTTTTATAGTTTATTTAATAATTTCTTTCTTCCTTTAGTTCTGTTATAATTATAACTAATGTTGTGCTTGCTTAGCCTTTAAACACGTTACTGATGGGATGAAGTATTTCAATCCGACCACGTGATAATAAAAGAGATAATTTGTTGAACCAATTAATGTTTCTTATGACTTAGCGGTGTTCAACCGACTAACTGAGATTGTTGTCATGATATTATAAAAACCAGCTATTATAGGATTCGTAAATTAAGTTTGCGGGAAATAATTCCGTCGACAAATATGGATAAATTTGGCGATATTTTCGTCGTAAAATTCATTCAGTTTTAATTTTGAATTAATTCCGCGGTATCAATGTTTTTTTAATTATGAATTAATTTCGCAATGAAGAACTGTTATTTGTTTAGTGTACTATTACTAATTAGAACTCAAATGAGGCATTCGGCAAATATAAAGAACAAAAACAGTAAAAGTATAAAGAAAAGTAAAAGTATGTGAACACAAAAGTAGTTATTTTGCGATGTTGTAGAAAGGCCTTCTTTCGAGTACAATCTTTGTATTTTAACTTTCTAATTTAACTGATATTGTAAATTTGAATTGAATTATATAATATAAATTAAATCCGCGCGAAATTAATTCATTAAAAAAATATTGAGATTGAATAAATTTTACTATACAAAAAAGGTCCCCCGTTATTCTTATTTTATAAGGCGCCACCTAACATTGATCCCGCTTAAATCTAAAAGCTTTTCGAAATGCTGCTCAGATTGTAAGTTCAATTTTAAATTAAATTAGTGTTATAGATTTATTTTCATAATTCGTGTACAAATTCGCATGTAAATATTAGTTGTAAAAATTGTAAAATTTTGCTATACGTAATTTCTTGTAAAAGGAACTTGGTGTGGTGAGTAAATTCGAAGTAAAGATGCTTGAACACTCTCAGTAATATTTTAAAAATTTGACGAGTTGCCGATTTATCAGCAAGGTAACTGTAATTTTGGTAATTTCTCTCTAATGGAGGAATTATATACAATTCGATTCAAATGAAGCAAAGAAGAAGTTGACACAAATTGCTAGAGGCAAGTTGGGAGCAGATTACGAAATTAAACTACTAGAAATAAAATAAATAAATTATAGAAAGTGCAGAGAATATCTCAGCTTTGAAGCAGCAGAACTCCTTTTTATCTGAGGATGAAATCAAGGTAATGACAACTTACAACAGAAGAAATACGCAGAAGGTCGATACAATTATTGATGTTAATGCCGATAACTTTAAAAAAATTATAGCAGCGAAGAAACTGAATATTAATTTTGATAGATGCCACGTGGCATCGTGTAGAGTTAAATTGAAATAAATAGGTGTTATAACCGTAACGAAATTGGACCGGAATCTAATCCTAAGATTAATACCAAAAAAAACTAAATTAGTTACAAACAGCAGTTCAGTAAACAAGACGTATTATATACAAACATTCGAAGTTTACCATCAAATTTTTGGAGCTTTAACAGATAATATTAGATTTGAAAGCACCCATAGTATTATCAAAGCTCCTAAATATACAAGCCATCAGCATCGACCCTTTAAATTATGAAGCTTAATTTAAGGGGTATTCATTTTGCTATTTCCCATAAGAGCCCATGTAAGATTGAACATTTTTGATTACAATAGTAAATACGGTTTTTTAAAAAAAATTACGATTATTCTTGATTTATTTAAAAAATTAATCAAAAAACCGCCAATCTTCATATAAATCTCTGCTTTTTTGTCTTCACGTGACGTGATGCGCAAAGAAAGACGAAAATGAGACACGGGAATACACTACCTCTTTTTTCTGTATATCTTGTGAAAGATGTAACAAAACAATGCAAAACAAAAAAAATATCTTTACTTTACTACACTGCCACATAGCGGCGGAGACTTATTGTGTCGTCACTGTTTGTAGTCATAGGCCTGTATATACAAGACGGCATTGTATGAAGTTAGCTACACAACGTTTTTTTTTTTCGAAAATTCGAATTTCGAATTTTGAAAATGTTTTTAACAGTGATAAATAAATAAAAATATGTACATTCGCATATCGTTAAACTTGTAAAACATTATTTTGTATTGTTTTGCTGAAATGTCAATTTAAATATTTAAATATTTTATTACCGCCGCCATCTGATTACTAACACGGAAACTACACGTCTATTTTGTTTTTTTAAAATATATTTAATTAGTAGAGTTTATAAATAGGTGGCACTAATGGCTTATTATAAAAAAAAAATTCGAACGAATGGTATGAGGTCATGTTATAAAGATGTGTTTGTAAATAAAGGTTTTTTTATATTAAGTTCAAATTTTAACCTGACGGCTTGTAATTTCTAGGAACGCGTTGGTATATGTAAAAAAGTAATGTAAATACAGTATAAAATTAATAAAAACGAAATCAATGACGTAAGATATTATGAATTAGCTACACAAGGTTTTTCCTTTTTCGAAAATTTGAATTTCGAATTTTGAAAATTTTTTTAACAGTGCAATAATTCTGCTAAATAAATAAATAAAAATATGTACATTCGCATTATCGTTAAACTTGCTAAAACATTATGTTGTATTGTTTTGCTGAAATGTCAATTTAAATATTTAAATTTTGTATTACCGCCATCTGATTTCAAACACGGAAACTACACGTCCATTTTGTTTTTTTAAATAATATATTTAATTAGTCGAGTTTATAAGTAGGTGGCACTAATGGCTTATATAAAAAAAAATTTGAACAAATGGTATGACGTCATGACATAAAGATGTGTTTGTAAATAAAGGGTTTTTTCATATTAAGTTCAAATTTTAACCTGACGGCTTGTATATCTAGGAACGCTTTGGTATTAGTTATACAGTGAAATCAAAACAGTTCCAAACATGAAGGAAAACCTAAATTTTAAAATACTTTCCAATAGTGTGAAAGACCGCATTTTGTTTTTAGCAATTCAAATTTTAAAAGGATATCATACAACCAGAATAACACTTTCAAACCAATGTTTAACATTTTTATTGGCACAACATTTTTAGCTCAAACCATCTATTTGACGTATTAATTTAAAACTAACCTCCACGCTTGCAATAAAACAGATCAACTTGCACCACAGTAAGTCAGCTTTATTTGAATTAAGGGATGTTTTGCTGAGCAGTATACTATCTCTGGCTTGAAATCAATTAATGGTAGAATCTTTTGTAAGATTCCTGTCATTAAAAGTCAAACGTGCATTTTTATTGGTAAATTGGCCGTTGCATCAGTTTATCTTCCATATAACTCGCTTTTACCTCATCCTTCGGTTGAGTTTAATAACTTGTTGTTGTGGAATAAGCAGAAACGCATCCCCCAGCTTATTGGTTGTGATGGTAATGCTCATCACTCAATATGAGGTAGCTCAAACATTAACCATCGAGGATCTATTCAATTTTTTAAACTCATCTTGAAATTGTCAATAAAGGCTATGAGCTAACTTTTGTTAATTCTGTTCGGCACAAAGTGATGGATATCAGTTGATGGAAAGTGATGAATGATATTCTAACTTCTGATCACATGTGTATCTCTTTTTCTATTAAACTCAAAACACCACCGTATGGTTACCGTAACAGGAAATTAACTGATTGAGATTTTTTCTCTCTCGAGCTCGTTCCTCTACTTATTACGCTGAGCGCATCTCGGTCTGCTACGGACATTGAATTACAGGCATCTTTGCTTACAAAGGCAATTTCGACTCCCTTTGAAAATTCTTGTCCTCTTATCACTAACCAGAAGTCTCGGAACAAACCTTTCTGGAGTTCTGAACTTAAAAGGTTAAGAAAATTCGTTAGAAAACTAAAAAATAAAGCCAAAAATCTAAACTTCAGGTTTATTGGGATAACTTCTTAGTGGCTCAAAAGGATTATAAAAGAAGTTTAAGGCAAGCGCACAGATCCTCATGGAAAAATGATGTTTGTAGGCTTAATGCTTTTCGTCTGCCGAATGGGTCAGCTCACCCCTTCCAATAGGGAGGTTGGTGAGTTGCTTGTTTTTGTTCATTTCCCCGGCTGTGACTTCAGTTCTGATTTTGTTGCTTACAAGTGTTTTCATTTCTACCTTACAAAGCGGGGGTCCAGATGGGATTTTCCCTGTCGAATAACAGTATGACTTTCCCTACATTCGGGGCCATCTACTACGGAATAGATGATCCAAGCGTGCATTGCATATAGCATTGTTCCACAATGCTGGAGCAAGACTAAAGTTATTTTATCCCGACGGCTGGCAAATCTGATTATACGGACCCTAAGCGATTTCGGCTTATTAATCTGTCTTCAACTTTTCTTAAGACTTTATAAAGGATCGTCGAAAAGGTCGTGTTGTGAGGTGGCTTGAACGGCCACATGGCCCTTCAATAATAATAATAATAATAATCGTCGACAGATTTATTAGATATCATTATTTGCCGCTCTTCAGCCGCAACTCAGTAGCGTGCAACTTGCTTATAGAGTTGGTATGGTAAGTCCTGTGAAACTATTTTAAACACGAACTAATGTTGAAATAATAATTAGTTTCTTATGGGTGGTTTTCTGGATATTGTGGGACCTTTTGATAGTACTTCGTTTGTGACGATTACTAAAGCCTGTACCAATTTTGGTATTGATCGCACTAATCTTTTATAGATCGATCCTATGCTTAAGTCTCACATTGTTGAGAGTTTGAGACTGATCTGGATGACTTATCCGTTTCTGTCAAGGTTGCTAAATGCTGCCCACAGGGTGGAGTGCTCTCTCCTCTGCTGTTGCTTTTGGTCAGTGACGAGCTAATTGTTAAACCACAGCATTCTGGCTTCTTTGTCCAAAGGTTTGGTGACGATATTGTTGCTACAGTTTCAGTCAAGTATCTGAATGTATTGGTCGACTTAACGCAACAGGTCCTATTTGGGAGAAGGGCTTACGCGTCAATTCGTACAAGACTAATTTAATTGTTTTTACTAGGCGTAGAAATATTAAAGTTTTCTCTGTTCCTTCTCTTTTTGGAACTAGATCCGACCATGTAAAACATCTTGGTGTCTCCTTCGATAACAAACTTTCGTGGAATTACCACCTTGATTACAAAATTCAAAGAGCTATACTGACAGTTTTTGGCAGTGTTGAATAGCTTTTGGGAAATCGTGGTGCCGGAGCCCCAAAATGTTAATATTTGTTTACGAATTGTTAGTTTTACCAATCCTCTCATACGCCTCCATTGTTTGGTGGCCAATGGTTAAATTAAAGATTTCTTTAAATAAAATTAATGAACTGCAAAATATTGCTTGTAGAGCCACTACTGGAGCTATATCTTCTACTCCACTTCTTACAGTGAAGTCTTTTTTGTGTCTGCCCCAGGTGAAAACCTTCATTCTAGGCACTAAGGTGTATCGTTTGAGATGCATTGGTGCATGGAGTATTTTAAGTGCAATGGTGGGGCATAGACTAAAGTAATCATGAATAAATACTTCCATTGATTCCATCGCTTGGGATTACCTCAAGATGAAATATGTGATGACTGATATATGTGCTTGTAGGACTAGATTTAGTAGGCTGCCCTCTCTCCCTTGGTCACTGATCCAGTTTGCCAAGGTTGAAGTGATCATCGGTGAGTTGGGATAAAATCCTAGGTTTGCACCATGGGCCCTTGTGGCACTGAGTACGGAACATTTATAGATTCCAACCAACTCAATAACAATAATGTTTTCTCCACGCCAATTGCTTTTAGAAATCGGTTTGTCCCAAAATTCAATTTTAATCCCCAATTTTTTCCAGGCAATCAAATTTTGAATGAAACCATAAAGCGTCAAATATTTTTAGTTGTACAAATAATTATCATTGGCGGTACCAACAAAAAAGTTGAAGGTAATCCCAATATTGATTTTCTGTATAAAATATATCTAGTATATAAGAACGTAGTACACAATTTGTATTTATATGTATGTAGACATGTTTTCACTGCGATTCAATGTTTAGTTGTAAAATTAAAACATTTTTTCATTTCTACTAATAAATATACGTAAGAATACTAAAACAACCGACCTCAAATTTCTAATTTTAATGAGCTAAAGCTCTTTCATTAATTCTGTATTATATTACACAGGAGTATTAATTTATTTGAAATTATGTAATTAAGCAATATAAAAACATACGCAAAATTTCTAGTAATTTGAAAATAAAAAAAATAATGCGTATTGTTTTCGGTTTCTAATTAAAGTATCAAAGGAATGTGATGTGAATTTATTAATAATTATACGTCATATAATTGGACCAAAGCTCGTTAACTTATTTCTAATTATATATTTTTATTTTGAATTTATTATATACATAATTATCCTTATAGCATTCCATTTGCTTTTTTAAACCTTGTGTTACACACATAAAATTATATTTCTTTAATTTCTTTTCATATTTATACCATAATATGCTCTCAAATATTAAGATGTCACAACAGTAAGATGTATTTAGTGTGACAGTCTGTGGCTGAACAAATTGACCTTTCTATTGTGTTCTCTTTCCCTAACTACCCAAACAAAAGAGATTCGAATGAATATAAGTGTAATTTTTATAACCACCATTAAGGAGACCAATCGACACGTTAAGAAGACAAACTTCATTCAAAAGCAAAAAAAATAAAAGTATCTATTGTGTATAGCAGCAAAAAAAACTGATATACAATAATGAAAGAAATCAATAATTGAAAATATACAAGAAATATAAATGCCAATAAATTCATATTTTGTAGTGATTCAAAACACTTTAATATATTAAGTGTATAGTATGTACGTCGAAATTGAACACAATGTGAAATTCCTTTGCAAATTCAATTCGTATCAAATAAAGAATAAGAATCGTAATCCTATGTCTCACAGAATCCTATAGGTGTTTGACCTAAGGGTTTTAAAACCTGCTACCCAAATTCACATGGCAGTTATATTTGGATTGAAAATATATTTCTGGAAAAATAAGTAAAATAAATGGCTTGCCAAAGACCCGCAGGGGTCGTTATGGTTCATCAGACCTTGGGACGAAATAACAACAACAAATATATTTACATAAACCACTTATTTTAAAATCTAAGTTCATACTATATAACCAAAATAAAACCAAATTATAATTTTAGTCACAAGTCAGTTTTAAGCCATCGAAAACCAAATTTATAGGTTGTGAGAGCATCTTGCAACTAGTTATTTGTGCACGACCAATTACTGGTTGTAACAACCATGTCACAACCAGCATTTATTTCTGAAATGATTTATTGGTTGTCGCTTGTAACACCGACAACTGGTACCTTGTCACATTTGGTTTGGAAATCAAGTCACAACGGATGCAGTTACCGTTTAAGAACAATCATCAATTGGTTCCTCTTAAATTTTTTTCAAACAATTTCCTCCTCATGCTTACACATTCTATTTGAGCAGTAGCTCATTACAATGAGATGTACAACAGCAAGAGGTGAAATAATATTAAAAATTAACAATAATAACAATTTTATTAAAAATAAATGAAAATATCTCCGTGCCACCACGCCGCGCCGTATCAATCACGCCACTCCAAAAAGGTTGACTTAAATAATTTGGCCGATTCTAACCATTTAATTTCCAATGGAATTGAATTCCAAAGGGACACTTCTAACATAAAAGGATTTGTTTAACGACCTACAACAATGTTTTGCTGGAATTAGGCGGAAGATAACAAGGCTTCTAATCTTTGAGAAATTTAAAAATAAAAAGACAAACACGAAATTCGTAAAAAGTAGATAAACTACATCTTAAAACAAGGCTAAAGTAGCATACCGAATAAAACTATGTCACCGTAAATAAAATGAGGAAGAACATAAGACAAAAACATTTGTTTCCTAAACGGACTGTCAGAAAATCCTACTACTTTATACACATAACTAAGCATGCCAAAAACCCTCTTACTAATACTAACTAAATGGTCACCCCAAGAAAGAGTTTTATTAATAACTAAGCCTAGCTCTAACAGTATTTGAATACCTAATTAGCGAACCCTGCAGAAAAATAACAGGAAAGGACGAGGTATCTACCGATTTTTTATAAATTATAATCGACTGAGATTTATTCGCATTTAAAACGAGCGTATTAGAGACCGACCAACTAACGATATTACTTAAGTTTTCATTTATCAGAGAAATATTCCTAACAATAGAATCCTGATCTAAACGATTATTTCTTTAAATTTGGACGTCATCAGCGAAAAAGTGAAATGAACAATGGTGAATAGAGGATTCTATGGCATTAATGTACATAGAAAATAATAGAGGATCCAGCACTGAATCCTGAGGAACGCCGGAAATTACAGGAAGGAAATCATACAAAGAATTGTCGAAAAAGACTGCCTGAGAGCGATTATAGAAACATAGTTAAAAATCAATTTGAAAAAATCTAAACTGAGATAAGAGTTTATTAAAAAAAATTCTGTGATTATTAGAATCAAAGGGCTTACAAAAATCTAACAAAGTTAAAGAAGTCAATTCCCTATTATTCATATTACACCTAATATCATCACATACATTTAACAACGCAGTAGAAGTGCTATGAAATTTTCTAAACCCAGATTGGAAGAAACTAATTAAACTATTGCTGTTAAGATGCGATTGAATTTGAGTTTTAACAACTATCTCGAAAGCTTTAGAGAGAGAGAGAACTTAAAATGCTAATTTGCGGCAAATATGATATCTCTGAAGGATTACTGATCTTTGGTATGGGGATTATTTTACTTGGCTTCCATTGACCTGGATAGGAAGAGGACGTGAGAATGAAATGGAAGATATGTAAAAAGTATTTTGAGACGAAAGGGAAAACTCGCTTAACGAATTTTAAATTAACGTTATTAAGACCAGAAGATACCGATTTAACCTGCCAAATGGCAGATTGTAAATCGATAACGAATTAAAGGACGCGTGTGAGAACAAATCGACTGTACTACTGCTCGAGTTCAAACTAGAGCAAAAATAACTATTGATATCATTGGGTTATTGGAAATATCATTATGGGATCCCATACCGAGAGACAACTGATTGAAAAAACAAATAGAGTTATTAGTAAAAGAGATGATATGGTCAAAAAGGGAACGGCTAGCGATTTGACAACAAAACGTCGGCGCCACAGTACATATTGTGGACGGATAAATTAAGACTTTTAAAAGTTTCAAATAATCCCGAGGGAAGCCGGAATTTTGGAGCATATCGAAATTAAAGTCACCTGCGGGTGTATTCTGGTTTTCCTTAGGAATAGGAAAAGGAGAAAAAATTGACATTTTCATAGCAGTTTTATTTTTTCCCCCTGAATGCTTATTCTGGCAAGCCTTAATAGGAATTTTATTTTGTCTATTTATAGCAGTTTTGCCGAGACGTCCGATAAAAAAATAATAAAAATGGTTATATGTATATAACCGACAAATTTTAGCGTAATAAAACAAATTCGTTTAATTATATCTTTACAATGTATTACAACGTGCAACAAATTATTTTTATGTATTTATACTAATAGAAAATTGTATTTTAACAACAAAATGTTTGACGTTTGATTACCTTTAACTAATCGCAGAGCCTTAGCGTTGGGAATTAAAACTAACAAAAAAATTCCTTTCATTTTTCCTTTCAAAAAACTGCTTTCAAAAATAATTCCTATATAGGAAACAAATTCCAAATTCCTAAGGAAAACCAGAATACACCCGCTGGGGGTCAATTCTCGTTCTATGAAAAAATGAAATGAAAAAATAATTCTGTGTACACCAAGCTCCAATTTGAATTATTATTTTTTGGTTTGCGCCTACTCTGAAATTTAAATTTACAAATTTGATAACGTTTACACAAGACACTTATTAATCGACATTTGTATAAGTAAAGAGGCATATTTAAAGCTGCATTAGTTTTTGTGTGGCAATAAATGATTATGTGCGCATTGTTGATTGGTTTCCTGTGTTTATTAAGTTATGCCACCTTAATGACCACAATTCGATACTATCAATGATTTTGTTTACCAAGGCTTTATTTTTAAAGTATACACTACACTACTTTAGTTGTAAAGCCAAGTTTACACCTCTCGTGAACATGAAACACCTGAAATTGATACATCTGAAATTATTTGATTTGTTTTCATAAAATTGATTGGAATAAACTTGAAATAAAACTATATATCGAATAAATATTAAAATAATGAATAGAAATATGAATAAAATAATATTATTTTTAATTTCTCGATGATTTCATTTTGTTCGCAGTGAAATGTCTTGGACTATAATTCACCTCGGTTCACAGCGAGTGTAAATGGAACAGTGAACGTAAATAAGTTAATAGTGCTGAATAAAGATTTTACTTTGTTCACGATGTTTGTTAATTTTCGAATGCCAAATGGCAATGACAATAAAGTTAAGTTGTATCGAAATTTTAAATCCTAAAGAGTCCAAACAATTCATAATTTCACAACTTCACCAATAATTTGACAATTTCACCAATAATCTGTATTTGTCAAACTTATGAAAATGCGATATTAGGAATTTCTAGAAATTTTAAATGTTCTATATACAGTAGTTTCAAGTTGTAAGTATTTTTTAATTTACAAATTATCTTTATTTTAAAACGTCTAGAATATAAAGAATATTCAAATGTCGATCAGATTCTAACGAGGGAACCTTTTGAACTGTCAAATTCAAAAAATTATAAAACCTATATGTAGTCTAAGTTGTAGTACTCTGTGAGACGAACGAAACCATTTTTTATCGGCAACCAAGCCTTTTTTAGCGGTTAAAACCACCCCTTAATTTAACCTCAAAAAACACTTTTTTCGATATAAGTATCTCCATGGTAAATTAGATTACGAGGGTTGCATCTCTGTTTTTTAGGGGATGAAATTACCTGTTTTTCGCTAATTTTCTTTGGAAATTCACAAAGATTAATGAAATAACTCAAAATTTAAATAATGATAAATTAAGCAATTATTTCTACAATTAAATTGATAATACAATTTTTCTTAAAATTACGACAAAAAAGCGATTAAATCACCGCTAATACAAATAAATTTCGTGTACGCTTTGAGCCTTTCACATTTTTATAAAAACTTCTGAACAGCCAGATCCGGTAGAATACCTATTCATGATATTGATATTAGACGTATTGCAATAGAAAAAGTACAAGCAATACACTTAAAGGAATTTAAAGCTTCTCCGTACTGGTTACATGACTTTTAAACGTCGATTCAATATCGTTTCTCGAAAAGTAACTGAAATTATATCAAACAAATCTCTTGATAATGAAGAAAAACGTTCATCACAAATCGAGGAATTTCGTAATAGAGTAAAAAAAACGCTATAGCAAAATATGGTGCAGAGCGTGTAGATAATAAATAATATGGTAATAATATTAGTTTTATTTTATTGAGCCAATGATTTAAAATTTTTCTGAACGAGCAGCGGTTACATACAACTACCATTTCAACAAAATTAAGGTGAGACAAAGAAATAAATTTAATCAAATCATACAGGACGGTTTTAATAATATGACGAGTGGTTTACTTTGTGCTTGCGACAAATGGCTAGCAAATTTTTCTAACATCGATCTTCCGGTTCACGTCAAATTCGTTTTAAGTTTAGGAAATAAATTTTGCCCACCAACTATTGGTACTGCAATACCATTTTTCAAAATTATCTCGGATGTTGAAGGTGCAATTTTCGGTTTAAATGATAATGATCGCATTAATATTCGGAACAATTTCATAAACATTTTAACAAATTTCAAAAACAGTACAAATTCACAAAATTTAACACCTTTTGAAAAACGAATTTTAAATTACATAAAACAAACGAAGTCATTTTTAACAGATAACCCTAATATTATGGTGACAAGAGCGGATAAAGGGAATACTACGGTTATAACATTACGAACGGATTATATGGATAAAATGAATCATTTGTTAAATGACACATCCACATACGTACAAGTACCAAAAGATAATTCAACACCAATCCAAACAAAAATAAATTCTATAGTGAAAGAATGGGAACAATTGGGCAAGATAGATTTAGAAACAAAGAAAAAACTCACGAGTTATACTCCAGTGATTCCAAAATTATATGGCCTACCCAAAATCCATAAACCAAATTTACCATATAGGCCAATTGTAAGTTCCATAGCAAGTCCCACATATTCTTTATCATCATTTTTAGGCAATATTCTGAAACCTAGTGTAGGGACAACAAATTCGTTTATTCAAAATTCTGAAGATTTCAAAAACAAAATCAGTAATGTAACCATCCCTCCAAATTTTCTGTTAGTCTCTTTAGATGTCACTTCCTTATTTACTAATGTCGATAACCAAATTGTAAAAGAAATTATTAGTCAAAATTGGAGAAATATAAAAAGAAATTCGAAATCAAAATTAATAAAAATACAATTTTTTACAGCGTTGGATATCGTTTTAAATAATTCAGATTTTTCTTTTGATAATAAAATTTACAAACAAATTTTTGGCTCACCTATGGGTTCCCCAATAAGTCCCATCATTGCAAATTTACTTATGGAAAATTTAGAAATTTCAGTTTTAAACACTTTAGATTTTGAACCATTATTTTACTACAGATATGTTGATGATATAATCACAGCCGTACCAATAGACAAGATTGAATATTTCCTACAAGCTTTTAATTCCATAAACAACAGAATAAAATTCACTTTAGAAAAAGAAGTAGAGAACAAAATTTCTTTTTTGGACATTCTTTTAATTCATGAACCAAACGGCAAAATTTCCTGTGATTGGTACCATAAAACTACTTGGTCTGGTAGATATCTAAATTTTCATTCTTGGCTTCCAATTACTTACAAAATTAACACTATAAAAATTTTGACCCAAAAAATTCTAAAACTTTCCGATACTAAATTCCATCATAAAAATTTAAAAATTCTAAAACAAACATTAATTGAAAACCGATATCCGGAAAAACTAATTAATAACATATTTTGTAAACAAAGAAATTTTCACACAAATCCTGATTCCCAAGTCCACACTGAAACTACACATTATTTGGCCATTCCATATATAAAAAATCTTTATGAAAAAATAAAACACCTTTTTCGGAATTATAATTTTAAAATTGTAGGACGTGCAGCTTCAAATTTAAATGACAAATTTTTTTCAAAAATGAAAGATGAAGTACCATTTAAAAAACAATCAAATATTGTTTACCAAGTATGTTGCAGTTGTAATTCAACATACACAGGGCAGACAAAACAGTTTTTAGAAAAACGGATTTATCAACACAAAAGAGGCGCAAATCCAAATATAAATTCAAACATTAGTGCACTTTCACAGCATTTGAGAGATACAAACCATTTAATCAGTTTAGATAACGTCAAAATTCTCGAAAAACAAAAAAATTTTAAAAAAAGATCGATTTTAGAAATGTTGCACATTAAAGCAAGTACAAATTCTATAAACATAGTAGAAGATTTCGCATATATTGGGAATTCATATGATTTGTTTATCTAAATTTTTTTGTCTCATACAAATTAATTTTAATTCTAATTGTACAACCTTTTTACATTTAAAGCATTATAGTACAATTTTATTTTCAAATAAATTGTCTAGGCTGTGCGTTTCTATGATAAATGGGTTTATTAAGGTAGCTTTGCAAAATTTAAAATTTGTATAAAAGAAACAATTTTGATATAAGGTTTTCATAACGCTTTTGAGAATGATTCCGAATAGGAATCGAAAGCTAAAGCTGTAATTAAGTTTTTAAATAAAAAGAGCCCTAAAAAAATGGTAATAATATGGCAAAATATGGTGCAGTGGACGAACTCTTGATAGTAGAAGAGAGAAAAGTATAGAATGTTTAGTTCAATCAGTACATTCTACCAACCATTCGTACATCATTCAACCAACAGTATGGATTCCGTACAAATTTAGGAAAACCAAAGGATTCCGTACAAATTTAGTACGAACAATTTAAGGTGCTATTCCACTTGACTGAATTGACTGATAGTAAAATTAAAGGAAGATATAAATATACATTTGCTAGATGGGCGAATGAAACAAAAACCCTTCTCAGTCAAGAAATATTTGTATCTGTAGTAGTGTGACTGCAATAAAAAGTATCAAATTGAGAACATTTTATAGCAGTCACACTAACACACATGCATAAAATTAGTATATGATGAGAAATATTTCCCGCACACTAATAATTTTATGGTTAATATATTTTTCAAAGTTTCTCCTTAAAATTTTGCTATAAAAAAGTAAAAATAAAAAAACCAATGACGTTTTTTTGGTAGACATTTTTTTAATTTTTACGGAAAATATACTAAAAAATATAATTCTGATGTGACTATTAATAATATTTAATTTTTTAGATAATTTTGAGATACAAAATTAACTGAATTAATAGGAATATTTAATTTTTTTTATAATTATTGGTTATGTTTTTGTGTGCTGTCAAAATTTCTCCTCAAAATTTTGCTATAAAATAAAAAAATAAAAAAAAATGTTGCCTTTGTCTATTACATAAAGTTTCGAACTTTTTTCTCTTTCCCTCTTTTTTTACTATCAGTCAATTCAGTCAAGTGGAATAGCTCCTTTATACTAAAATAAAAGTTATAGTGTGTTTTTGAAAACCCTATACATGCCAATTGCTAATTTTTATTTGAAAATTCTTAGAAATTATTTAAAATAATCAGTCAAAGGGTAAAACAACTGGCAAAACCTCTAGTTTAGTTAATTTTACTAAACTGCACGGAATCCCTATACAGGTAAATTAACTAAAGAACATTTAGAAACTTGGGCACAATATGTGTATTTCCATCAACTACTACGACAAGTACACT
Organism: Tipula helvola; assembly: GCA_963556165.1. Taxonomy (NCBI): domain Eukaryota; kingdom Metazoa; phylum Arthropoda; class Insecta; order Diptera; family Tipulidae; genus Tipula; species Tipula helvola. The sequence continues at coordinate 282,760,292 of OY744482.1, forward strand.
GCTGCTTGATTCATGGAGAGGTCACTGCCAAAATATATTTTTTAAAGTAAAACCACACCAGAATAAGTTATTGTTTCTACAAATTCCAGAAGGGATAACAGGTGATCTTCAACCACTTGATATATATGGTTTTCGTATGTGGAAGAACTTTGTTCGAACGTTTTCAGATATGATATTGCTAACAAATGAAGATATCAACTTACATGAAAGAAATATTATAATTAAAATGCAGTCATTGGTATTGTACATAATCTATTATCAAGCCCCAGGTTCACAAATTTGTTTTGTCCTCGTCTATTTGAAGGACAATTAAAAAAACAGCAATAAAAACATGTGAGGGGAGGGTTGCGTAGAATTAGCGTTAAATTGGAGTTGAGTTGGAATTGGGTTAAGGTTGAATGAACAATTCTGTTCGGACCACAAGCAATACTGACTCATTTATTGGTCGAAATCAAATTATGTTTAATCCCAATCAGCATTGGTTATTTTTGGATCATTTTTGGTTATTTTTTGGTATTTTTTGGTCATTTTATGGTAATTTTTGGTTATTTTTTGGTCATTTTTAGTTATTTTTTGGTAATTTTTTGATCATTTTTGGTATTTTTTGTTAATTTTTTAGTAATTTGGTCATTTTTGGCAATTTTTTGGTTATTTTTGGTAATTTTTTGATCATTTTTGGTTACTTTTTGGTAATTTTTGTTTATTTTTGGTAATTGGTTGGTCATTTTTGGTTATTTTTGGTCATTTTTGGCAATTTTTTGATCATTTTTTGTTATTTTTGGTTATTTTTTGGTAATGTTTGGTTATTTTATGGTAATTTTTGGTTATTTTTGGTAATTTTTAGTTATTTTTTTTAATTTTTTGTTCATTTTTGGTATTTTTTGGTAATTTTTTAGTAATTTGGTCATTTTTGGCAATTTGTTGGTAATTGTTGGGTATTTTTTGGAATTTTTCGGCTATTTTTGGTAATTTTTTGGTTATTTTTGGTTAATTTTTGGTAATTGTTTGATCATTTTTGGTTATTTTTTGGTAATTTTTTGACCTTTTTAGATATTTTTTGGTATTTTTGGTCATTTTTGGCAATTTTTTGATCATTTTTTGTTATTTTTGGTTATTTTTTGGTAATGTTTGGTTATTTTTTGGTCATTTTTGGTTATTTTAGGGTATTTTTGGTCAGTTTTGGTTATTTTTGGTAATTTTTTGATCTTTTTGGTTATTTTTTGGTAATGTTTTGATCATTTTTGGTTATTTTTGGTATTTTTTGGTCATTTTTGGTTATTTTTGATAATTTTTGATCATTTTTGGTTATTTTTTGGTATTTTTTGGTAATTTTTTGGTAATTTTTGGTTATTTTATGATAATTTTTTGATCATTTTTGGTAAGTTTTGGTTATTTTTTGATCATTTTTGGTAATTTTTTGCTCATTTTTGGTTATTTTTTTGATTATTTTTGGTAATTTTTTGATCATTTTCGGTTATTTTTTGGTAATTTTTTGATAATTTTTAGTTATTTTTTGGTAATTTTTTGATCATTTTTGTTTTTTTTTTGGTAATTATTGATCATTTTTGGTTATTTTTTGTTATTTTATGGTAATTTTTGGTTATTTTTTGGTCATTTTTTGGTATTTTTGGTCATTTTTGGCAATTTTTTGATCATTTTTTGTTATTTTTTGTTTTTGATCATTTTTTGGTAATGTTTGGTTATTTTTTTGGTCATTTTTGGTTATTTTTGGGTATTTTTGGTCAGTTTGGGTTATTTTTGGTAATTTTTTGATCTTTTTTGGTTATTTTTTGGTAATGTTTTGATCATTTTTGGTTATTTTTGGTAATTTTTGGTATTTTTTGGTCATTTTTGGTTATTTTTTGGTAATCTTTTGATCATTTTTTGAGAATTTTTATCTCCCTGTTTGTTAGTTTTACAAGAACTAGAATACAAATGTGTATAAATATTTTTAAAGGGCTGTGATGAAGTTTAACAATTTCTTCTAAATAAAATTCTTTTCATCATCATTTTTCTGATATTCTTTGCTTTATCTACAGCAGAAAATAAACTTTTATGTATTTATGTAAAGAAGTAAATGAGAGTAAATAAAAAATGAGTTGTTATGTATCAATACATATAGTATTTTTAATTAATTGTTTTTCTTTTCTCCGAAATTTTAAATTTTCAAAATCTAACAGCAGATTCAAAAGCGTTTTTATGAAAATGTGGAAGGCACAAAGCGTACACGAAATTAATTTGTTAGGAGTGATTTATCCCCTTTTTTATCGTAATTTTAAGAAAAATACAAAATTACCAAAACATTGTGTTATCATTTTGATTGCAGAAATAATTGTTTAATTTATTATTATTTAAATTTTGAGTTATTTCATTAATTTTTATGAATTTCCAATGAAAATTTGCGAAAAACAGGTAATTTCATCTCCTAAAAAAACAGAGATGCAACCCTCGTAATTTAATTTTCCATGAATTATTTGTACTTTTTACGAGGAATAATTACCAATTTGTTTTATCAAGAAAAAGTGGGGAGTAGAATCCGAGATATGAGCCGTTTATTTTGAAAGTGGAATAAGTCAATGGTTTGTTGAAACGAGATAATGAAAGAATAGAAAAACAATAAATGGAAAACATATAGAATTTTGAATTTTCTTGTTTTTTGCACAAGTTTTAGGGATTCATTTTTCTTTTGTTTTGGCAATAAATTATTTACCGTTTGAAAGATTATACTGTCATTTATCTATTGTTATCATTAACTTGATTTTTGAAAAAAGTAACTTATTCCACTTTCAAAATAAACGGCTCATATATCGAAAAAAGTGTTTTTTGATGTTAAATTAAGGGGTGGTTTTAACCCCTAAAAAAAGTTTGTTGCCGATAAAAAAAATGGTTTCGTTAATGTCTCACAGAGTACTACAACTAAGACTAGGTTTTATAATTTTTTGAATTTGACAGTTCAAAAGGTTCCCTTGTAAGTGTGTGAAGCGGTATTCTAAAATCGTTAAAACAACATTTTAGTTTCGTGTTTGATAAAACTCTTAAATTTAATTTACTATATGTACATCGAAATTCGAATGTTTATAGGCAGTTGCTTCGAAAAACTATTTGTATATGACATAATTTTGAAATCCTAGATTCAATAAGATATTCTAAATTTACAGATTTTTAAAATAGGAGTAGAAATCAGGTGCTTGAATTTAGAGTTAAAGAAGCTTAGGGAATTATAAAACTTGGAAATTAAGACTGAAAAGGGCTATTTTGGAAATCTAAGAATTAAGTCGATTTCAAAAAATTTTCAATAAGAAATTTGAGGCTTATTTATAGAGATATGTCGAAACTAAAACCATTGTACAATAATGTGAATTAAAAAATTCAAAATATACATTTGAAATAGTTTGGAATTTTGGAAGTGAACAAAATTTCTTTCCATTTTTCAATATTTTCATAAACAATCAAAACTATCAAGTTTGCGATCTACCGCAAGCCTTTGAGATTTGGGACACAACTTTTGGTTTATCGGTATATCGATACATTATAATTTACACATTTTATTGATTTTCTCACCACCAAAATACTCAATGTAAAAATAAATAATCAAGTATTTATAAAAAACACTTTCGAATTATGGTTTTTTCCACTGCGAAATCTTTTCATTTTATTTTTCATGGAAACAGAATCGGCCCAGGCCCACCGTATTGTGAAAATTATACAATTTAGTTTTTTGCATTCAAAAAATAAAAATGGTTAACTAGATGTAAATGAAAAGACTTTTTTTCATTGGATTTTTTCATAGAACGAGAACTGTCCCCTTGATAAATACATTTCATCGAATCTATAAGAGAAATAAGTAAACAAACTTACTATGTCTACAAGGGATTTTTAAATTGGGCATACGACCTCTTACTAGTTTTTGGATAAAACCTCTAAATTCGATACTAACAATTCTGAAATAGAAGAAGATATCGTAGCTTATCTAGCCTTACTGTGATCAATCACCTACAAACATTCATAAAGAACAATAATTAAGGGGAGGTACCGCCCTATCTTTCCTAAATATATTAAAACCTTTGATGGACAAAGCTGAATTATGGATATTTGGGTTTAGAAAGGTATCAGAGAAACAAAGTATGTCAACTGAAGCGCCATTAAAAATGGGACGAATCTCGTCAATATTTGGGACTAGTATTTGGACGTTTTAACTGGCTTCATTTAATAATAACCTATCAACTAACATAGATTTAAAAACTAGGTTAGGATTGTAAAACGACATAATTAAACCAAAAATCAAAACTTAGCGTAAGCACGACGTGGGCGTGATTGATATGCAATACTTACAAATAAAATCAAGAAACACTTCATCCAGTTCCAAAATGGCCCTCAATCACTGAAAATCTAAAATGAGAAGAAACAAAAAACGATCCAATGTTACAAATGCCAAGAAAACATAAATATAGGAACAATACTTAACAGTAGAGGCCCAATTTATGCACCAAAAAACGAATATTTTTCGAAAACGAATTAGTTGTCGTTTAGTTTGATTTAATGTACCTATACATACAGGCGTTTTTGGAAATAGATCCTGAATAACTTCAGGCTAACTTTCGACCATTAGACTTATTCACTTAGTTACGAACAAAAAAGATAACCTCAGGATAATTAAGATGGTGTGGTTTTAATTTTTTTTTTATAATTAGCTGTAAATACAAATAAACATAAAAACGAATACATTATTAGGATCAATATGAATGTGTTTAAGACAAATTATTTTGTATTTCTTTGAATTATCTCTCAAAATTCATTTTCAACCTTTTTCTTTCATATCAAAATTTATTCTAAACTTTTTGTATGTTATGGATAACTTGGATAATTGTTTACCAATATAAGAAAAATTAAAAGTTAGCCCGAAGTTATTCAGGATCTATTTCCGAAAATGCCGGAATTCGTTTACGAACTGTATGAAAAGCCAGTCATTCAAAAGTAAGTTTTATTTAAAAATAATTATTATTTCACATTTATTTCAATATATCACTGTACATTTAATTCAAAATGTTAAATTTTCAAATATGTAGTGCTTGGAGATGGTTCTTGGTTGATTGCAAAATTCATACAATAAGCATACAATTTCTCGTGAAAACAGTCATTGCGATGTTATGGTATTTGGCTTGTACAATGTTTTTTGATTTGTATTTTCAAAAACCATTGAATTCAAACGGATACTTAGCGGGTTATATCATTCAGGCAAAACATTTTTTCGTTTTTTGTTGCATTCGCTTAAATGATAATATAAACATCCCAGCACCCTTATTCTATAAAAAATAAGATAATGTTTAAACATGAAAACTGGTAAACTTTGTGGTTTTATACTCAAATTACATTACATTGTTTTTTCGATTCTGTTTTCGTTTGATATTTATCATGTTTACACATTATCTTATTTTTTGTATTGTAGAATTAGGCTACTGGAATGATATTCAAAAGGAATTAAAAGTGGAAAGTTTGTTTGATCCTAATTAGGAAAAAAAAAATTGTGTATTTTTCATTCGCTTAAACGCGTTTTACTCGAAACCATGTTTTTCAAATTGGCATTCAACAACTCAAACAATTTCCATTCGATTGACTTGAAATTTTGATTGTCGCTTCTTAGCCAGATAATCTAGAGCGGTACATACGATTTTATAATTAATTAACTTACATTTTTTATAAAAATAAAAAAGTGTTTCGCCAATCAGTGAAATAAAATGCAACACACTATTAATTTATTTATTAGTTAGAATTTTATTATTTATTACTAGATGGTTTTTAAATTTAATTAATTTAACGATAATTGGTTATTTATTATATTTATATTAATAATTTTTTATTTTGCACGTTGGTTACACGGATGGTACACAGATATTTTTTGTTATTTTTTGAAGTTGCTTATGTATATGACGGTTTACAGAAAACGGTTACCCCCATCCTCAAATTTCAAAATGCATAATGAAAATAAACAATTTACTTATAATCATAATAGGTGGTCCATCCAAAAATAAGAATACATTTTTTAATTTTTGATTTTATAAATCTTACAATGTTTTTATTTTTGCTTGAAAGAAGTCTTATATTATGTGTGTACATATATATATGCCACAAGTAAAGGAAACTTGTCTGACAATACAAATAATGCAATTCCAAAAAATTACTCTCAAGCATTATGTCAAATTGTCAACTAATGTTAAAAAAATTAAGAGTCTTATGTCATTTTCGATTCGTCTTCTACCCCTCTCTTTAAAAGCAATTTATGTATATTTCTCTACGAATCGAACAATACAATCGAATTGCCCGTTTTTATTTATTTAAGTTAGTTATTTTCTTTTAGTTTTAATTAAAAAAAATGATTTTTTATTCAACTTATTTTGTTTACAACTAAATTCTTATTCTAAAATGATTAACTTAAAATTATATTCTTCTTATCCATTATAATCGAAATATGCGTAGGTACTCGACATAATTTTCCTGTGAATGGAATTTCCCACATTTGTACTGTATTTGTACTGCAACGTGACTTTGGTGTTGTGTTACATGTTGAATGTTATCAAGCAATATGATATTATTGAGGAATGCTTGTTTTCCCTTTTTAAATTTAAATGCCCTCAACTTCTAGAGAAATGGATTTGAATGGAGATCCCGTTTTCTGAGTAGGCCGTATCTGGTGATTGCGTACGGAATGCTGCTGTTTGTAATTCTTTATTCTCAGCAAGCACTGTTGTTTTAACGGACTTCTCACTGGTTGTGTGTTGAAGATTCCTATCGTCCTATTTTTAGTAAATATAGTAAAAATAAAAATTATGGTTAGGGTGACAATGGCGGCCAATAATATTAGGCTATAGGTGATTTGTTGCGTGGATGCTTCGTGTTGTATCAGTTCGAGTTAATCTGTGTTGTTTATATGCAGATCTTTCATCATTTGAAACGACAGGATTTCTTTAAACTGGTTTTCCTGTGGTGTTGGTTGTAGGATAGCTGGAAGTATCTGAAGTGTGGCTTTTTCTCTGGAAGTGAAGATATCATTATTTATGGACAAACTAATGTTACTAAATTTTATCAAGTAGGTGCCATTTAGTGCTTGGGTTTCATTTTCCAAGCCGAGGTCACCATCAAATTGGTTCAGTAGATTTCCTCCTTCTGCTAATTCATCAATTGTTGGTACGTGTTGATTGTTGGTACTATTGCATTTGGAAGGACGGAATTACTACTGTCTAGGATGTTATTTCTATTACAAATTGACAATGCGTGAATGGTTTTACAGTTCTTAATAATACCATAAATATTATTATGATTCTTTATAATATCTTCATAATCTATTTCGGTTATTCTATTATTCTTTTTTACTGGTTTGATTAATAGTTTTTCATAAATTTCTAAAGTGGTGAGAGGAATATAAACAATATAAAGTAAAGACGATTTGTTACTAATAATTTTAATGTTTGAGAAGTCTAATGCTTCTTCCAGGGTAGAATATGGTAAATTTTCCTTTTCAATCGTGTCAATTGCTAATTTAATTTCAGAGTTAGATAATATGAGGGAATTTATGATTCCCGCTTTAGCCCAATTAATGGCGTATTTAATGTTTATTATTTCCTCTTTCATTAATTTAATTTTATATTGGATACTAAGAATTAATTGATCGCTTATTATGCTTTCATTTTGAATTGCGTTATTAATTTGATTTATAGATCTAGTAATATTATTGATTCTATCATTATACAATTGATTTATAATTACTTGTTGATTGTTATTTTTTAGAACATTATTCATTTTATTTGTTATAATTAATTCATAATCATCATGATCTGGATTTCCGGCAATCCATTTCCATGTGCTACCAATAAAATTCAGAGATCGTTTGGTTTTATGTATTTTTAGTCCATCTAGTAACGACTGTAATTGTATTAACTCATGTGTCAGGTATTCGTGTAGAGGATGTTCGTAGGTTTTAATTTCTTTGTTCAGTACTGTATGTATTCTGTCTATGAAATTTTGGTAATTATCCAGTTCGATTATATGAATTAGTTTGAAATTCCCATCTTGTATCTTTGCTTTACCCTTATTAATGGAAATAATTTGGGAGTTTGTGTAATCGAGTATTTGTACTTCTGCTAATACTTTACCTAAGGCACACCTGAAATTATAAATGTTTATGATTTGATATTACTTTTGTGAACGATTTTGTCTGATTCTGTTAAAACGGTTGTGTTTCTATCTTCCTTCACTATCTCGGGTTTATATCTAGCAGTTAGTTTCGAACCTATAGTCTTTTGTTAACTTTTACATAAATAATAAGTCCTAGATGATATGTCTTTATCGCCTTACGGTTTTTATTATGATACTTTAAGTCTTTTGTCTGTTTTTGTTTTAGTTTCTCTATATTATCGAGAAGATTTTGCTCAAATTGACTTGGATCTATATTTGGAGTTCTACCGTAATAAACTTCTACTGGTTTTTTACCTGTGGTAGAATGAATTGAGTAGTTGTATTCGTTTACCGCTATCTGGAGGAGTTCTTCAAAAATTCTCTCGACTCCATCTGAATTTAGACATCTCATTATCTCTGTAAGGGTAGAATGGAATCTTTCGATTTGTCCATTTACCTCGCTTTTATATGGGGGAGTTTTTAAGACCTTGATACTTAGGCTATCTTCCATCATTTACAATATGGAATGTGAATTTAAGGATTTTTCGTTATCTATTACAACGACTTCTGGGACGGTGAAGAAAAACAGAATACCTCTCAAGGTTTGTTTAATATACTCTATTGCTCAGGACTTTATTGTTTTGCAGAAGGCAAGTTTCGTAAATTTATCTATGGCGGTCAAAATTAGATTGTTTTGTGTTGAGTCGATATCAATGTGAAGGGTGTGGCCGGCGTAGTTTGGGATGGGTGTAGGAGTTATCTCCTGGTTATTAGGATGTCGGTCATATTTGTTTTCTTGACAAACTTTGCAGCGTTTGACTAGTAAATTAATCTTCCTGTTCATTCTGGGAAAATAGTAATTTTCAATCATTTGATTTTTATTCTCCTGAGCATTGCGATGAGGCTGTCTATGGATTGATAATATTTTCTCTTCTTGTTGAGTTTCATTTGAGATATCTTGTACCATTTTTTGTGTAAACCTAATCTTATAATTTCTAAAGTGTAAAGGATAGATTTCCTGAATTCTTCCCATTAGGCTTTCTATCGTTTTTAGTCCATTGATTAAATTTGGATTTAGATTTCTTTTGAAGAAGTTTATAATGTCAGTATTAGTAAAGTTGGGTTGTGTGATAATGTGTCTGACGTAATTTTGAAAAGGATTCACTATCTGATAGAAGGTTTCATCACCTATATCTAGGATGAGTTGATTTCGAAAAACATCAATCGGGGTTTCGATTGTTGGAATCATTTCGTGTGATGAACTATCATCACTATGCTGTGTTGTCGACATGGCATTTATTTTGGTAATGGTAGGTGTTCTGGATAAAGCGTCAGCTACTACGTTCATTCTCCCTGGCTTGTATTTCAATTCGTAATTATACTCTTCTAGAATGGCTTTCCATCTTTTCATTTTTGAATTATTGTTCTTATTGCTCAGGGCGTAAGTTAGTGGTTGGTGATCAGTGAAAATATTGACTTTTCTTGATCCGTACAGGAAATTTCTCAATGAAGTCAGAGTCCAAATTATAGCCAGCATTTCTTTTTCATTGGCTGCGTAGTTTTCTTTTGTCTTATCGAGTGTTCTCGAGAGGAATGTAATTGGTTTTTCTTCTTGTGAGAGGACCGCACCTAGTGCATAATTAGAGGCATCTGTGGTGAGTTCAAATTCTTTTTGAAAGTCGGGAAATTTTAATAGGACTTCGTTAGATACTAAGGGATTTTTTATTTTGTTAAATGCGGTTATCTCCGTGTGTTCAAGATTGACAGGTTTATTTTTCGAGAGTGTTTTGGACACATGTCCGTCTTCCCCTCTTAAAAGCAAAGTCAAGGGCTTTGCTAATTTGGCATAATCTTTAATAAAACGTCTGTAGAATCCAGACATTCCGAGGAATGATCTAAGTTCTTTTACTGTTTTTGGTAAAGGAAAGTTGTTTATAGCTTCTATTTTCTTCCTATTGGTTTTATGCCATCTTTAGATATTATGAAACCAAGAAATTCGACCTGATCTTGTAGAAATTCGGATTTATCGAGTTGGATCTTCATATTAGCTTCTTCTAAAGTTTTAAATATAATTTCCATCTTCTCGAAGTGTTCTTTTTCTGATTTACCAAAGATGCTTATATCATCAATATACACATAACAACGCTTTCCTATGCGTTGTCGGAGAATGTCATCGAGAGTGCGTTGGAAGATCGATGGGGCGTTCTTAAGCCCAAATGGTAGACACGTGAACTCGTATTTTCCTTAGTTCACTGAAAACGCAGTTTTTTTCGATATCTGACTCTTTTAATGGAATTTGATGAAAACCGCTTTTCAAATCTACAATTGTAAATAATTTGTTTTCACCTAGATTTGCTAAGATATCGTTGATCTCTGGGATCGGGTATCTGTCGGGAATTGTGACAGTATTTAGTTTTCGATAGTCTATGACGAGCCGATACTTTTTTTCTCCGGATGCGTCAGTTTTTTTTGGAACGATCCTTATTGGGGAATTGTAAGGGGACTTAGATGGCCTAATAATGCTATCTTTAAGTAACTGTTGCATCTGTTTTTCAACTTCTTCTTTTAAACACATGGGGTATGGATAGGGTCTTGAATATACTGGATCTGCATTATGCGTGCGGTTTTCCCCTTTCATTGTTGTTGTGTACGTTAGTCTTTCTTCTGGATCAGAGAAGAGGTTTGGGTATTTACTGATAGTTTTTCAACGTTTTGTCTTTGTTCTAAGCTGAGCTGTGAAATCCTTAAGGTTATATTGTTTACGTATTCTGAAATATGTTGTTTGAGGGGTATCTTTATGTTTGGATGGATCGTCATGAATTCTTCATTTGTGTGTATTGTGGCACGGAGTTGTTTTAAACTGTCGTTGCCGATTATTCCGTCGAATGATTTTAGATTGGATAGTATAAAGAATTTTAATTTTCTTTCGGGACCGAAGATATCTATTAATGCATGATGCGTAATTCTGACCCTTCCTGCTATTGAATTTGCTACAAATGGTTTATCGTTTGGAATCGGGTTCCTGATGTATTGAGGTTGAATGTAATTTTTGTTCGACCCAGTGTCGATTAAAAAAATGGATATCTTGTAATTGTTCGATGGTCATTTGGTCATTATTATGTAAATCATCTTCGGTTTCGTCTGTTATATTCGGGCCTTCTGGAGGATTGGAATATTGTTCGAGTGTCTGGTCATATTGTTGGTCGTTCTGTGCTATTTGTTCTTGGTGGTAAGATGGTTCTGTATGGTAAACTCTTTGTATTTTAGCCGTTTGGTGAAGCTGGTGTGAATGAGGTCGTTTATTCTCGAATTGGTTCCTTGGTCTGTTTTGATCGAATTGATTCATTGGTCTGTTTTGGTAGTTGATTTGTCGAGAGTGTATAGAGTGATCCACTTCCATTGGTTGTGGTTTTTGAAAATAACTCCTATTGGGAATTCTAGGTGGTTGCGTTGATTATAATACTGTGGGATTTGTCTTGAAGTTGAAGGATGTTGATAATTATTTTTGAAAGGTTTTGGGTAATTTTGGGATGCTTGAGGATTATGTAACACTGAAGGGTAAAAATTTCTGGGTTGATTTGGAAAATGTTGTTGTTCTATGGGTAAGGCTCTTATAGGAGGAGGTGAAGGAGGTTGGGAAAATCGAGGTCTTTGGATATTCATATTTCCGTGGCTGTGCTGAACACGGTATTGCACATTCTCAAGTTTTAAGCACAGCTTCTGGTAAATCCATTGGTCCCCTCATGCTCAATAATCTCGGTAAGTCTCCTCTGAGACCTCTCACGAAGGTGTCGAGTGCCTTATCCCTATATGATTGAGTCATCACGTTCATAGCCTCTTGGCTCATGTCCATTGATGATAATTTATTTAAAATAAGTGAGAGGTGGTAGTAGACCTCTTGGTAAAATTCTGGAATGGAACTATTTTTTTGAATTAGGGTAGTCATTTGGTATTCAAGTGTACCTAGATCTCGTTTATCTGCGTAGTGGAGCGTTAAACATTTTGAGAATCTTTCCCAACTGAGAGGAGTGTTGTAAGACTCTAGGCCTGTATCCGCATTACCTATTATTTTATTCCGAATAACACTGAGTATTCCATAATACTTTGGTATTCCTTTTTGATGTTGGTAAATTTTTAGGATACGATCTACACTTTTCTTCCAGGATCCAAATTCTCCTGGTTGCCCGGAAAATTCACATAGGCTTTTCACTACGTCGGGTATTTTATCTAATTCGTTGAGGTCGGTTAGGTATTTGAATTCTATTGTTTGGTCACTTTCACTAAAATTGAAGTTACTGGTCTGGTGGAAATTTTGGTGATTTTGTTCGGTAATGATTTCACCTAATACTGTTTTGAGTTGGTCAAGGTTAAAAGAGGCACTGAAGTTGGAGGGTGTAGAACTAGGACTAGAACCCTCATTTGGGTTAAGTATTGATGGTCGTATATTAGAAGTATTACTTAAATTAGGCATTATTTTATCTTTTAAATAACTTATCGAATTCTATTGGTAGCCCACAGAATTTAATTTTGATTAATAACAAATATTTTTCTTAAAAAGAATTAATTTTTCTCACTTTTTCCTAGTATTTTCACTTTAATTTTACTTTAATCTTGAATTTTCTTATTTTTACTAATTTTCTATATGATTTTTATTTTTACTTAGTTAATTATTTTCTGTTTCTTTAAATATTTTTTTTTTCAAAAATTTCTCATAGTATCATAATAAGAATAAACTTACATAGATAGAAAATAACAGACGTATGGTTAACATCTGGAGTTGTAACCTATTCCCTTGCTCAATTGCCATTTTCCCTTTCGCAAATGGTTGGGCCGCTGCTAAATCGATTTTGGTGATCCGGACTGGTTATCCTTGATTTTTCGATTTAACTCCGTTTTATCCTTACGTGGATTACTAAGGGGCTTCTTTTCCCAATACTTAAATTGCACTTTCACAAAAGGCTCATTGATTAATTTTTAAGTTGCTGGTTAAACTTAAAAATATTCACAAAAATGTATGTCACTTAAAGTTGTTGGTTAAACTTTAACAAAAAATATTTTTTTTTTTATTGGACAATTAATCACAAGGTCCCTGTTTCGGCGCCAGTTAATTATTTTCTTTTAGTTTTAACCCTTAAATGACACACTTAAGAAAAATCACATAAATGCCACACTGGGGTCTTTTAGACCCCAGTATGAAAATTACCTATTATTCCTTGAATTTTTCTATATTTGCTTTGACAATTTTTTCCAATATAGTTTAAAGCTTACTAAAGGAGATCAAATTGTTACATTAATAAAATTTTATTTTTATGATACCAAAAAAAAAAGGTTTGTGAAAATAAGAAGAAAATGGCTTGTTTTACATAAAATAACTGTATTTTTTTTAGTTTTCAATATTTCTAGCTAAAAATTTAGCAGTGTACCCTTGAGATAGTATCTTTTTAGATAAAAATAAGTTCGATACTGAATCTTTAAAAAAAGGTATTTATTTTGCAATATCAACATTGAATTTTTTCTTATCGTCGAAGATGGCTGACCACGGCTTTGGCCAGCCGCTTGACGTTCTGCTACTTAAAAAAGCCGTTGATCCAAGGTACTCTCTTCCATATCTTTCTGGTCTACTTCCATGGCACTCTCTCGAGCACTGCACATCGAAAAGTCTGAATCATTGTCTTTACTGTCCTCAAACACGCTGTATTCTTCTCCTGAAGATGCTTCGTCGATGGGTTCTAGCACTTCTCGGTTGGCTCGACTCTGCAAATTATACGCCATCTAATAATACGTCAAAACCAAAAGAAATATGATAAACTAAACAAATTTTAACAACGAGCGCAGCCTTACCCACGACCAAAAACAATAAAACAACACAAAAAATGGCAAAAACAATTTTGAAAAATTATTTCGTATACAATACAAATATTTTCATTCAATTTTTATCAAATCCGATCACCTAGAGATCTTAGTCATATCACATTTTTCTTGTCTGGTCAAGGTCTACTAATCTCTCTCTGTTTCTTAAAAATCGGATAAGTACCTTTCGAATTACTTTGTTTACAGACAGATATAAGCAGCGGGGATATAAGGCATCCCTCTCGATCTAGGTTTGCTAGAATTGAGATGCCGAAAAATTATTCCGACTTTCACACAAATATACGTATATGACACACTGGGGTCCATTGGACCCCACCGTGATTTTGGAAATTTCTACATAGCTGCTAGCAGTCAACCGGCTAGCAGTGAGTACGTAAACAGGTAGTGCAACATCTCAACTGTAGCAAGGGGGGGACACGAGATGTATTTCCGGAGGAAACATTTAAATATGTACGATTGAAAAAGGTCTGGGGTCCACAGGACCCCATGTGTCATTTAAGGGTTAATTAAAAAAAATGATTTTTTATTCAACTTATTTTGTTTACAACTAAATTCTTATTCTAAAATGATTACTTAAAATTATATTCTTCTTGTCCATTATAATCGAAATATGCGTACTCGACATAATTTTCCTGTGAATTGAATTTCCCACATTTGTAACTGCATTTGTACTGCAACGTGACTTTGGTGTTGTGTTACATGTTGAATGTTATCAAGCAATATGATATTATTGAGGAATGCTTGTTAACTTATATGTGCGTGTGTTTCACGTCTGTAAAAAATATTGTAGACGTTTAAAAACGTCGTAAATTTTGGCCAGCTTTTTGGCAATCGGCCCCACTGTGTGGCCACTTGTAAAAATTACATGATATGTAAATATAAAATTGCAGAATATATTACATATCATCGAAATTACGAATAGTAAATTTGCTTTCACATAAATTTTAAGAATGTTATAAATTATAACTATAAAGTGTTATAAAGTGTAATTCTGCATCAAGCCTTATTAAAAACTGATTGAACTTTCTGGATTTTTATTACGATTATTATTTCTAAAAGTTCATTTCCTTGGTTTTTTAGCCATATACAGCTCGAATGCGATACAACATAATCATTCTTCAAAAATCTAATAATCTATTCAACCACGTGATGTAAATCCCCGAGGCAATGGTTTCTTGCTCAAGAAAATATATCATTTCAGATTAATGTGAAATTAAATGTATAAGGATTTGTCTTAATAAAACAAACCCCTCCCTAAATAATGTCTACTGGTTGGTTGGTAATGAATTTTTATATAGCTTTACAGAAACAAATTAGTGGATCTGTATATGGATATGATTATGATAGGTTGAAAGAAAATTATTCTTTTTCGAGGAATTTGATTATTAAAGGAATGTTTTATGTTTATTTCCTTATCATATTTTTAGATAATATTCACATTAAAGCATCAAATATTTTTCAAAGAAAATTAGGAAAATAATAATAAATTCAAATGCGCTGCTTTTCCGTATTTTATGTAGAAAGCAAAATTTATGAAAGCCACTATTTACAAATTCTGGAAATTTATTACTGTTTCATCTTTATGTTTGGTGAAAATTTAGATAATACTACATGTACATACGTATACATATCTGTACACATGTTTGATAGAAATTTACACAAAAACCATAATTTATGTCTTAAGTTCTAAGATATGTTTGGTGTGACATTAAAATGGATGAGTACAAGTTATTTATAATATATGTATCTTTACTAGAAAATTTATGTTATACTGTCAAAGTTATGTACATTTGTTGTCTATAAAATAAGTATTTAATTACCTGAGACTGAAGAATATAAGAAAGTTATGTGAGGTAATGAAGGAAATTGCCATTTATTAATGACAGTTTTATCAAAAAAGGAAAATTTATTTAAATTTATCGATGGAATCAATTTACACAAATCTTTTTAAATCTCATCCACCATCATAATATGCATAATAAACAAATTCTTTTACTAAAACATTTCCTGCAGTGCCTTCAATATAAACACTTACTTACATCTTTATTATTATTATGAAACAAATCGCGATGATTTAGCTAGACAAATTAAGATTGATTTTTTGAAAACATCCAATCAATAAGCAGAATAGACGGAAAAGTGTATAAAACTCCCTGAACAGGTGAATTTTTAACATTATTTTGTTTTTATTAAATACAAAAGGACGATGATTTATTGTATTTCTTTTTATTTAAAATACTCACTCGTAAATGATGGATATTTTTCTATAGTAAAGAATTATTCTTATTCGATAATAATACGAAAAAATATCAAATTGTGCATATACATTTTCAAATACAGAATATAACTAAATTTAAAATTGATAAATTTATTTATTTCTTATTGTCTTGATAAAATGATAAATTAATGCAAGATATCAAATTAGTTTTCTTCTCTGGTGTTGTTGAAATTATAATACTCGTAGAAAAGATGGTACATATTTATAGTTAATAATATTGTATTATGCAGTACAGCGCTGGTACAGTATAATAATCATAATATCGTAATAAAGAAGGAACATGGTCTGCTGTTTGTTACCTTACGGGTTTTAACCAATTTATATAAATTTTATATGTTTTAAGAAATATGTTTATATTACTGAATAATAATATTTAAAGGTGAAACAACTGAAATTGATATCGGTGTAAAATAAAAATAAACAAATTGTGTTCAACTATCGTTTTCGACATTTATATGTATTCTACACACCACCAGCACCACCCGAATCGAGCTGACTGTGATTTCAAAGTGAGGAAAGCGATTACAGGATGTAATCGCATTACCTCTTCATGTCAACAGTGCTAAATATCAATATATTAAAATAATTTGATTGATCGATTATTGATTGGTTTGAATAATGACCAAGCATTAAGCAAGATATCCCGTATTTGAATGCCGGGCGCCATCGAACACCCGCTTACACACTACAAAACCTGAGGACTGAAACTCTTGAACCATTATGAAAATTTTCGTAATGCTATTTTCGTAATAGTAATGGTGAAATCATAAATTAGTATTCTTGAAACCATTACGAATATAACGAAGAGAGGAAAAGAGGAATAATAAAATTTTGAAAGAGAAGATGAAAATGTCAGTTCCTAAAATGGTATTCTTGAAATCCGGATTACGAAAATTTTCGCAACGGAACGTTATTAAAATTTTCGGATGGTTTTTTCGTTTCTTATTGCATTTCGTAATGAAATCATTTGGATTTTAAATGTTCATAAAACTCAATAATTTCTGTTGCAAATAATATTTGGATAAATATTTATTATTTTGTTACCACAAAAAAAAAAGGAAATTTTTTTAATTTGTTTATTGTATTCTTAAAAATGTACGCGGTAATTACAATTGAGGAGGGTGGTGTGTAACAGACATTTTATTTGTTCACTAACTATTTATTATCTTTTACCGAAAACCTATTTTCTTTTTTGTTTATCATGTTCTTAAAAATAAGAGCAATAGCTAGAATACTAATTGATAATTTGAGGTGTATTTTTAAATAAAATTATTATTTATTTCGAGATAACAATTTAGATAATGCATTGTATGTTTTGCTTATTATTTTATTACCTACATAACTAAAACGAAAAATTACTTTATTTTCAATTTTTCAGGTAGTTTAAAAAGCTCTTGTTTCATTGATGAACTAGTGTGACATTCGGAACCAGAAAATAAATTCTGAAGTTGTATGTCACCTTTTCGTGTATTTGCAATTTTGTGCAAGGCGATGTGTGTCCCGACTGTGGCCGTTTCATTGTCGGTAGTGCGGGATAGTGTGTCCGCGACAACGTTGTCATGTCCGTGAACATGCTGAATGTCCGTGGTAAATTGACTTACATAATTATATAATCCAAGTAGCGCGATTGCCTTGGATTGCGTTCAGTTTTAGACTGAATTCCTCTAGTCAGAGGCTTGTGGTCGGTATAAATGGTGAATTCCCGACCCTCGACAAAATATCTGAAATGTTTGACTGCCAGATATATTGCGAGTAATTCCCGATCGAATGCGGAATATTTCTTTTCGGCTTCCAATAGTTTCTTAGGGAAGAATCACAGTGGCTCCCAACACTCGTTATTGTATTGTTGCAAAACTGCCCGACGGCAGTATTTGATGCGTCAGTAGTAACGCTGAGTTTTGAGTCGCTCAATGGATGCGCTAACAGTGTAATTTGCTCCAATTCAGTCTTAAGCGACGTGAATCCGTGTTGGCATTCGTCGGGCCAAGAGAAGTTCTTGGCTGTCTTGGGCTTTTTGAGTAAAGCTGCCAAGTGACTGTGAATTGGTGCGAGTGTTTCAGCGAGCTTTGGTATGAATCGGTGGTAGTAATTTACCATACCGACGAATCGCTGAATAGTCTTGATTGATGTTGGAGCTGGGAATTCCCTAATGGCGTTAATTCGTGCTTCAGACGGCAGAATACCATTAGGGATTATCTTGTGGCTGAGGAAATCAAGAGTGGATGCGCCAAAAACGCATTTTGAACTCTTAATGTGAACATCAAACTCAGTTAATCTGTGGAATAGTTGTTCCAGATGCAGTTTGTGTTGTTCCTCATTATGTGAAGCTACTAGAATATCGTCAATGTAGACGAAAACAAAGTCGAAGTTTCGCACGACTTCGTTCGTGAAACGCTGAAACGTTTGAGCGGCATTGCGTAGACCAAATGGCATTCGGGTGAATTCGAAGAGGCCAAAGGGGGTCGTTATATCCGTTTTGTAGACGTCTTCAGGTGCGATGGGAATTAATTAGTAAGCCCTGACAAGATCGAGTTTTGAAAAAATTCTACAACCATGCAAGTGCATGGAGAAATTTTGTATGTGGGGTATCGGATAGCGATCAGGTGTTGTCACCGTGTTTAATTGCCGATAATCCCCATATGGTCGCCAATCTTAATCTTTTTTCTTCACCATATGGAGCGGACAGGAGACGGGACGGGAGATGCAGATGGCCTACAAATCCCTAATTCCACTATGTGCTTGAATTCGGTAAATGTGGCTTTGTGGCGGACTTGGTCTAGTCTTCGTTGCCTTGACACGGGCAGATGGCCTGCGGTGACAATGTGGTGGGAATTGTTTGAGCAGAGTGCCACACCTGTTGTTGACTGAATAATGGATCGGGGTCGGTGTGTCGACGTGAACCATTGTGGCATTGATTGACAGCTTAGTCGCTGAATCAACCAGCCGTTTATTCTTTAAATCAACAAAGAGGCCGAATTTACACAAAAAGTCGGCGCCCAATGATCGGACGATTCACATCAGCTAAGATAAAAGCGTGAGTGAAAACTCGTTTGAGTCCGATATCCACCTGAAGCAATTTTTTGCGGCCGACAAGACCAGATCAGATTTTTTCGAATAACTTAAGTAGAAATTGCGAAACGGAATGACGGAGAGATCCGCGCTAGTATTTATTAGGTAAGATAATTGATTTTCTTGATCGTGAATGGAGAGGCGGCTGGTTTCCGATATATTCTTATGGTTTACCGCAGCGACCGTAAGACTTACATGTTTGTTTTTTTTTCTGTGTTCCCCGGTATATCTGATCCAAAATTGCAAGGCTTAGTACATTTCTTTGTGCCCCGTATTTACGGTGGTACCAACAGATGTTATTGTGTTGTTACGGTTTCTTGAGGTGGACCGGTTGTATGATTGAGACTGTCGACTACGGGAACGACTTCGAATTTGTTGTGTGAGCTGTGCTAGCATACCCTCCATTTTACGCATGCGCTCTTCAATGGACCCACTGGTCGAAGGCGAACTTGTTTGTCTTGTTGCCGAGCGCGATTGATGGCTTACTCCGCTGACATTTTGTGAGGTGCGTAATGCGTTATTGAGCTTATCAGTTGTTTTTGTGAGGTCGTCTGCTGCTTTCTCGTATCCTTATGGAATCAGTGCGAGGCGGATATATTCCGGCACCTTACACATCCACAATGTCTTAATCAACGTGGCGTCAAAATTAGATCCTGCAAGTGATTGAATTTGTCGCAGTATGTCAGATGGACGTTTGTCTCCGATGCTTGTTTTACCCAGGAGAGTTTATAGTTTGAGTTCTGCTGACAGTGAATTTCAATCAATCAGTGCTGCTTTTAATGTTTCGTACTTATTATTTTGCGGTGGATCAGTCAAGAGGTCAAGAATTGTTGCGCACTGTTCTTGAGTTAACGCTTGAAGGATGTGACCGTATTTTGTCTCGTCTTTCGTTACTCTATATATGCCAAATTGCACTTCCCTTGTAATAAACCATAGTGTAGGATTATTGGTCCAGAATAGTGGCAAACGTAACGGGCTTAAGGCAGCGATTTGTGACGATGGTCCAGACTGGTCTACTTCTGTTTTGTTTTCATTTTGTGTTTTGTCCTTTTTATTTTCGTTCTCGCTGTTAGTCATATTTTATTGTCAAGAATAACCACAGAGATTTTAAAAAAACGAAAGAGAAACATATATGTCGTGTGTGAAAACGCAAGCAAACAAAATTAAAAGCGAAATGAACCAGAAACGATACGTATAAATTAGGTAAACAATAAGTAATCTCTGAAATAACAAAATGTAAGCCGAATTCGATAATTGATTGAACAATAAACGAGACAGAAAAAAAAATCCTTTCCGAAATTTGAAAATATACAATAGTGACATTTCATTTGATCAAGGAATTGGAATTGGAATTGGAATTCAAATTTGGTCAAAAGAAATAACCAACCAATTTTCGTGATTTATTTTGAAAAGTTGGTAGTATGATATTTATAATACTTTCATTGTTTTCTGAAAATCAAAAACATGGACGGCCATTGCGCATTAAATAATTTCATTATTAGTTTTTTGGAATTGGAATTGCAATACCATCAACTCAGCAGAAATTCGATGAATTCCAAATTTGAATTCATTATATAGCATTGTTGTTGTAAATTGGCAAATGAAATGTCACTAATATAAAATATGAAAAAGTGGTAGATGACTTTGATTTTACAAAGTTGTTACTTGTTAGTAGGGCTGTGAATTTTAGGTGCTAAAAAATGCATTTTAGGTACCTAAAATATGCTCTATAAAATTAAAAAAAGGTGGTAAAAAGGTTCCAAAAATTAAAATTATTTGAGTAAAAAGCTGCTTTTACTTAATTTATTAACTTCAATTTGTTGCTTATTTCGTCACAGTAAAATTCATAAATAAAAAGTATTTACTATTTGCTTTGGTGGAAGCTCCAAACCCGGTTCAAATTCGCTAAAAATTTGGACTCTCGAGGCGCTTTTAAAAATCATTTTTTGACGTAAGCAATCATCTTTCTACATCGGGATGTATTGATCTTATAGTTTCGGCCACTCGATGTAATCCCGTGTGCCGAACAAGTATCGTGTAAAATTTTCAGGTTGACAATTTTAATTGCAGCAGCCGCCTACACCATAAAGGCACAGCATCTGATAAAAACATTACAATTTTGTCTAGGTGTAAATCTACGCCTAAAATTTTAACGGAATCGTCGAAAAGTTTAGCTACTGTGAAACAATTGGCTTTGTCTAATATAGCAGTATTCAATAAAAACTTTTTGCGGCTTTTATCTTCATCCCTATTTATAACACCTTCCACAACATTAGCCACATATCTTCCGGTTGTGTCGGTTGTTTCGTCTATAGTCACCCGTATATATTCGTATTTTGTCGCACTTTTTACTTGTAAAATAGTTTCATCGTTGATCTTTTTGTGATTTTTTGACTGCAACGATTGTCACATTACAAATTTGACAAAATAACACTTTTCCATCGATGAAACCGACCGAAAAAACCTATTTATGCCAAATTTTTCCTCATGGATGCCAACAAAAGAAAAAAAATTCATTTAAAGTAGTTTTGGAACTAAAGTAAAAACTTCACTTTTTAGAAATAAAAGTACTGAACAAATATGTTTTCGTATTGATATTTTTTAACTGAGGAAATTTTTTATGTCGCGTTTACATTTGTCCCTTGTTTTAAAATTCATTTCTGAAGACCAAAAATATACGATACCAATTTGATGTAAAATCGGGACATTTCATGATTATTTTGGAAATGATTTTGAATATTGTACAATTTAGGCGACAAAAAGGTTCAAAAATGTTAATTTAGGTCAGAAAGGTTCCAAACCACGGAAAAGGTGAGAAAAGGTGCTAACAAACCGATCCATATGAAAGGAAATTTTATGAATCATGTTTCTATCTAACCAAAACACGTAAACCTGGCTCTAGCACGAAATGGTTTTTACCTAAAAATCACAGCCCTACTTGTTAGTATAGTTGCTTAAAATGTAAGTTCGTTTTTGTTTTTAAAAATTGTAATTTAAGTTGAAATTATTAGTAATTGTTGAATATGAATTTACGTTACGTTAATTTAATCATATACTTGGAATTTGACTGCAAAAAAACTACAAAATTATTTAAATATTTATTAACAAAATATGCTTTACTCGCTTACGGTTTTAGCCTCGTTCCGCTGCCGATAAATTGAACGGCTATTGTTGCAACCTTGGTGAATTGTTGAATTACTTATCGTCGCTTCCAATTAAGAGTATTACATCTGCAAATCATTAATTTTTTGGAGGGGTGTGTCAAGGTTTTAATGTTAAATTTGGCCTAATTTTATTAAATAAAATTTTGCCACACATTTTGTGATGGACCTTATTTAAAAAAAAATTAAGTCGAAATTAGCATTAACAATTTTAAGGTCTTTCCAAAAAATTAGTCATTTGCAGATGTAATACTCTTAATTGGAAGCGACGTTATGTACCACGACTGTATGTGGTTGTTGAATTAACAGTTGCACCTTGAGTGTAGGTGATTGTTGGATAATACAGCAACATTTTTTATATATATACTTTCCTTATGCCTTGCTGTACCGGCTACGGTAATTGATTAACATGTACAGTGTATGTATATATAATTGTATCACTTGAATGTGATTAGTGCTTACCGATTATACTGTCTATACCGTTTACCACTGTGTATATTCCGTAAACCTGGGTGTGTCCTGTTATGTACATATGAAAAAAAATTGGCACGGCAGTTTAATTGTTTTAGGCGTCACTTACCTGTTGCTTGGAGCGGTAATCAGCAAGAAGCTTCACTAAACTGAGCGCAAAATAATGAATGTCGTGTAATGTAATATGTTGTTTTTGAGGGTACGTTTCCTCACTGGAGTCACCACTATAAAAATTTGAGGCGTTTATTGGAAACACGCAATCTTTACTTTAAATTATGATTATAAATTTTATGTTTAAATTCAGTTTATAAAATTTTCAGTATTATATTTATTAATTACACAAGTTTTTATTATTTAATAAAAATCACCACCACTTTTAACTTATGGAAAATATGAAAAATGTTGTGTGTATCACGACGAACTCCAATTGAATGTACGTTTTTTATTTGTGTCAAAATTCATTTTGTTTTTTTAATTTGTTTGCCTGTTGTTGTGTTGTCATGTAGAGTGAGTTGTGAAAATCTACAAAATCCAAAGTAGAGTACAGACACCAACCAAATCATTTGTTTTGAATTGCTTTGTGTTTTGTAACTTATGGCAGTACCACTTATGATGGCGCGTCATTCATAAAAATGCGAAATTGAGTTGTACATTTTTGTTTGTTCAGTAAAAATATATTTTGTTTGAAAAGATATTTTGTTTGAAAATTATTTTGAAAATGTATTTCGTTTGTGGTGGATGGTAAAACCACCACAGTATGTACCTGTCCCGCCCCTTAAAATATGGGATATTTTTTAATGCTACCACTCGTCGTTGATGTTTTTGAAATGTGTAGTTCAACTTTATTTTTAGGATTAGCAAGCCGTACCATTTTTAAAGTTTCAATTCTAGCTAATTAATTCGTGGTAATACGTGTACCTACGTTTGGATTATTTGGCAAACTACACCTACATCTCTCTCTCTCTCTCTCTCTCTCTGCTTGTTTTATCTCAAACAAACGAAAAAGCCATTCTAGCTCGTCAGCACCAGCCATTGCTAATTCTGTGGAGTTATACAAAAACAGGATAGGTATATTAAAAAAATTACTTTTTCAGTTTTTGTTACCGTTCGAATTTTAAAAAATTACTTAATGAATTAATTAGTTTCGCAAAATTTTCATTATTTTCGATTTTTCAAATTTTAAATTGTGTTACTGTAAATAAAAATAAAGTTTATATAAAACTAATGATTAAATTCAATTTAATTAAAAATTTTGACAAATTTAACAATACATACAACAATTCAAAATATTTCAAAAAATCTTAATTTAAAATTTTGGTTATTGTAGATATCCTGTTTTGTTAAAACCACAGAATTTTATGTATAAAATATAAACGGCTGAAACTTCAGGAGGTGATCAGAACTTCGGTCTTAGAAATTAATTTAACTCCCAAATCAACTCATTCTCCAACTCGATGGCAATGCAATTCTAAACGCATTTACCAAGTTAACCTCAGCCCAACGCTCAACTCAATCATTAAATCAACCATTAATTTAACAACTTACTTAACCCATCGCAAGCTAACTTAACCCTAACGCAACTTCAACTAAACTTAGCTCGAACCAAATCTCAACCCTCTACTCAACCCCACACTGAATCGCCAAACCAACCCCCCAAAATAAATTCGATTGGAAAGCTAAATGTGTAAATAAATTCAACTCAAATCAATTCAGTCTACTTTTGCACGAAACCCTAAATTCGACCCCAAATTAATACTTAATCGAACCCCTAACTCCAATCGAACCAAACTTAAACTCAATTCAACCCTAACTCGGCCTCAACTCAACCCAACCTCAAACTCAACCATAACTCAATCTTTAACTCAACACCAAATCAACCCTCAACTCAAGCCAAACTAAACGTTCAACTCAAACCCAAAATCAACTCGGTTCGAAAACTACACGCGTATACACTTATTCTAATCTTTACCGCAACCATCGACTGAACCTCTGTTCAGCCGTGTGAACAGATTTTTATCTACGATAAATATTTAGGTATGTAAGAATTTAATGACTAAAATAATGCTGTGCAAGCAGTTTATTTGGCATGCAATGTATTTCCGCAGGAAACAAACAAGAAATTTGAGCATTTGCAAGCTCATCGTTTTATATTTTTATATTGTTATTGTAATTAATGCAATAATTTTTGTATATAAACCATAAAACCATAAAATCATTAAATAAAAAGTAGAAACTCAACTATCAAGAAACTACTTTCGATTTGCCCCGACCAACAAACAAAATATATTGCTACAACAGCGGAGAAACAACCCCCAAATAAAACCCTAACTAAACTTTAACTCGACACTACTCGACAACGAAAAGCTACATTCGTACATGAACTCAAACTCAAAACAACTCAAGTAACTACCAACTCAACCCCTAACCCCTCAGCCTACGGCTTCGGGCTGTTACCAAGCAACGTGCTTTCGAAATATAATAAAATTATTTCGGGAAATTATCAATGCTCTTGGGGGATATTACTGCTGAAAATTTTAGTAACGTTCCGTTGTGAAAATTTCCGTAATTCGATTTCAAGAATACCATTCTAGGATTTTCGTAATACTTTGACACTAACTCGCAATACGATAGTTTTGGTAATGGTTCAAGAATAGCACCCCAGCTTCCAATCTTTTGTCAATCTAAATTATGGACTTAAATCAAATTCAGCTGGATATACAAAGCATAATTTCAAATAATTAATAATTTCACTATTACACTAATTATTAGCTAATAACCTTAATAAAGGTAGTCTTAATTGCTGGATTCCAAAAGAATTTTCCTATACATTTTCTCGCTATCGAAGCAAATGTGATGAATTTAGAGGACAGTGTAATTTGGATGGTCGGTCGAGTAATTTGTCATTTAAGGACATAGCTGACGTTGCCGTGCTGAATCATCGTAGACGACTCCCAATTTGGTTTTCCCGTGTGACTGCTTTACTCTACTGCATGACTTGGAAAATAGCAGATGTTTTCTTGGTTCTTATGAAGTTCTCCGTTTGGAATGGGCTTTAATCTTTATGCGGCCAAGGTTGATATGTTCGTCTATGAATTGCAAATATTGTTAGTGCACCGTAGGATTATTTTCGAACTTCCGTTCCATTAACATCAATATATTACGTAAATGTACTACATATCGTCCCGAATCGGTTCGAGAGAATGTCTTTATGAAATGACTTTCCATTAGATGGTCTTCTTCGGAAACTATTGGTTTGGGATCTAATTCTTCTGCTTCCCAAAATCGCCGTAATAAAACATCAATATCAGTGGTTGCTAAATTTGATATAGATGAGAGGTTGTTTGTAGGTTTCGCTTTCAGATTTCCACAAATGATCCATCCAAAAATTGTGTTTTGAGCGATTACCTTGTCATCTCGCTTTATGGTTTCCGGAGAAAATTCACAGCACTGAGGATGATAACGATCCGTGAAGGTTGAATGAATTCAAGATCATCAAACGGCAGATGTTTGATGTGCTGGTAATCCTTTTCATTGGTTGTTTATTCAACCAATTCATGCAAATTGCATTACATGTAGGTTCAGTGCTAGCTTCTATCACAAAATAATTCTAACCTTGCACTAAAAGAGATTTTAATGCACAGTGCATCAATTTGTATAACAATATTTGTATAACTGCATTAATAAAATATTTTAGAAGAATTAAATTTTAAAGCAAGTTGCATTAAAAGTTCTGTAACTTTAGCCCCGATTTTTTGTTTTTTATTCCTGTTAATAAAATCTTGATAGCGTGGTTTTTCTGGTGTTCTTTGTTTTTGGCGCCTTGAGGGTCGAGATCTCAGAGGCTCCAACTTTTTGCAGTTTGGTGGGCTAGATCACTTTATGATCGCCCAAGGTAATAAATTATATTTTGAGAATATGAAAAGTTTACCTGTAACGTAATAAAAGTCGGTTTGAGTTAGTGAATTTTGTATCAATAACTCAAAACACATGCTTGCATCATAATGCCTGTATTCCATGAGAAAAATTGACTGACAGTCAAAAAAAACGAAAAGAGAAAAATAATTTGATGCCCCATATAAGAGACAAAGCCAACGTGTTTTTTATTTTATAGCAAAATTGTTTTGCTATAAAATAAAAAACAAAAAAACTCGTTGTCTTTGTTTCTTATATGGAGTAACAGATTATTTTTCTCGTTTGCGATTTTTTTGACTGTCAGTCAATTTTTCCCATGGAATTGAGACATAATTATACACATTGAAGTTCGCTTGTTTTACTGAATTTTATGTCGGTATACTTTTTTAATTGACCAGGTTGCTTTAAAATGTTTAATAGTTTTATTAAAAATAACTTTTAATGCAAGTGCTGATTTAGAAATCTTCATATTTGCGTTAAAATTCATTTTACAATCATTACTTTACAATTTAATAATAACTGCTTTATATGAACCGTAATGTAAGGTTTGCCTTTTTTTCAACTGTGGATGCTGTTAAATTATTTAGCACTACTGCTTAGCATTCAAGAGTTTTGTCACAGTTAAGCCTTGATGTGTAACTGTTCACTGTCTCTGGTATATTCAGCTCCAGCTCAAGCTAACCTTAGCTTTGTGTATTTTACATTTATGTGGGTCTAGTGTTATGCCGTTATCTTGGGTTATTTTATATTTGCAATACATAGGTTTTACTTATGATTTCTATACTTTCGTACGAATACCGTTTGATTAGGATTTAACAGTGGCTTTTGTTGTTCTGTTTTGTTAAATTTGCCTATTAATTCTTCCTTTTTATTTTTTGTCAATGTGTATTGTTAGGGTTTGTTAAGTAATCTTGTTCGTTAGTACAGTTGATTTAATTATTTGCGTAATGTCCGGAAAGGAGTTCCAAGGGTATTAATGTTGTTGAGGGGTGAATAGAATGGTTGAAAGATAATATTGCTCTGTTCATGACGTCTTTCATTGAAAGATTTTTGTCTTTATTGTGGATTATACCGAATATTTCATTGAGTGTTAAATCCAATCTTTCTACAGGGGAATTCCCTGTGGAATAGTATGGTGTTGTCACGTGTAGTGTGATGTTATATTTGTTTATGAATTGTTGGATTTTTGATCCTTTGAAGGTGGACTCATTATCCAT
This sequence comes from Tipula helvola, assembly GCA_963556165.1. Classification (NCBI taxonomy): domain Eukaryota; kingdom Metazoa; phylum Arthropoda; class Insecta; order Diptera; family Tipulidae; genus Tipula; species Tipula helvola. Next base: position 282,788,440 of record OY744482.1, read on the forward strand.
TATTAATTTATTAGAGGTACCGTGTAGGACGATAGGTTTGATGTAGATTTCTCCATTTTCATTATCTACTGGAACTTGGGCAATCAACTTGCTACGGGGAAGTATTTTGTATTGTTGAGATATGTAGTTAGGTAAGGGAATTTGGGTGTTAGGTGTGATTAATTTGGATTTTCCAAGGTCTATTGTTATTTGCAATTTTTGCATTAGTTCTAGGCCTATGAGTCCGTCAAAATATTCATGGAATTTGAAGAGAATAAATTCCATTGGTTATTTTGTATTAAATTCATTGAATCCGTTGATTATTATTGATTGGTCAACAGTATGGGTGTTGACCAATGTTTGATAGTAACCAGTTCTATTCTCTTTACATGTTTGATTTGAACTAATTTGGGGTTTATGAAGGATTTATTTGATCCGGTGTCGATCAATAATTTTAGAAAGTGATCTCGGGTTTTAATTTCTATGTAGGGTAATGTGTAACGTGAATGGTTATTGATGTTTAGGTATCCGATGGGTTCGGTGAGGCTTTTTAGAGAAAATCCTCATCAGAAATTTCATTATCAAGAGTTTGGACGTAATTTTGTTGTATTAGTTCCTTAACCGGTTCATTAGGATTTAGGTCGTAGTTATTATCAGTTTCATTGTATTCTGTATAATAGTCATATAGTCCAGTCAGTGACGGTTTTTCGCTCTGAATTCTTACGGACAATACCGATTTTCGTGAAATTTGGAAAGTAAGTACGGAATGGATCAAGGAACAAAAGTTATATAGTGCCGATGTGTGCTTTTACCCTGGGGGTGGATGGCACCCCTTCTAGAGGCTGGAAATTAGTACACTCAAAATAACCACAGAAATCGATAGAAGGATGAATTCTAAGCAAACAATATCTTATGAAGTTTTTTCGACAAATCAATATTTTTTGAGTTATTCGCGATTGAAAATGTTGAATTATCAGATTTCTAGGGCCTTCCGTTTTCAAAATTAACAAAAAAAAAGCGTACATTCTAAAAATTAGCGAATACAAAAGCAAGAAAATTGGTAAACATATAGCATGTAGTTTTGAAAATATGTACACAGGGCACATTTTGTTATTTTTTCAAATACTTGTTGAATAAAACTTTTAAAATTTTTATTTTTTTAAGATGCTGTACATTCTTCTGCTCAAGGTATTTATGTTATTTTCTTGATTTAATTGGTTATTATTATCAATATATCATTTTAAATGATTTACTAGGAAGTACCTACTTACGAAAAAAACTGCAAATTTATCGTAGTTACTTTGTTAATAGCTTTGTTATGATTCCTTTGCACAACAACAAATAATTTTATGAGTTTGTATCAGTGATGGAAAATGGATTTTTTGAATTGTACTAAAAATTGAAATGATATTGTACTAAATTGAGTTGAATTGTACTTAATTTTTTTAAATGTTTTTTTCTACATAAAAGTACTACCTACACCTAGTATAGTAGTAAGACTAAGTAATAGTAGCAGTAAAAAGTAGTAGAATTCAGCCGCTGTGTGCAAAAGACTAAGTTTTGCAGCCGCTAAAGCAACGTAATCTATAAATTGTGAATACGTAGCAGATGGAGGAAATGAAACTGCAAATGTCAAGAACTTTTTGTGCTTTTGTTCTTCAGGTTTAAAACAACTAGTATCAAAATCTTTGATACTCTCAATAAATAGCAATAATAACCTTTATTTAATTGCTCTTAAGAAAGATAATTCCTATCTGCTGGATTCCGCCCAACCTATTCCTAATATCCTACCAGTCAGTATCGGCATCAATGGCTCACATTTGTTTTCAGCCCCATAATTATAAACTTTAAATTGACAAACAATCTTGAGAAATATACTTAATTTCTGATCGGCATTATGGTTTTTGTAAGCAAATCGTATGGCACTCTTAATGTTTAATGCCATAATTTAAACATTATTTTAGAATCATCAAGCGTGCTCAAGGCCCATATTCTTGAAATTCACCGACAATCTCGACTTTAGTATAAAGCAATTTAAATTTTCGATTAAAATGACATTTTTTACTAGAAAGTCATCGGTAATTTTTTTCGAAAATTTTGGGCGAATTGCAAAAATACGGACTCAGGTTTTTGATGACCTTATACATTTGTTTTTTTTTTATTTCCGACCTTAATATCACTGTGCAAGATAAGCTAATATTATTGGAAATATTCAAACTGAAAATGTACAATTTTTAGAGAAATTGTTTAAGGAATTTCACCAACAAACAGCTTTCAAACGTGGTATCAACCAGCTGTAAGAAATGACTCTGGGAAGATTAAGTTCAATGAGCATATCGCGCAAAGCTTCTCGTTGTGATTTACTTTGCTCTGGAGAATAATTTATCATCATAGTTTCTAAATTAGGAACTGAATTGTAAGCAAATACTATTAAAATAATTAAAATTAAAATAATAAGGCAATAAATGCAAAAGGGAAATTGTTAAATGTTTAAATGAAGTGAAAAGAGAAATAATTCAAATTTTTTAAATTGTACTGAATTTCACTGCAATGTAGTATTGTACTTTTACAAATTAATTGTATTGAAAAAAGTACAATTGTACCTAATTTTCCATCACTGGTTTGTATACCATAATATATGATTTTAAGACGTTAGAATATTCTATATTTTGATTGATTTTCGTTGTGAAATCACAACCATAGCTATTTCTACGTACAATATGTAAGAGTTTTGCAAATCTTTATATAAATAACTCGTAAACTTCCATACAAACTTTTTTAATGTTTAATGCTCTTAACAATTGTGACATAAAATGTAGCCGCACCACTCTTTTAATAAGTTGTTTTGTAATTGTCGTCTAAATTTGTTAAAGCCCGCAAAAGACAGGAATAAAATTAAATTTCAAAATTTTATTTTATTTCTAGATTTTTAGAATTGACCCGACTCGGTGTCCATGTTCATTTTGCGGAAGGTGTTAAATCACCAGCAAAGCTAAATAATCGACCGCGTATCATACCACGTAAACCACCCAAGTGAGTGTTCAAAATATATTATGTAAATATTTTTGTTTAAAGTTATAATTTCTAAAACAAAATTAATTGGCAAACATATTTAAAATGCCCCAATTTCAATATTGTAATTAATTTGATTTAGATTATGTAAATTTTTCATAGTTAAATTTTTAATGCGGTGTAATTAGGCGCAAACAATTTGATATTGTTTTTCGAAAATTTATTTATAAATCTTCTTAAAAGCTTTTTATTAATTAAGTTCTTTGAGTCTGGTGGTTTAGTTTACACGAGTAAGTACATCGTACACAGTATAATATTTTTTATTTATTTTAAATTATTTTCATTAAGAAGTTTTGATAATTCTATTATGTTTCTCGAAACAAAACGTCAATTTTCTAAGAATTTTTGTGAGTTTGCGTCTGAGACTGTCATGTAACTAAATAAATTATACGGCATGCGATACAAATTATAAGTATGTATATAAAATTATAAGTATTAATTAACTTTCCATTATCTGATTCTATTATTGATGTGGGGGAAATGTTATTCAAATTCTACTATAAGATACACATAAATCTAATTCCAACTAAAATTTGTGTTTCTTTTGTGGAAAACTATACAAAAATATTTAATCTAAAATGCTATCCTCCTTGAAAATAACACATGCTAATTTTATACATACAGATATGATAAAAATGAATGAATTAATTAACATGTAAAGGAAACATGGTAGCAAATGTAAACAAATGATTTCTAAAGTTTTAATTAAAATTTATCCCAATTGTGCCATTCATAATAACTGGGAGGTATTTTTATACAGGTATACATATGTACATTTTTAACGCATTGTGTGGGTATACTTTAAGGAGTTTTGCGAAATGCTTTTACTAACGAATCGTAAAAACAAATTACAACTTCAGGCATATTTCAAGCATACAAATTCTGCAAAAATTTAAATATATAGAATTACAATTATTTATTTTGGAGATTGTAAAATGATTTCGAAGCGTGAAATTTATGCTAAATAGAAATAATGTATTCCATTCTTTGGATAATTCATATAGAGATATAATAGACCTCTCGCAAGAGTACTCAGTCTTTTATACAGCCAAAGTTGAGAAGCCTACTATCCGAACGCCAAGTCTATAACCAGAATCATGAAGCAGCAAGGGTTATATCGCGCTAGGCTATACTAATAAATCACAACCTTATTTTATATACTATTTTCTCCTCAACTATAGAAATTTTTAGTAAAAATGTATTGTAGTAAAGTTTGAGAATCATAATCTCAATAAAGGTTTATTAATTAATAAATAATAAAATATTTATTTTTCACCATAAATTATGTATTATCTTCATGAAAATCAGCCATTTTTTACACAATTTTCTACTAACAAAAAATTCAAATTTTAAAAAATCGTAAATACAGAACATTGTAATAATGCTTGTGTTGCTATGAAAATTATAAAAAAACAAACAAATAAAATTGTAAAATAAAGAATTAATTTTTTTAATTTTTATTTTTTTTTTTTCAATTTTCATAGCAAATCATTATTCCTTCAGGTGACCTTGGAAGGTCATGGTAAATACATAATCGGACGTACAATTGATTGCTCTTTTCGAATCCGATGTCAGATACAGTGGTGTCCCCATACAAAAATGACCTTGACCTCAAAATAACCTTGAAGATAACGGCCAAGGTCCAAACCAAGCTCACCATTAAATTCCTTGTTGAAAATTACCTAAGAATAAACTTTGCTAATTTTTTTTTTTTGACATCCTCCGCAAGATTTTTAGGGGTTTCCATACTTTTACTTCGCAATTTAAATTCCTTCAGATGACCTTGCGAGGTCATGGAAAATACATATTCGGACGTACAATTGATCGCTCTTTTCGATTCTGTTTTCAAAAATAGGGGTTCTAATTTAAAAAAATTACCTTGACCTACAAATAACCTTGAAGATGAAGGTCAAGGTCACAACCAAGATCATCATTAAATTCCTTGTTGACAATTACCTAAGCATAACCCTTGCCCATTTTTTTTTGACCGAAATCCGCGAGATTTTTAGGGGTTTCCATAATTTTTCCTCACCCTGTATATATTTCGATGCCCTTATTTTGGAACTTTTCTGTGCTGGTGTCTGCATGGATCTGTCACATTTACATTTTTTGTTAGTAGAAAATTGTGTAAAAAATGCCTGATTTTCATGAATATAATACATAATACGGTGAAAAATAAATATTTAATTATTTGTTAATTAATAAACCTTTATTGAGATTATGATTCTCAATGCCAGTCTTAGTAATTTGAATAATTTAGTGGTTTTTGATGTTCGAGGTCATTTATAAATACATTTGTAAAATACCTTTAGGCTAAAAATACATTGTTTCTATTATAAAAGCATTCCAGTTAGTGGCGGATTACTGCACAGGCGGTAGGGATGGTCACTTCAGGCCCTGCGGCCTTAAGAGCCCTCAAACTCGTTAAATTACGTATTTATTGAAATAAATTATAATTTGAATATTGCTCATTTGCAACACTTGCAGGATGTTTCAACACACAAATTATTGGACTCTTTATTTTATTTTTATTTTCAAAATACCTGTGTAATTAGAATTGGTTGTCCAATATTGTTGATTAAGATATTTCCCGGAAGAGCTCCATAGTAACTTTAGAGTAATTTTAATTTGTATTACATTTGTAACAAAATTACTCAACTTATTCTGCATAAATCCAAAAAAGTAAGAAGGTGAGTAGAAAGAACTTAACACAAATTGCATTCAACAAAATTTCGAGAATACATTTAGCCTTAAAGTGCTACTTACGTCAGGTAAATATATTTCAATCCTAGGCAGGTATCTCCTGGCTTTTTAGGCAGCAATTAACCTTTTAGTATAGTTTCAGAAAGAATAATTACTCCTAGCAGACAATTAACGTTCTAGCAAATTCGAAATTAAATCAATAAGCAATTCCAGATATTTGCGTCCGAAGTATATACTTATCTCTGTTAGCCGGCTTACCGGCTATAATCAGCCACTAGCTCACACTTTTGCTATAGAGCCTAAAAATAGTCGCACAATAGTTTTCATGGTTTTTTAAATACTCAAAAATGTTCGCTCACCCTAAGGAAAATAGTGTACGCCAGTAAGTAATTACTAAATGGCATGGTCTAACGGAATAGTTTTTTTGAGTTTTTTATAAAAATTACTGATAAGTCAGAAAATTGGTAAATATGGTAAACCAGTAACTTAGATGTTACTAGGTATAAATAAATAGATGAAATTGTAATGAGCATCGACAAATATCTTCATATCTGTTATAATAAAAATTATAAAGTTAAACGACATAATTTCTTTAAATTTTTCTCGTTGAATTCAACAAATTTTTAAATTCATAAAATTCTTGAGATTCTTCTCTTTAAATTCTTCCCCCATTTTAAAAGCCATTTAAATATCATACAAAAATTTAAAAATTTAAAGAGAAGAATTTCATGAATTTAAAGAATTTACAACATTTAAACAACCTTTCAATATTCAAATTTTTTTTAATTTACAGAATTTAAATAATGTTTTAAAAATTTTTCTAAAATATTTGCTTTAAATTCTTTAAATTTTCAAAACTCTTAAAAATATCGTTAAAGCCCTTAATTCTATCGACTCCAATTTTTATTTTTATTTTGATACTACATATTTAAATTCTTTAATTTCACAAAATAGAGGCAACGTGAGTTATATTTTGTATAACAAAATGTTGAGTAGCCATTGGAAAATTATTCGTAGATTTTGTAATTTACGTCAAAGAAAAACGTCACATAAATTTAAAGAACGGTCACTATGATAAAATGTATTTCAAAATTCAATGCTACAGTGTGATAACACAAAATGAAACTATTTCTTATTAATTTAAATTGGGTAAAACGTTGTATGCCACTCGTGAGTAAAGTGATATTATCCACACTATCGCCTCGTGGGACAAACTTATCCCTCGTGGATAATATCTCGGCTTGCTCACTAGTACCATAAATTACTATTGAATTCTTCAAATTTTTAAGATTCTTTAAATTTTTTCCATTTCTATAAATACTTTGAATTTTTAAAATCATTTAAATTTACTTTTTCACCTCTAAATTTGTTAAATTCTTAAACTCCTTTTTGAATTTTCTAAATTCTTTAAATACTTATCTTAAAATTCTTTGAAATTTATATAAGCTATTAAATTGTTTAAGTTCACTAAATTTTTAACAATCTTTAATTCTCGAAAATTTGTTGTGTTCTTTTAATCTTTAAATTTTTTAATTTTCTAAACTTTTAAATTCTTTATCTGAAAATTTCTTTAAATTTTTATATTTTTTATTCTTCAATTTTTATGCAATCTTGTTTTTTTAAATTCTTTCTGGAAATAAAAATCTAGAAACAAATTTAAAGATAAGAATTAAATGAGTATAATTTGTAAAAAAGTTTATAGAAATTAAGGAGAAGAATTTATCTAATCATATTTCAAAAATTCTGTAAATTCAGGTTTTTAACGTTTTTAGTCCTTTAAATGGTTTAAATCCTTCAAATTCTTTAAAAACATAAAATTCTTAACATTTTTAAGATTATTAGTTTGTTTTGTTTTTTAAATTCATAAATTGTATACTTTAAACTTTATTATATTGTAGCGTTCATCAAAGTGGGTTCAGCGGAATCCTAGGGTTCTACGAGATGTACATTTTATGGAATACACAATTATTTATGTTTTTTTTATTGAATATATGCAAATTTATACCAAAAACTAAAACTAACATAGGAGGGTTCCATCGCAAATTTGTTTAAAAAGTGTTCCATTATAAAGATTGAAGAACGCTGTATATTGCATACATTTTGCTCAATTTTTGAAATCCTTTGAATTTTTTTAAATTCTTTAATTTCTGATTCCTTTAAATTTTTTAAATTGCTTAAAACAATTTAATTTATTTAAATTCTTTTAATTTCGTAGAATCTTTATTATAAAATAAATCGCAATTTAATAAAAGCAGAAAGGGAAGAAACATCTTTTAACTAAAGATGGCCTCTTTTTTTGTGAAATCGGGCGTAAGTCCCTTATGCTCGGTTTCACAAAAAATAATCAATCTCTAGTTAAATAACATTTCCTGCTTTTCTTCTTTTATGAAATTGTATTTTGTTTCACGATAAAAATTCAATGCAAGTTGATCATATTTTTATTTTACATAGAAATATTGAGCCTTCAGCTAAATAATTAGCTGAACGAAATTGGGTAGCTAAGTATTTAGCTCCCCAGTTAAAATTTTTGTGTAAAAAAGAAATAAAATTAGCATGCGTTGAATTTGCATAATGAAATAAATCGCAATTTCATAAATGAAGAAAGTGATGAAACATTAACTAATTGGAGGTTACCCGTTTTTTTGTAAAACCCAGCATTAGAATTTCATCCAAATTTATTAAGTATATAAATTTGTTAATTATTCTAAATTCTCTAATTCTTTAAATTTTAATTATTTTATATTATTTAGAATTTTTAAACTTTTCCCTTTCAAATATTTAAATTTAAAATCATTTCTTTAAATTCATTAGTGTTTAAATTTTTTAAATCCTTTCAATTTTTAAAATTTTTTAAATTCTTTAAAATGATTAAATTTTTTATACTGTTAAAAAAATCTTAAAGATTCTTCTACTAATTTCTTTAAATTCTTTAATTCTTCAAATTCTCTGCATTTTTTTAATTCTATAGATTTAAAGTGCTTCAAATTGATAAAGAATTCTTTTAACTTAAGAACAAACCTAAGCCCGATTTTCAAGTCATAACTATTGGTAATTATTATAGCAACGATTTTCGAAAAACATGTAAAAAAAAAAATTGGATACATTTTTATAGTTCTCAAAAATTCGGCAAGAATTTCGAATTTATTTTGTTGTTTTCGATATTTTGTAGTAGTGTTTATACTGACCGATTTCGATCACTATTACGTTTTTACATTATTTAACATATCTTACAGTGAGGTTCATAAATACGAAAACTTTTACAGTAACTAGTTGTTAGTTGTAGTAGCGACTACGTTTAAAAACATTTGGATCACATACATTTTCTGCAAAGGAAAGCATACATATACTTTTTGCTGTACATATTGAGCAGCTGTATTCGCTGAAGTGATGAGACACAAAACCGTAAAGTAGCGTTTTTGCTTACATGCATGAGGAAATTTTGCTTCGCTGCGCTGTACTGAATCCCGTCAGTGATTTAAGTCGTTCTCACCCGATACAAAGTAATCACATATTTCGGCCAATACTGTGGTTTAAGCGCTGACACCTTAAGTTTTTCACTATTTTTAATCAAACAATTAGAGTTGTAGAAATAATTTCTTTATATATGTATCTATCTAAAATGCAGTTTTTTATTATACGATACAAGTTGCATCCTTTCTTGAAAATTTCACTTAATCTACATCAAAATAACAAATTTACTTTGTACTCACAATGAAAGCGTAATATTGCACCAAGATTAAGTCCAGTATAAATCTATGATTTACTTTTCTTACTACATATCGACCTATCCAAGTAAGAATATGATAAGTGAAAAGTACTTTTTTTTTCAGGAGAGCAGTATAAAGGTTTAATTAGTTCTTTTCGCTGCTAGGAATAAACGGATCACTTTTTGTTCTACGATTTTTCTTTGTTTACAAACATATACAATTCGAATAATACTGCGCATGTCTTATAAACACAAATTCAAAGTATTTCATTAAAAATGATCAAAGATCAAATTCTCCATGGAACAAAAATATAACCGTACTCACCGAATGAACAAAATAAAAATATTCCCACCAAAAATATTATAACTGTCCTTTTCATTCGAACAGTTGGACAAATATTCCAAGAATAAAAGTATAACGAACTTTGTTTATGTATAACGAAGACATTATTTCCGAAGAAGAATATGATAAATGACTTTATCGTTGATTACCAAAAGAAGTTTTTCGTTATAAATTAATCGCACGAGTCACTTATAGAAACGATAATTGTTTCGTTTATACTGAAGAGTATTATAAAGTGACTTTGAATTCTTTCAACTGGATTTTTAGTTAAAAACGTATTATTTTAAGAATATTAAATCAGGCATAAACTTATCAATTTTAGAGATAATAATTTAAGATTTGGTCATAATAAGAATTCGACATCGTAGAGTCCAAAAATCGTATTCCCGTAAAACTATGATAACTGAGCTTTTCGTGGTCTTAATTGGATAGGTTGATATTAAACCATTTTATTAATATCTGACATTTAAACTAACACTGAATTGATGCCGAAACTCGGAATTTTGTTTTCTTTTCTCACGAAAAAAAAATTTGACGCATGTACATTTATTTTTGTTACAAGCTTTGCAACATATATCGCAGTAATTTGAATCAAATTTATTTTGAATGCCTACCTTATATTAAAATAAGACTTAAATTGCGTCGAACGCGCCTCGATTAACCGTAATTACTCATGCGCATTGTTCCAGCTTCTCATAAGGTAGTAATTGTATAAAATATTTTTTTGTTGTATGTCTTACATCAGAATAAGATTTAAGGTAAAATCGCATTTGCCTCGATGCAAAACTTGCGCTGAAATTCGTCGCACGATTTTCAACTGTGTAGTTTTCATGTTATTTTTAATACTCAAAAATTATCTTTCACTCTAGGGAAAATGGAGTACATCAGTAAGTAATTAATAAATTGCACGATCTGACGGAATAGTATTTTTGTTTACAGAAAATGTCGTACAAATTTTAGCATAATTAATAATATCTTCATATCACAAATATATATTCAAATACGTATGTATTGTCTTTTATAAAACGCCATAATTTCTTTAAATTTTTCGCTGAGAGTTTAACTTTATTTTTTTTTGAAATTCTTCAAAATCTTTAAATTCTTCCCGTTGAATTCTAAAAACTTTTAAATTCTTAAAATTCTTGAGATTCTCTCTTAAATGCTCCCATTTAGAAAGACATTTAAATATCATAAAGAAACTAAAAAAATGTAAAGAGAAGAAATTAATGAATTTAAAGAATTTACAACATTTAAACAATCTTTAAATTTTCTAAATTATTCGCTTTAAATACTTTAAATTTTCAAAATTCTAAAGAATCATTAATATTTTGAAAGCCCTTAATTCTATAGACTCCAATTGTTATTTTTCTCTTTGTATTATTTAAATTTTTAATAATTTTAAATTCTTCAAATTTTTAAGATTCTTTAGATTTTTTATATTTCTATAAATACTCTAAATTTGTTAAATTCTTTAAATTTTTATTTTCTTAAAACCCTGTAAATTTTAAACAATTTTTTTAATTCGTTTAAATTTGTTGATATTTTACCTATATCCTTTAAATTCGTTTAATTTTTTAAATTGTTATTTATCTGAAAATTCTAAAGTTTATTTAAATTCTTTAAATTTTTATATTTTTAAATTCGTCCAATTTTATAAAATCTTATGTTTACTAAAATTCTTTCTAGAAATATAAATCTAGTAAAAAATGTAAAGATAATAATTTAATGAATTTTCAAATTTTAAAAATTTTAAAGAAGTTTGAAACTTTATAGAATTTAAAGAGAAGAATTGATCTAACTACATATTTCTTCAATTCATGTTTTTTAATGTTTTAAGTCTTTTAAATGGTTTAAATCCTCTAAATTCTTTAAAGTTTTTAAATTCGCAACATTTTTACTATCTTTAAACTGATACATAATTGCATAATTTTTTCAATTTTTTAAATTCTTTCATTTCAATAAATCATTCCAATTCTTGTAAAGTCTTTAAATTTGTTTAAATCAATTTAATTTATTTAAATTTTTTTAATTTTGTAGAATCTTTAATTTCCTTGAATTGTTTTATTCATTAAATTCTTTAAGTTCTGTAAATTCTTTAAATTTTAAATGAATTTGAAGAATAAAGAATTTGTTTTAATTCTTTAATTTTTAAATTTTTATCTGAAAATTCTTTGATTTCTTAAAATTATTCAAATTCTTATATTAGGAAAATTCTTAAGAATAGACTTTTTAAATCCATAAACCTAAAATTTCTTTAATTGAATATATCTTGGACTGTCTGGTTGAGAAAAACTATAATATCGTGGACTGTACGGTTGAATAAAACAATTTCCAATCTCGGTAATACATTAATTAAATGTTGTATTGTATTTAATAAATTTATTTATTAAAATTATAATTATGTAATTCTTTTTCTTTAATTTTTACAAAAAGTTTTTATTTATTTTATAATTACAATTATCACAACTCTCTGGTAAAATGAATGAAACTGCCTTTCAAAAAAAATCACGAAATAATCTAAACTTTATCTAAAGTTTCTATCTCATTCGTAAATCATAACAAAAATATTATATTCGATATTACAAAAATATTATATTTGATTATTATTATATTCGAGGCCATGGTGGCAATTTCTCATTGGGATTGGGTTAAATAAACATAGAAAATATGTTTATGGTAAGTTAAGCCACGGTTATTTTAAATCACAAAGTATGGGAATACATATGTACTTATATTACTTTATGTTTAAATTAGTGGCTTTCCCAAATATAATTCCAACGCTTGCTGACTGGCGGCTAAAATATTTCGTATGTAGTTTTATATGGTCAAAAATGTTTCTTGCATGTTTCATTAAATTATTAATTTCGACTAAATTAACTTTAAAATTTGATATTTATTATTAATCGCAACATACTCAATTTTATAAATCATAAAAAAAAGTATGGGGACATCCACTCATTTAGACAAGAAACTTGTATTTGTAAACATTATTTTACTTGTTTTTGTATGGAATTAAAAAAAAAAGTAATCAGCGCTGCCCAAGCGTGGGGACAAATAAACTAAAATCGATATTGGGCAAGTCCCTCATTTAATTGATAAATGCCATAAAGTTTTCATTTTGGTTTAGAACTATGATAAATATTTTTGTTATCGATTACGATGGTCCACAAATTATAAGTGACTTAATCACTATTTAATTAGTCAAAAATAATTTTAAACTTAATTGATTTACTAATTATTTTTAAATTTTTCTTCAAATCACAAATACTTATGCATCAAAAATATGAATCACAAATACTTTTGCATCAAGTTTAATTGAATTTATTTGAATTACAGTTATGAATTTTTTTATGAAATTTATATCAAATGAAACGTTATTTATAATTCTATTAAACAAGAGAAAAAAAATTCCAAAAAAGTAATTTTCATTGATTTTACATGGCAACAAACGTAAACGTTACCTTAAATTTTCCTCAGCACAATTACTAATGCATCGGATAGTATTATGATTCTTGGCTGTTAATAGAATAAATGTTTAAGTTACCTAAATATATAAAATATAAAATCATTAAATTTTTAAATTGTCCCATTTCTTTTCATTTTTAAATTTGTTAATTCCTTTAATCTTTAAATTATGTATTTAAAGTTTTGAAATCCCTTCAATTTTTAAAATTTTTTAAATTCTTAAAATTACATAATATTTAATAAAGTTTATATCTTTCGTATCAAATTTTTTTTTCTATTTGACATTTATTTCTTAAAGGCGGCCGCAAGTATGCAGATAATTTGCGGATAAATATTTATCCGCAATTTCAACCAATCAAAATCACGGAAAAAGAAAAAGAATTTCCCCTCCCAAGTTAAATGTTTGCGGATAAAATTACTGAAAGATACAATTTTTTTTTAATTGGGTGGGGATTTTTTTTTCATTTTCAGTGATTTTGGTTATTTGAAATTGTAGTTAAATATTTATCCGCAAATTATCTGCATACATGCGGCCGCCTTAAGTTTGGATGCAAATTCGCACATTTTTAATTTTTTTTAAGTGACATCTATTTTAACGGAGCTTCGTTAAATTTGTTAAGTGACATAATTTTTTCGCTGGGCGAGAATACAAAAATTCTCCGCATTTTTAAGTTTTGTTAATTCTTAATTTTTAAGTTTATCATTTTTCGCTCGTCCCCACTTTAGGCCCGTGGTTATAGTCTAGTCATAACTATTGCTATAGTCATAGGTTATAGTGGCTGATTTTGATCACTATAAACAATTTTACATTATAATAAAAAATCTTATAATAAAAATCCTTAAAGGCGGAACTTCAAGGGACCAACTAAATTTTCCGTGTTCTTCCGGGTCTCAGTGATAAACAAATTTATATATTTTGAAATATTGCAAAGTACGTACATATGTACACGTATAAATCATTTTTCAATAATAAAATAAATTAAAATAATTTTATTGTTTGTATATAAAATTAATAATAAATATATTGGTACATTTCAATATCACAAAAAAATAATCAATTAAAATGGTACATACTAGAGGGTGCGCCATCTTTGCCAACATTGCAAATCAAACAATTCAGTTTCTGCAACGAAAATTCCCTGGACGTCTGATGTCAAAAAGAGGTGACTTTGACTGGCCACCCAGATTTCCAAATTTGACACCTCCGAACTTCTTTTTGTGGATTTATTTGAAAAGCAAAGTATACGCCTGCAAGCCTCAGACCATTAGCGAGCTCCAGGCAAATATTCGTCTGCCTAGAGCTCGCTAATGGCTGTATCGTCTACACGGCCGTAGGTGTTTTTCGTGATAACTTTTATTACGTTTATAAGATGTTGATTGAGATTAATTATTTTAATTTAATATAAATTATTCGCCACAGTTTCGTTACTCACAAATTGAGATTAGAATTGTTCCGATTAGACGACGGGTTCTCTAGTTACTTACAGTACTCTTAATTATTGAAAATCGCTCTTTTTTAGTTTGTAATTTTAATTAAAATTTATATGAGCTATTTTAATTTAAAATAAATTATCTGCCACAGGTTCTCTACGCACAAATTGAGACCAGAACGGTTCCGATCAGATGTGGCGTTCTCTCACTAGAGTGCTCTCGATCATTGTAAATCGATTTTTTGTAGATTTTAATTTTCTATTATCCACTATTATAACAATCGATCTAAAACCTTTTAAACTCCTCCAATAACCCGCTTGGCTGAACATAGCAACTGTACATATAAATACCGTCGACTTTCACTCTTATGAAGCCAGGCTCCTTCAAGCTAGTGCTTAGGAATGCCGGTTGACCGCAAGTCCAGATGGTAGCTCTATCACATTAAGTTGCAGCAAAGTCATAATCTAGTTGCTTTTAACGCCTTCTGGTATTTCGGACATTTGAAAAACCACCCGTTAAATGTTTGGTAGTTCCAGCGTTGTCATCTTCCCCAAGACATTTCATGAAGCTCGGCTCTTCTTTGCATGTCGTGGCAATGTGTTCATCACCACCGCACCTATAGCAGAGTTTGGAACAGTCTACGTTCTTAGGGCATTTATCGGCAACTTGTCAGTAGACCAAACTATTAAATCACCTTGTGGCGTGTAGCGACTATCTTCTCTCGTATTGAACGGGATACCCATCCAATTCGAATTTTATCTTTAGGTGTAACTTTTCTCACCAGACCAATGAGAAGGCTGACCAAAGCTATTTGGGTTCCACGGTGATGGGGTACTATATTCTTCAATTCGAACATATCCCGAGAGTCCTCGAACCTTCTTTCTAGGGCGCACCGCACTACTTCCGCTGGTGTAACTCCATCGATGTCATGGTTTTGATAACGCTTTGGCACTCCGTTTCCGATACGTTATCATGTTACTAATAGCTGAACCGTATAGTGTGTGCCAACGGCGTATATTGTTCGGAATATAAATTAATGTACATATGTTTTATATTATAATTTAGTTTATTTTATTAAAATTGATTTTTGTTTAATTAAATTAAATTGTTACAAAATTTTAATTTATTATATTTCACCATTTTGTTTTATATGTTGAAATCAACACCGCGCGATATAGGAGGCATGTCATCGCGATGAAATTTGAGAGCAGACTGAAATTTGAGGGCCACTAGGTTAGGTGAACTCAGACCCCAAAATATGTGGGTGATACATTGAGGCGGGACACGCATGAATGAGCCGCTACAGGTGTATATCATCTTCTAGATTTCGCTATGAACTCGGCCAGTTCTTCAATTTTCCTCCTTAATCTGGTTAGAGTTATTTTTTTTAAATTTTTATTTTTCTCACATTATCAGCATAATTAAAAATAAAATTTTTTTATATTCATAAAATTTTATTTATCTTAAATATTTCGCCTAATTTTGGCATCTTCAGTAAGTATAATTTAATTTTTTATTTATTTTTCTAGAAAAAACAGTCACAAGTTATTCATCACTTATTTTACATCAAGTTACGGTTATTATTTGTTACCTTTTTTGTAATGTTGGAAACATTCTATGTCTTAATTATTAGAACATTAATAAGTTAATTCAACAATATACATATAAATTAAATAAATAACACAAAATCTTTAAAATTAACTTATTATAAATTGCCATATTAAACATGTTTTTTAAAATTTGAATCGTTGCTATGCACGATCTATCACAGAATTTCTCTTATTAAACTTATTTGTGAAATATGAAAATTGTTCATTCTATGTATGTGTGTACAATTACCATCATATTATTGATCTGTAATTTAAGACTTTTCCCTACAAGGTGAGAATGAGTTTAAAATTTATGTGATAAGATAACAAACATTGAGCCGTTATTTTCTAGAAAACTACAATTGTAGTGACGATTTTTTGATGTATTATTCTTCAACATTAATCTCTTTTAATTGTATTTAATATACATATTGTAATATGTTTTATTTACATTGCAAGTATCTGTTTTAAAATTTACCGCGTATGGTTTATTTGCAATAATGTTAGCTGATTCTATAAATCTTCTTTTTGTATGGTTCTCCTCTCGATCTAAAATTTTGGTTTTATCAAATAAAAAGTTGTGATGGGTCTTTACACAGTGCTGTGCAAGAGCAGTGGAATTCGATTTATTTTTAATATTTTTTTTGTGTTGCATTAATCTATCTCTAAGTTTATTTTTTGTTTCTCCTACATAATTGCATTCACACCCTTGACATTGAACTTGATATACAATATTGGTCTGGTTATTTTTATCAATTTTATCTTTTGTATTTGTATAGATTTTTTTGGCAGTATTGGAGCATTTTAAACCAATTTTAGTGAAATTATTGTCATTTACAATTACCTGCTTAATCTTGTCTGTAATGTTATGTAAATATGTCAACGATCCAATTACTGAATTATCTTTAATGTGATGTACTATTATAGAAAACTATAAGGTTGGTATTAAACCATCTATTGGCCAACTATCACAATTATCAAAATCATCATCCAATGAAGAATTATCTGGTTGGTTCTCCATTAATCTAACATTCTTATACCAAAGTGATTTAATTAATTTAGTCGGAAAATTGTTATTCTGTAGCATTTCAAATACTATTTTCTTATTATTTTTGTGGTATATTTCATTATTAAGAAATAGTGTCCGCTTAATTAAAGCATCTGCAACATTTTTTCTAATACTGAATGGATGAGAAGAAAGGAAATTCAGTATTCTGCCTGAAGATGTGGATTTTCTAAACCAATTCGTGGTTAATCTCCCAGTATCATCTCTATGTATTGTCACATCTAAAAGAGGTATACTTTTTTCCTTCTCTATCTCTACTGTAAATTTAATTTTGGTACTGTACTGTTCGAATATTACCCTTGTGCTTTCAATATATTCTTTTGGCAACGTCAGCAGAATATCGTCCACATATTTAAAAATTAGTGTAGGTGTATGTGGCATTCTTGTGGAAGCATACTGGAATAAATCTTCCATTACGATATCTGCTAAAATTTGTGATAGGGGGTTACCCATAGCTAAACCCGATTTCTGTCTAAAACATGTGTTATTAAATTTAAAGTAATTATTTTCTATAATGCAAAATCTAATTAACGTAAGAAACTGTGATTTCGTGAGATCTGTGAATATATTTAACCTATTCCAATGTAAGTTTATTAGTTGTAGTACTTTAAGTAATGGTATGTTTGTGAATAGCGATACCACGTCAAAGGATAGAAGAATTTCATTAGGTTTTAATTCCTTTGTTTTGATTATTTCCACTAGCTGAAAACAGTTTTGAACATTAAATGGGCTATTTACTGTTAATTTTTTAAAAATAGAACTCATGTATTTAGATATAAAATAAGATGGTGAGCCTATATTGCTAACAATGGGGCGTAAAGGCACATTAGGTTTATGTAACTTTGGTAGTCCATAAATTCTTGGTGCCATCGCGTTCTTGTTATACATTTTTTTAGCTTGACTTAGTTCAATTATGTTTAAGTTCACTAGTTCATCAATTAATATTTTCGCACGTTTATTAAGATCATTTGTGGGATCCACATCTATCTTTTGGTAGGTATTCTCATCATTCAGTAAATTTTGAATTTTAGTTTCATAGTCAGATTTAAGCATAATCACTGTTTTATTACTCTTTCCGTTTATTACTATTTTATTATTTTTGTGCTTTCCGCCTTGCTACCTCCCAGTGAAGGCGATAAAAAACATCTATCCAATGTACTGGCCACCGCTCCGCTCCTCGGAGATTTCTAAATCAAGGCATCTCTATGCACGGATTTACTGATTTCTTTCTATTCACTTGTAGACATATCTGTTACAACGGGCAAGTTCGCCACTATTGTAACATAGCAGCTGCTGGATCTCGACTATTGGGAGCCTGCTTACTCACTCCGTTCAGCCGGTACTGGGTTTCCTACTCTCAACACCGTAACTAAACTTTCCTTAACTGAGCTCGTCGAGGATTCTATTTCGAAGTGCCGCCCCTAGCATTTTATACTTGCTGCCGATATACATACAGCCCCTCCTTCTACGGTACAGTCGCTGATCAGGGAGCCGCACAATGTAAGACAGATGCTCCTGGATTTAAATCATAACTCTTAAGTGTATCATTTGCAAGTGACCCATGTGACCTAGAGATTCAGCTAGAACCGGGGTACCACGAACGTAGACGTAGCCAGGAGGAGTAGGGATGGAGAGGCTAGGTCTAGTAGTTGAAACTGCGAGATAACATCGCATCACAACCAATTCGTCGGTTGTGTATGTGTGTGTGTGTATCATTTTATTCCTCATTTCATCCTTTCGAATATAAAAAAAAATCTCCTTTTAAAAAAAAACACATTTTTTAGGTTATTTGAATGATTTCTATCGTTTAGCAGGTAAAAGGTATTCTCGACTTAAATTAATAACAACATTAATTTATAAGCAATCTTGAGATAGTTATCTAGTTCGCAACGTTCGTATTTAATTCTAATTTTAATTTTTAGTTAAGTTATTTGACTCCAGAGTCGATATACAATGCAATTTTTCATATTATTTCACGCCAACACGTAATAAAACAAAAATTAATTGCAAATAATTCTTCATTGGTTGCTTTGGGGCAAAAAAATCTTATTTATTATTGTTGTTACCGTTTTATGAAAAAAATGTCATGAACTTCGGTAAATTAATTTGATATCTACGATATTTAACTGAAATCCTGCTTAAACGTTGAAAACTTACATGATTTGCATATTTAGAATAAATGTGTGCGGTCGCTTTGTAATTTGTCGGGTAATAAACTTTTGGCTAGTCACATAACCATTTAATCATCATACAATGTAAATTTAATAAACAAGATGTTACGCCAACATAACAATGTTACATATACAGCAAAACAAAGTTCTATTAAATATACCACTTTTTAAATAATGTACATATATTACAATATTCTTATATATGTACATACACCCGTCAGCATGATAAGCTTGAGCTTTTGGTTCATATACACCGACGACTTACTAACGAACAAAAAAAAAATTGTTGAATTGTTTTTGCTGTTTGCTAAAAACGAAATGTTTTTATTTAACATTTATTTTAATGCATTATAATTTATTTATACTGAAAATGTACACTCACTTACGATAATTCAGCGATTATTTTATACATATAGTACATACATAGTTCGTCGTAAATGTGCATAATTTAACATACATAACATTTTATTTAAGACATATTCTCTTAATAATTTTTCTTTTCTATTTTTTTTTCATTTCAGATCTGAGTGAGTAAAGTTGTTTGTTGATTATTGATAAATAAGAAATGTGTAAGAAAATATTGGTTTTCTATTGTACAAAGCCCCAAACACAACACACAGGTATTTTTATATTCATAATTATATTTAATTAAATTTATCGAAATGTCCTTAAAGCTATATTTATCATTTGTACGAGGAACATAAAGTTTTTCGTTATATAAATAAATAAAACGAAAAATGTGGATAAAAAAAGATGAATCAAATTTTAATTAAGAAATTCACGGGGGAATGAAAACCAAAGAACAAAAGTTTATAGTTTGTTTTACCGAAATAGGAATTTTAGTATTTTTATTTCATTAAGATAATATTATATGTGTACATAACATACTTTAACATAAATTCATATATACAGAAGAATGGATTACATTTGCTTCTGCTTATCTAGTTCGAAATTTTTCGATTTAAATCTTCGAGTACCTGTTTGTGGAATATTTTTCGCTGCCATCTCTATCCTGATATATTTGTATATGTTTGCAGAAATCTACATAATTTCTAAATTTAAAGAAATGGTAAAAGAAAATCTACAAAATGAATAAAATAAAATAATTTATTTATAAATATTGTTCATTTTGTAATAAGAGTTCAAACACTGTAATATAAATAAAAATAGTTATAAGCACCTATACAAATATTCTCTTGAGGATTTTTCTTCATTAGGAATATTTTTCTTTCTTATAAAATTATTGCTCGATAACATAAAGAAAATACTAGTTATCAATTTAGGTAAATGTCATAATTAGGTTATCATCATGATATCAGTATTAATCAGTTATTCTTATATCATTTACTTCAGATTTTCCTGTCCTTCTATCTCGAGCAAGAAAAATAATAATTTTTATTTATAAAACAAATTTAAATCTTCGAGGAATTGCTATACAACAATATTGTATATACGAAGAATAGCTTTACACCATTTTATAACTAAATTCTTGATTTCGTAGGAACTGACTCCCAGATTGGTCTATTTATCGATTGACTAGGCATACAATTTAATATTTTAAAAACCATGTTTACAAGAAAGAACAAAATCTGGTTTGGACAAAATTTCGAAAATCGGTTTTAAAAACTCGAACGAAATAAAAAAAACGCTTGAGGATCTCGGAAAAATATCTCACTCTACAATTTAATAGTTTCGAGATACTATTACAATTTCTTTTTATGGTTTTACAATTAATTTTGTATACAACGGAACAAGAAACAAATTTTTAAAATACCCTAAACTTCTCTTAAAAGGCATCCACCCTAACTTACTTCTCTCTTAATTATCATTTAAAAATATTTCAATTGTAAAATATTTTCTTCCTTCGCAACATTACCAATTTTCAGTTAGCTCAACATGAGATTTTTTTAGCGTTTTGTGTTGAGAATCTATTTGGTTTTGTGTTCTCTGTTTGGCTTCTTTCTCAATTACCATGAGGCAGATGTAGTCTGTTTCGTAACATCTACAATTAATTTTCAATTTTTTAAAATAACTATTAAAATTTGACAAAATCGATTCGAAACGGTAAATACGTACGAGTTTATTTATACTTAGTTACGAAAAAACACTGTGAGTTATTATTAAGCTTATCATTATTAAGCTTACATATAATATATATATATATATATATATATATATATATATATATATATATATATATATATATATATATATATATATATATATATATATATACATATATATATATATATATATATATATATATATATATATATATATATATATATAATATATTATATATATATATATATATATAATGTATATATATATATATATATATATATATATATATATATACATATATATATATATATCTTTACAAATATTTTGATAATATAAATGTTATATAAAAATGTCGGTTATCCATCCACAATATCGCATCGACAGTCATCTGATGAATTTCCTCCAATCCGTCTTTAAATCTTCTAAATATGCATTCTTGATAAATGTAAGCAATATTTTTTATAGGATGTCCACAATCACAGGCAGCTGAAATTTCATGGTTGTAACGATTTAATTCAGAATTTGTCACCCCGTGAATTGTTCTAAATCTATTGACTAAGGTCCAACGATACCTTAAATTTGTAAATCCAGGGACAACTAATGTTGCATCTTCGATTAGATGCTTGTTGACAAACTCTGATTCATTGAAAAGTGCCTTCCAGTTGTTATTGATGTCATAATTGGTTAAGTCTCCTAACTCAGCAATTTTTGTTCAAAAAGGTTTTCTAGACTTCAAACGGTTTTCTATTCTTCCATCGATGTCGAAATGAATAGGAAGGTTTGAATTTCTTGTAGTTTTTAAATGTTCTTTGTATAATGCTAACTGTCTTCTAAGGTGAGGTGGTTCAATATTGGACAATATCGGCAGCCATGGTAATGGTCACACCAGTGACATTGCTGATATACGTACCATCGAGTTCCAGATAGTTTTTGGATAATGTTCACTCTTGATTTAACTTTTTGTCCAAGTTTTTAACAATGACTTCTAAAAGTTAAAGCTCGATCCAAAGTAACTCCCAAATACATCGGATTCTGATTAAATTTGATTAAAATTCCATCCATGTAAACATTTAACCGAGTATTCGAATGTTGATTTGATAAATGAAAAAATGCAACTTCGGTTTTGCTGGGATGCGCATTCAGACGCCAATTCTTGTAATAATCATTTAGTAAATCCAAATCCAATGTCAAAGTACGCTCTGCATCACCCACCGCTCTGTCATTGTAAGGAAATTGGTAAGCTATTGCCAAATCATCAGCGTAATGAAACTTTCTAGATTTTGTTTCTGGCAAATCAGATGTATATACATTGAACAAAGCAGGAGCAAGAACTGATCCTTGAGGCAATCCATTATTCACACATCGAATTCTACTTTTCTGATTTCCCAAATGTACAACAAATTTTCGAACAGAGCAGAGATCATGTTTAAAGTTTTTGAACATTTTAACATCTTACTTAATTTCAACATCAATCTTTCTTCCATATCGTATCATATGCTGCACTTAGATCCACGAACGCAACAGCCGTTTGTAATTTGTCTTGGAATCCTGCTTCAATATGTGTTACCAAAGACAAAACTTGATCACAACAGTTTCTTCCTGGACGAAAACCGGCTTGATAATTTGGAATATTTTCTTCAAGTGTTGTAAAAATTCTGTTATAAATAATTTTTTCGAAAATTTTATAACCAATGCACAGCAAAGATATCGGTCTATAATTTTCAGGTAGATGTTTGTCCTTTCCAGGTTTTAAAATGGCACGAATTTTTGATAAATTCCAAATCGGAGGAATTTTGCCACGATTATAACAATC
This sequence comes from Tipula helvola, assembly GCA_963556165.1. Taxonomy (NCBI): domain Eukaryota; kingdom Metazoa; phylum Arthropoda; class Insecta; order Diptera; family Tipulidae; genus Tipula; species Tipula helvola. The sequence continues at coordinate 282,811,842 of OY744482.1, forward strand.
AGAATAAAATTTCGCCAACCAATTACGGGCGCTTTTTGATAAATTAATAAAAAAAATTCGGGAAACACCTCATCCACTCCACTAGCTTTCCTTGGTTTTAGATATGTTAGTACCTTATTAATTTCATCTAAAGATACTGACGAAGCCAATGGGGAATCCATAATTAACTTCTTTGATCTTCTCCATTTATTTTTAACGTTTCAAATTTTATCTTTGGGTATACGAAATTTTGAGTTTTGACTAATCTTGACGCAACATCCTTCGGATGTACTGTTGTAATGTTAACCCCATTCTTATTACTAGAATCACCACTTTTCTTTAATAGATCCCATGCTTTTCTGCTTGAACGTGAAATATCCATTGTTTCAACTAAATTTTTCCATTTCGCGGTACGCTCCTGATTTAATTCATTAATTAATTCATCTGCACATTCTTTAGATTCGTACTCTTGATACAACATCCATAATCTTTTGGCCGTCGTTATTAGGAGTCCCACAAATCTATTATAATTTTCAACAACCGGAGGAATCCATCTGATGTTCGAATCTATCGCATTGGCAAATTCTGTCCAATTACCTTTTTCAAAGTTCCATCTCGGTTTCGGCAATGATTTTATTATTGGAATTTTTATTCCGACTTCTAGACAAACACATCGATGTTGTCTTCTTGGAAATTTATTACTTACAGTTCTTATAGCAGATAAGACATTGAACGAATCATCTGTTGAAACAAAACATAGATCCGGGTTATATCCTCTGTTCCATCTACCAGAATGAAATGTTGGTTTATCTTTAGCATCAAATAATAAGTGTAAACGGTTTCTGTTTGCCCAATCAAGTATAAATTCTCCATTCAAATCATCTTGGTTGTAACCGCACAGACAATGATGACTATAGAAATCGCCCATATATTCTGCGGAATGATTAAATACCGGCAATGGTGTAGACCAAGAAGAGCCAAGAAGTTTATAAACATTTAAAATTTTCACGTTGTTTAATTTGATAACCAGAATTTCAATATTATTGATGTTTGATTTTAATAACACGGAACAATCGTCACATAAATCACTTCTTATAAATGTCGCAATTCCATAATGTTCATGATGAATATAATGAAAGCACGAAAATTCATTTATTAATCCGTAATTCAAAAATTGAAGATCATCTTTCATATGGGTTTCCTGTAGAAGCAAACCATCACATTTATTGGTGTGAAGAAATCTTGACAAAAACTCATCTTTCGCCTTCGTTAATCCTTCAACATTTAATTGACATATGTATTTTAATAACAGAGTCGACGGTACGCCATTGTGGTTGATAGTCTTCTTCAACTTCATTATCAATATTTGTTTCACCGGGAGGTTCAGAATTGTACAGGTTCGGTGTATACTTTTCTAATATTTCGTTATCCATAACAGATACCAGTGGACCTCACAGGTTATTAGAATTTAGAACCACATAGGCATTTGAGAAAAGAAAACTAACGTTTAATTTTAAAAAAATTACACAAATCATAAAAATTATGGAAGAAAATAAATATTCAACCGTTTTTTTGACAGTTCGCCTACTTTTCCCACTCAGTTATGAAAAAACGTTATTTTTTACAGTTTTTAACAAAAAAATAAAATTATTTCCAATTTGCTTTGTTTATGTAACTATATAAGCGTGCTTTTTGTCTTATTTTCTCACTTAAAGCCAAGAATAAGCGTTTTTCCTTGGCGCAGTTTTTTGACCCAAAATGATGAGTTTATTTAAATCTAATTTGTAATTTTGGATTATTATTTGGTTATGTCTGCCACCAGATGCCAAAATATGGCGTATAATAAATTTATTTGAAAAGTCAGATATATGTACTAATAAAGAAAATGACATTTCCAAAAGCGCCATTTAAATTCAAAGAGAAATTTTGTTTGCGGCCAAAAAAATAATTAACAAATAAAAGGCGATTTAAATAATAAAAATAATTGCACAATTCAAAAAAGCAATAAATGATTCTTATTTTGTGTACATACATAGATGTCATCATGGTCGTTTACTAATAAGAGCCCCAAATGGCCGATTTTATTAATTGAATAGCATTTTGTTTGTTTCAATAATGTGAGTAAATCGAAAGAGATTGGACTGACCAAATAACGAAAATTGGTTTATTTTGCAGTCAATGTCTGTTCGATGGGTGGGTTTGCCATACGTTAAAGCAATTAAACCATTAAGATTCTATCTAGTCCGGCTAAAAACGGATAAGAAGCTCCCTAAATTATTGGTAGTATCATTTTCAATAAAGATTCTACATTCAGCTAGTAACCTATTCTGAAAAGAAAGTTGAAAATTTTTCTATGTTCCGTCATTCGTTATATGGTATTTTTAAGAGGAATAAACATGAAATGCAAAGTTTCGCAAGCTAAATCGAAGGATGTATCTGGATCTATTAAAAATTTTTATTTTCGAGTTAAGAGTCAGTCGAGTGAATTTATTTCTCTAATAAAATATTTGTTTTAAATTAATTAAATTTTTCAAAGGGTTGGGCTTGATATCTACAAAAACAAAATCCCTAAACATATAATCTCCAAATCATAAGCCCCAAAATAAAATTTCCAAATTCTGAATCTCCAAAATCAAAATCCTCAAATGTGAAATCTCCAAACTCGAAATCGCCCAATTTTGGTAAATACATAGACTTGGGTTAGGTTAAAAATCGCGGCGATTCGAGTGTTTTTTTTTTACTTATATTACCGAATATCGAAAACCACAACTTGATTGACTTTAAAAATTTATGGATTATTTGGAAGATTGGTAAAAATTAATTTCAAATAATTTGACTTCAACAAAAAAAAAAACGATTGTATTTCTGTCTAGTCTAGACAATGGTTTAATTTCGAGGTTTTTTTATATTTGTTTGATATCATTCCAGTTTCAGATTGTTCAACCTTTTCAAGCTGTGTTAGAGATTTTTTGATATTTTCGAAATTTGTTTTGAGTTGTGTTATATTTTCTTATGGGTATCAGATTTTTGTCTATTTGTCTTTTGGCTTTTTCGAAATTATCCAGAATATTCAGATTATTCGAGTTTTATGTGGCTTTGTGTTTTCTCATCATTTTTCTAAATGTTTAGGAATCTTGAAATTATTCATAATTATATCCTAATTTTACTGCACACATTACTGAAATTGTTCGAGATCATTCGAGATTTTTCAAAATTCTTCAAATTTCGCAAAGTCAAAGTTTTATTTCTATGTGACTTTGAGTTGCATGGCGTTACCTTCGTTTTTTTTGTTATTTTCGAAAATTTTGTAGATTTTGGTGATTTTTCTATACGTTTATTCATTGAGATAGTTTACGAATTTTCTTAATTCGAGTTTCTTACAGATAATTCAAGTTTTTCGAGGTTATTTCAGATTATTCGAGGTTATTCGAAACTGTTTGCGAATATCCAGATTATGCTAGCTTTAAATGGCGGTGGTGAGCGAAATTATTCGGCTTTTGCACGTTCAGGACTTCCGGGACTTTTTTGTTATTTTTGAGATATTTGTAGATTTTGAAGATAGGTTTTACAAGGTGGTGAATATAATGCTTATTTTATTTCACAAATCTCGTAATTTTTCGATATTTTCAGAATTTTGAAAGTTATTCATTAATATTCAGATTTTTCGATATTATTGAAATTATTCGTATCAATCGAGTTTCTTACATAGTATTTGAGTATTTTGAGATTTAGTCGAAAGCAGTTGAAAAACAGCTTGATAAATTTGTCATATTTGTAAGATTGAAAATTTCTAAAATTCGTAAAAAACTTAAAATTTTTAAAATTATAAACTGGAAACCTGAGAGTTTTATAATTTTATTTAATAATCTTCGTCTAATTTTATATTTAGCACGTATACGTACTTCAAAATATTCTGATTAATTTGAATTTTTCGGTTTTAATAACAAATCACGTATTTTATAAAAATTTATGAAATTCAATTTTTAAGTTTGCTTTTTAATAATTTCAAATTATCTAGAATTTGGTTGACATAGTTTAGCAGGATATTTTACAACTTTCGTAAATTATTTATGAATAAATGTAAGACAGCATAAACTATTTGTAACATAGGTAAATTTCGAATTATCGAAATGTTCGAAGTACGCAAAATTACTTAGGTTCGTGTCGATTGTCGATCAACTCGACACTCATAATAGAGGTGATAGCAAATATTTAAAAAAATTGACCTTTCCTCCCGAAAATTCAAAAAATTATCGTGATTCGAATCTAAAGATTTAGAAACAGAAGACCGTCAATATGTACTATCAAAGTTTTAAAAAGTATCTTAAAGTTATAAAAGAATTTGAGCTTTGATTGGAATTTGCCGTCTTCACATTTCCGCTACTTCCAACTTTTTATAAACTGAACCGATGTTGAATGCGTTTTACATTTTAGGAAATTTCCGAAAATGTAAACTTCTTGATTTTGTAAAAACTTCGAATGAAATCAATCAAAGCACATAAAAACAGTTTCACATAAAAAATATTCAGTCTGCCGATTAGTTGGTTAGTTAACCAAAAAACTAGAAATATTAAGAATGGAAATTTCTACATAAATTTAGTTTTTTTAAAATCGTATAACATAGACACACCGCCACAATTATAATGATTACTATAAATAATAAAGAATAACCCAAATGTTTAGTGGGTACATGTTAAACCGCAGAGACAGTCATTAATACACATTATAAATTTATTTGAATTTTTTATGTATTTTTAAATCTATTTACATACTCTAACTACATACGATGCTGATTTTCGAAATAACCCAAAATATTTACAATTTTTGGTTTAATGGTCAACACAGAAAAAAAAAGATTTTTTTTGCGGTAACAAAAACTGTAAGTTTATTACTATTAGAATGTCTACATAAATAATATTTGTATTTTTTATAAATAAATATTTCTTTAAATAAAATGGGTTATATTGTTAATTAGTTGATTCTCCTGATCGATATAGTGAAGACGTCGAGACAGTAAATTAGGTTTCGATTCATCGGTAAATAAGATTTGGCTCCAATCAGGTTCAGTCCAATTTTCATTTTTCCTAGCAAATTGTATCCGAGCAATCCTGTAACCTAGAATTTGGTTTTTGGTTCAAGTTTCCAGCTAATGGGTTTCAAAAGGCATACATTTCTCAATTTAGTTATAGACCATGTTGTGCGTGTAAGTAGAAAAACTCAGCCATATTATATTTAGACAAAGTATGCAACGGTTATATTTTCTAAAATTGTTTGATGACCTTGAATTTAGTTTTTCTTTGCTGTTACCAGCTAGTACGGTTCAAAAGATATTCGAATAAACAAACTTTTTTTATTAGAGTGGCCTGTTTTCTCTGCCGGTGAGTGTAGTTTGTGCGACGTTGCACCAAAATCGTATGTTGTAAAAATTCTTTTGAATAGGTTAGTAATAGATTACATTTAGAATATTAGAACAGTTATACCTGCAAAAACGAATACAACAATCCGAAGTGCTGAACCTGTCAGTTTTTTGTTTATCCGATTTAAATTTTTTTTCCAAAATGCCCGCCATTAAAAACATAATCATTTTGGTTTAAAATAGAGAAAGTATTTTATAATATCTTATTCTTCTTCCTTCCGCTGGCGCTACATCCCATGAAGGGATTTGGCCGCCTCAACGATGCTCCTCCAAATATTTCGATCCGCCACAAGAGAACGCCAGACACGGTGACCGAGTGTGTACAGGTCCCTCTCAACGTCGTCCATCCATCGGGTAGGTGGTCTCCCACGAGGTCCTACTTTCGCTGGTGCCGACTCCAAGGCCTGTTTAGTGGTCCGATTTTGTGAACGTAGTACATGCCCAAGCCATCTCAGCCTTGACGATTTTATGAATCCTATGATGTCATTCGCATAAATCGGATTTAGGGTTTTCGATGTAATTCTAAAATTATTACTTTATTTTCGTTAAAATCTTCCTGTTCTTGACCGAATGTACCAGAAAATACTATTTTCAATTCAAAAAATTCAACAAAACTTTTAATTGGTTGAGAAAATGAGAATTTAATTTTTTTCGTTCGAAAAAATGATTTAGGACGCGTCCGAAGTTTGTAATAATTTTTTTTTTTTGTAATAATTTTGACGTGAGTGAAATAATTTGCTCTTCCATATTTTGAAATAAGTTCATTTGTGTCCGAATACTGATTTTTGACAGATAACTGTTGTATAATAATTGTAACACTTGGTATGAGCTGGAGGACAACACATTATCAAAATCTAAATGAATATTCGAAAACAATTAGTTCCTCCAACTCATATTCGGTGTTATCAGAAATTTGGACCCACACAGGGACTCTAGAGCGGTCGATGCTGGCTAAGCTTCAGGGTAAGGGCGTGGGGTTTTCTACAGTTTATGTGGGTCACATTGTAACCGCGGAGAAGGACTGACTCTGATACCTTACCTATCTATCAATGATCCGACTTACCCTAACTCATCCTCAAATATTGTCTCAAATTATCTCATGGTGAATGTGTATAATTGAAAACAAAGAAATTTTATTCGAAAAAAAGAAAATTTAACAATAATTTATTGATGCAATTTCAACAAACATAAATTCAAAGGAATAGAAAAAAAAACAATATCAAACTAATCAAATTACAATTCCAACCTAATCCTAACTAACTAACCCTAATTCCCTGAAAACTTAAACTAACTTAACTACCCTACACCAAACTTAACTGTAAAATTTGAACAATGTGGAAAAAAAAATTAATTTAAATTTAAAATATATATTTAAATGAAACAATAAAAAAAACTTATCTAAAATGTTGCGTGATGCTCCATGTGTTGAATGTTGTTGTTTTGTTGAATGATGAAAGCGCCAACAAAACTTGTTCCGTACACTACCGTTTTAATTAGCACGGTTTACTTCTTGTTTTTTTTTTTTATGAAGGTAGTACACAAAAAAAAAATGCAAATTGAAAATTTATTTGGATTCTAGAATATACTGCACTATTCTGTATCCCGTTATATCAATGTTTTTTTCTTTTGTTGTTTTTGTTTGTCTTTTCTTTCCAATTTTCACTACACTATTCTAGAACGATTATTTTTTGTTTTCCAAACCATGTGTACTGCACTTAATTATGTGCCCCTTTTAATTTTAGAGCAACGATATGTATACTATTATTTTAGCTCTTTTTTATTTTTATTGATTTATATTTGTTTGTTCTTTTTTTTTATAATTCGCTAAAGTAATGCGTATTTCCGAAACATATAATCACGGATAATGATTATTTTACTTTATTGTTTTTAAATTCTTTTTCAGATTATACACTAAAAACACTACACTGGTTGGTATCTTGATACTTATCACTCAGGCTCAGTGCATTTTTAAGAATCTTTTTGCAAACAATGTGTTTCTTTTTTTTTTTTTCACAGTCATTAATTATAAACATACATAGCTAAAGCTATACACTAATAAATCTCATTCATAAGTTCATAACATTAATCATTAGCTAATTATTTATACCTACTCTGTTTAAAAAAAAATGTACTTAATTACATAATTTATTCACTACAAAAATACTTAATTCAAAAACTTAATCTTATGGATAGATTGATTTTGTTTAGAATTTTTATGGCTTGCTTAAATTTCGCACTCACTAAGCATCCCGATTTTTATTTCCGTATTATTATATTTAATAATTAAATACTTTTATTTTGTTATTCTTATATTCTATGTATGTACGCACTCGCGAGATAATTATCAAAACTTAATAAAAACTAACAACAGGACTGTTATTCTCTTTTTAGTTTATATAAATGACATAGAAATGAACAATCCACTCATCAGCTTGCATACTGAACCATTAACAGTTGTGTATTTCTCTTTTCAGACAGCCCCTGAATTTATCAAATCTAAATTTACTCATTATTTTGTAGCAGCGATTATGAAATCAAAAAACATGAATTCCTTTGGCAACGCTCGAAGCTTTCACGCATTTATGGCTGAGCTTAATTCGATAGAAAATTCGTCAATTAAAATAAACGGACGCTATATTTATTTTAAATTAGGATTAATTTTGGGAGATAATTTGGCATTGAACTGCACTTTAGATTTTAATAAATCATTTTTTTCTAAAGTATTTTCCATATTTTGCTCAAGTGATTTCGACGAGACAAAAATTCTATGCCACGAAAATTAAAGCCGCCCCGGTGGCACAGTTGTTAGCATGCTTGCTTTAAGCCCCGGAGGTCCCGGGTTCGATTCCCGGCGGGTGATGAAAAAATCACGGCTGGCTAATGTAGGATCAATGAATTAATCACTCATTATCCATTAAAATAATGATTACGAAACTTCAATATGAAGCGGCCAAATCCCTCCATGGGATGTAGCGCCAGCGAAAAAAAAAAAAAAAAAAAAAAAAAAAAAAAACTGACTAAAAACTGACTCGAAATCGTGAAAGGCCCGCTCTTATATTCGCGCTACCCCCACCCAAAATCAATTTTTTTTCTTTTTTCCGCGCGCAAAACCGCGTCGGCATCGCACAACACCAGTTCAGGCAACTTGCGGCATCTATTATCAAATAAATGTACACATTATTGTTTTGTGCTTTCGATTTTCGATTACTATAATAAAAATTAAACAAAAGCTTTTAATAAAACAAGATTGCCGATTTTAACCATTTAGGCGCAATAATACCGACCAAAAAAAAGTATTGTGATGACGCATTTATGCGCCGTCACATAATATAATAACACTAAACCAGCGTCTAGATCAATTTTTTTTAAATATAACCCCAATAAAGAAATCTACGAATCTGCGCGCTAAACGAAAGTTTAGCATTTTTAAACAAACAAAATCGCGCTAATTCTTTCTAGGCGTGTAAATTGTAACAGTTGTGCAGATTGCTGAATTACCTAAATATGATTGGTTTCTTTGATAAGAGACAGTTTGGTTTTATGAAAAATTCTTCAACTGAGAAAGCCTTTCTCTCATTTATATCTTCTGCACATGATTATTTAATTGATAATTTGAAAGTGTCCTCTATTGTATAGGGGAACCGTTCATAATGCCGCGTTTTAAAATGTCGCGTTTCAAAATGCCGCGAGGTACAAAATGTCGCGTGGTACAAAATGTCGCGTCTTAAAATGTCGCGTTTCAAAATGCCGCGAGGTACAAAATGTCGCGTCTTAAAATGTCGCGTTTCAAAATGCCGCGAGGTACAAAATTTTGCGTGGTACAAAAAGACGCGTTTTAAAATGTCGCGTTTCACAATGCCGCGACGTACAAAATGTTCAACTTGGATTAAATTGTGTATCTGTTATCAACTTCCGATATATAAGGTCTTAACTTTAACATTTTAGTGAAGGAATATTCTAATAAATTTCAACATTTGCGTTCTTTTTCTTAGACCCACTTTATAATTACATAAAATTACATTTATAAATAATTTCCATTCAGTGAAGGAAAATTTTACAAACACAATTTGCTTGTTTCAAATAATTTTTATTAAATTATTTATTATTTCACATCATATTGTGTTGATTTATAAGGGATTTTTCAAAACGCGTTATTTTAAAACGCATCATTTTAAAACGCGACATACAAACTGTCTCTTATCAAAGAAACCAATCATATTTAGGTAATTCAGCAATCTGCACAACTGTTACAATTTACACGCCTAGAAAGAATTAGCGCGATCAATAAATATATTTTCGGTATCTTCATTCAAAATATCATACGGTATATTAATAAAATGGTCGTTAAAAATATTAACAATCTTTAGGGGATGCGTTTCTATAAAGTCATTACCGTCATTAATTGCATCTATAATATTTATATTGTGACGTGAGTGTCATTATTAACCACCTTCCATTTGGCCTTTAAATCAGAACAGCATTACATTTATTTTTAAAATACTTTTCTTTCGCCGTCGGAACCCGAGTTTTAATTTTAGAGTTTATTACATCCAACTTTTAACGAAAAATTATTGCGATTTTTAGCATATTTTCGGGATAAACTATTTCGATAATTAATTAGATTTAATAACGGGTCAGACAACAACCATGGTTTTAATTTAAAATTACACCGTTTAATTTTAGTAGGTGTTTTAAATTTATTTAGAACGACATTGAATTTGTCAAAAAATATTGAATAAGCACTGTCAGTGTCAATCGGACGAAAGTAGGGCTTCTGCTAAGCCAGGGTAATTCACTTTAGTTTGATAAAAATCTTTGTATTTGCAACCAGCTTTTACACCATCAGCATATTTTAAAATTATATGGATGGTGTGTGTCATGATCAGTTACATAAAGTTCCAAATTCTTCAGTTCCAGTGTGAAATTTTGACGAAGAATTTATGGGATATGGGGTTGCGGATGTTCCAAATTTTCACGAATTAATAATATTTTTTAGATGTTTGTTTGAACTACACCATGCACCCGTGTAGTGTTTTGTATTTATAATTTTTAAATTTCACAAAAAATAAATTTTATTTTAAAATCCACCACCAATTGTTTATTAATTTACTTCGCGTAAATAAAGGTTCATTTTAGAAGTATTTTCTTCTGCTCGCAAATCCAGTTAAAGCAGGTAAATTTCTATTTGCACCGAAAAATAAATAGACATTAAATATGGACGCTGGCGTCTTATGAAAAAGAAATTAAGCGAGCGTGTGTCGCAATTGATGTTTTAATCGAGAGTGTTTTGTTTTTAATCTAATGATGATGGCGAAAGATGTGTCGCTTGCGTTAAAGCCAAAAAGAGAGAGATGTACAAATCAATATATATATGTCGTCGTCTCTATTATGCTACGAACCAAAAATAAAATGAACTAAATTTGAATGTCAACCTAGTCACCACCTAGTGGAATATTTTTAAACTGAGCTACCTGATAATTTGACGTTCGAAATTGTTATAAATAATTTTATTTTTGATCTATAAACACAATTTTTACTTACCGGATTGCTAATAATTGTAAATAATTCCAATTTTGGACTATAAAAACAATTTTTAATTACCGCAATGCTAAATTTTCTTTCGTCGCATTTATGACAAATGTCATTTTATCAGGTGCATCATTTTAGCTATTGTCCTCGAGAGGCGCTTTCTTTACTTTTACAACCGTCAATAGTGAACTGTACTCAAATATAGGGAAATATATTTATTGAGTTGAGCACAGACACAACCCTAGAATATTAGTAAGTTTAACTATTCTATTCGAGGTGTGACTATTAACCGAAAAGAGCTGTTCATTCACAATTATATTTGAAAGTTGAAATGCGTTACATTTCAAATAATTGTGGCGATAAACGAATTAAAATTAGCGATTTTAAATGAGTGAATCGCTACAAATTTCCGATCAAGGCAGGTGTTAGAGCAAGGCCTAATAATGCCGTTCTTAAACGATTCTAAGCCATATGATGCACATAACGATAAATAGTCATCCCTGATTTACGAATCGTTTAATAAATCAAAATTTATGTCGCCTAAGATAATTTTATGCTTTGATTGATTAGTATTTAGAAGGTCATCTAATTCAATTAAAAAAGACTCAGCTGCTGCATGATGAAGTCCGTAGATCAATATGAAGCAAAATTTAACATTACCTAGCTGTACAATTTTTCTTAATATCAGCGGATGAGAAATTCAAAATATACACATGCACGGGAAAAAATAATTTCTAACATGAAGAAAAAACGGATTAGTTCAAGAAAATGTGTACATCATTTTTCAGCTAAACGAAATTTTTCTCACCACAAACTTTACGTTTCTCAATTTGAAATTCTGCGAAAATATTATGATAAAATAATCTTTATTTGTTTGATATAAGAAAACTAATTTCTTGATACAAGAAAACGTGATTTCATCGAGAATATTGTTTTTCTTTATGGTTAATTCTTATTTCTTAAGCTTAACAAAATCGGTTTGATTGTAGAAACCGATTCTTTTGATATAAACTAGAAATTTTTATGGTGAGAAATCTCGTTTCTTTATTTAAGTAGCATTTTCTGTTAAACAGATATTTTCTTGCTGGAAAACACATATTTTCTTGAGTGGAGTGAACATTTACCAATCTATTGTTTGCGTTTTCTTGTATGCATCGGGTTTCTTCTTCCAGGGAACTTGAATATTCTTCACTAGAGAAACGCTTTTATTGTGACAAATTAATATTTCTTCAGGTGTGGTTACGCAATATTTCTTGGTTTCAGAAATATTTCTTCAATTTGTGAAATGGTTGGTTATAAAATAAAACAATTATATGACAATTCATTTTTGTGTTTTTTTATTTCACCATCAGATACAGAAAATATTTAAATACAAATTTGATAATTTCGATTGTTATTTGTTTCATTAGTTTTAAATATAAATAATTATAATTTTATAAATAATTTTCACTTAGAACTAATATTATGATCGTTGTAATTTAATATTAAGTTTAGATTTTCAATTTTTGTTTTTTAACTAAGAATCTAATTATCAATCATTATTACAAAAAGTATCAATATATGCAATAAATTTGTAAATTTTAAATAGATAATAAATTTAGTTTAAATATTTTAATTCCATTTGGAAGTGTAAAACAAATGATTTAAATGTATGTTGTATTTACATACATATAATAAATTCATATATGCCTTTCTTCTGTTCCAACATAATTACTTGACTATTCAAAAACTTTGTACTAATAAGAAAAAATTGTTAGTAGTGTTTAGTATGCCAATAATTTTTAGCAGTTTCTTTTTTCTGTAAAATAAAGGAAATATGATTTTTTTAAAGTATTTATTTATATTGTATTTAATAACAAAAATACTTACATATGTTTTCAACATCTAAGACCTTTGAATATCGAGCAAGGCGAGAGAAAATATTAAAAACATTTTTAAATGTTTCTAGTTCCAGAAATCCTTTTTCTTTTGTCACTTTACACCACTTTGAAGTGGAAACACCACCATTTAAAAAATCTAAGTTTGTTCACTTTTAACAAAATAAAATTTTCACAAAATCCTACTTTCAAAATCACAAAACTTTTTACGTTTCTCACTGTTGAAGGTTCGTGATAGAATGCTTTTTGTCGGTACGAACATCCATTATATAATGGTATGTATTTATATATGTACAATTATAACAATTTAACGATAATTTTCTCGTCTCAAGAAAGGCTTACTTAGTTGAAATGCTTTATTCTATTGATATGAGAAACAAGCTTTTCATATTATGACATAATTTCTTGAATTAAAAATATTTTCTCAGATTAAGAAATTTTTGTTCAAATGAAAAATGCGATTTTTAAATAAGATCGTTTAAGGCCACACATTGGGAGTTTTGAGTAAAAATAACACGTTTTTTTAAAAAACGATTTAAAAAAAAGGTCAATTGATATAAACAAAATATTTTTTAGTTTTTTACACATAATTTTACATCATTATAGATTATAAAAAAAAAAATTTTTTTTTTTTGCAAAATTTTTCATTATTAAAGATGGCGTTAAAGTTGCTGCCTCAAAAAAAAAGGTGTAAATCGGCCCGCATCATAACTCGCCTCTGGGTCGTCTGAAAAAAAAAAAAAATAAAAATGCATGTTAATTTAGACACATCTTAACCCTCAATGAAAAAAAAATTTTCAAAATTAAGAAAATTATCCGACTTTGAAAAAAAAATTGCAAAATGGACGTCATTGTTGGTCCATTTTTCGCGTGTAAAAACTAAAATAATTTCTCACACATTCATTGAGGGTTAAGATGTGTATTTTAGTGTCTAAATTAACATGCATTTTTATTTTTTTTTTTTTCAGACGACCCAGAGGCGAGTTATGATGCGGGCCGATTTACACCTTTTTTTTTGAGGCAGCAACTTTAACGCCATCTTTAATAATGAAAAATTTTGCAAAAAAAAAAAATTTTTTTTATAATCTATAAAGATGTAAAATTATGTGTAAAAAATATTTTGTTTATATCTATTAAACTTTTTCTTAAATCGTTTTTTAAAAAACGTGTTATTTTTACTCAAAACTCCCGATGTGTGGCCTTAGGAGAAGAAAATATTTTCTTGTCCTGAGAGACGTAAAATAATAGTTTTCTTGTTAAGAGAATTTATTAAGGAATAGTTTCTTCAATTGAAGATTTTTTTCTTAATTCAAGAATAACATAAAAAAATTGGATGTTTCGAAGAGAGAGTAAACTTTTTCTAATTAAAAATAATCTAAATTATTCGGAATACTGTACTATATTTTCCAAATTATTCCATATTCTGAACCATACTATTATACCGGCTAATCAAATTTCGAGACATCCAACTTAGGTGTGTATTGTAACCTAATTATTTCAGCTATAAAAAAGAAGAAAGTTAGCAGAATGTGTACAAAATGCTCTAATCTCTCATTGCATACTCTGCACCATGCAAACCATAAATGATTAAATTTGAATAAAAAAATAAAAATGTTTTTACTAAATTCATTTATTTATTTCAATATATTAAATCTTTTAAATAGATGATTTCAAGCAAATTGGATAATACCTATATTTTGAGAAAAGGTTCTATTTCTAGATTTAAGAAAAATTCAATCTTATCATTAACATTTCAATAGTTTCTTGAAACAAGAAATTGCTTTTGTGTTGGTCAAGAAAATTTTTAATTTTTAAAATAAGCAGATCCAAGAAAATTGGACAATATAGTTTGAGAAAAGAGTCAATTTCTAGTTGCAAGAAAAATTGGGAACAAAACATTCATATTTTTCTCCATTCGTTGTTTTTTTTCTTCAATCAAAAATTTTGAGCAGTTATAGATGCAAGAAACTATATCTCAGATTACAATTAAGCAACAAATGTTAACTCAAGAATTTTTTTATCATTTCAAGAAACACAAATCTTACATGAAGAAAAACTTGTCAGCAATAAGAAAATTAGCTTTTAAATGGAGAAAAAGTACATTTTCTTCAATTAAAAATCCGTTTTCTTCGTTGTAACAACTCTAGTTTTTTCCGTGTGGTAGTTTACTGAGGATCTTATAGTATAGGAAAGTATAGTATACTAGCTCTGTATTGGTCATAACAGTTAGCAAAGAAAGAGAAACCTTCTAAATTGTGGTTAATAATTTCAGAACTTAAAATCCAGATTTCAGTAAAAAATATAATATCGTACTTGCATTACTACAAATTATGTTTTTACTGACTATAAAATTACGTACTAAAAGTAAAAATAAAATTGTTGCAACAGTAAACAAATTTGACATTGTTAGTTGACAAAACAGCAATGACAAATGTAAACAGATACAGTTAAATAAGCAATTACTTTTTTTGCTGGATTGTTTTCTTAATTTGATCAATGATTGAGTAAGATTGTATGTGAAATACTTGCAATGATTCATGTTGACGCAGCATGATGACTTCATTCCAAATCCACAAAAAAACGAAAATTATTTTCCGGTTTTTTCCTCATTATATAGTTTAATTTGGAATTGTGACTAGTGCTGCATGATGGATATTCTACTCCGTAGATTTGTTGTGAAATTTATGCCCAAATTATCTGTAGTGAAATTTTTGAAGTTCTGCATAGAGTTAAGTATTGCATTTTTGATATCGCTAGATACTAGTTTGACAATATAAATCTCCGTTGTAGCATTTCTTTTGAACTTTTTGGCCTCGGTATTTACTTTGTTCACATCAAGCACATCTGTGTTACTGATCTCAGGTTGCACGAAAGACAGGACTTTCATTATTGATTCCATATTGTTATGGATGTTAATTGGAATTCCAGTAATCACAATATTTGTTAATAGCTTTTCTTGCACAGGAAGGTCATTTAACTATTGAAGAAGTTTTATTCTTTGACGAAGTGAAAAACATTCATCATCTGTTTTATAATTCGCAATTTAAAACTTTTGATCTCTTCTAACGCGTTTTTAAGGTCATTCCGTAGCGCTTCCATTGAATCTGAGATAAATTGTTGGGAATTTTCCAAACCACCGAATCTGATAGACAAGTTATTTATACCCATTTATATATCATCTATAGTTGCAGAACCAGTACTATTAGTACAGTGGTACTTGATAGTTTTACTGAGTTGACATTTGCTACATCTATCGCAGTTTGTATGAAACAACATATTCTAGATGAAACATTTTCTTAAAGGTGCCGGTGCATTGAATGCCTCGAAAAGATAGCAAGTACAACGAAAATTTTCAGCTAACGATTTTCTTGAAAAGATTTTGTATGTATGGTGTACGGTACTTACAAGGTGCTTTGTAGACGTATTTAGAATATAATATGTATAAGCTACACGATACCTTATGGGTACATATGTGATGTGTATGATACATATGTACATAATCTAAAGAAATTTGTTTGGAAAAATAAAACATAAAATTCGTTATAAAAACAGCTAAAATTACTTAACATGCTATTACTAATTAGGATTTAGCATTAAACAGACAACATTGAAACGTATACAGTGTATAGATACAATATTTGATGTGATGCGGTAAATTACGTAAGTTACATTATAGCAAATTATTTGTTTTTATTTGTCCTCAAATAATTTTTATTAGTTACAACTGTTACATTTTTATATAATATGTAATAATATTAAAGTCTTTTATATAATTAAAACTCATTACCCTAATGTTTTGTCGTAAACATTAACCAACTTTTATCCCCATTAATCTCAGAAACTAATTTCTATATTGAATTTTTTTTTTATATATTTCAGGCTGACAACAAAAATAAAACTTGTATTAATGTTGTTTGTTACGAAGACCCAAAATTCGAGATTTTTTGTGAAACACAATCACGTAGAATGCGTGTATATTGTTACTATATAGACATTAGTATAGTGTGATTATGTTATTCTATATTTATTATAGACCAAACAGATAAAAAAAATGAGGATGAATCTGGCAATTTTTTTTTGTTTTTTTGTATGCTTCTCACATTTGCAAACCAATCCACTTTGGTAAATAACATATTATATACCTAGTTGAAACATTTTTCAAATAACGAGATAATTAACACTTCGATTTTTGTAGACGAAATAATTTATTATTATGGGGTGTATGTATTGTTCATTGAACAACGTTATACAATTTAGTAATAAATTGATTAACTTTAAAATGATTACTCTTGAGTTTTAATTTAATTTTAAGCTCCAAGAAACGAAATTAAATGAAACAGATATTATAGTTAAAACTATTTAATTGCTTAAATTTGTAAAATTATATAGGAGGGAGTCAAATTTACGTTCTGATTTTCTCCCATTGACACTGATTTTGTAGTTATATGTATGTTATGTATGTCTGTATGTTATTCCCCAGTTTCGTTTTCCTTTTAAAATTTATCAACAAAACTAAACAAAAAAAGTTGTTCGAAAAAGTCGTTTGCAAAACAATTTTATCTGGAATTTTTTCATGGTTTGGTGTATTTTACTTAATACGAGTGTCTAATAAAAATGTAAAGTTAAATTGCAAGATGACTCGTACTGAAATTCTCCGTTAAATGAAAATTCAACTTTTCTTCAGGGTGTCCTATTCAAAACGCGACTCGATGTTTTTTTAAAAACACAAAAGCAACCATTTAAAATATATAAATATGTTTTTATTATACAAAAAGCATCTAATAAGTGGTGTACTATAGGGTTATGATACGATTTGCCCCCTCATTTTCATTAATGATTTTTTCTAGCCTTTTTAGTTTGGAACTAATTACTCGGAGAAGAAGATCAGTCGTCCAATTCACTCAATTCTTGTCGACTATCAACGTACACCCGATCTTTTAAATAGCCCGTACAAAAAAGTCACAAGGGTTTAAGTCCGGTGGACAATGGAAACCTGCATTAAAACGGTCAGTGATGTGATTCGAGATGACTATGTTATCAAAAAAATCGTGCAGGTAATCATCAGATCGTAATCATCAGTTGGAATAAAGTGCTGAAATAACATTTACTGTGCAAAACATGCAAAAGTTACATGCAAAAGTTCGAGGGAAACGAAATCAATCCGATTGAAATATCAACAGGAAGTTGACCATTGCCAAGCGCCAACAGTTGTTTGGAAAAATCAGCAGTTGATGAGTCGCTCTGTAACGCGACTCTCATGTTCGTGGTCAACTGCAACTTGTTCACATAGCGCCACAAACTCGACGGTTTTAGACATGCGTTGAGTTCATCTGCAGGTATCGATCTCGGAATGACAGGTAGCGTTTGACGATAATCGCCTGCCAGCAGAATCATCTCTCCACCAAAACGTCTTGTGTCACTTCGTAAATCCTTCATCGTTCGATTGAACGCTTCTAATGATCGTTTGTGTGCCATTGTTCACTCGTCTCAGATGATAATTTTGCATATACCATGGCCATCGCCGAGTTCTTGGCAATTGAACACACTGGCTTAGTAGCCAAAAGTAATAAAATCAGAAAGGTTTTGCCTGTTCCACCGGGAGCATCGAGGAAGAATATTCCGCCGTTTCCTTCGTCAACTGCCTTCATCAATGCTTCGTACACGTTCTTTTGCTATGTGCATTCAAAAGCGGGACATTCGTACGTACGATTTGGCTCATTAAATCTCTATCGTACACTTGCCCTCGTTGCAATTCACGATTAAATGCATCGTGCATCGAGCGAATGGTACTGGCATGCCCAATTTCGATAATTAGCTGCCGCACATAACCACGCACATTTCTTCGATCATGATGAAAGCTTCGTTGCGTATCTCGTCGTTCATTTCAAGCTCATAATTCGATATTGTTCGATATTACAGTGCAAACTCGATGCAAAATCTCGTCAGCCAGCTCGTCCTTGTATTTGTTCCACAATTCCAATGGGTTCTTTGGATGACACGTGGCTACTGGCTATGATGATGAGAATGGTTAATGACCGACGTTTGTTGCATCTCCTTCCGAAACGATGGCATCGAGCAGATGAATGTACTGCTCGGAACGTAGTTTTGATTGACTGAAGCGGATGAAATTTAAACGTTCCGTTTCGATCTTGACATACATATCGACGCAATTCTGTTGAAACAATCGACGATATCTCAAAAGATGGTTGTCCACGCCTTGTCGCATCATTAACCGATAAGTATGAAAATGCATGGAACTAGCCTCCTTATTCGTTTCTTCACCTGCAAAATAAATATGTTATTTGTAAAGCAATGCAAGAACAATCGACAGCAATAACTAACCGGTCAGCGGATTGACCGCCTTTATCTGGATGTGAAGCCATCCTCTCCATGACAAAACATCAATGGACATTGAAGTGCATTATATGATCGATGTGTTTTGTACACGCGCTGCCACTCGTTCGTCATCACGCCGCTTGATCACAATATCACGAGATTCCACATTTTCGCCAACAATCACAACTGCAACTTTGTCGATAGTGGGAGCATTGTAGTGACGTACATGGGCTAATGAACCAGCGCATTGTGTTCATGTAAAAAACAGTGAAGTTCTCCGATTATCTCTCGTTTTGACGCATTGAAAAGCGCAAGACGATAACTGACTTCAAATTCGGAATTTCCATCGAAACAAATTTGAAGAAACTTGAATTTTTCATTTGCTGGTAGCATCAACGCTTCGCTTCGATGATAAATTTGCCCTTCAATCTTTAAAATTGACGTCATGTTAAAGCATTGATTGTACTGTTGCGTGTGTGCGAGTAAATGTCTGGCTAGCGTTGTATCTCCTTAGAGATAACTACGCAATGGATCCGGTGGCGAAGTCAAAACCGGTAATTTAATTTTGCCATCGGCACAACATAGCCCTGGTGTTTCTGCTTGGAACTTCAATGTTTGGCAATGTCGGCATACCGCAGACAATGCGCCAATATCAACGCAGCGAAGATCTTTGTAGGCGATTGTAGAGTCATAATTAGAAGCAGCGTGATTCAAGTCGACGTTCACCGCACTTCTTCGTCGAGTTATGTTTTGTCAAACCTGAGCTGGTGCCCGTGTAGCACGAACTTGTCCCATATGAGCAAGTCTCTGTTATTTTAATTCTTCGCGGTGCTCTTGCGTTTCATTCTCACGGACACCGTACATTCTTTGTGAATTACGGTTTCTGCGTCCTAGGTTCGATCGTCTGATTGCCGAAATTTTAATCAAAAATCAATTCCTTAAAATTACAATGATTCATTTGACTATTTCACTTTGAAGTCATTAATCCACAAAATGAACTTAGCGATCGAATCAATCTCAATACTGCAATCCAATTTGATAACCGCACTTGTCACGCACCAATAAATTTCTGGAAAAAATTATCGAAATCGTAAAAATCACATCGAACTTCATATGATTGTAATAATGGTACCGTTTATGGATACAATGCGCACAATTCGAATATCATAAAATAGTGAATTAATACTCAAATTTCCAATTTATTAGCAGCAAGAAAAATAACACGTTCGCACAATCGAAAATGACAATGCGAAAAGGACACCTTACAAATTGCACAACGCCTAAGTCAACGTACAACGCCATCTACTGGGTTATGGCATTAATGATCACACCTCAGCGCCATCTCTTATTTTTCTCGTTAACTTTGTGTTTTTATCAATTTATTTCACGATATTCTGAGATTTTTCAAGCTTTGCTTCGACTTTTCACGCTTTGTAACGTCCAAAATCATAAAAACATGCAAAAAATTCAAAATTTCATAGGAAAAAGAAATTCAATTTTCTTCGGGTTTTTCCGGAAGTTCCGAGTTTTCCACTCAGATTTGCCAATTTTTCTCTTCTATAAGACCATCTGGATTGGATACGCGCGAAATCCCGTACAAAAACATCGTTTTTCGTTTTTCCGAATTTTTCGACTTTTCCGGTGGATTTTCTCAAAATTTTCTTTCGTAAGAACCATCTGCTGGCAATTGCGAACGCAACAAAAAAAGATTGAGCCAAATCGGTTCAGCCATTTTTATATGTTTAGATTAAAACACTAAATTCTGTTAGTCTAGGAAAAAGTAGAACAGTCTAAACAAATATTATAAATTCATTACTTTCTGCTAAAATTGCCCACTATTCTGGTAGAAAAAAAAAAAAGTTGCTCAATTCGACTTTTTAATTTCAGTCATATTGGGTGTTTTGAGCTATTCGAAAATGTAGAATTTTTCATTCAAACGGAAGAATATCTACGACTATAATGATTAGTCTCATTATAACACGTAGACTCCATTTTTTTACTGAGTTAATTTGCTCGCGTTCAGCGCTTTTAGAAATGTAGATTACATATCGGTTGTTCCATGGTAATACAGTCAAATTTCACAATTCCCAAAATTCATCTCTTAGATTTTAATTTTTTTCGTGTTACTCATTGAAAATAACGGAAACTTTTTTTTAAATTTTTTTTTTAACATTCGGTTGCATAATTTTATGGCTTATTCACTAATGATTCAAACAAATGTAAATGCCAAAACTTCCGGTTCGCAGTTTGTCCACCAGAGGGCTGCAAAATTGAAAATAACGGATTTTCTATCAACTAAAAGTTGTCAAAAGTAAAAGTGGTTAGATATTACAATTGATGGATATTTGATTTACAATCCTATAAATAGCTAATTAACCATTGGTTCAAATGAGAACAATTTTTGAAATCATTAAACCGCCCTAGGTCAAGGTTGGAACATTGAAATTAGTGCATTTTTACTAAACTACTATTTAAAGCCATAGTTTTGAACCGAAAAAGGTATGCCTCACTTCTGAAGGCCACACAATATTTGTCAGCAAAAGAACGGCTGGTATAAATTAAAATAAAATAAGAAATGTTATTTTACAATAATTTCTACATAATTTATACTTTGGAAATCTTTTATTAAGTTTCTTTTTAGTTTTGGCATATTCTACTTTGCTTACGTAGGATTGGTTTGGGTGGCGGTCCACTAGGACCAGGCATAGACACAAAAAGGTCCGTAGCCGTAGCTACGCCTTGCTTACGTAACCGAAATTAATAGATTTCATGTTGCTTTTATTTTTCCTGCATTCTAAAAATTCTTCTGCAGTATGAAAAAGGCTCTTATCAGCAGTTCTTAAGTAGGGTATAGATCAGTGTTCGGAAGTAGTTGGTTATTGGCGTACAATACAATTATTTCTTTAAAAATTGTTTTTTTTGCGTGCCAAACTAATTCCCTTAAATTTTTTTAATTGTTTTTTTTATAATATGTGAGTTAACCTTTCTGCTAATCGCATTTCTCTGGTATTTTGTTTAGAACTTTTGGTTCAACGCTTCCTCAATAAATTGATATGCAAATTCAAAGGAATAAATTTCTTTCATTTTAAAGGAGTGACAATTACGGGTGGCCAGACGTCCTTGTTTCTCCGGACATTTTCTGGTTTCGAAACTTCTACGGGCGTCCGGGAAAATGTCTTACATTGTTCTGAAAACTCAGAGGAAGAACAGAAAAATAATAATTCTCTTACAATTTAAATATTTTAATTAAAAAATCAAACTGCAGCCCTAATGATATGGCCCAATTAATTCTTTAATACGTGATTTAATTTATTTTAGATTTTAAACTATTTATAGAATTGGCGTAATATCTCAAATATAAAATTTCACAAAAGCTCATCGATAAATGTGTTAATTCCATTTGGTGCTGGAGGTGGCAAAAATTGACCGCATTGGCTTAGTATAGAAAACCAAAATTGGCAAATCTTTTTTTGATTTATGGTATCGACCGTAACACCATTAGTACAAGTAATGTTCCAAAATATTTTTTGCCATTGGGCCATGTTTTAATTTATAAATTCTGATCTCAGCCCAACCTTAGGGCCGAAAAAATCCTTCAAGTCATGTAATAATAGGTTTTATATTTGGAATTATTTTTAATAACAACAAAATATTTCATTAAAATCCGTCTACAAATGAGCTTGTTCCATTTGATGCTAGAGTTATGAAGATAGTCTGAATTGGCTCAGTATGTAAAAATAAATTTGGCGAATATAATTTTTGATTTAAGATATCGACTAGTGCATGATGATATGGCCGAAAGAATTCGTCAGAGCCGGATTTTTTTAATTTTATAATAAGAACTACTTAAAGAATCTACTTTACATATCAAATCTCAGATGTAAAATTTTATTAAAATACATCCACAAATTTACCATCTAGTTCCGTCCTAGATTGGTTGTTCATGTAAAAAAATATTCGTGAAAGAATTTTTGATAAATGGTACCATAATATCAGTAGAGGTGTTCCGCAATATTTCTTTACTTTGGCTCTGATTATATCTAAGAAATCCGACCCCAAATGATATAACCCCGGAAATTCTTCAGAGCGTGAATATTTCGATTTTATATTAGGAACTACTTACAGAATCGGCTTAATAACGTAGATATAAAATTTTACTAAAATTTATTGACAAACGTGCGTATTCCATTTGGCGCTCGAAGTGTAGAAAAGGCCTGGATTGGTCATGTATTTAAAAAACAAGTTTTTCTTTGGCAAATTTTTTTTTATTTTATTTATGGCTTGTATTTATGTACTAAAGTATTATTAGCAATGTGTTGGAATATTTATTGAATTCTGGCCACGTTTCATTCGAGAAACTACATTCCTGCCCCAAACGGAACTTATGCAATTGTGCACCAATTCCATTGTAATTTGGTATCTGACTTAACCAACAAATTTGATGATAAATGAATTGGTTTTAGTACATCCAAAAGATGAATCAAGGTGGTGGCTTTGAATCTTTTCTAGAAGAGATTTAACTACAAATCTCCTTCCTGACCAGTGGATGGTCGTCACAATCAAACCAATTTTTTCTTATTTTTTATCAAATACATAACAAAATTCGAGACTTTAAAACTGTCCTGATTTTTTTAAGTCGAAATTTACGACTTTTCCAAATTTGTTCAGATTTCGTTCAAGTTTAGTTGTTTTGGCCTGGTCATCCTAGTGGAAAATTTCCATTGGCTATTCTTTTCTTGAACCTAATAGCAACGCATACCATGAACTTAAACTACATACCTAAGTCAATGAAGAAAAAATTAATCAAAATGTATCGCAATAAAAATTTGCGATGCCGAATTGCAGAAGTTGCTGAATGAAATCAATGACGATCCAGAATTGCTTAAACAGATCATAACGGGTGATAAAACAGGAGTTTACGAATATGACATCGAAAGTAAGGCTAAATCGTCCCACTGTAAGCTTCCTAAGAAGCAAGACCAAAAAATAGTGTAACATGAGTTCTTAGGTCGTTCGATTACTGCCAGGAAGTTATATACGATGTTTGCGTGAAACGATCCGAACGAAACATTTGGACACCGTTATGATACTGAGCAGACCAAAACTATGTAACCTACAACAATAACCTAAAAGAAAGTCAGGGAAAGTGTACCAACACAACCAAAAAGCAATTGTGGCTATTGAACTTAACCAAGTAATTTTCTTTCGGGCTTCCCAAATGTTTGTCAAAAATATTTGATATTCATTCCAAGGGTCGTTATATGGCCAAATTGTTTTCACGGTCTCCCATTTTCCAGCATTTCAATACATATTTAGGCTTTTTCAAAATTCCACAAACATCTCTTCCATTTGTTGTAAGAATAACTGCAAAAAAGGTCGATCTTTTAAAATTCAAAAATTCTTTAACGTTTCGGAAACAAATTTATACGTGCCAAGTTTGGCACGCGATATTTCCGATCACTGTTATAGATTTTCCGAATTTTATCCAATATCGAGAGTCCTGAAAAATGTAGATCAACTTAATCAAAAATTGTTTGTGTATTTTACTTCATTGCTGCTAAAAATATTAAAATTTTTGAAATCTTCAAATAAGAAAAAAAGAATATTCGGGGAATTCCCCTTAATATAAATTTTCACATTTCCCGAAAAAGTTATATCCTATTAATAAGGAACACATTTTAGCAGCCCTCTTAATAGTACATCCAACACCATCTGATGGTCCCTTACCGTGGCTTGCGGCAAAGAAATTCCATTCACAGTCAATATTGAAATTTTGTTGATGGAAGTTGATATTGCCAAAGTTTTTCCTTTTCACTGCGATAAGCTCTATCGGAAAAATAATAAATTTTGTTTGGAGCTGGATATTCCAACTAATTATCTCTGAAAAAATTTATTAATTTAATTTAAAATCCATATGAAGCTTGTATTTCATTTTATGCTATACATTTATAATTCTCAGGCTTCCACTAGCTGTATTTTACATCATGCACCTCCCCAACTTCTGCAGCGGCTTTTAGTTGTTTTAGGAAACTAACGATAGGCATATTGCAATTTTCACATTTATCTTCAAAGCAGTCCCACATCAAATTTTCACAGGATTCTTTCTTTATCAGCTGTTTTGCTCTAATATTACGATCAAATAAACTGCACAGAACAAGTAGTTTCTATTTTTGAATTTGCTCTCGGTTGGCATCACGAACACTTCTGTATTCATTTGTTTCATGAACCTGTCGGCTAATATTCATACTTCTGTAGAATTCCTCATCTAATTAATTATTTCTGAAGAAATACCCTACCCCCTTTTTTTCTTAACCCAGGATTTACTATAATAATTTCGACCCGATATTTTCTTTAGTTCGGAGTATTCCGTTGATCAGCTAGATATGACTTTAAAATCAGATACAACTGCTTTGGCAGATCTATATCTAGTTTATATTCCAGGCCGCTTGAAATACGTCCAAGAAGATACTTGAGCAATTTTTTATTATTTTCCAGAGTATCTTCAATTAAATCTGTGATTCTGTGCACTTGATCTATGGTACAGTGTCTCTCTGTAAATCCTCTGGTGAGGAGAAGTGAGTTTTTTGACTTCTATTACTGTGTTTAACCTCTTGAGTAGTAGATTTTCAAATAATTTTGAAATTGTAGGAAATAGGGAAACGGTCTGTAGGAAGTTTTCTTATTTGGCAGATTGTTAGGTTTTATAATCATTATCACCTTTGCCACCTTCCACTGTTATGGAACGTATTTTAGTCTGAACGGCGTTGACTACTTGTAGTAATTTTCATAATCGTTTTTCAGGTAGTACTTTAAGTATAAGTTCGGTAATTAGGTCATAACAAGGGGATATGTTTAAGCTTAAGTTGTTCTTAATTTCATCTTTTAATTCCTATAGGTCTTATGTTTTGGTTATCCAATTTATTTACTGGAAATATATTTTATTCAGCTGTTTGCATTGGAAGGGGTTGAAATATATTTTCAAGATAGACTGCAATCAATGCACTTCTAGCATAAGTTCCATCGTTATTCTTGATAGGAGCTATTTGTACTTTAGGCCTTTTAAGACTTTTAGTTGTTTTCCAAAGGAAATAATTAGTGTCTTTGTTGCCAGAAAGGCCAGCCGCTTTGTGGTACTCGGTTCCTCTGCCAGATTTTTCCCCCTTTCCGTTTTTCTCTAAGTAGATCTCTCACTTCTACCGGATAGTTGATATGATTTTCCGTTTGGCTACAATTAGGAGGGGTGCTCTGCCATGCTGCTTGTTGTATGCTGTTGTTCAGCAGCTCTAGTTGGCCATCAAGTTGTGCCGGAGTTTAAATTGATACTTGTAATTCAGTATTGTTTTCGACTATAGGCTCCGGAAGAGATCCCAGTTTGTTTCATTACATATTTGCTAACCTAGGCAAATTTTCTTTTTTGATAATTGCATCACTGAGTATCATAATGACAGGCATGTATTCAGATGAAATTCCTTCACTATTTTCGAGTAGCACCGCTGGCCCGACCAGCTGTAAACAGCTCCTTACTCTTATGGGCTGTAAGTCTTGATCCCCAGTCAAAACATGATTTTCGTTTTTACTGCATACATTCCTAATTATAATTCGTTGATTCCTTTCGCATTTACGACCATTTTACAATTTTAGAGGGTTTCAGAATGAAATTTCAAGGCGTTGCTTGCACTGCTTTATTTACTCTGTTAATATTAATTAATATTTGTTGCCTGATAATCGTCATTAAAGTTATCTCAAAATGGTTTATAGACATGATTTTAATACGTGTAGATTTTAAACGTGCACCCCGCTTCACAAACCGAGAATACCAACAGATACCAGCAGTCCAGCAGTGAAACCTTTCTGTTTTGTTCGTTATTCGTAATCGTTAAGTTTGGACGGAAAATTTCGTATTCATAAGTTTTTTAAGTAACAGATACAATTTTACGAAGCGATACCACATACGTAAATGCCATTTACATTATTTCTTAATTTTTTTTTAATTTAAGTTTATACGTTTATATAAGTTATCTATGGTTGATAAACCTGGTGACTTTGGGCTATTTCTGCAGGCTCTGTGGTGGTTCCGGACCCTGTGGATATTCTTCTTTGACTTTGTAGCAGCTCTGGATTTGGTAGTGATGGTTGAACTAGCTGCTCGTCCTTCAAAATATGCGCTGGCTTCAGTCGATCCACTGAAACTTTGGTTTCTCGACCCTTTGCTTCCAGTACGAAGTATTTGTCATGTCGTTCCTTGACGAGGTATGGGCCATCGTATGCGGGTGACAAGGGTGGTCGGACTGCGTCGTTTCGTACAAAAACGAACTCAGTTTGGCGAAGCGTTGGGTGCTCGAAGACGTCCTGCGATGTGATGTGATGCGCTGTGGATGTAGCCTGCAAAGCGCTCCTATTTTGTTTAAGGATTTTGATAAATTCGTGCCGATTGGTTGATGAGCTTTCCGCGAAAATTTCTCCGGGCAATCGAAGATTTGTTTCGTATAACATTTCAGCTGGAGTGGCACCGATGTCCTCTTTATGTATTGTGCGCAGACCAAGGAGAACGATGGGCAGTTGAGATACCCAGTCTTGATTTCGCCGGCATGTTATAGCTGCTTTTATTGTCCGATGAAATCGCTCTATGATCCCGTTTGATTGAGGATGTCTTGGTGTAGACCGCAAATGCTTCGTGCCGCGTCCTTGGTCTGATGTTATGCGTAGAGGCGTCCCAAAGCGAGCAATCCATGCGGAAATCAGCGTACGGGATGGCTTCGGGCCAGCGAGAAAATCTGTCGATTATTGTCAATAGGTATCGATATCCCTGCGATGGGGGCAATGGTCCAGCAATATCGATATTGATATGCTCGAAACGTTGAGTCGGCGGGGTTGTTGTCGAAAACGGAGATTTCGTATGAACGCTCACCTTTGCTTGTTGATACGTCTGACAATGTTTGACAAATGTTGCACAATTCTTCCGAAGTCCTGGCCAGACAAATCTCTCAGCTATTAATTTCGTCATTGCTCGCACGCCTGGGTGCGAAATGGAATGGAAATGACTCATCACTGCACTTCTGTATTTTTGTGTGACAAACGGGCGGATGGAATCGCCTCGGGAATCGCAGATAAGTGATCCCGAGACACCCGAAAAATGCATTGACTTTAATTGGAGAGACGTCGTATTGCAGCTAAGCAATGTCTGTATCTCTGGATCGGTAGTTTGATCAATCGAAATATCGTTGTAACTCCATTCCTGTGCGATTGTTTTAAACCTCGATAACAAGTCTGCTGTGTGATTATCTCTTCCTCTTATGTGCCGTATGTCCGTGGTGAACTGGCTAATGTAGTCCAGGTGGCGATTTATACGCGGAGTGGCCTTATCTGATTTCTGCATGAAAGCATAACGGCTTGTGGTCAGTGTATATGATGGCATTGCAACCTTCGAGCATTATTTGAAGTGGCGAACGACCTGATATATGGCCAGTCAGGTTGCTTTTGCTAAATCTTCTTTACATTGGACAAATGCTTCTTCCGCTCCCGCTGTCCATTCAAGTTTACTCTGGTCGTTCTTCACGTTGCCCTCGATCAGGTTTTGTAAGGTAATCTAGTGCTTGACAGCATGAGGGATAAACTTTCTGTAAAAGTTTACCATTGCTAGAAAACTTTTTAGCTGCTTGGCGATCGTTGGTTTTGGAAACTCTTTTACGATTTTGACTTTGCTTGGTAGTGGTTTCAGACCTTTGGGTGTAACCACATGACCCAAAAACTCTACCTCATCTTTGAAAAATTCGCATTTCGCGATGTTTATTCGAAGTCCGAAATCCCGAAGTCGTTGAAAAAATGTTCGAAGATGTTCACGATGTTGTTGCTCGTTTTCCGAAGCGATGAGAAAATCGTCGATGTATCCAAACACGTATTGTAGATCTCTTGTAGCATGATCAACATATCGCTGGAATGTCTGGGCGGCGTTGTACAAGCCGAAGGTCATGTATACGTACTCAAACAGCCCAAATGGTGTTATTATGGCTGTTTTGTGTATGTCTGCCGGCTCTATAGGTATTTGATGGAATGCCTTGTGCAAATCAATTTTTGAAAATATATTTTATTTCGCACTGCGTTAGCACAGTCTTGTGTATACGGCAAAAGATATTTATCCGGAACTGTTATTGCATTCAGCGCTCTAAACTCACCGCAAGGTTGCCAGGAAACATCTGCTTTCTTCACCATGTGAAGTGGGCTTGCGTAATGGCTTTTTGAGGGTCTGCATATGCCGTGCTTTAACAGGAACTCGAACTCGTCTTTTGTAGCTTAGAACTTGTCTGGTGATAGACGACGTGCCTTAGCGAAGACTGCGTTACCCTTGGTGACGATGTGGTGTGTCACACCATCGATCGGGCGTAGGGATGACGTTGATTGGGAAACATCCTTAAATTCTTCGAGCAGATCGGCGATTGGATCGTTAATACTGAACGTTTTGAGCTGTAGTGGAGCACTTGTTAACCGGCCCCCCGTCGACTTGAGTGACGTAAGCTTATCAATGAGAGCGTTATTCTTTACGTCGACAAGGAGATCGTAATGGGTCAGGAAATTGGATCCGACTATTGGTTGACTCACATCGGCTATCACGAACGTCCCGTCTCTCCGCAGGCCAAGGCTTACTTTTAACGGAGTACCATTGGCTGCGAAAAGTTTGACGGCTTTTGGGTTTAGTTTTGACTTCAACTGCTGTGCTGGCGGCAAGACTGAAACATCAGCCCGGTGTCGATTAAAAATATTTTCTTTGACTCCGAATCTTTAATGAATATCCGATTCAGTTCGAAGCCGTCGTTGCTGTTGGCTGGCAAGTTATCTGACTGTAACCTGCGTCGTATTGGTTTCTTTGTTGTGAAGGGGTATGGAAATTACAGGGATCTATACATTTGCGAGCATCCATTCCATACTTCCGACGGTATACACAAGTGGTTGGCTTTTTCGACCTGGGCTACGATGATCTTTTCGACATTCGCGTGCATCGTCTGCGTAACCCACGCGTGAACGACTGTTTGAGCGATTTCTATGTTCTCGATGATATAATTCATCTACTTTATTCGTAAGCTCGGCAATGGCTAGCTGAACTTCGTTTTTGTCAGTAACTTGAGATACATGGGCAACATGTGTATTCCTGCTGTCCACTGCTTCAATAATGGCGTTTACGAGCGTTGCTGCGTCGTCGAGAGACACGTTTTCGCTTTGTTCCCCACTCTAACTGCACAAACTTCTGTTGGCATTTGTTCAAACCAAAAATGCCTTATTAAACTGAGCTGCTCTGCACTTGCACTTGGATTTCTGAATATATTCCGCATGTTGTTGAGCAAGGCTGTCGGTTTGTTCGTCCTTCGTGGAGTTCCGGCTAGTAACTTACGAAGTTGTTGGGTTTCACTGTCGGCGAAATTGGCTATTATGGCTTTTTTTAGTGGTGCATACTTGTTGCCTTGAATAACACTTCTTAACACGCCAGCTACTTGAGTCAGAAGATTGGTATCTTGGGCGGCAACCAGTGTATCGTATTTTGCTGCATCGTCATTTGCGATATTGCGACGATTGAACCATGTTTCGCTGGAAGAACTACATTTCAACGTTATCTCGACTAAAAGTAGGTATTGGGAGTCGATCGTAATAATGTCGATTGAGCGTTGGCGGTTCTGACGTATGCGTCTGTTGTACCGGCTGCTGTACCGGCTGTTGTACCGTTTGTGGTTGCATCTGTGGCTGGTGCGTCGTCTGCTGTTGCGCATGTGGCTGATGTACCGCTTGTTGTTCGAGCACGCGTTGCATTAATCCTGTTAAGTGCGCAACCTGTTGCTCTAATTGCGTGTTTTGAGTTTGCAATTCTTCTAACGTTAACAGTCGAACGGAAATGCCTGTTGCAACATCCCCGGATTGGTTTTGCCCCGGATTGCAGCGTGGTGGGTTGTGACATACTTCCGCTGCCTGTGTTTCTACTGCGTTAAATGTGTCTGGTTGTGGTGTTTGAGCAACAGTATTTAACTCCGTTGTCGTTGAAGTTGACACTATTTTTTGTACAACTGCATTTTCAATCTGGTTAATTTCTCCGGTGGTTGTTCCGTTAGAGGGTATGTTTATTGCCAGCTTTAACATTGCTGCGGCTGAAGTAACTATTGTGTCGGTGCTGGATATAAATTCGCTAGTCGTAGACATGTTTCACGTGTCGGCGATGTAATACACGATACACTGCTGGTTTATTTGTAATTAAATGCTTCTCGATGATGTACGCATTGTAATAACAATTTGTGTTCTCTTCGAATTGTACCGTACGGTAATGTATGCGTCCTCCAACTTGCGGTAAAAAGTCGCGTAAATTTTGCGTAATTGACTCGCGTTTTTTACCAAAATAATTGCGTTTAATTTTCAAACGTCGGGGTCATCAGTGTGGAGGTGGTTAATGCTAATTGACCGATATCTAATTGTAAGAACTTATTTATTTATTTTATTGATTCTTTGTATTACACGCCTTTACTTTTAGCGAGCTATATAAAATCTGAGTGTCTTTTTTTATTTTTTATTTGAGCTACTATGGTGGAATATAATTCTCCCAAACAACCAAAAATGGTTAGTACCCTTTTTGGGTAGTTGTAATGAGGTCGCCACAAGCTAATTTACATGGTAGCGAATTTTATGCAGTTCAAAAAATCGGCCATTAGGCTTTCTGTAAATGACATCAATATTTTAGAATAATCGTAATGAAATAGTTTTTAAAGGATAAATAATTTCTGTCATATACTATAAGTAATTTTTGGCTTACAAACTTCGAGTTTTTTTTAACAGAAAATCGCGATCCGTCAGGTAATATTTACCGGACGATTTTTGACAAAAATTTACCGCGAAAGGGATATGCATGATGCCGGTTTTTGTAAAACCGGATGAATTCTGTCAAAATTCGACCGATACTGGATTTTATGATCCAGCCCCAGGAAAAATTAAACCAACCGGAAAAGGAACCGTATCGTGAACTCTGGTCGCTAAATATATTATTGATGGAATTTTCGTTCAGTATAACGAAACAAATGTGTAAACCTAAAAGTTGTTTGTTCTTTTGATAAATTTTTAATATCAGTGATATTTGAAAAAGAACTCGGTACTTGATTAGACCTCGTCCATCTTGATAATCGATTGGATCGCTTAACCTTTCATTTCCAATCGATTGTTATTAGCGTTCAGCTAAATATTTTCTGAAGATTTCTGAGTTCATTAGTACGGGTTATGCTTTCAACGAATTTTGAAGAACCCCATTCCATTGAAAGTATTAAGCAGAACGGGGGTACTTTTCAGCTCGAAACCTTGAAAAATGGATTATGTCCTTCAGGTTAGAAAGGATCGACTCAGTATTTAGTTTACACATTATCACACAAGTCCCTTAATGATGCTTTGAATGGCTGTTATATAGCTAAATCTATTTTTATACATTATTCTTATTTAAGGATTTCTCGATATTGATGCGGTAACCTTCGGTTGATAAGACATGTGTTTTCTTACATCAAGAAACTCGAACAAAATAAAGCAGGATAATGAAAACATTAACACATATAATAAAAAAGTTATTGTTAAGATATGCACACCAAGCTTTTGTTGCGAAAATTAATGTCTTTCCAGAAATTTCCATATTTACTTGTAAATAAAATTAAAAAAGCGTAATCTGTATACAATGTACGTATCACACGTTCATATTTGCCACATAAAATTTGTATGTATATAAAAATTCGGGTAGGATTACGGTTATTTGATTCTGTGAAAATTAATCACACGATGCAATAACAATCTCGTTCTATTTGTTTTGCGTTTATTTAGGTATTCTTACCTGTCGAAATATTTTGACATAAAGCAAAGAAATTTGATATTTTTCGTCTGAAATCCTTTGTGAATAAAATGAACTCAAGAGAACATGATTTTTCTTTTAAAGACACATTGATGTTAAAAGATTCATTCAAATAATAATAATCAATTATTTGGATTTGGTTCAAAGTAAGAAATTCTATATTATTAAAATAAACATAAAATAACATCTCTTCTTGTCTTATCGATTTAAAATATGAAGATATATACATACTTTGAGGTTTGTTTTACTATCTATCTCGAGATCTTTTTTTTTTGGTTCATGGATAATTTTGATTAATTAAATTTTTATGTATCTTGTCAAAAACGAATTAGTTTTTCCATTAATCATGAAGAAGAAGGGTATCGAAGTCAAGCGAACTTTTCCTCAGGCCAACAAAATATCGATTTTTGAGACCCACGCTAATTATTTCGTCTCATATTCAAGTTTGTTGTTTTCACATCATCTTTTGAGATAAAGTTTTGTGGACGACAAAATGTCATGGAATGTTATTTTTTAAAGTGGAAATCGAATTAATTACAAAATGAAGAAATTGTGCTAGTATCCAAACGATTTTGGTTTAAATTACAAATGTAGCCAACAATATTAATTAAACCGTAAATCTCCAATTCTTAGACATGATTAAATCTTCGAATTGTTCAGCGCTCTTTTTTTATTTTAGAATTCTTGGTTGGTTTTTCAATCAAGATTTTTGAACAAACATAAGCCGAAAATTTATTTTCGAAATTATTTGAATTAAATTGGTTTTAATGGCAAAATGGCCCAAGCTTAGTGATTCGGGTTGTCTTAGCTGATATCTTAGATACCGAAAATTCGAACGAACGACTAGTGCACCTCACATAAAACGTCAGAAGAGTTGTTTTAACTCTGACGGATCAACAGTTAGGACAGTTACAAGAAGATACGTAACAGAAATAAATACCGGAAAATTAAAGCTTAATTTATTGTGACGCCACACGTATGGTGTGGGCCACACCATATGGAACGTTGAGATTTTTTATTGTACATATATACAAATCGTTTATCCAAATTGCAAATTCTGTTGTTTAAGAAAATTATTTTATGTTATAAATTAATTTCTATTTCCTATAACTTTCCTATTCCTTTCTACTTGCCTATAACGGTAAGATACCTACGACGAAGCTGGTTTTGATGTCTCTTGCAGACTCCGGCTTCGGGCTCGACCAGAAACATTTTATGTCCCAGTTTCTTTATGATTCGACCTTCAATCCACTTGGCACCTTTTGGAAAGTTTTTTGCATATACGAATTGATTCGATTTAAATTGGCTTTCATAATCTTCACTAAGTTAATGTTGTGCGTTCGGTAGGAGAACGGACAGTAAATTTCGAGGTTGTCTCCCATGAAGTAGTTCAGCTGGTGATTTTTGTGAAATTGGATCAGGGGTTGATCGATACGTTGATAAAAATTTCAGCAAAGCCAGTTGACTGTTTTTCTCCTCCGTCATTATTTTGGAAAATAACGTTTTGAATGGTCTAACAAAACGTTCAGCTTGACCATTCGAAGCTGGATGAAACGGTGCGGTCGTCAAATGGGTGATTGAGTTTAGCTTACAAAATTCATCGAACTCTTTAGATACGATAGCTGTGGTTCATTGTCCGATATAATGGTTTCAGGCAAACCTTCTAGTGAAAATATTTTTTGTAGAGCCAAAATTGTTGTTGTTGATGTAATATTAGACATTTCCACGGTATACGGGTACTTCAAGAAAGAATCAACACAAATTGTTTGTTGGCCAACTCGAAAAATTCTTCTTCGGATCACTGGAGGCAACTTGACATGTTTGACATCTTTTCGCTAGTTGTTCGATTTTTTTATCAATTTTTGGGAACCAGCAGTATCGTCGAGCAAGTTGTTTCATTCGTGCTACTCCCCAATGTCCATCGTGAAACATATGTTATACGGTTTGTTGGAGCGTATATGGTATGACAACTCTGGTATAATCTGTGTGAAGTAAAATTATTTTGTTCTGTAACGAAAATGAAAATGTACGATCAAAATATGGTTCAAAATCAGTTTTCTCCTATTTTGAGAGCGTTTGAGGCCAACCGTTTTGAATAAAATAGGAAATTTCTGATAAAATTTGTTCTTCTGATGTAAATTTTTCGATTAATTTAGCGTTTACTGGGAAATTCTAAATGATTTCCTGATTAATTTGATAAATGTTGCGTAATTTTGATCGTATTCATCAACATTTTTAGCGTGTTAGTATTTTTATATTTGATGGTATAAGTAGGTCTGGAGGCGATGTAAGGTCTTGACGGGTAACTTTTTGTTCGGATTAAAAAGAGTTGTTAATGGTTGATGATCCGTGAAAAGTTGATTGGCATCGAGTGTTTTAGATGCGAATGCAATTGGTTTCTCTAAGCCATTTGGATATCGATGAGAAATAACAGCACCAATTTCCATTGCTGAAGCGTCAGTAGCTAAAATTATAGGATACTTTTCATTGTAGTGAACTAAGCACGTTGCGCTAATGAAAGAGTTTTTGAACGTTTGAAACGAACGTTTGAAACGATTCTTCCTGACGTTGACCCCATATAAATTTAACGTTTTTGTGACGAAGTTCGTTTAACGGTGCGGTAATCAATGAAAATTTTGGAATAAATTTGTTATAGTAATTGATTTTACCGATGAATGCTTCAACTTCCTTCAAATTCGTTGGATATGTCCTACATATTCAATATGCTCGGCAGCCAAATTGCATTTATCCCGTTTACATCGTAACCCAATTTTTTCAAATCGATTAAAAATTTTGGTTAGATTTGAAATGTCTTCTTCGTTTGTCACATCATCGAGACAAACAGCACATTTAGGCACCCCTGCAATGACTTCCTCCATGAATCGTTGAAATATTCCGGGTGCGCTGGCCCCGCCAAAAGGTAACCTTTGGTATTCGAATAGTCCAAAAGGTGTATTTATTACCATTAATTTCTTCGACTCGTCTGATAACTCGATTTGCAGTTATGCGTCAGTCAAATCAACTTTTGTAAAAAATCTGCCGCCTTGTAATTTATGAAAAAGTGCTTCGATTCGCGGAATCGGATAACGGTCGATCTCAACTTGCGGGTTTAAAGTAACTTTGAAATCACCGCATATTCGGATTTTCCCGTTCGGTTTCAGAACCACGACAATTGGTGTAGCCCATCGACTAAACTTTATTGGTTTTAAAAGATTTCCCTCGACCAGCCTGTCGATTTCTTCTCGAACTTATTTGACGTGTAAGCAAACGGTAGGTTGGTTATACGGTTTGAAAAATTTCGGTTGTGCATCCGACTTCAGAACTATTTCGGCTTTGAAGGATTTGCAGAGACCTAAAGTCGATGAAAATAAATTCATATGTTCGGCACACAATTTGTTAACTTGATCAATGAATTGACTATGATTTGAAGAATAACAGAATTAATTGAACTTTTAGAACTCATTCTAGATTTTTTTGGATACGAAATTTCAAAATTTAATGCTTTAAGCCAGTTTAGTCCCATAACGTTTGTTGCTTTGTTGCTGTCAACAACCAGAAGACTCCCGTCACATGAATGATTGTTTAGCGAAATGATGACATCAACAGCGCCTTTCAGTTTGATACAAGTTCCTCCGTATGATGTTAAAGTTTTATTTGTTGGATTGCACTGGGGAAATCCCAACTGCTTATATCTGTTCAGTCCAACCAACGAGCACGTAGCACCCGTATCGACTTGAAACGTCATTTTGACGTCATTGATAAGAAGATCCATGACGATTTTACCGAATGACTCATTGTTGCTTGATGAGTTGACATTGACTTCAACTGAATTAATGTGATGGAACAAACTAACTGAATTAATTGCCTCTTTTTGTTGAACTGAATCATGATTACTGTAATTCCGATTACGACTTCTGCCACGTTGACAATGACCACTGCTATAGTGTTTTGAGCTTCCATCATTCGAATTTGTTCAAGACAAACATACTGCAGTAATATGACCTAACTTACCACAGTTATTACACACAGACTTTAAGTGCTTACTATCCCGACGCACATGATAAATATTACAGCCTAGGCACGATTGATTCCTGTATATCGCCGCTGCGAATTTGATAACACACGACTGTTTCGATTGAATTGACACGTTTGACTTCGGCTGGAATGATTACGATTTTTCTCGTCTTTCGTCGATTTAATTTGATTAACATCCACTGTTGCGAACGGTTCTTTTTTAACTTCTTTACACGATTGTTGTGTAGATTCGTAGATGGTGGCGATTTCCCAAATTTCATCTAATGTTGGATTTGTTTTTTGTAGTGCACTAATACGTACTTGATCGTGTGGTGTATGTTTGACAATCATATCACAGATTCATGAAATCTGAATTAATTATAAACGAACTGTTTTTACTATACTATGTTTTAAAATATTTCCCAAAAATCCTGATAAACCATATGTTGGACCGTCTACTGAGCTTATAATTGGTCTGTTTGGCATAATCGGTTTATGAGTTTTTGGCAATCCGTATAATTTAGGAATAACCGAGTTATAATTTGTGAAGTTCTTTTTTGTATTTATATCAATATTTCCAGATTCATTAAAATTGTTTACTATTGAATTGATTTTAGTTTGGATTGGTGTTGAATTGTCTTTAGAAATTTGGATGTATGTAGTATTATCATTAAGAAGACTACTTATTTTATCTAAATAGTCATTTCTCAATGTCAAAACTGTCATGTTTCCCTTATCTGCCCGTGTAACTAAAATTTCTGGATTATGAGGCAAGAACGTACCGACCTAGCGAATTATAATTACTCAATCAAAAACATTATGAAAACCCTCATTTCTTTGTGTTTTATGCCCACACAAATAATAGAAAGAGAAGTTTGTCTGTGTATTAAAATCAATTAGATTCTTTCGGATTTTTATAAACAAAATATGTTAACAATAAATAATAATTATGTATCTAACAAAAATTTAATCAAATTGATTAGATTTGAAATTTGTTTAGGTTATTTTAATACGTTTTTTACTTTGCAGGATGGGGCTATTTCCCCAAATCCCCAATTTTTCAATTATCTATGGTTCGTTTTATAATTCGCATACTAAAATCGGAAACCCCTCAAATCAGGTTATATTTATTTTCTTTAATTATTATTAATAAATTTCAGTTTCCGCCATTTTTGCTAGATACAAAAATTTACAAGATATTTTAACTCACATGTCGTAATTTCCGGTCACCGAAATAAGTATTTACCTATGTAAGTAATACAGGCAGTAGGTTTGGTGGTTTTCAAATTTTATGAAAAATAATGATGATTAATTGAAAAATGTACAATTATTGTTGTTTGAAACCTAATGTTTAACACTTGCACGCCCTAACTACTTGTAAAATAAACCAATTATTTTCCAGCTACAATATACTTTTTGCTAATTTAATAGTTGGTTTAATTTCTTTATTAATTTCAGTCAAACCATTTTTTTTAGCCTTCACAGAATATTAAAACTATAATATATGTAGATGCATAAAAAAACTATGATGTACTGCATTTTTATAACATTAATATACAATACAAATATAAGTATGTACTGGCAATATATTTTCTAAACAAAACGAACAGGAAAATATTTGTTGACAAAACCAGTATAAATAGGAACTTACATACAATTTCCTCCGTCACTTAGTTGGAATGGGGAAAATGATTATTGTGTGGCCACGTCATACAACGTAAATATAATATGGCAATACAAATGGGAGGGAGGGGGGGGGGGGGGGGGAATCAATAAATATTACTCCTCCATAAAAAATAAATACGTGTGTTCATATGGAAAACAGGTACGAAATTAAGTTTTGTTCTCGCATCGCCTCGTTAATAAGCAGGCGAAATTCCTAATTAAAAAAAAACAAATATAAAGAAAACATTGGAAAATGCTGAACAAATTGTTATACCTTTCAAAATTAATTAAAATTAAATTAGACAAAAACGAAAACAAAACATTTATTTTCGTCTATAGCACAAATTTTATTTTATAATCATTCTTACTAACATCGTTATTATTATCATATACATGCTATTGTTTATTGTTTTTGCATTTTCTTTCATGTGTGTGTGTGTGAGTGTATATAAATATTGTTTTAATAATACTCGTCATAACAACAATAAAATCGAAAATAAAAATTTATTGATTTTTGTTTAGTTAATTTTAAAATTAGAAAATTAAAAATACTATTTTTGTTTTATTAAATATTTATTATTATTTTTAACTCTTTAAAACAAAAATGCTGAACAATAACTTTATATTCCGTATGGTTTTATTCAGGGATGAGAACCTGAAATAATTATTTGTTTATTCAATAGCCTGGCGAATTTAAAATGATACACTTAATAAAATAAAATACAAAATATTCGTTAGTGTAACTTATACCGCAGTGTACCATAAACCGTACTTTAATACACCATAATGTTCTGTCATCTGCCGTAATTAAATATGCCCTAAAAATAGGTAAAAACGTAAATTCATTATATGGGACCGGAAGTAATTTTTTTTATGTTCTGAATCCCAGGTATCACTACTTCAAATATATTTTGATTTTTTTGGAACTGAGTTCCAAGTTTGAGTTCCATTTTATTATAAAACTTCCTATGAAAAGTGAAACAAAAATTATAAACCTATGGAACTTGATAGGTGTGGGTTACCTAAGTTCCAACGATAATTTTGATAAATGGAAAAAAAACTTGGAACTTATGAATGAGTTCAAATTTATTATACTTGGGTACGTATACCTAATCATTGGTTTGTTTGTGTTTTCTTGCAAACTTCAACTTATTCTGCAAGGAAACAAAAAATAATTTAAAGCTACTTAGTTGTTTGGTATGTTAAATAGGTAGTATTAAAAATGACGAAAAGAATAAAAAATCGACGTTTTTGAGAAAACTGAAAATAAAAAATTTCGGTGGCCATTTTCATAAGGAAAAGTTGGTACTATTTTTATAATTTTTTTGTAATCCCTATATTCGCCTACTTTTAAAATAACCCCTTTATTATAATTTTTTTCAAGCACAACTGCGCACACAAAATGAGTAGATAGTCGACTTAATCGCATTTTGAAGCAAAAAACGAACAG
Source organism: Tipula helvola (assembly GCA_963556165.1). Lineage (NCBI taxonomy): Eukaryota > Metazoa > Arthropoda > Insecta > Diptera > Tipulidae > Tipula > Tipula helvola. The sequence goes on from OY744482.1 coordinate 282,851,963, forward strand.
ACAGAGATCAAGCTAATTTTTTGGTATATTCAATAGGATTAAAAATGATTTTCCCGGTATGGCTTTCAGCTACAAAAATAAACATTTTTCATTTAATTGCATTCGATATGAAAAATGCGCATTTAACGAATACACATTTTTGCGTTTTGTGTATTTTTACGTTGTTTGATGGCAATTTATATTTTAATTAATCATATTTATCGATTCAGAGTTACTCAATTTCAATTAATTTAACGATTTTAATGAAATTTAATTTAAATCAAAAATTTGCTTTTAAATTCGCATTTTGGACGTTTAATTTTATAGAAATCGATTCAATTAGTTATAAAATAAAATAATTTATTTTTAGTAATAATTTAAAAACAAATAAAAATTTATTACAATAATGTTATCTGTAAAGCCAAAACTAGGTAGTACAAAGCAAGGAAATTTAATCAGCCTAACCTATAAATCGCATATTTGACTTGCCTGTTTTTTTTTTTACAAAAAAATCTGGCTCTTTTGTTTAACATAAATTCAAATTATTTTAGTTTCTGATATAATTCATGATTACAATAAACCAAAACAAAATATTTCATACCAAATTAGCAACCGAATCTTCAAAGTCGACGGCATCGGTATGAAAGCTATTGTGGTAACTAAAAATTCGAAAATATTGAGAGAATTGAAAAAAAAAACATTTCGGCGGCCATTTTGGTAAGGAAGAAATTAAAGTTGGTACTATTTTTATAATTTTTGTTAATAAGAATAAATCAATAATAATAGCACAGCAAATTTATTAAACATAACAAATTTATCTAATATTATTTAAATTCGTTTTGTACCTTGCTTAGACGATAGGAGCTGCCGCTCACAAATACCCAGGACTTAGAAATACAAATTGCATGCGGATTAAATTTTAAAAATTACCGGTTTTTGTGAACTCATCGTTAACTAATCCGGTCAGAATTTTAACACGCCAAAAAATATATGACCTGAAAATCCAAATAAGAAATTTAAAATCTTTATCCGATTCAAAAATTTTAAGCTAATTTTGATTCGATTAATGCCTTATTAGAGGATAGGGCTACTATCACTAAACCCTCGCTATCAACAGCTTTAAAAAATTCCATAATTTGTAGAAATGCCAAATAAATATAACATGAAAAACAAATTTGATATATGTTAAAATTTTATTGATTCAACCTCAGCACGACCCAAAACTCAACCCTCTACTTATCTGCAAACTCAATCCCGTAATCAATTCGATTCGAAAAACTTTATGAACTCCGAAACCGACTCAATCGAACCTCCAACTAAACGCTCAACTCGACCCTCAGCTCAACCCTAAATCCAACCCTAAATTCAACCCCAACCCAATCTCTAATGCAACCTTTAATTCAATCCTCAACTCAACTTCAATACTCAGACAACTACATGCGTATATCAACTCAACTTAATCTAGCCTCCAACTCGACCCTCAAATAAATTCTCAACTGAATCCCTAGCTCAACCCCAAGTCAACACAACCCTAAACTCAATGTCCAAAAACTATTCAATCTAACTACCAAACAATTCCCTAACTGAAGGAGTGGACGCTCACTGTAGTTTTTTAATTTACGAAAAAATGAATATTTATATAAACGTTTGCAAAAAATGTGTGTTTGTATACTTTCATTATTCACTAGTGGTCAATAATAAAATAGTTCGCCTATTATTCAATATGCGTGTAATAAAATTTATTAGTCATGAGGTTAAAGTTTGCGACACGAAGCCTATGATAACGTTTCAAACAATAAATTTATTTTATGAAGAAAATAATATTAAAAGGTTTTATTGTGTGGCGAGTCTCATCAGGGTGAGTTTTGTTTTTATTTCTCCATTGATAAAATTATAATTCGTTCTCTTATTACTAAGCACAAGTAGAAACAATTATTTACTCGTGGTTAGGAAAACGGTTCCTCACAGGAGACTAGTTTTCCTTTTGTTATTGGAAGTTTTTTTTGTTTCAATAACTTAGATGTGAATATGTATAGGAATGGACAAACAATGCTTTAGCCGAAAGATTGAAAATTTGATGAAATGCATAAGATGAAGAAAAAAAGAGATAATTAATTAGAATTTAAATAACTGGAAACGATTTTTATTCTCAGACGAATCAATTTCTAAGTAATTCACTTAAAAAATTAACGTCACTTAAAAAATTTAACGAAGCTCCGTTAAATTCGATCTACCACTTAATAAAATAAGGGGAATACGTTTTGCGTCCAAACTTGCGAAATAAACGTCAAATTCAAATAAATCTTTTTATAAGGTAGATACATACTTAAAGGTTGTTTTTTTCTTAGGTTTTGTTTATATTGATTCTTTTTAATTTTGTTTTTCTAGATTTAAATGTGAATATTTGATTCAGCTACATTTTTTAAGTTTATTTAAAATAATTATATTTCGACAAAATACGTAACAGACTTAAGAATCTTTCAGAAAGTTTGTATGGCGGATTACTTTTGGTCTCTGGCAATGAAGACATGTCTTTGCCCAAGTTGCTGAGTCGGCATTCATTTTCGGCCAAAAGAATTTAATGTTTAAGAATGCGGTATCTATTGGATGAGCTAGGAACGTAGCTGACGGCAATGCATTCCTAGCTTCAATGAAAGAATTGTTGCATTTTTATGTCCGTATAAAATCTTTTGATCTGTTTCGCAATTTGTTACAGTTTTTTATATGGTCATAAATTAGTGTTACGATCTCAGCAATATGTGATATATAACGATGATAGAAGTTAATCATTCCTAAAGACTTTTGCGCTTGTTTAATAGATCCTAGAGTATCCAATGCTAAAATTGCTTTCACACGATCTAATGACTGACTAATACCATCTGAATTCACCGTATGAGCTAGAAAGTTCAAAGACTTTTTTAATTTTCAAATCAAATTCGGTAAAAGTGTTCTTCAACACTTCGACTTCCGATTAAAATATCGTCTATATATGCATAAGCAAACTCGAAACCTCTAATAACGCATGCGTCCTGATTCGTAAAGACCAAAGGGTGCGATAATCACCGTCTTGTAAATATCTTCAACAGCCACTGGAATGTGATGGTAGGCCCGAACAATGTTAATTTTAGAAAATATCGTACATCCGTGAAGATGCCCACTAAAATCGTGAATGTGTGGTACTGCGCATCCATCTGGAATCGTGCTCGCATTTAAATGCCTATAATCTCCAGAAGGCCTCCAATTATTACTCTCATTTGTCTTTACAAGATGCAACGGTGATGAAACACTCGAAGAAGACGACCGAATTATACCAAGTTTCAGCATATTGTCGATGACTATACAAAAGCGTGTATCTACAAAATTTGTGAAAATCGTTTTATTGGTTTATTGGTAAGAATAATAGTGTTTGCTGGGTTTTAAATTAAATTGGAGATAAGAAAACGTTGAAAAGTGAAGAACTAATCAATTTTGTTTGTTTATTTTAGTGTACCACCTACTATGGCAAATTCGATCGTTTTCTCATTTCCTGAACAAATAGCAAATGTGTAGATACACACTTTTGCATCGTCACCGATGATATAGTCGAATTCTTCTTTTGCATCTTTAAGCTTTTCGTTATTCAATCGATGTGGTCGATTCGCTGGTAGATTACCAGTGGTGCGAATTACATGAACAATATTCTGTTTGACTTTTTTGAAAAATCAGGCTGGGTTGTAAGTTGTAACGTTGTAAGTGCGGAAAATTCAGCTAACAAATGAAAAAAATCGTTATCAACACTGTAATGCTTTGGCGTTGGAGTGTCACTTTTAGCATCAATCAAAACTTTATTCTTTAAATCGACAATCAAATTAAACTTTACTAAAAAATCTGCTCTAATTATAGGACGATTAATTTATGCAACTAAAAAAGGATCAGCGAAAATGCACATAAGACCCACATCAACTTATAAAAGTTGTATCTCATAGGTATTTATATTGGTTCCGTTAGCTGCTGAAAGTATAATGAAGAACGTAAGAAACGGGTTCCTACTGAACGGTTAATTAAAGTTCCTGAAACTTGGCAATGAAATAAGATCACAGGAATTAATATCGTAAAATAAATTTGTTAAAAGTTGAAATTATCGGAAAATAGGTTCCGGTTAACTTTCTCCTTCACCAGAATTATAGAGTGAAACTGAGAAACAATTTTATTTTCGATTTTAATTCCAGTTGTTCTGCGAATTAAAATCGGAAACTCGATACAAATTTTGCAAGTTCAATTCCATTTTTTTAATGAGTTTAATTCAAGCGATTGAAATTCTTGAAGAATATAACCTTACAATGGTTAAACTATAATCCAATTTGTAGTTGATTTGTTAGGCATATACACAGATAAATTAACATCTCGCCCTTCTTCAGCAACTACAAATTTAAGAGAAATGTAGAAATTTGTGACCGCAATAATTTTTGTCAAAAATGATTCGTGATGTGAAGTTACAGAGCATTCACAATGAAACATTTTTTACTTTTTACTTACAGGTTTGCATGAATTTCCAACTTGACGAACAAAACTGTTTGCTCGTCATGTTGGAAATTCATACAAACCTGTAAGTCAAAAGTAAAAAGTGTTTTCGCTGTTAGATTATTAAGTTATGAAATAATTCTGTTGTAAAAATTTGTTATGAAATGTATTGCAAATGTGACTAAAAATTAGTATTACACATGTTTTCCAACTTTATTGCATTTATAGATAAATTTAGATAATATGTCATGGGATATAATATCAATATTTTATAAATAATATTTCAATTTGATTCAAATACAGTTCAAATTTCTCTCTAATTTGAAGAAGATAGCTTTAAAAATTGATTCAAATTTGTTACAGATTTTATTTTATGTCGAAGATATAAAAATAATAACAATATTTTACTTAAATAACATTCCTTGAAATACAACTAAGCGGTTTAATTTATTTCTAATACTAATGCCCGATTTCACAAAAAAACAGGCAATCTCCAGTTAATAATTATTTCATCTCTTTCTTCTTTTAAAAAATTGCGATTTATTTCATAATACAAATTCAACGCATGCTAATTCTTTTTTCTTTTTTACATGAAAATTTTAACTGGAGAGCTAAATATTTACCTGCCCAATTTCGTCCAGCTAAATAATTAGCTGAAGGCTAAATATTTCTATGTAAAAAAAAACTATAATCAACTTGCATTGAATTTTTATTGTGAAACAAAAGGCAATTGCATAAAAGAAGAAAGGGTGGAAATATTATTTAACTATAGATTGGCTAATTTTTTGTGAAACCGAGCATTAGAGATTTTTTTGTATTACTGCAATTGTAAAAAAAACGATATCCAAATATTTTTTAATTATACATTTTAAAAGTATGTAAATTATAGTGCTCGTGATATCGAAACTCATTAAACAAATTTCGACTTAACAATTTTTTTTGAGCATTAATAATAATTTTATTAGATACGGATTGTTTCACCACAGATAATTGAATATTGTCATTTTGATTTATGTATTGACGAATTTCTTTTTCGGTAGTGCTACAAATTAGTACAGTATCTTTACTAGGAACTGCTAAACCTCCCCTATTTTTTTGAGCTATAAGTGAACTAACTGAACTGTTGCCTTCGACATAATTAATGCACTTTGTTTAACCTGAAAACTTTGTATCCAGCCACATATTCTACAACGTTCTCAACAAATTCCGAAAATCTGAATTTTGAAATAATTCGGAATTTTTAGGTAGAAAGAAAATTTTTTCGTCTCTAAGAACATCGTAATATCCGTAATTGCTCGTATTAGAATTTTGATGAAGCGGTTGAAGTAAAATATTTTTGACAGTTGTCAAATTTATCGCATTTATAGGATTTATTATGCTTAATTCTCTAAAGGTAAATAACTCCCTAAATCTGATTCTGCAATTTGTGTATGAACCAAGGATCTTTTCACCGCCCCGGTGGCACAGTGGTTAGCATGCTTGCTTTAAGCTCCGGAGGTCCCGGGTTCGATTCCCGGCGGGTGATGAAAAAATCACGGCTGGTTTAATGTAGGATCAATGAATTTATCAATCATTATCCGTTAAAAATATGATAACGAAACTTCATTCTGAAGCGGCCAAATCCCTCTATGGGATGTAGCGCCAGCGAAAAAAAAAAAAAAAAAAAAAGGATCTTTTGTAAGCTGCAATTAATTGTCGTACTGGGGGATTATTATTAGAGCCTAAACGGGCCCTAATACTCTCAAAGAAAAGTTCAAGGTGGTCTTGATTTAGTTTGTAGAATGGTACGACCTTTAGAAATTTAGTTTGAACGAATTTTTCAAATATAAAATTAACGCTTTTTAAAGTTAGAATCATACCAACAAAACCATTTTTCCGGGGTACATAACAACAGGCTGATAATTACTTGGTGGCATAATCTTAAGCGATTCTAAAAAGTTTGTAGCGGAATCAACAAATATCAGAATTTGCTCCATATTCGCCGCATAAATAGGCTGTTTGATTCCTCTTTGAGACATATTTCGAGAATTTAGAACATCAAAGGCATTTTTACCGTACCGTCGCTAGGCATTCTTGGAATTGCGGTAGATTTAGCTGATTTCTACAAAACTCGAGAGCATTCGCAACAAACAAACATGGGCCTTTCGCAATTTATTTTCTAAATGTAGCTGCTCAGTATCTTATAGATGTAATAAAAATTCGAAATATTGCCACAATATCTCTTCGCCGTTGTCATCTAATAGATTTGGCAAGGCAACCAAAGATTCAGTAAAATACTCATCATTGTACATAAACACCGGATTTAAATAATCTAATTCTGTATAATTCCACAGAATATATATAAACAGAACAATATCTTCTATAGCGCTTTAGTCCTAAGCTGGTGAACAAATATTTTCGTTATTGTTTTTTTCGACTGATTTTGATTTAGAAAAGATAGAAAAATCATTTTATATGCAATCAATGAAACAAAAAAAAAATTACAAAAATGTTTGTACCCACCTCTTTCTATTGATACATAAAAACCAGTACAATTTTAAAACGAAAGAGAAATCTTTACACTTTATAATGTGCTTAAAAGAGATAGACATTCGTGAATAATTTTTGATTTTGGTCTAGTTAGCTTTGCGAAACTTTAAAATCAAATCAACAAATAAACAAAGGACCAATACAAATAAATTAGAAATGCTACACAAACTCATACACAACCTTATGGGAATTACAAGTTTTCTTTTTGTTATTTCTTTGATATGATTTTAAAGTTTCGCAAAGCTAACTAGACCAAAATCAAAAATTATTCACGAATGTCTATCTCTTTTAAGCACATTATAAAGTGTAAAGATTTCTCTTTCGTTTTAAAATTGTACTGGTTTTTATGTATCAATAGAAAGAGGTGGGTACAAACATTTTTGTAATTTTTTTTTGTTTCATTGATTCCATATAAAATGATTTTTCTATCTTTTCTAAATCAAAATCAGTCGAAAAAACAATAACGAAAATATTTGTTCACCAGCTTAGGACTAAAGCGCTATAGAAGATATTGTTCTGTTTATATATATTCTGTGATAATTCCTTATATTTTTATTACATCCTACTGAATTTGCTAGGAAACAATTTACTGGACATCCATCGAATGTAGAAAGAATAGTTTCTAATATGAAGAAAAAACGGATTAGTTCAAGAAAATTTGTACATATATCATTTTTCAGCTAAACAAAATTTTTCTCACCACAAAGTTTACGTTTCACAATTTGAAATTCTTCTAAAATATTAAAATACTCTTTATTTATTTAATATGAGAAAACGAATTTCTTGATGCAAGAAAATGTGATTACTTAGAGATAAATGGCTTTTCTTCATGGTTAATTCTTATTTGTTTAGTTTAACAAAATCGGTTTGTTTGTAGAAACCGATTCTTTTGATTGAAACCGAGAAATTTTTATCGTGAGAAATCTCGTTTTTTAATTTAAGTAGCATTTTCTGTGTCAGATATTTTCTGACTGGAAAACACATATTTTCTTGAGTAGAGTAAACATTTACCAAGCTATTGTTTGGATTTTCTTGTAAGCTTCCGTTTATTTCTTATAAGAAATTTGCTATTTCTTGACTATAGAAAACAATTTATAAATCTATTGTTTGGGTTTTCTTGTATACGTACGTTTTCTTCTTCCAGGGAACTTCCTTTCCTTCTTCTACTTTCTTGTATGTATTCATAGGTTTCCTTCTTTCCAGGGAATATTCTTTACTAGAGAAACACTTTTTGTGATAAAGCATTTTTTCAGATGCGGTTATAAAAAAAATTTAAGTTTGTTCACTTTTAACAAAAGAATAGTTTTACAAAATCACACTTTTAATAAAATCACAAAACTTTTTTACGTTCTTCACTGTTGAAGGTTCGCGATAGAATGATTCTTTTTTGGTGCGAACATTTTTGTTATTTTATTTAATACATTCGGAATTATATACATCGATCTTTCAAGATTTTAGGATTCTTATTTCTAATACCTTAGGGTAGTATTGCTAACATTTATGTAACCCCTATTTCTAACTGTCGCTTATTTTGGCATATAATAATATTATGTTTACTTTTTCTATTTTGAACATGTTTACTTTTGCTTACAGCGGTTATGAAAATTATAATTGAATCGGTCTATGCGAAAAGGTCACATCGACTTTTTTTCAGAAATACCGCTTTTCTTTATACTACACTCCTAATGAATAAACAGACATTTTTAGTGCAAACGGGAAAACCCACAACTGTTGTTGGTTTTCCCGATTGCACTAGAAATGTCAGTTTATTTATTAGGAGTGTAGTATAAAGAAAAGCGGTATTTCTGAAAAAAAGTAGATGTGACCTTTTCGCATAGACCGATTCAATTATAAGTAAGTAAAGTTAAAAATTGTAAAGATAAATTAATAATAATAATAAAGAATACATACATATGTATTATGTATGCACAGCACATAAATAATTAAACTTAAAACTAAAAGCACCAAGAGTGAGAGGTGTTATGTTTCTTGCCTATCCTCTATGCATTCCATCTCTGGTTTTCCAGAAGCTATCTAAAGACAATGCAGTTAAATCCCGCGTACTTAGGTAATGCTCCGGAGCCGACTGTTCTCCTAGTTTCAATTTCAGAGTGTTTGTATGATTTTCTAATCTTACCAAACATTTATTTAGAACCTCTTGGAGATACTTATTGATCTCTATAATACCTGCGCTATCGTAAATCTCCCTTTACCTCTGATTTACAGCATTTGCCAGCTTCCTCATGATATTTGGTAAGCCTATCTATTTCAGTTTCCAGCTTTTTTGCTGCTAGCTTCGGGCACATGGAACTACTGAATATCATTGTGTCGTCAGCATACATCAATGTTTCTGTATCGGCCTCCCGACAGACCGGCTGATCATTTATAAATATGTTGTATAGTGGTGGCCCTAGTCTTGTACCCTGTGGCACGCCCCTATTAATCCTAATGGGTGGTGAAAACGAATCCTTTATTTTGATAGTAGCTGCCGGTCATTCAGTAAACTATTGATTAATTTAATTAAACAAGGGTCCAGATTTTTTTCTCTTTGTAAAGCAAAGATCGCAGACACTATTGATCTCCATAATGATCAACTTAATGTACTTAGCAATTTCAATATTGGTAAGATTTCTTTCCCTGTCTAAATGGATTTGATCTAACTTCTGAGAAGCAATATTATAAAAATACTCCCAATCAATGTTTCGATAATCCACAAAACTACCGGGTGGTTTTGACAATAATTTTAGGCAATCCGAAAGTTTAATATTGACTTCAATTGCCATATGATCTGAGAAGCTAACTATATTCTTGATTACAAAATTTTTATTATGAGCATAGTCCACTATCAAGTTACTTGAGATCAAAATATGATCCAAAAATGAACCAAATCTTGGGATGATGGCTGATGTGGCACTATGTGGGTCAATTGCGATATTGAGTTGATTAACCAGTATCTGAGAGCCCGCTCCGTTATATTGTCGGATGTATCCCAGTCAGTACATCTGGCATTAAAATCCCCTCCAATACTGCATGATTCGTATTTTTCATTCGTGTTAATTATTATGTCTAGGTCTCTATTTAGTTAATTGAAATTTGTTGCGGAGGGAACATAAATTGATATTACTAGTATTAATCCTGTCTCTAAACTGATTTCTACTGCGGTTGTTTCGATACTATTAATATTTTTAATTTCTATTTTTGACATTTTAAACTTACATTTAGTGATTATAGCAGTGCCCTAGTACTTTGTACTTTCTCTGTTCCAATAATATTGTAATTTGGAAATTGAATTTTATTCTTATTACTTATTAGCGTTTCTTGAATAAGTAATATGTCGGGCTTATATTTTCGCAACAATTTATCCAACTCGACACGTCTCGCACAATTATACACGGAGTGACAATTTAATGAAATTATTTTTAAGTTTTTTACTTCAAACATATATTGAACATAAAAGAGATAAGAGCCGACTGTTTCTCTGTTTTATCACCCAATTTTTTATACTAGGTGTGACTTTCTATGTTGTTTGTTTTAGGAAGTTGAATACTTTTTTATATGTGTCTGTATCTTCGCATCTAATGATATTATTGTGATTTTTCGGCATTTTGACGGTGAATTTCTTAGCTCCATCCTCTTTAAGAGCCTGAGTCATCTCGTAAATTTTAACGTTGGGTACCATAATTGGCGGTATTCTTCCTTTATTTAAACTTTTCGGTTGTGCTGGAGTATTATTGTTCTCTATTCTTTTTTCTCTTGTTTTCACGTTGCTACTCTCAGTAACAACATTCGAACGGTAATTATTACGCCGAGAATCGATGTCATCGAATTTTTTTTGTAGTGTCGGATTTTTCGAGATGAATTCAGATTGCTCCTTATCGCTCACTTTCATCATAGGTATTAACTCCGAGAATCTGTTATCACCCAGGCTGATTTACGTAATCGTTAGTTCTCGCTTTTTTTGAGGCTTCGACTTCGTGGTCGGGGTCCACTCTTTTCCTGTTAACGTGAGGTTCTAACGATTCCTCTTCCACCACTGTCATGGACGATTCTTCATCACTGGTATCACTACGTGTCTTTTATAACACTCGTTTTCCACATAGTTTGTTTTTATAGTGCGTATCGCAGTACACTCGAATATCTTTTTGACACTTATATACAGGAAATTTATTTATCCTTTTTTATATTGATCAGATTTTCTCCCCTACTGTGGCTCGATATTTTTAATCGGTGCTGTTTCTTATTTAAATGGCATACACTGACCCTTTATTTTTATTTTTAGGCGCTTTTAATTCGCCGGGTATTTGATTTTCTCGGATTTTTTGGATTTTGTGATTTTATTTTGATTTTTCAGGAAAAAAAAACAAACGTGCATCGACGTTAAAGTCTAAGGCGACTCAATTATAACAATTTAACGATAATTATAACAATTTAACGATAATTTTCTTGTCTCAAAAAAGGCTTACTAAGTTGAAATATTTTGTTGTTTTGTTATAAGAAATAAGTTTTTCATATTATGAAATAATTTCTTGTATTTAAAATATTCTCTCAGATTAAGAAATTTTTGCTCAAATGAAAAATGCGATTTTTAAATAAGATCGTTTAGAGAAGAAAATGTTTTCTTGTCCTGAGAAACGTAAAATAATAGTTTTCTTGTTAAGAGAATTTATTAAGGAATAGTTTCTTCAATTGAAGATTTTTTCTTAGTTCAAGAGTAACATAGAAAAATTGGTTGTTTCGAAGAGAGACTAAACTGTTCCTGGTTGTGCCACCTAATTAAAAATAATATAAATTATTCGGAATGCTGTACTATATTTTCCAAATTCTGACTATTATACCGGCAATTAAATTTCTAGACACCCAACTTAGGTGTGTATTGTAACCCAATTATTTCAGCTATAAAAAAAACAAAGTTAGCAGAATGTGTACAAAACGGCCTAATCTCTCATTGCATACAGTACTCTCCGTAAATGTTTGCAAACCATAAATAATTAAATTTAAATAGAAAAATAAAAATGTTTTTACGAAATTTATTTATTTATTTCAATGAAATGGGTGATTTCAAGAAAATTAGATAATACCTATATATTTTGAAAAAATGTTCTATTTCTAGATTTAAGAAAAATTCAATTTTATCATTAACATTTCAATATTTTCTTGAATAAAATGACCAATTCCAAGAAAATTAGACAATATATTTAGTTTGGATAAAAGAGACAATTTGTAATTGCAAGAAAAATTGGAAACAAAACAATCATATTTTTCTCCATTCTTTGTTTTTTTCGATTTTTAAATCAAGAATTTTGAGCAGATATAGATGCAAGAAACTAAATCTCAAATTACAATTAAGCAACAAATTTTAATTCAAGAATTTTTGTATCATTTCAAGAAACACAAATCTTACATGAAGAAAAAGTCGAAAGAATTAGGGTAATTAGCTTTTAAATGAAGAAAAAGAACATTTTCTTCAATTAGAAATTCGTTTTCTTCGTGATAACAACTCTAGTTTTTTCCGTGTATATTATTAAATATTGTTCAAGTGATTTGTATATAATTATCTATAGGCAATAGATATCGGTTGAACTTTCTGGCCAAACAGAACGACGTTGATAATCTTAAAATTGAAAAGGGTCAAACTGACACGGTATATCAACCTGTGTCGCTGTGCGCAGGCGAATAAGAAAAATAATTTCAAAGAAAAGTCAATGATTTAGTCTAACGGCATTAGTATAAGTGAGAAAATTTGGTGTTTAATAGCATAATTAGTCATCAATTTGGTTTAGTCAAACAAATTGGTATCAGGCACACAACTCCAAAAATGAATGTTGGAAAATAATAAATTCGCAATATAAACTAATTAAACTGGTAGTAAAACCATTAAAAATATACCACATTTACGTGAAACCGAATGTTTCAAGAAATGAGTACATATTATGATAATTATCATAATAATAATAGGGTCTTAGCATAGATAATCGGATCAAAATATTTAATTACAAAAATAACCAGTTTATCTACCTAGTGGTGGTGTTTGTACATTTAATTACACAACAATGAATATGTAAAACACAAAAACCATAGTAACAGTTATAATTTTCCAAAGCCTTCTTCGCACCAAGAAACGAAAATCCAATTATTATTACATATCAATAAAATTTATTGTGTAATTATTCCGTTGTATTTCCATTTGGTTCCAACCACTGTTTTTCATTTGACGTCACCCGACAAAATCCATCATACAATGTTATATACATACATATTTTCTTTTCTTTTCATTTTTTTTTATATACATTAATGAAAATATTGTAAATTTCATTGAACTTGTGTGTGAAAAACAATAATGATTTTTATTGTTCTAAAGTGATATTTGCGTTTTCGCTTTGAAGTACAAATTTTACGTATTTATGTATAGTAAATATAAATAGGAAATTCACACAAGGAAGTTGTTAAGAAAATTATGGAAATTATAATTAATTTAATGTTGATGATGAATATTATTAATCATGGATTTTTTTTTTTTTTTTATGTGAAAAGAGATGACTAGAAAAAATGTTTTATTTGTAATTTTTTTATTGTTTATTTATTTTGTCAATTAAATTTTTCATTCAAGAGAAATTTTGAATTTTTTTTTTTTTGGATAGTGGATTTGTTTTGTTCTAAAAAAATTTCACGTCTGCGTACTTATGCCTCTCCGCCAAAAAACAACAAAAAAACACAGAAAACAAAAATATTATAACGAATGAAAACTAAAAATAATAAGGAAAAATCACCATACACTGTAGTAGCATGGAAAGAAAATGTTGAGCCGATTTGTTGTTGTTGCTCGTGTTTCAAGAAAATTGTGAATGACAGAAAATTAATTTACCATCATTGTTCATCATGCCACAGAATCTATCTTCTTTTATTTTATTTTTCTACTTTTCTACCTTGGAGGAGTTAGAAAATCAAAAAAAAAAAAAAAAAAAAAAATTCCGTTTCGCTTAAGAGTATTTTGGTTTTTGATTCTCTCACGCTCTTCTAAATTTTTCTTTTAACTCGCTCCGGTAGTTTTTGAATACGTACTGAGCATTTTTGTTTCAGTGCACATTTTTCGCTTGCTGAGTTATATTGTGATTAATTTTTACTAGTGAAAAATTATAAATTAAAATTCACTTTAACAATAAAATAAATAAATTTCAAATTTATTTTCTCTCTGTCTCGCAAATTAAATTAATAATTTTTAAAATCCTTTTTACTCAATAATTAATAATAATAAAAAAAAATGTTTTATTTGAATTTCCGTGTATTATACGACTAGTAGTGGTTTTTCCTCATTACTTAAATTATATTGATTACAATATTTATTATTATTATAATGTGTATATGATTTTAATGTTTAAACAAAAGAAAATTTTGGAATACAACATAAAGTGGAATCAATAATATTGTGTTTAAAAAAAAAAAAAAAAAGTTTAAAAAAATATAAAACAAAAGCAAAATGAAAGGAAAACAAAGAATGAAAATATAAAAAGAAAAGTGGAATAAAAGTGTTTGTTTCCTTGTTAAAAAAAAAAAAAATTTGTATAATTGTTAAAACAAAAAATAAAAAATGTAAATAATTACAAAAAAAAAAAATTTAAACAAAACAAAAGGAAAAATAATATTTTTGTTTGTTGAATGGTAATTCAAAACTTCAATTTTTTCTGTTATTTTTGGGTTTCGGCGAGGAACCCAAATATATTAAATTTTAATATTAGAATAATAATGATAAATTATTATTTTTTGTTTTTATATTCTATTTTGTGATACAAATATACGCGTTCACCACATACTAAACTACATACTCTACTTAAGTTTTTTTTATGTTACAATGAATTAACCACAAACCATTATATGTCGTAAAATTCAAACATTGAAATTAAATTAGAACCAAACAAAAAAATCTATTTTTGGCGTTTTTTTTATGATACATATTTAATATCCTTCTGTTCAGTATTTGGCCTTTTCAAGATGTGCACAATAAAATAACAAAAAACTTTTAAAACTTTTTCTAACCATATTCAGCTTACGAGTCAATATTGTTGTATGTATATTTAAGCTTAAAAGTAAAACGCTAGTGGTAAAGTTTAAATGAGGAACTTTATTGTATGTAATATGCATAAATAGCGTGAAAAAGTCTCAATTACAATAGAAACCATCTTAATTCTTAACAAAATACAGGCCTTCTTGAAATTGACATGTTACGTTGTAGTTGTTGAATTTGCTGTATTATTGAATTTTTAATGCTTTGATGAATTTTTATTACCGGCATTATGTGCTACCGGCATTTTGTGTCTATTGGGAATGGTGTTATTTTTATATTAAAGTTTAGCCTCTAGATATAATTTGATCAATTATAACGATTGGTCGATAAAAAAAAAATGTAATGCTTTTTTTCATAAATCATTATAGCCCGGAGGTTAATTTTAATTATTTTTTATATCGAATAATTATTTTGGTAATTACTTATTAAATATATACCGAGAAAAAATTAAATTATGCCTTTTGGGTAGCCGATCTTAGCTTCTACTACATACATACATTCTTAATGCTTTTTTCCCCTATTAAAAGAAAATATGTTTAATATCTTGTTGTTGTTGATTGATTTTAAAACAGAAGATAAAGATACAACTAAGTTGTTGAAATGAAAATATAATATTCAAAAAGAAATTAGGGTAGTTAGTACCTACGTATGTCGTGTTTAGATAATCGATTTTTTAGTGTGAAGGTTCAGTGTGTTGATTCGAGCATTAATTTGATGATGTTTTTGTTGATTTTGATGTTTCGTGTTTAAGTTAAATATTTCTTGTTCAATTACAAAGTTTTTTTTTTTTTTGCGAAAAAGTAGATTAAAGCTTAAATATGTAGGCTTTCTTGTTTGTATATTATTTTTAGCGGAAATTTATACTGGACGAGGATTATTAAATAGCTATATAAAGCTTTTTCAAAATTCAACTTATTTATTTAATTAAATTTATTAAATTGTAAATCCTATGAAAATATAGTATCAGATCGAAACACGAATTCTTGTGAAATTGATATTTGAAATACAAAGCATTCGTTCGTAGAATTTATTTCATTTATATTTTGGAACAGATGAATATGTTTTATGTATATCTACGCATAAGTATGTATACAAAAAAAGTTTCATTAAGTGATGGTAATTTGAATTTTTGTGTGCAATCAAATCTGAAGTGATTAAAATTATTTTCAAATAAAAGTTAAATTGTAGTTAAAAATGTTCTCGTTAACATGTTTCTCGAAAATTAGGTTATTTGTGTAAATCGAACAAATTAGGCGACATACGGATATATCAACCTGAGATGCTAAAAAAATCACTTGAAACGTTGGTTACATTGGCGGAGGTTGGATTAGTTGGGTATGGAAAATACAAAAATACAAGGCATCTTTACCAGTCCACAACAGGTCCGTCGCTAGACTTTTTTTACGACGGGCAAGATTTTCTGAACTCTGTTGGCACGCAGAATCCGTTGTGGTTGGGTTTTAAAATTAAAATGAACCTTTTCTAGAATTTCCACTACTAGTAACATATTTTCAGGTCAGGATGCATTTTGTCAAATTGGATCGTGACATAATGAATTTCGTGGAAATATCTATTTTAGTAAAACAACAAACTCAGTTTCTGAATAATTGGAGCGAATAAAAACGCTTTAACCGGCAGCGTTAAAGGATGAAATGAAAAATGTATTTATTAGAGCGCATATTTTCTTGTGAATTAGAGAATGGAAAAATATTATCATTTTAGGTTGCCGGTGGTTCGTCACAAATATTTGGGACTTTTTCTTGATTTTTTTTATTCTAATGTGAGGATTGACCAAAACTCGCTTCAATAAAAGGAATTGCAATAATCCAACCGGTAGCTCGTGAGCTTTTGGGAGCATGTAAAGTAATTTAAAGCCACCTGCGAACAATTTTTTTTTGAATCTCAAGCATTATTACATCCAAATTCAGGATCTTTAATTGATTCATTAGAAATTCTAAACATATTGGACTAGATACTCGGTACTCAAGCAAGCAGATAAGCAGTCATTTTTTGCGAATTTGCTAGAAATGTTATACACGATAATTTAGCAACCCAATTTGTTGCTGAATTTCAAAAAATGGGGTGCTCGATATTTTTTCTTGGTTAGCAAGCAAGCAACTTGTAGAAATTTGGCAACTGTTCTAATGTCTACGCAATCTATTGTGCAGATTATTATTGAAAATAAATATTACTTGTATTTTTAAAATCAAATTAAAAAAAACTTTGAATTTATGAAATAATTAATGGGAGCTGTGAAGGAATAGTATTTTTGTATCTGGGAAAATATTTTTAGATCGGGAAAATCGTTTTGAATGTGACGATCAGATTTTTTTAAACGGTATCGTTTCACAAAGGAAATCGTTTCGTAATTTCGTATTCATATTTAAATAATCGTTCAATAAAATAAATATCGAGCATCTAGCCCAATATCTGGTCTAAAATTTACTGTCAGGTAATGATTTGATTAGTAATTTCTAAGTTAGAAAAATTTTGCTCTATATAGTGGATGTATTTACATATATTGTAAATTGCAGTTTTTCATCTGGTATTTTACCTCCTAACCCTTATGTCTATGGTGGGTTACCCGGGTAACCTTTTCGACTTTAATCGATAAAATTTCTATTTTATCATTGGAATTTTGGCTCTAAGATCCAGGAATGCCAAAATCATTTAAAAGTAAACATATTTTGATTTTAAAAGTAATCGTCCCTATTTTGGTACTTCAAATGTTTAACGTTTTACAAATTACACCTTTAAATCAATTCGGGTTACCCGGGTAACCTTACGCAAAATAGAAGAAAATGGAATTTTTATTTCTTATACAAATGAAAAATCGGTTGTAAAATTCATTAACATTTCATTTTACATATTTAAAAAATCAAGATAATAAAAATTTTAATTAAAAGAAAACCAAAAATACGTTTATTCGGAACAAGCAAGACACACATTTCGTTGTAAGAGATGGGAAAATTGCACATCGTACAGCATTTTCGAGTTTTCTCTTGAGTGTTGACTGTTGAGTTTTTGCAGATAATACAACCTCCTACTACTGCAATTCATCCCGAAGCATCCCTTGGAGGGCTTGGCTTTCCAGCCGCTGATTAGAAATTGGTTTACCTAACATTCACTCTATCCCCGATTATGTTGAAAATTCTCTGATACAATTTGTAGTGCTTGATCTACTGTAATTAGAGGGCATCGCCAACTATATTCCACGGTCTTGTGGAAAAATCTTCGTCTGTGGATTACGGCCTGAGATTGAGAATTATTTTCCCGGCAAATTATATTGGCAGCTAATGCTGCAATGGCAACTGTATTGAAAAAAAACCTATGGGCTATCTTTGAGTTTTCCTTTTCATCGTGTGATTCGATTATATCTCGTTTATTGAGTGAGCCCGACGTTGAATCACAATGGTACATCGTCGTTAAAAGTATAACGGCTTCCCTTTTTTCTAGTCACATACGAACGTAAGGTACAATTGTCTGAACTAAATCCAAATACCGATGACATCTCCTGACGCGATTTACATAGATGAAAGTATTTGTTTAGGTAAAAAAGGTTTGTTTTTTTACCGTACTAAAATTTAAAAGGCTCCATGACATCAAAAGCCGAACTAAGGGCAATGTAGTAAACATATTATCAGTCACTATATTCCTTCCAGATATGTACTTTGAATTGGTAACACAAGTCTTTCACGACTCTTTCTCCCTGGTTTACTTCTCTACCCGAAGAAGATTTGCCGGTGTAAATTTGTCCTGTAAGAGGATAAGAACTCCCTGAATTACAGGCCCACCGAACTATTATCCAGGATTTTGCGGGATTTGCTGGGATATATTGGGTAATCCGCGTTCTTCGCAGCTGCTTTGTCCTTTTCCAAACGTTCTTATCTGCTATTTACATTATCAAACAGCAAAACTTATTTTGCCAAAACCGGTTCAGTGACATGCTACCTCATAATAATCAATGATTCCGAGAGAAATAAGATAAAGAAGGACATAATTGTGTTATCCATTTGGAAACCAATGTTTGTTGAATAAGAATTTCGCGAATTCAACAAAAGTAATTTTTATTTTATTTCCACAAACACAAAATGCAAAAGCTAAAAGAATTTCAAAATCAAATATGAAAAAATAGTTAAATTTTTAAGTGATATTCGAATAAATCTGATAAGGTTACCCGGGTAACCCTTAATTGATTAACGTAAGAAAAAAGATGCATAGACACAAGATATCATCTGTATTTGGTAAAATTATTGAGAGGCCAGCATATTCCAGAATCAGCAATTTCTTGAATAAAACTAAATTTTTACATAATAACCAGTAGGTTAGAACAATTTGGATTTCGGGATGAACATTCCACCACCCATCAATTAAATAGACTGACGAACACTATCAGGAATAATTTATCCAATAAGCTTTCTACTGGGCTTCTTCTATTCGATATAGAAAAAGCATTTGATAGAGTCTGGCATAACGGTTTAATATATAAAATGATAATTTTAAATTTCCCCACCTATATTATTAAAATAATTGAAAGCTTTATTAGTAACCGCTTCTTCTTTATATCTATTGATGATAAAACATCAACATTTCGAAGTGTAATTAGCGGTGTTCCTCAAGGCGCAGTGCTGTCTCCTACACTCTACAGCATTTTCACTGCTGATATTAAATCTATTTTTAGAGTTGATTCTGATTACGCATTATATGCAGATGACACTGCAATATATACATCTTCAAGCTGTCCTGATACTATTATTAATACGCTTCGACATAATATTGGCGCACTTTTAGATTACTGCCAAAAATGGCATATTAACTTAAACTGTGAAAAAACACAAGCTATATTTTTCACTAGAAGAAGAGCAGCAAGATATCTACCTAATAATAATATATTAAAAGTCAATGATTCAGTTATTCAGTGGAGTGAAAACGTTAAATATTTAGGTATCAATCTCGATAAAAAATTAACATTTAAAAATCATGTAGACTCGGTTATTGAAAAATCACAGCGAATAATTAAGACGCTTTATTCACTAATCAATAAAAGATCAAATTTAGCTAAGAAGAGTAAACTACTATTGTATAAGTCAGTAATACGACCTACTATTACTTATGGTTTTCCGGCCTGGAGTTTCTGTGCCAATTCCCATCGCAAAAAATTACAAATAATACAAAATAAGTGCTTAGAAATTATACACGGTAAACCTCAATATTTCTCAACACGGCGCCTCCTATCATGTCTAATGTTTCATCTATTAATGATTACTTAAATCACATAAATACACATTTTGAACTCAATTGCAGACATCATACTAACTCACTTATTAGTGGTTTTCTCCCCTGAATTTAACAAATAAGCTGAACTTATTGTCAGTCTTAACAATTATTATATTAAACTAATTATATTTATCTGTTGGTATTGTCTTAGTATAAGGATTAGGTTAAGTCGCAAATATTAGGTGTTTCAATTAGTTTTTCCTAATATCGTATTTTATAATATATTTTCAAACATAAATAATAATGATATGATAAAAAAAAAAAAAAATATATAAACAGATATGTACATTAATAATATTACCATAGTTGTAAAGTTTCTGTAAACTGATCTCTATAAGAATTGTAATTCTCAAGTTGTTAACCAATAATGTAATAATGAAATAAATAAATAAAAAAAAAAAAAAATAATAATAATAACCAGTAGGATTTAGGAAATCTAGAAGTACGGAAAATGCTTTATTGGAATTTACAAATTTTCTGTATAAGAGTCTGGATCAAAGAAATTCGATTGGTGCTATTGTTGTAGATTTAGCGAAAGCATTTGATATGGTAAACCATGATCTTTTACTGCAAGAACTTTTCTATGCTGGTTTTCGTCATGTTACGTTGCAGTGGGTTCAATCATATTTGTCTGATCGATCACAAATTGTCAAAATCAATGGTGCTTTGAGTCAAGGCGTCAACATTAATGATGGTGTATCGCCAAGGGTTAGTGCTAAGTTCACTCCTATTTTTAATTTATTTAAAAGTTTGTTATAGAATAGTATGCTGGGGTGGGACCTACTATGCTAGAATTTATCCCCTTATCATAGCCCAAAAACATTAAGGACTGTATCGAAAAGAAAGTAGCCACAAAAAAAACCAATTTTAAGTATTATAAAATGATGTTTTATCATAAAGCAGACTTCTAATTAGCAGATTTTATGTTTAAAACATTTGAGAACATATTTTCTAAATACATAGCGAATTTTTAATTTGATGCCTGTACTTAGATTCTGCACAGTAGTTTTATTCATTTGTCTGGTTGCTTTGGACTAACTTTTTGAACTTTGTTAAATTTTCTGCTAGTTTACCGTTATTTTTCAAGTAACGCTTCGCAATTGCCCAATATCTTTCAATTGGTCAAAGTTCTGATGAATTTGGCGGAGTTTATTGTTTTTCCACAAAAGTGATGCAGTGGATTTTTAACAGCTCCAAATTTATTAATGGGCAGTTGCACGGTTTTAACATGCAATTTTTTGTTTTCACTTCGTTTCGGAACTTTATGTTTTTTATATGTCTTCAAGTCACGCCTTATTTTACCCGCTGGGTCATTCCTGTGCTAGTACCACCCTCATAACTCTCTGACAGACATTGATTTGTTTTTGCGAATTTCAACCACAATTTTGGCTCTAATTTGGGATTGCTGGGACCTTGTTTTCGACCGTTTTTTCGTAAATCCTTTACTGTACCATGTTCCCCAGACTTATTAATTATTTTTCTCACTGCATTTTTACATATATTTTCGCGCTTAGCTAAATTTCTAAACGAAACACCGTTTTAAATGCAAAATTTGTGCAAAATAAATTTAAGCACTTCTTCTTTAATTCGTGAAAAATCACCCGCAATATTTACCTACAAAAATCTATTCTATCTAACGGCACTTTTCCGTTACAATAGAATTAGAGCAAGGCGAAGAAAACTAAATTTTTTTGTGGATACTTTCTTTTCGATACAGTCCTTATAAGAGTTATGCATAATGTTCCTCGTTTATCTTCATCATGGCCTTTATTTCAGGAGTCGCAGATATTTCCATTAAGACATTTATATGTGTTAAAAACTATAATGACTTTTTTCATTATAATGGTTAATCAGTTAAATGTCAGTACTGGTTACAATTTGAGAAATGATCAGTGTATTCGGCTACAAATGTTTACATCAACCAATTTTCAAAATTCGTTTTCAATTTTGGCTCCTAAAATTTTCAATAACCATCAGTTGACTTGAACATTTGGGGCTCGTAAATTTTTTTATGCCAAGTGATAAATTAACATCAACTTGACTTTTTTAACAAATAAACAATACTTGAGGATTTCTAAAAATCACTTTGTCTAATAATTTGACGGAATAGAATGCTACCTGATGCTCTACAGTATTCGTTAATTGTTTATTTTACAGGTAGGTCTGATTTTCGTCAGCCGTATTCTGGTATAGATCTAATCAGATCAGCCAAATTGTTGTAGAACAGTATTCATTCTTTTTTTGGGTCCCACTCTTTATTTTGTTGATATTCTTAAAAGTGAAGTATATAAGAGATACTATTTTAGGTTTTGGTTGTGTGGAATTCTAATGTTATCTTGATCGTCTGGTGGGGTTTTTACGAATTATGTAATCACCCTCAAACCACAGGCGCAAACTGCATTTATAGGTTACACATTTCGTTACAAAACAAAAATTATTTTACTATTACATTTTTTATTTTACCCGTAACACAAGTTGCAATTAGTTCTTCTTTCTGAAGACTTTGGCATCTTTAAATACGAGTTAAGTATGTCATATCGAAGCAATATCATTTTATATTGTTTTGATATGGCATAACTCGTATTTAAAGGTTAGAAGCATATTAATACAAAATACAGAAATTCTGTATTAGCGCTAGGTCCCCATAATATCTCTACCATCGAAATTTGGCAGACAAATGGCTAGATACTCGATAGTCCGATAAGCAGATAAGCAGTATTTTTTTGCGAATTTGCTAGAAATGTTATACACGATAATTTAGCAATCCAATTTGTTTCTGAATTTCAGAAAATGGGATACTTTAACGCACTTTAACGCTTGTGCTGAATACAAAAATATATTTTACGCAAGCAAATTTTCAATTAGCAAATCCGCCATATTTGCAGAGTTGCGAATTGCTAGAGTATCGTGTATCTGGCCCATAATTACACCAACACATAAAATTAAGTTTAATAGAAAATTTTGAAATAGAAAGAAGGAAACGAATTTTAAAGATTTACAATAAATCCAATCCAGTATTACATTTAAGTATAGGTCTGTGGGTAATGTAAGGTCATCCTAGGTGAACTTTATACCAATTTTTAATGCCTATAAAACAGTTTGAAAATAAATTCTGGCGACGTAATTTTAACGCACGGGGGAATTAAATTTATTCACTGTGCAAGTTGTATTAGCGAATTTTACTAATAGAACCAAATTCTCTTCTTCAAATTCATAACAAAACTCTACTCTGTTCCTGTTTAAGCTAATTTACCTTTAATTTTGAATTTTGCTTAATTAATTCGTGAAGTTTCTAATATGCCACCGGTACTAAAACTATTTTTAATGTGTTTTACAAACAACCCTTAGAATTATATTAGTATTTACGAGCATTTCTGTGCCCACAAGGCATAACAGCTTAAGGCAAATTTTATAATTTTTCTAGAGAGTTAGAAAAAGTTGAATCATAAAATTATTTTACTTATGTCAACTTAATCTATTATTGTTTGCGACTATTGTCTTTTGGTCACAAGGTGTTACAACTCACGTTAAATTTAGTAAAGTTACAGGCGAGATAGAATCGGATTAATAATAAAAAAAAAATTACGGGAAACGAAGGATATATTTTAAAATATTCTGGAAAATGTAGGTTTAATTTTAAAGTTAGAATGAAATCACCATTTTTCAGAATATTTTAAAATTAAATATTCCTTCTCCAGGAAAATTGAAGAGTGAAATAAGTCTTCAAAATAATTTTTGAGATGTTATTTTATATCCGATATTTGGAGAATACTTTCATGAAATAAGACCCAAACTCAGCATATGAAGTTTTCAATTTCTTTATATTGGGACCTAATTAATTAGTGGTTTGGGGAGTTATTTCCTGCAGCCAAGAAAATCATCTAGTGTTTATTAGACAAATATTGGGCATATACTCGATAATTTAGCAATACCCAAATTGGTTTGCCGCCTCCGTGGCACAGTTGTTGGCATACTTGCTTTAAGCTCCGGAGGTCCCGGCTGATCAATGTAGGATCAATGAGTTAATCACACATGGATAATGTTAAAAAAAATTATTACTAAACTTCATCATCGGGCGGAGTTATTTACAATAAAATTGTTTGGGTAAAAAATGACTACTTATAGAACAAAAATAGGGAATTATAATGAGGATTTATTTGAGTATGTACGATTGAATAACACCAATCGAATACCCGATCCACTTCAGTAACTCAATTATTTAAATAACTTATTTATCTGAATAGTAACTCAAATGTAATTTAGTTAATTCACCCCATACGCCTTATGATTAAATATAATCAGAATCACAATAGAATAACATATAATATAGTGTTTTCAAAACGTTTATGATTGATGATAGATAACTTTTCTGTACGGAGTTTAGTTGGTGTGAAGAATCGAAGGTGTCCCGCCGCATAGTCCGCTAATATGCAATAAAACTAAATCGAACGCAAAATTAGACATTAAATAACAATTGTGGCTACTTTAAATCGGCTTCAAAATTTTGCTTATTTGCAAGCTGCACATTTCGAGGTTATTTTTGAATTCCAGCAATAAATCTGCTATAACTTAAAATATCGAGTATACAATTTCACGCAATTTTGCAGAAATTGCTTGCTCATCAATGTCCTCTTCCGAATACTGATCCAGGGGAGATGTTTCCTGTCTCGTTTTTTAAAATGAAATAATGTCACGCGGATTTAATTCATATTGAAAAATAATTAAATTAACACGGAATAAATTCAAATTTATCGGTGAAATTAATTCATTATCAACCGATAAATATTAATTTATTCCACCACAAAAATTAGACGGTTGAAATACAAATATTGCAATCGAAAGTGAAAACGTCTTGAAATGAACTTGAATTGAAATGCCATACATACTAAAAAGGTTATTAGATTACAAAAGATTGAAATGAATTTAATGTCTTCAAATCAAATTTAAAAATTTCACTTACTTTGAAAGGTATGAAAAGGTACTAGAAAACATATTGGATTACAAAGATTGAAATAAATTAAACTTCTTGAAATGACAGTCAAATGTTGTACATACTTTACACCTTCATGGAAAAGTACTTTGTACTGACTACAAAAGACTGAAATATTATAACTTATTATTGTGAAACTAGTATAAATAAGTTAAACAAATAACAGGTTATTTTCAGGTTTTTCATTGCGAATTTAGTTCATAATTAAAAATTAATACTTCTTATACTTTCTGCCGTAGGCACTTGGCGAAACACACTTAATACACACATTTTTAAAATTTTTTAAAAACACTTGTTAAATATTTCGCAAAATTACAAAAGGTTTAAAAAATCACTCGATCGATTTCGGCTTATTAGGCCATCATCAGGAGTATCTACTAAACTGTAAGACAGTTTAGTAGATACTCCTGATGATGGCCTAATAAGCCGAAATCGATCGAGTGATTTTTTAAACCTTTTGTAATTTTGCGAAATATTTAACAAGTGTTTTTAAAAAATTTTAAAAATGTGTGTAAAAATTAATTAATTTCGCGCGGATTTAATTCAGATTTTAAAAAATTTATTTCGCGGAGTTAATTCATAATTAAAAGAGAATTAATTGCGCGTCGAAAATGGTGTGAAATATTTATTCGATAACGTTTTTTCTTTGGATATTGTTCTGGTTTTTTGGTTATTTTTTAGTTTCTTTGAAATTGCATTATTTCATTATTAGGAAATATTTTAAATGCATTATGTCAAATGAAGGATTGTCAAATGGTTTTAATATATTCATGCTAAAATAAAATTTAATTCGATTCAAATAAATTTAAGCATGTATACATAAGATGATTTAGTTAATTTTGTTTGTCAATCAAGAATATAACGAGAAATATTTGTAACATGATAACAAGCCATTTCCCAAATTGTAAACTACGAATACCCATATTCTAAAATGCATTCATCGCCCAAAAATGATCATTTGTATAAAGTAAGGGAAATGGGAATCAAAATGTGTAGTTTATTAATCCAAAGAATCATGATCTAGATTCTTTGAAATGACCATTTTTAAAACCAACTGTTAGAATTGCTTTTTAGTGACTAAATCTAAAATATTTTAATATGAAGCCACAAAAATATGGGCAAATAGGCAATAAGTAAGACGGGCACGTTAAATCATTTAAAAATGCATGATATTTTCTTATGTGGCTGGGATATTAAACAAAATGCCATTACCCCATATCAGTTGGGATATATCATGCCCTAAAATTGTTTTAGGTGCTTTTAACCATATTAATATATTTTTTGTTTATACCGACTCAGTTAACCCGGGTGTTAAAATAAAAAGTACTCGACTACCTGGGTACTTTGAAATTCGAATAATATGGATACCCTAGTTATGATAGTTTTATTGAAGTTTACTCATATTAAAAGTAACTTTTTGAAAAATTGTTGTTGCATATACATGCATACTACCATTATACAAAAAACCGCGTTCATCAGTTTAGGGTTAAATTTTTAAAAATGTTTAAATCAATATTCTCTAAAAGTTATATATTGGGGTTGACCATTTTGCTTCTCATCGTCTCAATTAGTTGAGTAAATTCATATACATTATGTACTTTATTTCTACAAATTTACCGATACCTCTTATGTGTTCTTTAAACGACAATCTCGAATATTCAATGTATAAAGCTGGACAGTCTGAACAAGTCAACTTATTCCAGTTTCTAATAATTGGTTGATTTTTGTAATTCTAATTTCAAATTGTGCTGAGTTTTGTATGCAATCTTGTATCCAAAGTTTCGAAATATTTTTTGTATATTATGACTATTTTGTTCATCTATTGTAAGTGATTAGATGATAAGATTTTCGAATATGAAGTAATTTCCCCATGTTTTTAACATCAGAAATTTTTAAATGTTTCAGTTCTTGCTTCCAACAGGCACTACTAAGTCTGATCCTGTTGGCTGGCTTCCACTTACGTATTTTTCTCTTGACAAT
Source organism: Tipula helvola (assembly GCA_963556165.1). Classification (NCBI taxonomy): domain Eukaryota; kingdom Metazoa; phylum Arthropoda; class Insecta; order Diptera; family Tipulidae; genus Tipula; species Tipula helvola. The sequence goes on from OY744482.1 coordinate 282,879,277, forward strand.
TTTTGGTACAGTTGGCAAAACACAAAAATTGTTTTGAGCATGCGCATTGTAATTTTGTCAAGAGGAAAAGATCAGGGGGTCGATTATGTAAGCATTACGAGTTTCGAGTTTCTCGAAATTGCGACAAAATGCGTTTGTGTAAAGCTTTACGAGTTCTCGTAATTGCGACTTGTTGCTGTTGTTTCACTCGTACAGATTTTTATGTACGACAGACAACTCGTAATGATTGAAAAAAATCAAAATTTGCATAACAACCACAGTACTGTGTATAACAACAACCAAATTGTATGCCGAAAATGACGCTATCGGGCAGCACTTTTGTTTAAAAAACCTGTTTCTCGTAATTGCTTACATAATTGCGTTATGTCGCAATTACGGCACACTGAGTTTCGAGTTCTCGAAACTCGTAACTCGTAATACGAGAGATACATAATCGCATCCCAGGGGTGTTGCGATTATGTAAGCATTACGAGTTTCGAGTTTTTCGAAATTGCGATAAAATACGATTATGTGTAAAATATTACAAGTTCTGGTAATTGCGACTTGTTGTTGTTGTTGTTTTACTCGTAACACTTTTTAAGATCGACAGACAACTCGTAATGATTAAAAAGATTCTTTTTAAAAAACATTCGTCACCATTATTTTTCGAGTTCTCGAAACGAAAGAATTTTTTCTTTTATTTCATTATTTAATAATTAATTTTTTGAATTTTTTTTTCCTGCTTTTCTGCTTTTTCTCATTAAATCTAATGCATCGAGGGTTGTGTCATTTACGCAGGCTAGAGTTTTATTGGCGATATTTCCTGCTGCTAAATACGCTTTTTCAGGCTCGATTCAGATTGGTGGTAAATTTTCATAAGCATTGTGATGAATAGGGCTTCGAGGACACCTCAAAAGTAGCCACCAGGGTATAGTATTTTAACTTTTTCTCAAAAGAGGTATTTCCTTTTGGGCATCTTTGATGCAGTTAAAAACAGTACGGCCCAACTGGGTGCATTGCTTCTCCATGGCATCATACTCCTTTTCAATGGTACGTTGTAAGATAGCCATCTCTCGTGTATAGGCCTGCTGGGAAAAGACCAAGAGCCAACGTTGCGGTACAGCACCATAGGTACTGGAAAAAGAAGTAACTTTATAACCTTTATCTAATAGCGTCCATTTTTACATTTTGAGATTTGGCATAACAACGACACCCAATTAAAATATTACTGCTAGCACTACAAGGGAAAAAGATGCACAAGTTGTAAAAATACTTACGCAAACAACTTTAAACCTAGATGTCACTAAGATAAGTTATTTTCGAAACGCAGGGAAAAGCGTCGCTACATACGGCTAGTTCGCTAGTAAAAATGCAAAAGAGTGTACCTACGTTTTTAATATTTTTCAGGAAGCCTGAAAAACGAGCGAATTCGCCATAGCAGAAATACTAAAATAAACTAACAACATTGAATATTTTTTGCACTTTTGCTGTCACAAATTTAATTCAAAAGATTAGCAAACACTAATTTTCTTAGCGTTAAATCCATAAAACAATTTTAATTAATTTTGTAGATACACTTTTACGATATTTTTATTTTTTTCGTTTTTGAAGGACTAATCAAATCATATATTTAGTATTGAAACAACGTTTCTGCAATCAGCATTCTGGACCAAGGAGTACAATTATTGAATTGTTCAGTTAAACCATTGCCGTCGAAGCTTGAATTACTCTCATCAAATTTATACCGGAATTGTAACGACGAGAAACTTTCTGACGTGCATTTATTGTTTTGTAATCTGTTTATTAGTAAACGCAAAAGAAAAACACAGTAAAACTTTAAAAAGTGACCAAACTCTCTAAATTGACCACTTTTTGTCAGTTCTTGGAATATTATCTATAACATTTGTTACAAATAATTTGTAACAATTGAAGAACATTTTTCTGTCAGGCAAGACATCATTTTCAAATTATTGGACTGCTTTATTCCTTAAACTGACCACCTCCATAAAGTGACTAAAATTTCGGGAGCGCCCCGAAATCTTGCAGTGCAAAATCTTGCAAGTACAAAATCTTGCATTTTTAAAAAATCATGCAAATCAAAATCTTGCCAGCCCAAAATCTTGCAGTTACAAAATCTTGCAAGTACAAAATCTTGCAAATACAAAATCTTGCAAATACAATATCTTGCATTTAAAATTTTTTGCAGTTTTAGTATCTATACCTGTCTTTAGTATCTAACATAATATTTATTGCATATTCATAAAAGTTCAATATAATTAAAAAAAATAAAATTATAAAAATTGTGCAGATAGCGATCCGGATAACTATGCGTCAAGAAATACGGCTAGTATTAGAATTAGAATGGAAATCTCCATTTTTCAAAATATTTCAACAAAATATTCTGGATAAAGAAGATTTAATCTTCATTTTCCAGAATTTAAATTTTCGTTTCTGATTAATGAAGATTTAATATTAAAATTAAAATGGAAATCTCCATTTTCCAGAATATCTCAACATAATATTCTGGTTAAGAATATTTAATCCTGGACATTTGATTTTTGATATCTCAAGCAAAATTCTACTGTATAATTATCATTATACAGTAGAATTTTGTCAATGCGATTTATTATGCAAGATTTTGTAATGCAACATTTCGTAATGCAAGATTAAGGGGCTAACCCCAAAATTTCTGTGACTCTTGAGTGATCACTTTAGAGAAGTTTCAATATTTTATAGTACAAAAAATAGTATTTTTAATTACATAAAATTAAGTTGAAACTACTTAAATTAGTGTGAGAAATAGAAATTCGATAATTCCGGAATAATTGAAACTAAAATATGGGCCGGTATTCTAGAATACCGGAATTCCGGAATTGGATGCCCTACTCATAATACGAGATAGATACATAATCGCACCCCAGAATATTCAATACTTTTGTCATGACGATTTTGACAATTGAGCATAAATTGTATTTTATTCTCAATGTCTTGTCTCATTTTATGTTGAATATTTTGACAATTAAAATGAAATTTTCATGTTTTTTGGCAAAATTTTAGCCATTTAATAAATTTTAGGTGAAAATAAATTAAAAATTGTGTTATTAAATTAGAACATAAATAATAACTTGTGGAATACAAATACAGTGACGCAATTAAGTATCGCATAAAAGTTATTTTCATATACGACACATAAACTCTCCAAAATTCTTTCATTCTGTCTTTTCTGATTAATGTTATCTTTTAATCGGTTTTATTTCAAAATATGCTAAAAAATATGTGCTTCCAGAAGGTTTCAAACAAGCAAAATTCATAATTATTCAAAAAAATACAATTAAAACGAAACCACATATTGAACATGGAAGCCGTGTTGGCATACTAGAAATCGAATTTCTTATATGTATCTTCTTGAGGGATATTTTCCACTAATGAACCATAGACTTCTGAAACTCTAAACGGTGTTCTGTGGTGATATTGCTCTGCCGTAACTTTCAAGAAGTATTTCCCAAACAAGCTCAATATGGTTAAGATCCGAGCTCCTCGCTGGTCATTTCAGCGTTCGTAAATTGATATACCTTATTGCAGTAACTGAGCCTCCACTTTTGGGTACTAGTTCGGTACGATCAGTTAGAGAAATTCTTCTCCAAACCATAATTGACCCACCTGTAGCAGGAACTCGGGATTTCTAACTCACTTCTTTCAACCTTTGTGTCACGGTCTCGTTTAAAAGACTAACACCTCTTTTCTCTGCAAGTGCCGGTTGGGCTGATGGACACGTGATAGTTCGGTTTCTGAGAGTGAGTAACTTGAGATATCGATCATGTAATACGGAAGTTTTACGTGTTCGCCCGAATGCTGGTCTCCGTTGATTGTTACCACCCTCTCGATAACGTGCAAATACACAAGGCACCATTGATTGATTGGTTCATATCCAGATTAGCTACGTATCGTTGACTATGTCCTCCTTGCGGTTATGTCACTATTCTCGTTGCCTCTACTTCACTAAAATTAGTAATTAAAAGAGTCAAGAGTGGATCGGTGAGAACTCATTTTATGTAATTTTCAATAAAACTTTTATATCACAACAGAACTATGCTAAAATTCTAGCTCAGCTGATAATTTAAAATAATTTGATTTGTACTAGATTGTGCATCTGATGTAAAAGTCACTAATACAATCTAAATTTTGCAGTTTTGTTTACTGTTATATAGAAACAATTGAAATACAAGTGTTTGCTTCGATTATAAAATTCAAAAAAATATGTGACCGACTAGAAAATTGTAAAAATTAATTGATGCGATACTTAATTGCACCAAATATTCCAAAAATTGGATTAATCGAAAAAGGAACCAAATTCAAATTTTTTTCTTATTCTGAAAGAGAGAAATAAGTGATATTCTTCTTTATGTTAGTAGTTGTAAAAAAATGTCATGGGCCGAATGTCATTTATTTTTTGTCAAGAGAAAATTACACAAGTGGAGACCGGCCAACACACTACCCCTCCAGTGAAACTCGTTCTTCTTTTTTGAAATTGCATTTGTTTGATAATATAAATTCAAAGCAAACTAATTTTATTTCTTTTTTATATGAATATTTTAACTGTAGAGCTAAATATTTAACTGCCCACATTCGTCCAGCTAAATCTTTAGCTAAAAGCCAAATATTTCTATGAAAAAAAATAATATAATCAACTTGCATTGAATTGGTATTATGAAACAAAGGCAATTTCATAACAGAAGAATGGGAGGAAATATTATTTATCTGCAGATTGGTTACCTTTTTGTGAAACCGGGCCATAGTGTTAGTCGACTTATTTTCTGAAAATAATACGAGGTTACTATTAGTATCCTTTTGAGCTTGTGAGGAAATTTTATCGTTATTATCCGCACAAGCCTTAAGTATATCGATAGAAATTTTTCTGGTCTTGCCATTAATATTGATATCAAAACATTTCTCATATCGCTGTAACACCATGAATGGATAATTGTAAGGGGTTGCAATGCCCTACACAAAACGTCTGCCCTTTAAAATCGTGACTGCAAGATTTTAACTCCTTACTCACAAAGAACTTCTCCCGAAAATGTCTTAAAGTTGGATTTGGTGAAATTTCGGCCAAGTGCTCCTTTAGTTTTTTTAAGAATTCAGTTTGCGGGGTCAAGCATTTGGTTGAATCTAGAAACTGTGCGTAATACACAGCGACCTTTTGTAAACAAGCTTTGCTGGCGTACCGACCAGAATTAATGGAAGTATAAATAATGTCTACCTCGATGTTGTCTGTACCTGATACCTGTTTAATGTCAGTTGTAAAATGACTAAATAATCTAGGTGTCTTAACTCAAGCGGCGAAGCTTTCTGGTCCCAGATGTAACGTTTAATTGCGTAATAAAGACTGTGCAGTTTATTGCTCAAGTCTCGACTTGTGCAAGTTATCGCCTATACAATACAAACTATTGTTGCAGTTTTACCACAGTGTTATGTATATGTCATTGGCGCAACATGCCATCTGAAGATAATTTATGAGATAATTTTTCAAGCCCCCATTGTTAAATAATATAAATATTTTTAAATATATGCTAACAAACGCTTAAATGTGCAGCTATTAATTCTCGGCCATCGGTACTTTACCAGTGTTGATTGTCAGTTAGAAGGATTGAAAACAACTTAATGATTGTTGGGCAACAGCAGCAATGGGTACATCTGACGTATCGACCATGCGAAAGAAAGCAACGGCAAATACATTTAACTTTATGGAGAACGTCTAAAATGTTGGTGGATCCTTATAGAATTACCGAAACATCAGCCCCCGTTATTAAAATTTTACGCTTGAATTTCGGTGATCCACAAGCGAATTCGTAGTTAGCAGTTCGCTACATATGAAGATGTAATTAGTTTTTTGTTTCCTCGTGTCGTTTATGGTAAAAACATTGGCCATTCTCAGACTTATACTGTTGAGAAGCAGACCTTGCTCAAAATGCATAAATCGATCATCGAGACTATATAAATTTTTTTGTTGTGGTTTGAGCTACAGTAACCAGATCGGCCGTAGACACATAATGAGACGGAGCATACGTTGTCGGCACACTCAGCCAATACAGACAATGACACATCATCTTTAAATTTTACAACCTCGCGTTTGAACATCGAATACGTTACAAATTGCCCTTATCTCGTGTTATCAATTATAGCTTTAGGGATAAACGTGGGACAAGTAGGATTTTTATTTTGTGTGGCCATACGCATGCAAGGGGTTATAATAACCGAAGCAATACTCTGAAAATCGGGAATATTTGAATATCGTCATTCTCTGGCCTGATGTTTTAATTGTTTATAATTGATGTTCTGTTTGCTTTGCTAATGTGTAAATTACACCATAATTTTTGCACAGTCCAGTCCGCCGACTTTTCTTTGGCCTGGGGTTGAATATATCACATAGCTGTAATTGATTACAATTTGCGTTTCTCAAGCCGGTGTATCACGTCGGAACACCAGTTTTTGACGTGTTCTGTAATAAATGCTAGTAGTGAGCACCCTGTATCAATTGTACTTGATAAATTGTTTGTAATAAAACAATGTTTGAAAGATTGATTTACCACAATGGATACTAGAAAACCTCACACGAATATTAGGAAACGAACTTTTTTTTATTATTATTTTATACTAGCTGAGTTACCCGGCGTTGCACGGGAGGTATATAATTCAAATACCTTGATTGTTATGCAAGAATTCTCTCTTTACATCGCTGTAGTTGCAATCACATATAAAGAAAATTATAAGTAGCTGTATTCAGTAACGGGTGCCTCCGTCAATGCATCCAGGCGAAATTTTGTAATGATATTATTGGACATCCTGTTTATGAGGATAGTTAATTAATTTTGGTTTGGTATTTGTTACCAATTGCCAAATAATTATACTCTATTTTTACAAACCTTCAACCAGATCAAAGTGAATAATAAATATAAAGATATTTTAGTTAATAATTTTTATTATAAAGCCTTTTGATAAACAATATTTTTGGTTTTTCCATTTGGTGTGTAAATAAATAAATTTTTTGTCATTCCCACTCTGGAGCAAGCAACATACAGTTGGCCATGTGAAAAGCATGAATTTTCCAAAATAACACAAGCTATTTTCAATGATTGCCCCTGGGATTTGTTGATTGTCATTGCAAAAGCAAAGCGTAATGGGAATTGTAGTCGCTTGAATTCAAACGGCTAATCGGTGGTAATCATAGGAATGCGCGGAATTAGCACATCTTCTCCTTTACTTTTACCGGTAATAATCGTTGCTTCAATCACATTCGGCATCAATTTCTTCACACAAAGCCGTGTTCGGTTGCACTATTTCGGTGGATCTAAATTTCGGAGCAGTATTATTGGTGAACCCTCTTTTAAAAATAGTATGTGTGGTGGAATACCAGGTGGCTACAAAGAATTAAGAAACTCTATTGGATAATTGACGGATTGATCCACATCAGTAACCGTGTCGATAGATTTGTATTTCATTAGTGGCCCGGGTAGTTGCGATTGAATTTCATTATTTAATTTATTAACGCCGTCATTTTTGGGAGCTAGGAGTGCACGTTCGCACAGCCAATCATGATTTTTGAAGTTATTTGGCAGATTTGGGAATACTTTCATTACCACGTCCTGTATTGATGGCAGCATATTTTGACAAAAATTAGGCGGGAACGATATCTCACATGTTACAGGTTCATTTGGCAATTTCCCGTTACCTATGTCCAAAAGCTGCCTGGCAAATGTTTTAGCTGTACCATCGTGATGTAAATTCACACGCATGTTTGTAGATAGTGTGATTTTCGTAACGTGTTTCCAAAGATGAGACGCCTTCAGGCAGGCATTAAGTTCATCAGCGGGTGTTGATCGTGGAATGACTGGCAAAGTTTGACAAAAATCACCTGCTAGTAGTGTTAGAGCTCCTCCCATTGGTCAGTTATTTTATCGCAAATCGCGCAAAGTACGATCAACCGCTTCAAATGCTTTTTTGTGTGCCATGGTACATTCATCCCAAATAATGATTTTACATGTTTTTAATAACGTGGCAATTCCCGAATTTCGTGTTATATTGCAAGAAAAATTACCCGCTTGATTCAAATTCAATGGTAGTTTAAACGTTGAATGTGCTGTGCGTCCTCCATCGAGTAAAGTGGATGCAATTCCAAATGATGCAACAGCGAGGCCGATTGTATTCTGCTGTCTTACTTCAGCAAGTATCAAATTAAGAAGGAATGTTTTTCCAGTGCCTCCGGATGCATCAAGAAAAATAAATCCTCCGTTACCGTTTGCTATGTATTGCATCACTTTAGTGTATGCCTGTCTTTAATCATCCACTAAGAGACTTTTTTGAGTCTCAGCGAAAACTCGTAACTGCCCAACGTCGTAATTTTGTTCTCGTAATAGATCTCTATCACGAACAATGTTTCCATGGCGTGTCGGTGCTGGCAACCCAAGTTGGGAGATGACTTTGTTATTAATGTATAAGCATGCATCCTCGAGTAGTTTAAGTGTTAATGAAGCACATTGAAGCATATGTCTGCTGAAAACTGTATTTCCATATCGGGATTTGTTCTACGTGCTTGCCAAAGTATATCTTCACTAAGGCTTTCTTTGTGCTTTAGGATCGGAAGGTGTGCATGTTGTTAATATGATTGCAAAGAGCTTGCGTATTTGTGATGGACGACACATAAAACATGCTTCGGTTAGTGTTCTATCCAAGTGTTCATCATTTTCAAGTAAGCCCAGTTTAAGACATGCCTCTCTGTAGGTTTGACATACTTCGCCATTTACAGTTCTCAGTGCTTGAAAAGACGTTGGTCCTCTTACTTCATGAAGCAGCATTCTCAGAAAATAACACTCCGTATTGTTAGTATGAACATTATAAACTCGACCCAAGGCATCAGAACCACGTATTCCAGGGTACTCCCGAATAATTGTGCCTTGCTTTCTTCTGAAAAACTGCTTCTTCGACGTGTTCCATGTATAATATTTTGGAACTTCATGATACAGCAACGTTTTTGCGAATGAATCTGTTCCGCACAATTGAAAAAAGCCTGTTAATGTCGTATTCGTTGGTTGCGCAGCTGTCTGTAACAGATTTTCTTCCATAAAGTAAACTCGTTGTCCATTTTCTAAGTGTACACTAAGATGTACAACTGTTGGATAACGCTCGTGAATATTAAAACTCAGAATTCGCCAGACAGCTTCATTACTGCTGATGAAACGTCCTATTTGAAATTGCATGACTTCATCGAATGGTGAATTTGTATTCGAAAGTCCAAAAATTGCCATATCACTGCTTTTGTTGACGTATTTACATATATATTTAATTGACTTAACCGAGTTGCAGTACTCAACGTTAATATGGGCTTAAAATATTTTCGACAGTAACGGAGTGTAAGGAACAATCCATCTATTATCTACCTCATGATGCACATTGTTTACTTTGATAGTGGCTGTGTGTCCTCCGTCATCGGGTTTTCGTCTCTGGTATTGTGGATATCCGTCGTCACTCACCAGTTTGTGTTTCCTGATAGATCTTTCGGGGATATTTTTTCGAACACTATCCGTGTTTCATGTAAGGTGAATTGGGATTCACGGCACCACATGGCCCATGTATCATGTGTTTGCTAACGATTTCAAAAAGTATCGGATCTTGTTGGGTATTGGGTAATTCAGCTGATATAACACTATCAATTTGAGTCGGAGTAATCTTGTCCTTTAACCAAATCAAAATGTGAGCATGTGGTAGGCCTCTTTTCTGCCATTCTATAGAATACATCCAGCAGCGAGTTTCTCCATAAATATGATTTTTAGTTATGAGGTTCAAGAGATTTATGAGTTTCTGTTTGAAAACTCTAGCTGTCAGATCATGCCGATGGGTCGATGATTGCCCAATTAGAAGTAAATCTATAATCTCAGTCCATGTTGGATTACACGTAAACGTTATAAATAGATCAGGACGTCCAAATATTTGGACATACGTCATGGCATCCTGAGCGTATTCGTGCATGTGCCTTGGACTTCCCGTATACGTAGCTGGTAATATGACCAATTTCCCAATATCAGCAACGTTTCCGTCATTTGCAATTGCATCGCGCAAGTGAATATATTCCTCGGAACGAAGTTTTTCTGATTTAAGCGAATGAAAAGAAGTCGTTCACTTTCGATTTTAGCATACATATCAACAATGAAATAATGAATTGGTGAAAAAGTTGACGGCACTTCAGGGTGTGGTTTGATTGTTGTGCTCTAATCATAATACGATACGCATAAAAATTCATGCAGGAAACCGATTTCGTCATCGCAGCACTTATTGTTGGGTTAGTTTGCATCACGTTGAAATGATACCCATCTTCTCCTTGCCAAAACAGTATTGGATACTGAAGAGCATCATACGATCTGTGTGTTTCAGTAACACGCTGTAGGCTTTCATTTTGTCTATGGATAATAATATCACGTCGGTTGAAATCCGTTCCGACCATAACAATAGCAACTTCGTTGATTGTTGGACCATTGAATCGTCTTTCATGTTGACCAGACGGTGTTTTGTCTGCTCGAATAACTGCTATGTGGTCATCTGATGGCATTTGCTCCAATGCAGTTTTGAATAAATTTACCAGATGATTGCGTTCATAGAATAAAATCTGTAAACTTGATATTATTACACGTTTTGTTCCGGGACTAATAGCACAACGTTGATTAGTCTCCGCCTCCTCCTTGCCCATGAAGTAGATTTGTAAAAACTTGGAGTCGTTGTTAGAGAGAGGAAGAAGTGATCCAATTTTATGATAAATTTGTCCTTGTACTTTAAACGTGGGCATAAAACCTCCATCCTTAACAATTTGGGTTGCTCCAAAAGATGTCATTTGAAAGCATGAGTTGTATTTTCGAATATTTTGTAGAAAATGTCTGGATAACTCAGTAGTTCCGGAGACGCAAGCTAGAAGAGGTTCAGATGGATCATCCAGAGGAGGCAAATTCACTTTTCCATTTGAACAGCACATTCCAGGCGATTCATTGTGAAACTTTAAAGCATCGGCCTCACGATGTTCAATGGTTTCAGTAGCTCTAGAAGAAGACATCCTGCTTCGAACATTTTCAAGTCGTGTTTCACACTGTTCAGTTGTTTCATTAGCTCTAGAAGAAGACGTACTGCTTCGATCATTTTCAAGTTGTGCTTCACGCTGTTCGCTTGATTCAGCCACCCTTGCGGCTCTAATCTTCTTCGACTTTGCAGTTACCTGCCCAATTGATCTTTTTTTCGTTGATATTTTTAAGCAAAAATGAAACGTGTAGCTAATTAATCAGGAATGACGGGCATTCAAAACAGAAATTAGTATTAATTTATCAAAACGATTTTAATGTTCCCTTCGATACGTTTCACCGCGAACTGTGTTTGAAAATGTCTTTACGGATTTTTTTTTAAGCAAAATCGTAGATTAACACGTTTATAAACTGAAAACTTAAATCTAATAAGAATGTATATTCACTTGAAATAATATTTAATACCTGGAAAATAATCACCAACAATTATTTTATTGCAATATAGCTAACTAATCGAGAACAACGGCATCCGAAACACAAATTAATATTAATTTATTCAAAACGATTAAAACTACTTCCACTTCGATACGTTTTACCGCGAACTGTGGTTGAAAATGACATTTCGAAAAACAAAAGAAGTTTTTTCAAACTAAGGCAATTTTACACGTACAATAATTTGAATCCAAGGATGTTTCTTGTATAAGATGCTATTTTCAAATATAAAACGCTAGTACTTTTCAAAGTAAATCAGTTTTATACGTACAATATTTTTTAGTACCTTTCCTAGAATTGATTTTATGAAACAATCATTGATTATTTAAGTAATAAACTAAATAAAGTAATAAACTATTGGCGTTTAGTATGAAACTACTATTTTCATTAAAAGCCGCCGGTTGCAATAGTGGATTAAAATAGAATGTTAATTATTTCTGAAGTTATGTGGAAATTAGAATTAGCTGACTATGGTACATTTCAAAACAGGATATGATAAATAGGATATCACTAAACAGTACATGTCAAACCAGTAAAAATTGATTATGGATAGTATAAGTGTTCAGAGATTTGTCTTCAGTTAAAGTGACGAAAGATTGTCTTAAATTTAAATTAATAAAATTAATTTGAATAATTAAATCAATTATAGTAGAGGTATGATTTGTGTATAACAATCGCACGCTAGATATCCTTTTTGGTGTATAAATTTGCGGCTAACGCGCTATTTCGGAAGATTTAAATAATTGTATCTATACATGTAAAAATGAATTCTTGATCCAGGGCAGACTTCCGGATTGGAGCATGGCACTAATTTCATATAACCCCTTTCCTAAAGTCATTCCCGTCAAAAAAATCTTAAAAAAATTTAAATTTGAGAAAAAATTTGTACCACAACCCCTAGACCCCGGGGTCCAGCCCCTTCAAAAGTATCGTGGGCTTGGTCCTGAACATGCAACATATACATGATAAAAATTTCATGGCGATCGGTAAAGCGGCTAAGGCGTTATTTCAGAACAATCAAATAATTGTATCTTTACATGTAAAAATGAATTTTTGATCCAGGGGCGCATCCCCCGAATTCGAACATGTCTCTTATTTCATATAACCCCTTTCCAAAACTTATTCTCGTAAAAAAATTTAAATTTTTGAAAAATTTGTACCATGGCCCCTAGACCCCCGGGTCCAGCCCCTTTCACAATATCGTAAGATTGGTCCTGAACATGCAACATTTGCATGGTAAACATTTCATGGCGAACGGTTGAGCGACTGAGAAGTAATTTTGAAATAATCAAATATTTGTATCTATAGGTACATGTAAAAATTAATTTTTAGTCCAGGGCTGGGCCCCTCGGATTCGAACATGTCAGTAATTTCATATAACCAGCCCCATAAACTCATTTGCGTGGGAAAATTTAAAGAAAATTAAAATATTCGAAAAAATTTGTACCGCAGCCCCTAGACCCCGGGGTCTAGCCCCTTCCAAAATATCGTAAGGTTGGTTCTGGATATGCAACTTGTATATGGTAAAAATTCATGGCGATCGGTTGAGCGGCTGAGACGCCCATTCGGAACAAACAAACAGGAATTCATTTTTTACGTTAAACAAATTTAATTCTAACGAATTAGTTTCATTTTTGTTTGTATTTACAAATAATATATTTTTTAAATTTAATATATTTAGTAGGATTATTATTGTACATAAATAATTTAATCCGAAGCCGAACGGTGTAATCAAATTATTGAAACTGAGAAATTTATTTAAAAAAAAAAATTCCTTTCCGATTTCCTTAACTAAATCTTCCTTAACTATATTTTGTTTGAGGGGTTACCATGATTTTAGTTGCTATACAAATTATAACATTCCTATTTTACGCTTTTACATTATCTGAAGATATAATGCGTTAAATAGTTTCACTTCCAATAACTCTGTAGACCTTTGTTTACAAATTTATTCTTGTAATCACAAGCTAAAGTTTTAGATTTCGTCGGGTGACAAGAAAAGTTCACTAAGTATTATACTAAGACAATGGAGTAGAAACATTTTGTGTTCCACATCACAGTAATTTGTTTTTATTTTATTTTCTATAAAATCATTTTTGTACGAACTGTACATTTTGAAAATTGACAAGTTGCTATCTAAATATAGTTTGTTTTGAAGATTTACGCACATAGTGAGCTTCCATAACAGGAAATCTTTCAATATGTTCTTTTACCAATCTCATATATGCATCACTTGTTTTATTGGCAGGATATTTATTTCCTCATTTGTCTTCACCTAAGGAGCAGCCAATAGAGTTTGTAGTTTTGGTTGATAAGTTAACTGGGCCATTAGATATACATAGAGTTGATTGAAAAAACTTTTCTCATACTCTGTGTGTACCACTGCTATTATTCAAGGTATATGTTTTTGACACACTGCGGTTTTGACACAATACGGCTTGTATAAACATTTTTGTTGGTTTTGTACGACACGACTAAATTACGTAAATGCCGCCAGCTAAAACTCATTAAGTAACAAAAAATGACTTCATGCTTTTAAATCCATCTGATTAGCTTTTTAGATACCCCTGAGTTTAGGCTTTTACCCGTTAATTTATGATTTAATTTGACATGAATTTGCATGCACAAAAAATGCTTAACAGAAAACCTAACCAAACTTATTTCTAATTCTGCTAACACTTAACGTTAAACTGCAGAATTCTAATTGAACTTCAATTCAAAGTAGAAATATTCTGAAAAAATCAATTTCGAAATATTACTTTTTCTAAACAACAGTGATTTCTTTTATTTATGGGTTGTTGAATAAAATCAAAAGCAACTCCGCCAGGTTTAGTTATGTAAACTCTGAAAAAATCAACTTAAATTAAACCATGTTGCATAAATGCTGTATCTGACGATGTTTTATTTCATTATTATTATTATTAAGCCATTGGCTACTGAAATTAAAATTAAAGCTTCGTTATATATAATATGTCGTTTACATGACCTACATATGTTCGATTTGCAAAATGAAATGCTCTAGATTTAGATAAATAGCATCCACATATACTTAGTTTAACTTTTATCTCATTAATAAATTACATATCAATATCAGCTTTAAAAAAAAAATACTTCTTGGTCACTGATATACACGTACAAGTAAATGATTTCCATTGAGATTTGAAAAGAACTTGTTTGTAGGAAAATTGTTTGTAATTCTAAAAGGAAAAGAAAATTGAATATACTATGTAGCAAACTTCATATCGCACAGTATATTCGTCTAAATATGTTGTTATATTCCACCCCTCTGCAAAATGAGCCACAGAATAAATGACATGAAAATGTGTAAAATTTAGTGATCATTTAGAAAGATTAGATATAGAGAAAAAAAATAATACGTTGGTTGGTGGGTAACAAGGGAATATTTTTTTCGTTTTTCCTTATATATTTTCTTCTAAATAAGCCGATTATCAAATAACGTTCTCTGATAAGAGACGTTCTCCTACAACGAGACATTTATTACAGAAAAATAAATGTTAATAAAAAAAAACATTTTCATCAGCTCGTTTTATTTTGCGTGGTAAAAATAGAAATCTAAGATGATTAAAAATATTTTTTATTGATTGAATTCTGTGCTCTCGGAAATATTTTTCTACATAGCTATGTACGTTTTGTGTACTCGTTTATACATTTAGAAGACACACAGATGTGTACCAAATTTCTTGTATTCTTGTAGTATTGATTATTGTAAAATTTAATTTGCGGGGTTGTGTTATCAGAATTTTAATTAGGTTGATAAAATGTCGATAAAAAAATATTTGCGTATACAAATGTGACTTAGGATTTTTTTTTGTGTATATGTTGTAACCCCGTGAAATTATTTCATTCATAAAAATGTAATAAACCTATTTTTAAACCAAATATTTTCTTATTTTTTACACTTGAGTAGTTAAATTGGTTATAAATAATAAATTGACGGATTTATAGCCCAATAAATAAACATAATGATGTTAGTAAATAACGAACCTATTAAGTGTGCAGCCCCAGAGTTTATATTTAATAATATGGTTTATGGTTATAAAGTTGGGAGGGCTGGAAATTATTTTGACCAAGACCAACGACGTAATTGTTTCCTTATTTATGCAATAGAAGTTTTAAAAAAATTTTAACAAATTTTTGAGTTCAATATTTGCGGATATGATAGAATTGCGTCATATTTATACATTTTTTATTTAAATTGGTTTGGTATCGATTTCGAAACACAGACGATTTGTTTGATGGAACGACAAAGTTTCATATAGTAATTAAATTTTAAATTTTGGGTGATGTTAGGAAACAGAATTTTATTTTGGAATATTTAATTTTACATTATTCGAATATTAATAATAATCTATTTTTGAAATGTTGAATTAAGATTCTTATAAAATATCCGAACCTATAAGTTGTCTTTTATTGTGTGGACTCTGATTTGACTTTCGGGCCAATGTAGATAATTAAAAATAAATTGTACCACATTTGGATGAAATTCACGATTTTTAGGCTCCCAAGCTAATCGTACCAACAATTCCGAATGGAAATTTGATAGCACTTTCGAAAATTTGTTCTAACTCAAATTTGTTGTTTTAAATTTTGAAGCTCGTTTATTTTTTTATTTGATTGCCTCAATTTTATAAAGTCTAATTAACACACTCGAACCGGAATTTCAACTTATGAAATTGATTTTTACGGTCGAAAATATGTTAAGGGACCTTAGTCAATCCTAGTCCTAAATGGTAGAATCTTGCAAAATAATATTAATGTACTTGTACTGGATAACACACAATTAAACACATTTACATATCTAACCAAAAATATCCACAAAAAATGTTATTAGGTTTGTTGTAATTTGGTTGTGTTCGGTATAAACTTTTCAATTGCAGAGGAAGTTACACATATGACCTATGGAGTACTAAACAAATTCCTAGAGTGAGGTTACACCACATTTAGTTTGAGTATAATACCTCAATCAGGTATTATAAAAAAAAAATCCGAAATATTATTTTGTATAACAGGTGAATAAAACGAGTCATTGCAATATGAAAGTGAAATTTATGAATATGGTACGTTTTCACACGAGTTACGAAAACGCTATTTTTTCTACGAAATTTGAGAATTATACACAATTCAACCGTGGTATAGTCATAAAAACCAATCATCCAGTTCAATGGAAATCTACATCAAAAACAATTTTTTCATGGCAATGAAAAGGTATTATGAAATATCATGGCACAATTTTTTAAATCGTAATGCAATTTAGAAATCGTACTAAGCGTTCTTAAGAAAATTTAATTTGAATTATTTTGAACTTTAATGTTATTTCCAAGGAAACAGATTTCAAAGAAAATTTAATTTGAATTTTTTTGGATTTTATTGTTATTTCCAAGGAGCACATTTTGAAAAATAGCCAACCATTCGAAATAAATTTTATATGATAAAGCATCTAGTGGCTGGTATTTTTGTAAATAATTCGAATAACATTTAAACAAATCAAATGTTTTCTTTGATTTATTTAATTCCTATTCTATCCTAATAAACCCTTAGCTATCGCCCCACAATACAACTCACCCTTCGTGGATAATACCACATTTTGATGTAAATAGACCCGGCTCGAGTAATTACCATTAACGGGAGGTGTTCTGGTCTAGAGAAATAAATTTTGGGCGTTTTGTCGGGGTTAATAAAAAAAAATCAAAACATATTTTTACCATTCATTCTTTTACAACATATCGCTCATTTGCTGTAAGAGTGACATAACTCAAAATGGAAATTTTTGTGTTGTTAGAGGTAGTATAATGCTGTGTTTCTAACAACATATTCCCCATTACATCTCTAAATTATACCGATATGTCATTTTAAAATTATTGTCGTAAAGTATTAAAATTTTTTTCAAAAAAGTGTTTCTTCAAAAACAGTAATTTTTGAGTTGTGGCATTCTTGCAGCAAGCAAGAGCGATATTTATTGATATTTTGAAAATACACAAAGCAAATTGTTTGTGTTTTAAGCTGGTAAAGTTGGGGTAAAAAATGGGGATGCTGGTTGACACGATTGCAACTTTTCTGATCATCTAAACAAAATTAAAAACAAAACTCTTAATTAGTAAAATTGTCGTTGTAGACCTTACTCGTTATAGTTCCTTCCATAGATAAAACGGAAACGGAACTTTTTTCATAATTTTTAATTTTTTAAAATAGTAAAAAAAAATAATTTTGATACGAAAGTGGTAGGGGCTATAGACAGACATTAGACATTATACATTGAAAGTTGGTACAAAGTTTGAAATAAATCATTTAAAAAGAACTTGAGATCTCACGACAATCTCGTTGTCAAAAGTAATTTTGAGAAAAACGCGTTAAAAGTTTTGAGCAAACGTTTCAGGCAGCCTTAGGTAGCTTACACCGTAAATTATACCATGTTAGGCGAAAGTAAAGAGTCGATAATGCAGATTATGTTTTTTACATTCCAACCGAAAATAAAAAATATAGTAGTTATCAGCCGAAAGTAAATAGGATGCATGGATTGCAATAAAAACTTTTGTAAAAAGTCTTACGTGGAAAATTTTGTTAAGCCTAATCGTGGAAAATCTCGAAAAATCAGTAGAATCCACAAAATTGGAATAAAATCAGCCTCTTGAGTGTATATCTGACGTTGAATCGTTTTTATGTGATTTTTCAATAGCTATCTGTGGAAAAATATCAACTCAAGGCCAATCTGTAAAAATCCGATTTTCTAAAAATCATTAGAAAATTCGTATGAAATCAGCGTCTCGAATATTATGTATGTCTAGAGATAGATTGCTTTGATGTGAGTTGTCAATAGCTTTCGCAGAAAAAAAAATTTAACTCAAGTTTTCTGTGGGAAATCTCGGAAAATTTGGTATAGTTTCAAGCCGAAAGTAAAAAATTAATGTATAAAATCAGCCTCTAGATCCAGATTTTTCACGGGAAACTTAAACTGAATTTATTTCCTGCGATAACTGTTGACAGATCATACCAAAGCAATCCATCTCCAGACATAACATTCTACTAGATGCTGGTTTTATACAAATCTTCTATTGATTTTTGGAACCTCGAATTTTCCCAGATTTACCACAGTAAACTTCAACAACTTCAACAAATTTTTGAAATCACAGAATCAAGTTTTTTTGTAGTACTATTACTCACTATTTTATGTGTTGTTAAATTATGATCTGTGGAAGATGACGCACCAAAATTTTGTGTTAATTAATTTTTGCTTCCATGATTAATCAAACTAACAGAATTTAAATTATCGGCTTGAAGAAAGTGTGTGGCGAATGGGGTATAGTAATTCCACAAACCGCCTTCTGAGTGCACAACCAGATAGTTTGATATGCCTCAGAATATATTGCGTTCAGTGCATGATAACTTTGAAACATAAGTTCATAGCTGAAATTAAGTTTTCCGCTTTAAACAAAACGGAATTTGAGATGACGTAAGAAGCCTCAATGTTTTCGGAAAACAGAAAATATTTTAATAAAATATGTATGTATGTTCTAAATGGTTGTTGACATTTTCTTTTAATAAATGTCCTTCCTATTTTATAGTAAAGTTTTTATAAATTAATAATTTAAAAAAAAATTTATTTCAACTTACCATTAACCTTGTGTTAATTAACTTCTTAGTAATTATTGTCTAAAATATTTTAAATTCGTTTTGGAAGCAGTAGTACTTTTTGAAGTCTTGTTCTAAAAGAAGAGAATCCTTGGATGACTTCAATATTAAAAATTTATTGAAATAACTATCAATTGAAATTTTGAAATTATTCGATGTTTATACATTTTGCCTATATAAATACGTATCACTCAATGTTCTCAGATGGTTTATTGAACCTGTTGATCAACATTAACGTGCCCTTTCCCAAATATGTCCTCTTGCAAGGGCTTTCATTTCATTATTGTATAAAGTAAATATCTCTTTTGTGTTTTCATAACAAACGATTTTTTCAACAAACGTGAACAAAAAATATTCAATCTCTAGTTAAATAATTTTTCCTCCTTTAGTATTCAGCTAAATATTTAGCTAGATGAAATTGGGCAGGTAAATATTTAGCTCTCCAGTTAAAATGTTCATGTAAAAAAAAATAAAATTAGAATAAATCGCAATTTCATAAAAGAAGAAAGAGATGAAATTTTGTTTAATCGGAGATTACCTCTATTTTGTGAAACCGGGCATTATTATCTTATTAAACTTTAAAAAACTTAAAAATTGGACTGAAATGCTATAATATGAGCAGGAATCGTTTAGTTTTTGGAGCCCTTGATGCATTTTTAGAATTCGGTTAGCATTTTTTCGGTTATATTTCTCATAAAGTTTGTGCGCCAAAAACCTTTATTAAAAATACAATTACATAATTAGACATAT
This sequence comes from Tipula helvola, assembly GCA_963556165.1. NCBI lineage: Eukaryota > Metazoa > Arthropoda > Insecta > Diptera > Tipulidae > Tipula > Tipula helvola. The sequence continues at coordinate 282,899,202 of OY744482.1, forward strand.
TGGCTAAAGTGAAATTTTTAAACTTACTTAAATTCTTCAAATTTAATTTTGATTGGTAGTTCTGTTTGTCCTCCCAAACATTTAAACATATGTTTGATATGTTTTTCTGTTATGCTGCAAATTATGTGGCGTTTTTCTAGTGGAAATGTTTGATCTTAGATTAACTTCCCTAAAGTTTCTTACATCGTAATTAAGGCTGTATTTAATGCTGACAATATTTTGTTGAAAATACACCATTTTTAGTTGCGTAAATGGTACGATTTTAAAATCATTTTATTCAGCATTTCGAAATTTCATTTCAAGCATTTCATTCGTTGATTTGGTGCAATTGATAACATTTTTCAAATCAAAATTTATAACCGGCACGTTACTATTTTTGTCTTTAGTTTTCAAAGCTCGCATTGAGAATTTTAGGGAATTATGATCGTAGAATTCATTTTCGTTTAAATTGCCTGCAACCTTTTGAATTTTGAATACTGCACATTTGCTACACAGATCCGATTTAGCCTTGTGAAAATTTCAATTACTTAATTAAAAATTAAGCGATAATAGCTTTCCTTAACCGGGACCATATCAGATTCATTTTACTTTCTTTTACGTAAGTAAAATAAAGTATAGTAATCATGAAAATTTTCGACCTTGAGATTATTGAAGATTTATCTGTTTTGAGGTCCCCTGAGTCCGAAAAAGTGGGTTTCGAAATGATGTCTGTCTGTCAGTCTGTCTGTCCGTCTGTCTGTCCGTCTGTCCGTCTGTCAGTCTGTGTCCTCTCTACAGGCCAGATGGCTTAACCAATCGAACTGAAACTTCAGATTTAAGCTTTTTGGATAAATTGGGAGGTCCCAGTGAATTTTACTTGAAATCGGTCCACCGGAAGTGGCCACTCCCTTGGGCCAGAAAATTTGTTTTGCAAATATCTTAAAAAGTATAAGGTTTACAAAAAATTACTAATACAAAATGTTTCCAAAAATAAAAAAAAATAAAAATAAACAAATTAAAAATTAAAAAAAAAAAATTTAAAAAAAATTTAAAAATTTTATAAAAAAAAAATTAAATATTGTTTTGTCAACACATAAATATATGTGTATATATAGCCTAATTATGCTAATTATAATTAATTTGCACACTACAGTGACATACTTCCGGTTTTTAATGCAAATATTACATAATTGAATGTGGATCATTTTTTCATGTTTCTTAACTTTTTTAACGACTTATTAGGGTTTGTAATACTTAAGTATATATATATATCGTTTTATAATTGCAAAAATATTTCGCAACTCCTGCCCCCCCCCCCACACTTTTTTACAGGGAGTTACAGCAGTTCTTGCATTTGTCATTTTAATTATTGTGTGTATTAGCCCAATTATGCTAATTATAATTAATTTGCACACTTCAGTGACGTACTGTATGTTATAAAAATATTTAGCCTACATGTATGTTAAATTGCCAAATCGGTCAACCGGAAGTGGCCACTCTCTTGGGCCCGAAAATGTGTTTTGCACATATTTTAAAAAGTATAAGATTTACAAAAAATCACTAAGGCGGATATTACATTATCACATTTCTATAGTTATATAAATATAATTATATTTTTTTACAAAGGAAATACTGTTATATTTAGCTTCAAGAAGCTAAATATAGCAGTATTTCCTTTGTAAAAAAATATAACTATATATTTATATAATTATATAAATGTGATAAATACCCGCCTAATACAAATTCCAAAAAATTAAAAGAAAAAACTTAAATTCATAATTATCACCTTTTATTTCTTTTACGTGTGTACTAATGAGTTCAAAAAATTGAGTTTTGAAGTGGTGTCTGTTGGTATATATGTCTGTCAACTTGTAGTCCAAATGGTTTAACCAATCAAACTGCAACTTCATGTTTAAACTTTTTACATACATTTTGGGGTCCCAGCTCCCAGCTCCCAGATTCCGTAAAACAGAAAATTTATTTTGCAAATATTTCAAAAATATACAATTTACAGAAAACATGAAATAATAAAAACAATGGTAATTAAGTTTGCGGGAAATTTGAATTATAAAAATTTCTCAAAATTCGCTGTTCGTAAAAGAAAGTCGTGTGTTGGCCACACCTCCATTTTTTTACTTTATACAGGTCGAACAATTTTGAAATATTCAAATTGCTGTATTCAGTAGTGTGATTCAGCTAGTGGGAAAGGATCTTCCTGGGATATTATTTGATTACTATTTATGTATTGCTCGTTTTGATTTAGCCGGTATACTAGAAACTTTATATTTGTTTGTGTGAACATACAGCTTTCTCGGATATACGTAATGTACCCAGGAAACTTTGTTTACATACTTTTACTCGACGGAGATTAATGATGGTTACGGAAGGTGATTTGTGTTTCTTTTTAAGCATTCATATTTTCCTTGTTGGTTCAATTTGTAATATTCCTCAAATAACGAAATTCTTTCATCTAACGTGATGATGTGCGAACTTTCGCGGCTTAATTTTTCCTGTTTTCTTCACGTACTCCTGACCAGATTGAAATAAAAGTTGTTTCTTAATATACTTCAAGCAGAACGACTTGTCACTTTGTTTTCTGTTGGACCATTTGTAGAAACTTCTTCCTAAAGTTCGGTTGTAGAAGAATAAACGTTTGCCAAAGCTGGTTTGTTTTGAATCAAGTTATAATTAAATGACATATAGGAATTAAACTCAACTTGTCCTATTTCATCAGTAGAAATGACTATAATCTCAGTCGGCACCTCGTCAGAATATAGATATTTCACTTCGTAATTTTCTGTAGATACATCACTGTGTCTATAACGGAATTTATTAAACAATTTTTCTTTAGTTTTTTTCAATACAATTAGAGTCTTTTATCCTACGTTTCAAATTCAAAGGCCTTTTAAATAATTAGTTGTATACACACACATAATTCGTCAATTAAACCACTACTGAATTTAAAATAATTAAAATAATTAAAATCGCAAAATGAAGCAGCACGAATACGATTTAAATAACACTAAAATTTTGACGTTTACTGTCAAAATAAACAGAAATAAAATTGAATAACGGTTTATGTGAAACTCGATTTTTGCAATAAGGTGCATTTAACTATAGTTTTTGGTAGAACAAAGTTGTAAGAGAGTCAAATGTGCTAAATAGAACTATACTTTAAATTATTGTTGAAAAATCAGACAGTTTCATCAGGCACTGCGGTGAACACGTATTTTCCTATTACGAAATTCGATAAGATACAAAGAATAAGACAAACGTTTCAACATTTTACCCGGCACCCAGTTAGCTTCAGTTTCAGTGGGATTAAGATACAAAATGTTTTCCAATGGTTTTACATCAAAATAATTAATTTTCGAGCTATTACAAAATTTCACAAATTCTTCTTCTTTCTTTTTTTTTTGTAATCACTCTTAATTACTTCTATCCTTCTAATATCCTTATTATAACAATTTTCTGATGTCTTAAAACAATAATTTTCTGGAACTACATTTAAAATTGTTAATGGTTTGTAACGGAAAACATGTTCAGCGGGTGAAATCTCTGTAGTTGTTGTTGGAGTATTTCTATATTTGAAAAGAAACTTTACAATTTGGGTTTCGATTGACATTCGGTCCGATTTCTTTTTTTCTAGAAAAACGCATATAAGTTACTTTTTACAGTACCAACACCTCGCTCCGCTAATCCGTTAGATTGCGGACTGTAAACAGGGGTAGGCATATATTTAATATTATTTAACTCACAGAATTTAGAGAATTCACCATTTGAAAATTGAGAGCCGTGATCTGATAGGTACTATTGATTTAGGCAGACCAAAAATTGAAAACTGGAATTTTAACTTCTCTATCACAACTTTAGATGTTGTTGAGGATAGTAAATAAATATTAATGCACTTTGAAAAATCGTCTACCGATATCAAAAACTCAAACCCTCTGAAATGAAATAAATCAACATGAATTCGTTAAAATGGAAACGTTGTGGCAGGCCAAGTAAAGTGTGGGCTTTCCTTAATTTCAGTACGAGTTTGTCTACATGTCATACAATTATTTACATATAATTCTATGTCCTGGTTAATACCATTCCACCAAATAAATTGTCGGGCCAATAGTTTCATGCGAACTATTCCATATGTTCTTCATGAAGAATTTGTAACAGTTTACTCCGCATATCTGTAGGAACCACTATTCTGTTTAAGAAAAACATACAACATTATCTTCATAGAGGTCTTTCCGATTGTTATAGATAGTATGACCTATATTGGAAATTGGTTCGTATTTCTTTTGGCCAACCTGTTTCTAAACACTTTATTACTTTTTAAAGAACAGTACCCTCCCCCGTTGATTTTTTAAAATCTTGAAGAGATAAAGCAAATTTATTAGTAAATTATACAAAATATACGATTCTTCGATTTCTACACCCGTGCTAACATCTTCAGAGAGCCTACTTAATGCATCGGCATTTTTTTGTTTGGATGCTGGCCGATACTTTATTTCAAAATTATACTCTGATAAAAATATAAGCCACCTTTGGAATCTCACCGAGGCAATAGACGATAGAGATTTTTGATTTCCGAAAAGTGATTCTAAAGGCTTATGATCAGTGTACATTACCCATCCATAAATATACCGATGTAATTTTTTAATTGCAAAAATAACGGCAAGTGCCTCACGGTGCAATTGCAAATAGTTTTTCTCAGCCGCACTCAAAGTTGACGAGACCATAATGCATGGCTGTTCAATTCCCTTCTGATCTATGTTACTGAGAATAGCACCTACACCCGTAGGGCTCGCATCACATGAAATAACGATAGGCAATCTTGGAGCAAAATTAACTAGAACATTGTTGTTCGTTAATAATCTCTTACAGGCTTCGAAAGATTTTTGGCATTCGTTTGACCAATCCCAAATAACATTCTTACCTAATAATTTATATAGCGGGTATAAAATATTTGAACAGTTTGGGAGAAATTTTGAATAATAATTTATTAAACCCAAAAAGCTTTTTAGCGCTGTAAGATCAGTGGGCGGTGGAGCATTTAGTATTGATTTATACTTGGTTGGTGTTGGTTTAATGCCTTCTCCTGAAATCACATGACCTAAATACTCAACCTGATGCACAAAACATTTGCATTTATCTAGGTTTACTTTGATGTTATACATAATGAGGTGATCTAATACTGATTCCAACCTTTTTCGACACTGCTCTATTCTTATCCCTGCAACACAAATGTCATCCAGATAAACACCTACTTCTTCAATGCCCTGAACTACTTGGTCCATTACCTTTTGAAAAACCATAGGCGCTGAGCTTATACCGTATGGCATTCGCAAAAATTGATACAGTCCTTTGCATGTATTCACAACCAAAAATTTCTGAGTATTTTGTGAAACAGCTAATTGCAAATAAGCTCCTCTTAAATCCAACACACAGAAATAAGTGTTCCCTACCAACCTCGTAATTAAATCATCTATTAAGGGCATTGGATATATGTCGAGTTTACTCACCGGATTTACGGTTACCTTAAAATTTCCACATAATCGAATCGAACCATTTTGTTATTTCAACCACAACCATTGAGGATGCCCAATCACTGTGCCTAACCGACTTAATTATACCTTCTTGTACCATTCGATCCAATTCTTCTCCTCCTGATTTTTCCATTGACCAAGGAACTGTATACGGTTTAAAGAATTTGGGTGTCGCCAAATATCAGCAACAAATTGCCTAATCGGCTCATTGGACTGCTTAAATAGTTCATGGTATATTTGCTGCAACTCGGTGATTAAATTATTTTCCACATTGAACTTTAACGTGGTACTGTTGATATTAAGATCTATTCGCCCATTATTTTTGAAATAGTTTCGCCATCCTAGAAACAAAATGTCAATCCAATTCCTATCCAAGCAGTGGTTTAAAATTCTTACACACATCGACTACTGTCAAACTGAACTTGAATTTATCCTCAACAACTAATGATATTGGCCCCAAAACTTTCACTTGTTGTCCCGTTACGACCTGCAAATTTGGATAACCTTTAGTTTCTAGCTTAAGATTGGAAAAATAGTTTAAATAATCAATATTACTAATAACTGAACATATGGCACTCGTGTTTATTTCCATGCTAAGCTTGCAATTATTAATTAATAAACTAATAGTCACGTCACCTATAATTCAAATTTTATTTCACACACTGATAGCACACATTTTGAGTATGAGATTTGCAAGAAAATTGCTTACGTTGTGTGCTTGTTGTACGAATTTTGGCAGAAACTACAACGGTCTCTTTTTTTGTGCTGCTGCTACTTCTGTAGATGATCCCGAGGTTAAAAGTTTCACATCGCTTGATGCTAAATTTGCTATAAGGTTGGACTGGTCTGTTGACCATGGAAGGTAAACTCTTCTAGAAATATGTGGCTTGATTAACGAATCACCCAGTGTTTCAATAAATAGTCGGCTTCTATGATGCTTCTTATTATTCCATTCTGGGCAAACACCAGTGAATAGCACGAAAGCATTTATTACTGATCCAATATGTTTGTAAAGACCACTATACTGTCCATCTATTTATTTTGCGTATACAAGAATAGCAAGTAATCTTTTTATCGACCTGTCGACACCGCCTTTCTTTTTATTGCAGTCCAATAAAATATTGATTTGTTTTCGGTTTCTCTGCAAAAGTATGCACTTTTTTCTCTTTGGGATGTATGATACCAAGGTTGTATCCTTAGTAAAAGCGAAAGTAGAAGAAAACAAAGGCTTGTTTTTGATTTCTAGAAGAATCGGTGGTATTGATGTATTGTTCTTTCGAATTGTTCTAATCATGGGCATGTTGCATTTTAGTAGCATTTGCCCGAGTGCGTAGCATGTAAAAGAGTTATAAAATGTAACGATTCTACCTTTTAGCTGCATGATATACAAATCAAGGACCACACGTAAATCATGATTTCTCTCAAGTGCTGCGCCTGCCTCCTTTCCTATGTATTGATGTACGTTCCAAAAGTAAGTGTTTTCACTATCGCAGAGAACCCAAAACTTAATCCCATACTTTAATCACGGGTTTATTCGGCTTCTATTGTCGAAAAAAGCACCGTCCACTGGATTTTACTGGTTTGGTAATATACCCCCCCATTTTGTCCATAAATTCTCGAATTAGTGCTAACTTATTGGTATATTTGCGACTAGATCATGTCCTACTCAAATCTTGTGATTCTTGAAATGTCTTTAAACCGTTTTAGAGACATCACTACGTAATCCAAAATTTCTGTACATGTATCGTCATCAGATGAAAATTATGTACTCTCTTTATTTTGTACTTACCCTTTTAAATCATTTCACTTACAAAAATAGTAAACAAAGCTTACCTATTGTTCATTGTAAAAAAAAAATTAAATTGGGAATAATTTGACCAACGTTCACTAACTCTTTTAGATAATGCAGTTTTAAACTCGTCACTAGTTGTTCTGAACCCAAGGCTGTTAAAATACAATTTTTCAACTCGCAGAAACGAATAAGCATAAAGGCAAACTATTCCATCTAGTTTTCGTATCCATGATTAATGACCTTTCCTTACCTAATTCTGATTTAACATATTTTTGCTGTATATTAACATTTTTGTGGTAGAACGCCAAAACAGCTTAACAACTTTTCTCACCTTATAGATAAGTGTACGTCATTCTTCATCGCCACTGCACTGCTAGTTGGATTCCATTTCCTGTACGTGACAAAGTTTATAATGGCTTTGAATTAATCGTCTTACTATTTGCATCACACTAGGTCTAGCTCCATCTATTTTAAAGCTCACAATATCTACATTTGGAGTTAAATCGAACGTTTCAAGTCTTTCTTTGAGAAATTTTATACAGCTTTCAACTCGCAAATATCTGTGACGCGGATTAACCTCAAGTTCCAAAACTTATTGTGTACATGCACATTCAAGTTAATTTATTGCCGATTTTTTACCGAAGCCCATCCATCGAACATAATACTAAATTTGCCTTGCTTACACAATTTCACTTACTAGAATTTCATTATTTTCAATAGAAATAACTTCCAAAATTTCCATCTCCCATCATTAAGAAATGCTTGGTTTTACTACAGACTAACATAATATTATAGAAACGTCTTAATACGAATAAAAAATTGATCCAATTATATGATGCCAATCCATATCATAGCGGGTGCCAATAGGTAGTAATTCAAACTGAGCTAAACAGCGAAAATGGAAATGGAAAACAAAAATTGACTTGTTTGGATCTTGAATACCAACAGCAAAAACAAAATTCAATCGAAAAATAAAATGAATCAGAAAAATGTCTGCATTTGTGTTACAGCTATTTGTGCCTGTATATCAACTTTAGAAGTAACTTTTTAATAGAATTGAGACGTCTTTATATTTATTTAGTCTATGGTTATACCTTGACGTTTTTATGAATAAATGATTTTGTAATTTGATAAAAAATTTGTTTTAATGTTAACCTTTGCAATGTTGTTGATTTAGTTAATGGTATCCAAATACGAATTATACTTATAGTAATTATAGTTCAATATGAAAAATGAGTGTAATATGAAAAATGAGTGTGTGTAGACCAAACTGTGTGGTCTACAATTTGGCGTTGTGGTCATTATAATACTTCATCATCATTATAATAGATCACTACAAGATTTTTACTATTGTCTTGAAATGCAAGTTGGGAAATAAAGCGAAACATTTAAGTTACCCAAATGTTGGTGGGGCTTATTATTATTATGTATTAAACATTTATTATGATTCCCGATTTTGTCAATAAACAGGCATCATCGGCTTCCTTTTGGTATGAAAAGTAATCAGAGTTATCTCACATTTTATCCCATTCTCTTTCTTCAATCATTTTAAATATTGAGGATAACTTTCAAATTCATTTGTTACAACAAAATATATTTACCTTACAAATAGAAACAAATAAAATTTGTTTAGTCGCCATGAATTGCAACCCTTACAAATTTATTATAAATCTGTAGCTAAACTAATTATGTTTATGGTTTCTTTAAAAATGTAAATTAAGAAACGTTTAGATTTTCACTTCTTAACATTTAAAACGATAAATTAAGTAAATCGGGAAGGTACGGTTTTATACCTATAAAAGAATACCGTTTCAACCAAAAAATATTGGGGGTCGATTTTCTCTTCTTACACAACACCGTCTATATTTAATGGAAAAACGTTTAATTATTTTATAAAAATATAAGTATAGATAAATGAGAGTGTACGTGCACATAATTTCACAGGAAGATCATTAAACTATCATAGGCAGCAACGTTATTATGTAAGCGTAATTTCCCAATTTTTCGGAAATTACACATTTTTGGAATTTCCAAATTATTTTTTTTTATTTTTTTATTTTTATTGATTTTGCGTTAATACTAAGTACCTACTAAAATACTAAAATGTATAATTTATCGAACAAAGTTTATATTTTTTGAATGATAATGCGCTCATTTAAAACATTACATAAACACATATTATGTTTATACTCTACAACAATTACCGTTATTATTAAATTTAACTAATTTGCACAATGGGTGATATTTTTTGTTTATTTTTAATTTAAATTTTTATTGGCATGACATTAATTAAATTATTTTAATAGAATTCTTTATTATTTGCGGTTTCGACAAACGATAAAAAAAATAAAATCGTAAATTTTATTTTGTTCTGCTGATGATGAGTGAGTGTTATATTTTGTTTATGGCTTTTAAAATTTTCTGTGGTCCGAGTATGGTATGGATCGAAAAAAACATTAAAATTTATATTCATTTATTATTTATCGTTCCAATTACGATAAAAAATAATATAGGTAGTTTTTTTACCGAATCACAATATGCCAAATTTCTTACTGTATTGCTTTTAAAAAACACTCCTAACTGTATGTATTGGTATTTTAGTTTAATATTATGATCTATTTACGTGAAATTCGACATTGTCAGTCGTATACAGTTTTAATTCATATTCTTGAGATTACAATTTTTAGAGATCAATTTTTTTTACTTTACAACTATAGTAATTTATATTCTTATTTTTATTTTTTATTTTATTTATTAATTGGGTTGAAAATTTCTTAAAAATAAGGAAGTAGGAAAATTAAAAAAAACATATTATTGAAATCTTAACATAATCCTAATATTAAGACAAAACAAACACAAAAAATTAAATTAAATTAAAATAATAGTTGTTGAGACTAGACCATATATTCAGGTTAGTTAGTAACTCAGAAGGCAAACATGGATTTTAAAAGTTAATCAACACTCAACATGGATAATCACCGACTCAACATGTATTTTAAAAGTTAATTTTTTATCAAGGTTGATGCCTAAATATTTTACGCTTTCATTCCATTGTATAGAAACATATCTCGCTGCCCTTCTTCTAGTAAAGAATATAGTTTGCGTTTTATCACCGTTTAGGTTAATGTGGCATTTTTTGCAGTAAGCGAAAATTGCATCGATATTAAGTGGAAGCGTGTTGATAATAGTATCAGGGCAACTAGAGAATGTATATGTTGCAGCATCATAGGCATATAGTGCTTATTCCGAATCTGCTCTAAAAATTAATTGGATGTCAGAAATGAAAATGGTATAAAATGTTGGAGACAGCACTGCACCTTGAGAAACACCACTAATTACACTTCTTAAAATGAAAAATATGTAGTCAAATTTTGAAAAGAAAGTTGGATAAACTAACTCTCCTGGGTTACAAAGTGCTGGACAAGTAGTCCAAAAATGGTTTCACATCTATACACTTAAAAAATTTAGACCGGTAAGCGATACTTATTTCAAAAGGACACCGTGATGGTTAAGACTAAAAGACTCACGATATTAAAGCAAGCTTTAAACTAAAAAAAGCTAAATTATGCTCGTATTTTTGTTCAATCAAATTATAATTCAATTTTGAATGAAATCATGTTTCGTATTGCAATTTTTACTAATTACAGTTAAAATTTAGTTTGGAATATCAAACTTACACTTTCCGAATCATTTTAAAATTAATGCTGAAATTGAACTGTAAATTTTGTATTTTAAATTTCACTCAAAATTATAACTCAATTCCTTCTTCAATTTTGTGAAATCGAGTTTGGAACTTCTTAGGCTCTTTCCGAATGTTATACTTATTTATTTAGACGTACTTATTTAAATAAGTATGTTAGCCTATTTGTAGTCAAAATTTAAATTCAATTTCTATTCAAAATTTTATTCAATTACTGCTTAAAATTCAAATACTTCGTTACTCAGATTTCTGTTCAAAATTCTGATACAAATTTAACAAACCTTTAGATCCAAACTAGAGTTTTAAGTTCTATAATTTTTTGTTAATTATGTTTGGAATTCTAACTCAATTTTTAAATATTTTTTAATTAAATTGCATCCAAATATTTGCTCAAACCCTCAATTAGATTGAAATTGAATTTTTAGTCCAAACTATGTTCAAACCTTATTTTAAGTTCTAAATAAAAATTTTGCTCGAATAATTTTAACTGAATTTTTAAAATTCACTCAAACTATTTTTAAAGGCAGTCCGGATTCCAAACTCAAGTTTTAAGCTATAAGCTCATGTATATGCTTAAGCCAAATTGTAATTTAAACTCTATTTCTAATGTAAGTTCCTACTTAAGATTTTATTCAATTACGGTTTAAAATTGAAATGCTTCTATTATAAAACAAAAAGCATTCAGATTTTTGCTCGATTCCTGATTTTCTAGTTCAAAATGTGTTTACCAAATGCAATATAAAGAAAACAATTTCTGCTTAAAATTTCACTCAAATTCATTATATCTAGTTTATAATTCAAGATAATTTTCTTTCTTTAAAATTTCGTTCTCTTAATCAATTTCCTGTCTGCCAAATGCTGTTGATCAATTTAGACTAGATTTATGTTCAAAATTTCATTTATCATTTTGTTCAACTTCGAAAACAGCTTGGAAGTAAATTTCTGATTAAAAATCTTAATTTTTTCGAATCAATTTTGATTTTAAACTAAGTTAGTAGTCTGTATACCTCACACTACTCACATATTAAAAGGAAATTTACAATAATCAATTAGGAGAATACCTAATTCTTTGTTAAATGTTTAAATTTCACTCAATTTTTTATTTCAATTTAATTCAATGAGTGTAATCAAAATTACAATCAAAATTCAAGTACAGTTTAAAAGTTTCACTCAATTTCGGTTTAAAATGTTACTTAAAGTTTATCAAATTCAGATGGAATTGTAAACTTATTTTATTCTGGATACCCAATTTCCGATACAAATTTCTAACCTAAATTCAAAGGAAATTTCGTTGTTTGTTTGAAATCAAATCTCGTATTGCAACCTAATTCTTACCTAATTGCAATTCAAATTATGTTTAAATGTAGTTTGGAAATTTACACTCAAAACCAAGTAGAATGTCCTAATCAATTTTTAATCTAAATTTCCAAATCAATTTAGAACCCAAGTAACACTGTACAACAGTTTGTACTATTTGAATTCCATGCAAAAAGTAGTTTAATCCAAAAACATTTTCTTAATTTTTATTTTAAATTTCACTCAAAATGTTGTTGGCGTCGTACGACGAATTGTAACTCAATTAAAATTGTATCTGTTTAATTTCGAACTGAAAATTTATGGATTTAACAACGGAGTTTTTTTTTTTAAATCCACTCAATATTTAGTCAAGCCCTGGTTGGAATTTTTATTCATAGATTAGAATTCAAATTCTATTTATAACTTTAAATTTCTACTGAAAACTACGATAAGCTTTTGATTCATATTAAAAACAAGATGTTGTTCAAATCTAGTTTGTAATTCTAATTCAATTTTTAACTTTTTGAATCTAATTTAAGTACCTGTTCAAGAATTTATTCAATTACATTTGGGAATTCAAATTGTCATTCAGGTTTTTGCTCGAAATTCTGATTTTATATTCGATATACTGAAATTCACAAACATATATGTATTGATTTTTCTCACGTAAATTTCACTCGACATTTTATTAAAATTCATGTTTGAATTCTGAGTTAAATTCATTTCTTAATTAAATTTAAAATTTTACCTAATTATTCTACTTAAAATTTCATTCACAATTCAGTAATGAAGCTAACTTGTTACCTTTGGATTTCTCTCTAATTTTGGTCAAATCCACAGTATTTTAATGGTTATTAGAGATCGATTTGTGCATGCAGTTACTAATTCACACTTAATAATCAAATTTACATTCAACATTTCCCTCAAACATATAATAACTTGGAACTTTTCGGGCTAAAAATTAGTTTTCGCCCATTTTGAATATGAATAGCATGTTGGTCAAGTGCATAATTGGAGTAGAATTGCACTTGTTATATTTGTTTTCTTAATGATGCTTGTTAAATGAATAAATTAAATTCCGATTAATTATTTTACATACATTTCCATATTTTTCCCTAATCAGATAAATGTCACAATGAGGATTGTTTCATTTTTGACAAACGCAAATACGTTAACGAATAAAAACAACAATCTCAAAATCTTCTTTTCTAGAAGAACTCCGGATCGTCAAATAATGTGCAGAACTATTGATGTATTTTAATTTGACGTTTAGTTTGTTTATAATTTATTGATCTAACTTAGCGGAATTTATGCTAAAGTAAAACATACATATTTAACTTCTAAAAAGAATATCTGTTGGCCTAAATTTAAAATTTGGATTATAAAAATATTTTTGCTTTATGAAACTTTAAGCTATGAAAGTCGAATTCGTTATTCTTGCAGAAAAATTAAAAATATTTCGAATAAACCATAAAATATGTGATAACACGTAAAATAAGTGGAAACATGTAAAAAATATGTGGTAACATATAGGCCTCATTCGCTTTTATTTGTTCTAAAAAGAATAACTATCCAACAAATTTTTGGTTTGGATTTCCCAAAAAAAATATTTTTTTAGAGTCGTAGAATGTTCATCTCGAAATCCAAATTGTTTATTTGGAAGAAGCTGATTTATTCTTGTAAGAATAGTACGTTCAAACAGTTTACCCAGTGAACTAAGAAGACTAATAGGTCTATAGCTGTTAGGGTTGCTACTAGCTACTATCTTTACCAGATTTAAGGACTGGTATTACACGAACTGTTTCCCATTTATTAGGAAAGTAAGAGAACGTAACAGGAATTGAAAAATTTGGTTACAAATAAATTCAGGAGCTTTTTTTATTTTTTATTTCTGTATATGTTTCCTGAGTTCAATGGATTTTATTATTGTTGAACCCTTCAATTTATTAATACTTGAATCGTTCTGGGATCTATTATCAAATAAACATTTAGTGTTATTTACCACACCTTAGTCAATAACCTTGTTTTTATAAGCTTCAAAATTATCAGTGAAACAACCACATTTTTCTTGATTAGTTAGCATAGGTTTGTCATTAAGATAAAGAATAGTCAAACGATGAGTTCGTTTGCTCAGAATCTTGGATAGACCCCACATATACATAGTGCAGATCCGTATTTAGAATTACTGGAGAAATACGTGGGTTCAATTATGTTCCAAGAAACTATTAATTAATTCTTTATATAAAACTATTCCGGCCCTGTTATTTTTAAAGTTATCCCAATGCCTGTGTTTGGCATTAAAGTCACCAAAACTCAAATGAGATGAATTAAAACTTGTTAGTGATAGTATGTCACTATATCAGAATCTTTTAATGTCGCATTTGATGTTCCACCATGGAAATATGCAGCTACGAATTTAATTACTCCAAATGGGGTAATTATATGATTTGATTTGCTCGTTCTCCATGTAGGAAGAATTTTCGTTGGTTTCGTTTTGTACCTAAACGTCGTATTTTGTTTGCATAGTTTGTTCGTTTTTTTTTTTTGCTGTACAAGGGCATTGAGCACGATCATGCTGTTATTGTGTCTCCTCTATCCAACTATTTGTAAGTGCTATGTAGTTGAATAAGACGAGTACGCACACGAAATACTCACAAGTAAAAGTATGTTTGGACATGGATTGGAAACAATTTTGATGAAATGCGTTGACAGAATATAAAATTTGAAGTTTGGGATGTGGAATCAGATATTTGGAATTTCGAATTTATAATTTGAAATTTGGAGTTTGGAATTTGAAATTTGGAATTTAAAGTTTGAAGTTTGAGATTTAAAATTTGGAATTTGAAATTTAGAATTTGAAGTTTGTAATTTAAAAATTGAAATTTCGAATATGAAATTTTCGATTTTGAAATTTGGGATTTGGACTTTGAAATTTGGAGTTTGAAATTTGGAATTTATTATAATGGATTAATACAGATTTTAAATTTAGGAAATTTTTGAAGAACCTGAAACAGCTTTCCTGGAACTTTAGCATTAAATGAACTTGAAATTATGTTGTCTTGTGTTAAATAATTTACTAAAAAATATGCTACTAACAAATTTACTAACTATCAACTACTTAGGTGTCTCGTGTCTGGAACCGGGTTGATTCTTTGTTACTAACGTACCTTTTCTTTCCTTCAGTTTTATTATGTGTAAAGGGTGGGCCCGGTGTCATCCGCGAGTCTTGCTTAGGCTTAGTCGTCCGTTCTGATCAATCAATCAATCCAAATGGGGTAATTATATTAATGCCTAAGGCTTCTAGTATGTGATTGATTAAATTACTAATAATAATAGCTACTCCCCCAAATGGTGAATGCAATCTATCTAATCTGTAAACTTTGAAATTAGGATGTTACACTACATTATCTGGTTTAAGCTATGTTTCAGTAATGGCAGCAATGTGAACGTTATCAAGCGTGTTCAATTGGACTGAATTAACTGAAGTAGTAGCTGTATCTGAAGTAACAGAAGTGAAGAGACTGTTCGATTGCCAACTCTTCACTTCAGTTAAAAATTGAGCAACTGTATTAATTGAAGAGGTAGTTTGCTCGTGTAGTCACTTCAGATAAGTTATTTGTTTTTCTTTTTTAGGATTTTTTCGTTTGTCCGCTTTTGGAAAAAAAGTAAATAAAATAAACAGACAAGTTTCAATTATAATGGCAATTTAGTTGATTTTTGGTAAAAGCAGGAAAATTATTTTTGAAACAGTTCTTCTAAATACCAGCCGCATTGAAATAAATTGTTTTATTTTATTTTGACATTAATCTGAAATTAGGAATACCAATCGAACAGTCTCTTCTCTTCAGTAACTCAATAAAGTGAAGAGTTGTACTCTTCAATCCAATCGAATACGCTTATTATTGATAGGAAAGTCAAATGTTTCAACTAGTTTGTTAGTTAAACAAGTAGCATTCCAAATACGGCAATTTGACGACTTTAGCATTATTTAAAGTAAGTTATGTATAGGTATTTAATTGACAGTCGAAAACAAACTTCAAACTGTTGTTTTATTTGAGCTATTTTAGAATTTCAAGTTGATTGTGGAGGCGAATATTTAGGTTCCGCAAGACCTGGAAACTCCTTTGCGTTGGAAAGGTTTGGATGTTGAATCCTCCGATTATGTAGGCTTCAAATTTGTCGATTGATATGAATATTCTGTTTGATTTTCTGATATTCTTTGAGTTTAGCACTGTCTTTAGAGCGGGTGTGGTGTGCGGCACAAAATTAGCGCATTTGTAACTAACCCAATCAAGTTTACATTCCTTATAGTTAAATGATTCGAGATGCATTTACCACATTTAAAGTTTTGAAGCAATGCGATGTACCGTGGCCAAACATTTGACAACGGCGACATTGGGTTGGTAAATTTGAATTATTAGCATAGTATGAAAAGCGCACTGCTGTATTATGAATGTGTTTAATTGGGTTATGTCTTTTAGCAAAACAAAAACGTTTCCCAAATGAAAGTTTGATCAAATTACTTTTAGCAAAAAAATCATTTGGCAAACCTTTCTTTCGCAAATAAGAATGCATGTCAAATACACATTTAACCAATTATTGTCTGGCAAAATATTCTTTAGCAAAAAGGGATGAACGTCAAATATATGTTTGACAAATTACTTTTTGCCAAATTGTGATCAAAATGCCTCATAATTCCTCAAGAATAATTTACCAAAAAGTTTACTCTAAAATTTAAACAAAATTTTCGTTTTCAAGTAAAAATATTTTTATTAATTCCGGCGTGCATCGCGCACCTGAATTAATAAAATTATTTTTAGTTGAAAACGAAAATTTAAATTCTGTAAAATGAAGATTTAATCTTATATCGTACCCATAAAATTGTTAATAGTTTTTAATTAAATGTGCATTTTCCATCCAATTTTGCTGTAAACCAGTTATGATACCATAATGATTAAAGTCAGATGGTAATCCGGTGATGCAGACCTTTAGGGGTCGGTCAATAACAGATCTGAATGCTCTATGTTATCAGCTTTTAGTTTTTCAAGTAGATTTTGATAATTTTCATTATCATAAAGCATAATTTTTATTCCAATGCTGATAATTTTTATCAAATAATTGGTAATATTCAATGAAAGCAACAGCTGTTTAATTTTGGTGTAATTTGGACCTTCCACAACAGGCAAACACATATGTATATTTTGTTGTTTTGTTGGTTGTTATTCAACTCTATTACATCATCTGTAGGATTATCCGCTGATAACAATAGACAATCAAAACGGTTGTCCGTAGAAATATTTGATTGTAGAATTATATTTTCTGATTCCATAACGATTTTATTAACGGATTACATGATGAGTAGAAGCGGCAATGTTATTTTATTACACAACAACTTGTTTTGCTTAAGTAATTCAAGATTATTACATTTTGCTTGTTTAAGCATTTTTATTTTATTCAAATGTGTGGCTGCTTTACCGTCACCATTGTTGGCATGCGGCTTTCGTCGTATGGGTTAATCAAACTTTTATTTATTTATTGTTTTATTGTATTAAACACAAATTGACTCAACATAATTTGATGTGTATCGCTACAACGACCAAACTGAACTGTGTCAGTCCCATTCGTTACTGGATTCTACTAAAAATAAGGAACCACATTTTACGAAGATGCTAATAATTATAGAAAGTACATATTAATATAACACAAATTTAAAATAAATCGTTCAGTGAGTTCCCAAATTTTTATTAAACTACACTCGCGTACAATAAAATTGGCTTACCTTGCAAAAATAACTAGCAAAATATTCTTAAAAATGACGATGTCATTTCAATGCCGAAAATACAAGCACTCCAAAAGGACAACGTAAATCAACTTCAGCAACGCCATTTCGATTCAGAGAGAGTCGTTCGAGCTGGGTCACGACCTGAAACTTTCCTCTGTAGTTCATCCCATAATTCATAGTATCGGTTAAATAAAAATAAAATCATGAACTATTAAAATAAAACTTATTTTTTACGATGCTAATTTATAGTTTTTTAATTATTTTTTTTGATGACATCCATTCAAGTAGTAAACAATTTTTCTTAATTGTTTGCGTATTAATATCAGAAAATATTCTTTCGCCTACAGCGCTACTATGTGCCAAATTCAATAAGGAGTATACAAATTTTTTTAAGTTTGAAGACATTGGTTCGATTGAACCATTTTTCAAATGAAATATCTTTCCCCAAAAATCTTCCAATTCCGTCGATCGTTACATTTGCATACTTTAATAAATTTTTGTAAACATAGAGTTCGAAACTCTTCGTCAGTTTCTTCGAAACTGTCTTTCATATGCGGAAAAATATTAAGCGAAGGTATTATGATTTGTCCGAATTTATAAGGATCGAAATTTTGTAATTCGATTTCATCTTTAAAATTAAACCGACTTAAAATTTCATTACATAGTTCTCGTAAACATTTGTGCCATATTTCTTAATTTCTAAAATGCGTAATTCAAGAAAATGAGGAACAAAATTCTAACATATGCTAAATAACATGAATCTCGCAGATATTTTCGCATAATGTACTATGTAGGATGTAAAGAGTGAGAGGCTTACCAAATCTGTACGTATGATTCCATAATTTAGGGTTAGGCTCTGATGAGAAATTTTCAAATGTTACCAAGTCGATCGAATATGTTGAAAACCATGATTCTACACGTTGCTAAATAACACTAATTTCAGAGATTAGCTCGCATAGGCAATATATAGAATAGACAGAAGTCACTTTACGCTTTTCAAATCTGTACATGTCATTCGATAATTTAGGGTTGGGCCCTGATGCAAAATTTTCAAATAGTACTAAAATGATCGATTATGTGGAAAACCGCGATAATGTTAAACATTTCTTCGAACTACAGCAGGTGATTTTATCTACTACGATAGAGAAATGTTGTAATTCCAAAATTTGGACAATGTTTTTGAAGGCTCCTTGTTTAAAATTTTACAAATTGTTTCAATAGCTTTCGTCCTAGCAAATTTAATTGTTGCAATATTTTGGAATCACTATTATTGTACCATCATCGATATGCTGTTGGTTTTTTAAAGAATTAAATTTGCCTAGTTGGCTTCCAGACGCGCGTTGTTTTTTAAAGTTATGGAAATGGTTCGGTAATTTTTTTTAACTTAAATTATCAGGGGTACAAATTGAAAATGCGGGATTGATAACAGATGGCGTTACTAACGCTATACGCAGCAGGCAGTACTGTGACTATGTTCATGTCAAAGCTACGTCTTATAGCTTTAATTTTCAGTATGTGTCAATTTGTCGCAGTGTCAAATTCATAGTTTTTTTGAGCTCTCAATATGTCGAGTTTCGTGCCAACAAAACAGCATTTGCGGGAAGTTTTAATTTACTTCTTTAATTTGAAGAAAAGTGCTGCTGAAGCACATCGATTGGTCTCCGAGACTTATCCGAGTCATGTTCCATCGGTTTCAACGTGCGAGAGATGGTTTGTGCGGTTTAGAAGTGGTGATTTTGACGTTGAGGACAAAGAGCGGCCGGGCCAAGTGAAAAAGTTTGAGAATGCTGAATTGGAGGCAATACTCAATGAAGACTCGTGTCAAACTCAACAAGAGCTCGCAGATTCATTGGGAGTGACACAACAAGCCATTTCCCATCGTATAAAAGCCCTCGGAATGATCCAAAAGCAAGGACATTGGGTGCCGTATGAGCTGAAGCCGAGAGACGTCGAGCGCCGTTTTTTTGCATGCGAACTGCTGCTCGAACGGCAAAAACGGAAGGGTTTTTTGCATCGCATTGTCACTGGTGATGAAAAGTGGATCCGTTACGATAACCCGAAGCGCAAAAAATCATATGGTTACCCCGGCCATGCATCATCATCGACGGCCAAACCAAATATTCACGGCGCCAAGCTCATGCTCTGTATTTGGTGGGACCAGCTGGGTGTGGTGTATTATGAGCTATTGAAATCGAACGAAACCATCACAGGAGCACTATACCGAACTCAATTGATGCGTTTGAGCCGCGCACTCAAAGAAAAACGGCCACAATACGAGCAAAGACACGACAAAGTAATTTTTCCGATCGATGACACATGGCCTAGCTGACCAGCGCTTCCATTCTTACGAAGAAGCCCAAAAATGGGTCGATGACTGGATAGCAGCCAAGCCGGCCGAATTTTTTCGCGACGGTATCCGTAAATTGCCAGAAAGATGGGAAAAAGTTGTGGCTAGCGATGGACAATACTTTGAATAATTCATTTGTTACCATTTTTTCAGAATAAATGTTCAAAAATAGAAAAAATCCCGCATTTTCAATTTGTACTCCTAATATAAAAAGATAGGCCCAATGTAGGCCCTTCCCTACCAGCCTGGCAAGTCCTTAAACCATCTGAATCGATTTAAATTTCCTTATTCCAAAAGGTTTTCTTTTTGCTGGAAAATTCGACGTGAAAAAACGTGAAATTTCAATATTTAACTGAAAATATTCTTCTTCTTATTCTTCGCCGTAAGAGAACGCCAGGCACGATGGCCGAGTATGATTGGGTCCCTTTGAACGTCGTCTATCCATTGGGCGCCTTTTTCAAATGAAACACTTAATGTTAATATTCAGAAAGAAGTGAGACGATGAGGAAGTGGGGCTATCAGTGAGTGGGCTACCAGATGGAGGCTCAAGGAAGCCAACCTGACCGTCTGCTATAGGGCCTAAGTTACTGCTAAGACACTGTCAAGCGAGGAGGGTGTGCTTACATGGCCGGACCTGAAGCAGTCGGCTACTGTGGAGTTTCCGTCGTGAGATGGTCTCTTACGAAGAATTTATTATACGCGAATTTGTGCTAACGCAATACAATGTGCAGTGTCATGCAGCATGTGATACCATGCACTATCTTGCCGAAGTTGGTATTACAACCATACATTAGCTAGTGATCAGCCGCGACATCAATTTCTTCGAGTATTTAAAGAGAAAGTCGTCGAGCTGTTGTCGCCAGCATTGTTAGAGGGGGCTAGCGATGGTAACACGAAATATTGAAAAAAACATCTCACTTTCAATTTCAATTTGATTTTTGGTTTAGAAATTTATATTTTCAAGTCTTTCCTTATTCTTTTTCTGGCCTTCCGTTCTAAACACAATTATTCCTTTGTTTTATGTCACTTTCATAGCAAGCTAAGTATTTTTGGAGTGATAATATTTCCAGCTTTCAAAAACCGTCGCTATCGATTTTTTGAAACGTGAGGAAGTGTATAATGATTAAATTTTATTCAATTAAAATAGTTTAAAAGTTTCTTTTTAATTTAATTTTATTTTACTCGTATTATATATAAGTAATTTTAAAAAAGTTTTATTCACTTGGTTTGAATATTAATTATTTTTTAAATTAAATCAAGTTTTTCATATTTTCTTTAAAAATAGCTTTCAAATCAACTATGTTTGAATACATTTTTGTTTATAGTTTTGAAATGTTTTGGAAAGTTTTGTTTTTGTTAGAGACTCCTTGAAAATGATGAAAAATACCATTGAAGCGTCGGACGTTTTTTTGTATTTACCAAAAAAATAATTAAATAAAAGCTTAAAACCAAATAAATATAAAATATGTATATTAAATTTTACTATTTTACAATGCAATCAGTTTACAACATAGATACGATTCTCCCAATTTCGGCTATTTTTCATACTCTGCAACGTATTGTTGAAAAAATTGTGTTTGTTGTAGTTAATCGGTTTTTTATAAAAAAAAAATGGTAATTTTACAATTTCCAGACGTTACCTATGCCCTTACCACCCTATGTTACACTCAACACATATGCACTGGACATAGCAATGGTTTGAAAGTTTATTTATTCGGTTTATCGTGAAGTCTATTCAATTCTATTGTATTATTTTATTTTAGAATTTGCTTTTGAAATAAAATGTTTAAAATGTGAAATTGAATAACTTACCTTTTGTTTCAAAAAAACAAAAAAAAAAATGTTCATTTTATTTACGTAAATAAAAATACGAAGTTCTAGATTCAATTAAACAAAACGGCATTGTTTGCACGGACGGAAAATTTACAGAACGAGAAAAACTACACTAAAACATATTCAAATATTTTCAATTTACGTAAAATAACATGTATTGTGTATACGTACATGATATGTATAGGTTAGTTATGTAATAATCTTATAACAAAAGGGAGTATTTTTATACTTGTAGTTTACCTGTTTATTACCTTTGTAGTATGATGCCTATTCTTTTCGAATCTAGATTTACATAAAGTTATTGTTTTGTTTTAGTAGCACCATGTACCCACCCCTCTATCCATCCAATGTTCTTTACAATAAATTTTATGATTATGTTACAATGGTTATTTGAATTGTCAAATCAGAAGACAAACAACATTCATTTTGCTTATAGGATTGTGTATTAATGTTATAGCGTACAGTGAATTGTTTTGTTTAACCTCAGTCATCAAAACTCATATCAATCTAATATGCATAGATTTTAACATACGGATAAAAAAAAAACGATAAGCAAAGTTTTGTTTTTGCTTTCCTCGTTACTTGTTTCACTACCCTTATGGTGTAAAGTGTTTCACACAAAGTGTAGCTTCACAAATTAACAAAAAGTGTAGGTGTACTGAAAAAGTTTAGGCCTACATAAAGAATGTAAATAACCAGCAGAACGATATTTTCGTAAAGTGGATAGATCATAATTTTCGAAATAATTTTTGTCAATAAGATAAAAAGGGTTAGACTAGACATGTTTGAAAAATTTTTAAAAATCGTAAAAATGACTTAAAATGTTAAAAACTGATGCTATACAGCTAGGGCCATTTCCCATAATCTCATAGATGTGGCTAGGTCAAGCTTTCCTAAACATTTCTTGTTATTAAGATAAAATGGGTTGGGTGTGTTCGACAACTTTTTGAAATATTGTCAAAATTACTTAAAATGTTCAAAACTGATCTGAACACTAGCGCCATTTTCCCTAATCTCAGAGATGTTACCAATTATTGGCCTCCATTTCTATAAAGTGGATAAGACAAGCTTTTCTAATCTTGGTATTAAGATAAAAAGGTTTGGGCTTATTGGACAAACTTTTAAAATTGTGAAAATGACTTAAAATGTTCAAAACTGATGCTACCATATGGCTATTTCCAATTATCTCATAGAGGCTACCAGGTCTCAGCCTATATTTTCATAAAGTGTAAAGGTCGAGCTTTCCGAAACAGTTTTTGTTATTAAGATAAAAAGGGTTGGATATGTTTGATACATTTTTGAAAATCGTTAGGCCAATTCGTTTCCCCTCTATACAAATGTATAGGTTGAACATTTAAATTTTGATCGCTGTAGTGAGAGATGTCAAAAGTTATTTGTAGATGAAATTGAAGCCAACTAACTCATTTGTGTAAGTTCTTTAAACAAATTCGCTCGCAACAAAAGTCATAAAAAGCAATTGACACATTTCTATATGTAAATCTCTGGTTTGTTCCATTAAGTGCAAGCTATCAACCCATTTGCAAGTTGCATTTTAAAGTTTAACTAATCCATTATTTTTCATTTAGGTATACCACTAGTCTTTAATATTGGTTATCCTTAAGGTCCACTTTTTAGTTTTAATAAAGCATCTATAATACTCCATCATTTGATTAATTAATTCCACCCCACCCATATGTTTCGTGTTTTTATTCGATCGATTCACCGTTGAAATTGGATGAGACCCTGTGATCGATGACAATGCGATAACGCATTTCACATCTTTTTCATTTGAGGAATGTAATTTTTTTTCTCGCTCCATTTTTCTATCGTCACGAAATTTAATGTTTTTTAATCGATTTGCCATGATCGTTCCTAAAGTGAAAGAGTTTGAATAAATAAAAAATCTGGATCATTTAAAAATATTTACTTTCTACTCGCGGTATTCTAAGTCAAGCAGTTTCAACATAAACCGTGGTGAAGTATCTGTCGAAATATATAAAACTCTCCATGGGTAGAGTTTTTACTAAGTGAGGGACTACAGGTGGACCTAAACCCATTGTCCGATCGCCAAGATTTGCCTTGTCGCCTTAGTTAATTTCAAAATCATCGTGACTACACATTTTTTTAAACCAACCCATCTTGCTAGACGTCGGCCGGTATATAGGACCATCTGTTCGTCTATGGACTAGTGGCCAATCTTGCTTGTCAGGGCTTTATACTTATATTCTACTGATTTTCTGAGTGGTTCAATTTTCCAGATCAGATAAAATAACACAGATTAAGTAGTTGAATCGGCGGAGGTTTTATTAATGTTAATGTAACATCTCAAAGATGTTACCGTCTGTCTGTATTTCCATAAATTGGGCGTATGAAGCTTTCCGAAACGATTTTTGTTATTAAGATAAAAGGGTTGAGCATCAATATTATCGCCATATACACACTTACCGCCATTTGGTACGCAAGTAACTATTACATTATTTGCTTAGACTCTACATACCTTAAATTTCACATTTTCAATTCAAGTGAACTTCAACGTTTATGAAATTTGCAGCATAGTTTTAATAAAAATGGTCCATTAGGTCTATTCTATAGATTTGGTCTGAAACATCATCGAATTTCAGTTATAATGCCATTTGATTTAGGGCGATGTCAACTAGTTCCACTAACAGTATTAACTATTTGCTACCGACTTTTTCAAGGGGTCGGGAGTCATGGTTTCTGTCAGAAAACGCCTTACAGTTTGAGGTATATACATAGATCCGCTGTCTTGTTTATTAATCTATTTCAAAGAGTCATGTTTTAATGCTTTCTATGTAGAGGTACATATCTACTATCAGTATTTTTACAGAATAAAAGAATCTCATCGAATGCTAGTCCTTGCCATGACTAAATGTTTAAAAGTCTTAAAACCTTTAAAATTTTTACTATCGTAAAGTCATTGAATCAGAGCTTAAAATATTGGAATGTGAGCTTTAACTTGAAAATCATCACCTTATCACCTGCAAATGCTTCTTGCTTCCAGCGTTAAGTACTGAATTTCAAAAATATGCCGACACTTTTATAAAGAGAGAAATAGATGTTGAACATAAAGAAAATATTTGAAGGACAGTTAACCCGCTTTAACTCTACCCCCGCTTTAAGATCTACGAAACTCAGAGCGTAATTTTGGTCTGACTAATTGATCGTGTTAAACAAACTGTTTATCACTATAATTCCTATAACTTTTACATATGTTCAAGAATAAGGAGTAATTTATGCAAGACTAAACGATTTGGTGTCCCTTTTTTATGATAATGAATTTGCAATGTTCCACGCTGTAGGACTCCTTTATTCAGATAAGTATTCGTAAAGCAAATGATCATATCATAGTGCACTTTTGTAGGCCAGCTTTCTGGATTCACTTCGACCTCATTATTATCGAGAATTGTGGCTTTTGGTCCATCAAGGTAAATTGACCTTTTCGGGTTATTTGAATGAAATACTCTCGTTAGGTATGCCGACTAGCGAACTCGTTATTTTTCGCTTAATCCTATCTATATCTTCTGCAGGTGTAATAGTGGCTGCCTTTTAAATGCTCGTTCGATTCCCCATTGCGGCTATAGGTGCTTTGCTGTGGCCTCCTTCGTTACTAACAATAATTACACTTTTTAGCTGTAAACTCTTCAACTATAGAGCTCCTCTTTCGTTTGCATGTTCATTATGCCAGAGTTTAAATTTAGCTTTGAAGTCGCCAGTTATTACAAGTAGATGGATTTTTCAGAATATTAAAGGTCGGTGCGGAATACATAAAACTACCTAGTCCTGATCTCACCTCTCACACAGAACTACGTGATACTAAATATTTATAACTGTTTATAATGTAGTTGTCACATACAAATTTTATCTATACAGTTCCATATCCTGTACATTGTTTAATTTCATGTTAACAGTCTTTGCATTTTGCATGTTCAGTTGGAGGATCCTCGATTCGTTTTATTAGCTTCTACTTCAAAAATTACAGTACTAGGAATGCGTTTTCTGGAAGTTTGAGGCATTGTATTAAGATTACGATTTGAGATATTGTCAATATGATCTAACTGTGGAATGAGAATAATTTGCTATGTTTCGACAGTATTTTACCCTTTTGAACACAATTTAAATGTCGGCTCAAAACTATAAATTATGTTGTAGGGCTACAACCCACCTGTGAAAAAAACAGCAAATCAAGACTCATTGCTTGACCCAATCACAAATTATTTGCAAAACGGGATGAGTTATCCGGATATTTTTCATTTTTTAAATTAAAATTAATTTATTTAGTTTTTATGGCATACAAGTTTTGTTAATAGGAATTTTTTTTTTGAACATTTTTCAGTTTGTAAATTCCTTAAATTTTATGCCCAAGTTTGAAGTGTGTTCATCCTTATAATACCTTATAATTATAATTCCATTTAAAACAAATAAACAGTTGGAAATTGCCTCACATTCCTCGATCATTTGGGAGACTCCAACCTGAATCATTCGGGGCCTAATTTTGCTTGTAGGATTTCAATTGTTGACGGTTGAGAAACCGAGAAATTTGTTTCCCAACGAATTTCATTTCTCGAGAATTTGAGAGTTTTCAAATTTCTTCTCGAGTATCTCGGAAATTCTCGAGATTTCTATTTTTCATCTATTTACTAAATTTTTTTTAATTTTATTAGAAAAAGTACGACTTTTCAAAATCATAGTAGGTTGCAAAACCGCATATCTACATATATTACTAATAGAGAACTTTATCGTGTTTCTCGGTGTATTGTACACCAAGAAAATATTATGTATTACGCCCAAATATAAAATGCTGATGTTGGACGTCAAAGGGTTACACTAATTTTGTTGTAATAGCCCCGATACCATTTATGGAAAATTCCAATAAATTGAAAACACGCACAATTAATTTCACTGAATTTATAATTACTATTTATTTATATATAATAAATTCACAATTGCATTTGTGCATAAAACGTTATAATTAATTTTTTTTTATTATTCTAATTATTCACCACCGTAAGCTTGTAAAAGCAAAAATTAAAAATGGAAAATATTTTAGAAATGACGCCGTGTGTCATTTACTTGGAATCTTATTTAACAATGTGTATGTGTGTTCGTTTTCGACGAAAAAGGCAATTATTTCATTTTGTTTTCTTTTGGTGTTGACATACGAACAATCGTATGTCAAATCGTCGTTGTCGTGACGAGAACGAGATGGAGCAAAACAAAACAATAGTAAATCAAAGAAATTTCTGATACTGCTAGCGAAAACGAGATGGAACAAATATCACTAAAAATACTTTTAGAGTTCCGCATCATTTACGCTAGGTGAAAATGAAATTAGTTACGCTAAGAAGAATCTTGTGCGTAAACCCAAAATGTGTATGTGGTGGCGAATGAATTGCAATTTATATAAATCAAATAATTAATTTATATGATTGCAATGCGTGAGTCACTACAGGACTCCCCCGCAAGTGAGTCCCCCTCCCTACGGAAAAGTTTATTCGGCTGCGAAACGAACATGTTTATGTGAGCACTGAACTGATTTTGCATCAGTGGAACACAGTATGCCGTAAGCCGGTTTGAGCCGATCAATTGAAATGGTCTGATTCTTTCCATTAATTGAGACGGTGAATTGTTTCCGAAGGCGTCGAATGACTCTAAATGGGCCTTCATAGGGAGTGGATAAGCCTGTGCGAACCTTATCTGTTCTTACGAACACAAAATCGCAGTCGGCAAGTGCCTTAGGAACAAAAATGTCATCTTGTTTGGCTTGCCGAGTAGATTTTGGAATAAGGTTTTGCATTGTTTCACGAAGTTGGTCGATAACTGTGTCGCTGGTTGGTAGAGGTAAAAGAGGATTTTCGACGAAGAACTCACCTGGTAGCTTGATGGTTTGTCCATAAACCATTTCAGCTGGTGAGCACTTCAGATCTTCTTTTACTGTTGCTCGGATTCCCAGTAATACGATGGGTATTTCCGAACTCCAGTTGATCGTGTTTCCTCTGGCCATTAACGCAGCTTTAAGTTGCCGGTGGAAGCGTTCGACCATGCCGTTGGCTTGAGGGTGGTAAGCCGTTGTACGAATCCGATGTGAGCCAAGGAGTTTTGTTAACTCTGCGAAAAGCTTGGACTCAAACTGCGTTCCTTGATCAGTAGTGATATTAAGGGGCACGCCGAATCGTGAAACGTAATTATTGACAAAAGTCAAGGCAATGGTTGAGGCTGACATATTAGTCATGCAGTATGCTTCGGGCCATCGAGTGAAACGATCGACACAAGTTAATAAGTATGAATATCCATTAGAAGGAGGAAGAGGTCCTACAATGTCTATATGGATATGCTCAAAACGACCAGATGGTGTTTGGAATTGTCCATGGATAGATTTAGTATGCCGTTGAACTTTGGCACGTTGGCAGGATAAACAAGACTGAGCCCATTGGCTTACGTCTTTGTTCATACTAGGCCAAAAATATCGAGCAGTAATCAATTTACGAGTAGCACGAACACCAGGATGCGAAAGGTTATGTAAAGTATCGAAGATAGTTCGACGCAGTGATTCTACGATAAATGGGCGGTTATACCCAGTTGATGTCTCGCAGATGATTTCGAGGCCAGGCAATTGAAAAAGCGCCAGTTTCATTGATGAACCAGAGTGACATTCGGAACCAGAAAATAAATCCTGAAGTTCTAGGTCAGCTTTTTGTAAAATTGCAATTTTGTTTAAGTCGAATTGTGTCTCGACTGCGGCCGTTTCATTGTCTGTTGTGCGAGAGAGTGTATCTGCTACAACATTGTCATGTCCGTGAACATGCTGAATGTCCGTGGTAAATTGACTTATATAATCCAAGTGGCGAGCTTGCCTCGGATTACGTTCAGTTTTAGACTGAATTGCTCTAGTCAGTGGCTTATGATCGGTAAAAATAGTAAATTCCCGACCTTCGACAAAATATCTGAAGTGTTTCACTGCCAGATATATCGCGAGTAATTCCCGATCGAATGCGGAATATTTCTTTTCAGCATCCGATAATTTTCTTGAGAAAAATCCCAATGGCTCCCAACACTCATTGTTATACTGTTGCAGTACTGCCCCAACGGCAGTATTAGATGCGTCAGTAGTTAAACTAAGCTTTGAATCGCTCAGTGGATGTGCAAGCAGTGTTGTTTTCGCAAGTTCAGCCTTAAGTGACGTAAATGCCTGTTGACATTCGTCAGTCCAAGAGAAATTCTTAGGCGTTTTGGGTTTACGTAGAAGTACGACCAGATGGCTATGAACAGGTGCGAGTATTTCAGCAAGCTTTGGTATAAATCGGTGGTAGTAATTTACCATACCGATAAATCGCTGGATATGCTTGATTGAGCTTGGAGCTGGAAATTCCCTAATGGCGTTAATTCGTTCTTCAGACGGCAGAATACCATTAGGGGTTATTTTGTGGCTAAGGAAATCAAGAGTTGTTACGCCAAAAACGCATTTGGAACTATTGAACGCTGAAATGTTTGAGCGGCATTACGTAATCCAAACGGCATTCGAGTAAATTCGAACAGGCCAAAAGGAGTTGTAATTGCTGTTTTAAAAACATCATCAGGTGAAACGGGAATCAAATGATAAGCTCTGACTAAATCAATCTTAGAGAAAAATTTGCATCCATGCAAGTGCATGGAGAAATTTTGAATGTGAGGTATCGGGTAGCGATCCGGTGTTGTTACCGTGTTTAAACGCCGATAATCCCCACATGGTCTCCAATCATGATCTTTTTTCTTAACCATGTGCAATGGACAAGAGACAGGAGATGCAGATGGCCTGCAAATCCCTAATTCCACCATATGTTGAAATTCAACAAATGCGGCTTTATGGCGGACTTGATCTAGTCTTCTTGGTCGTGATACAGGGAGATGTCCTTCTGTGACAATGTGATGGACCACATTGTGTCGGACTGGCAATTTATAATTCGGTTCTGCTATAAGTTGAGGAAACTTTTTCAGCAAAGTGCCGTAGCCGTTGGTGATAGAATAATGGATCGGAGTCGGTGTGTCGACGTGACCCATTGTGGCGTCGATTGACAGCTTTGTCGCTGAATCAACCAGCCTTTTATTCCTTAAATCAACCAATAGTCCAAATTTTACCAAGAAGTCGGCGCCAATGATAGGACGATTCACAGCAGCTAGAATGAAAGCATGCGTGAATGTTCGTTTAAGTCCCAAATCCAACTGAAGCAACTTAGTGCCATAAGTTTGAATTGTGGTGCCATTGGCGGCGGACAAAACTAGATTAGAATTTCTTTTCAGAATATTAAATTCACTCTTAAAATTATATACTGGAATAACCGAAAGGTCAGCGCCAGTGTCGACTAGGTAGGTTTGCTTGTTTATTCGGTCATAAACGAATAAACGTGACGAAATAGGGTTTTGATTTAGCGGGATCCCGACCCAGTGCCGTGATCGTTTTTTGCATGATCATCAATAACATTCATATTGCTGTTTTGGGTGCCCGACTGTCGTGACGATGAAAAATTGCATGGTGGTATGCACTTCTTCGCAGCTGGCCCGAATTTTACGTGGTACCAACATCTGCCATGGCGGCGAGAATAATTGCTGGAGCTGCGTGATCGTGATCGAGATCGGGATTTCGATTGGTTTCGGTCTCGAAACATGCCATCAAATTTGGCTTCAAGCCGAGCGATTCTCGATTCCAACGAGCCAGCGTTCTGACTAGTAGTCGGAGTACGATCAGTTTTAACAGTGGGGCGGGATTGCCGAAAAGAAACTTGAGATATACTTGTCTGATGTTGGCCGATGTTGATAACCTCGTACATCTTGTCCGCCGTTTTAGCCAGAGTATCAATGCCAATTGATTCCGGTTGCGCAACAAGAGCTAACCTTATGATTTCGGGCATCTTCTTAATCCAAAGAGATCTAATAACTTTATCATTAAAGTTAGTGCCCGCGAGTGTACGGATTCTTCGTAGCGCGTCAGATGGTTTTCGGTCACCAAGATCTTGGTCCGAGATGAGAGCTTCCAATTGCCTCTCAAATGACGGCGCTAATCGTTCCAACAATAATTTTTTCAAACAAGTATACTGTTCCGTGGTTGGGGGTTTCGAGAGAAAGTCTGAGATACTGTCGCATGTCTCAGGCGACAGTGAAGAAATTGTATGCAAAAATTTTTGCTTCTCGGACTTTATCCCTTGGAGATCGAAAGTGATTTCAGCAAGCAAGAACCAATTATGAACTTTATGAGGCCAAAATGGTTGCAATTTAACTTTATTGCTTGAGGCTGATACCTCCAAGGGTGTATTCTCGGTTTGATCCATCTGTTCTGGTGGTTGCTGTTGGATATTTTGATCTTTCTGCTCGTTTTCATGGACCATTTTGAAAATTAAATTGATTTTAAATTTACTATTTTCAAATGAATAACGAAATCCAATGTCCCGAAATTTCTGCAGCAAAATTAATACCCCAAGTATTTACCAAAACAAAATTTCCGAACCGACAGTAAAATTAATAATTTTAACTTGAAAATAAAATGATAGCTAACACAAGTTTTAATGAATAAAAATAAAAGGAATGGATACCTTGTAGCAGATGGCTTTTATATTAATTACAGCACTCAGGCTACGAGATACCCTCCAATTACGGGACGAGCTTGCCACTTCGTATTGGAGGGGCTCGTTGAAATTTTAATAAAATAATCTAAAATAAAAATCTATAATCACCCAAAGTGTATATAGAAAACAAGTGAGTTAATAATCACGACAAAACAATGTAACGAGCGAAAATTGCCGTTATGTGTGAGAAATGTTCACCTAACCGAAAACAAAACAACCTCGAGAAAAAAATTTCCTAAAAAAAATAATTTTAATCACGAAAGAAAATTATCCCGAAATTTACCCGCTTAAGATAGTGAATAATTTTACATTTATATGAAATTCGTAAACAAAAAAAATTTTGCATTTAAGTGTTAAGTTGATGAAATAATGTTATAAAGAATTACATCAAAATATGTAATTTGTTTGAAGAATCAAAATAAAAAGAACACTTAGCTGTTGTTTCTACTGTTGTTGATGCTGCAGTTGTTGTTTTGTTTGCTGTTGTCTTCTCTTTTAGAATTATCCCTTCTGAATGCTGTTGATTAAAATCCCGTTCCGATGGTTTTTTTTTTTTTTTTAAATTTTCCGCTGGATTGTTGTAAATCCCAAATTTTAACTGTAGTGATGTTTTTTCAGATGTGACGAGTTGAAATAATATCTGATATATTAGCTTTATTTCTATTGAACTATTTACAGTTAAACACTGATGTGTTGCCTCGTCTGCGAGCGAGTGTGCGACCCTGTGATAACTATGTCACACTGTGCAATCCGTATTTAATTGCCGTTATGATGTTTTTCATATGATTATGCTCGCCGACCGAAAATTTAATTTACACACCCGAAAAACCGAAAAATAAATAAAGAAATTATTTACGTGGATAAATTGATCTTTGTCGTCGTTTACTGCAAAAAGATACGTACCAATTGTCTGGCACGTGTTTGTGCCAGACATCCACGATTATACCGCTTTGAATTTTCCTAGTACTCTATGTACTTTTGTTCTGCAATCGTTGACGTGTCTTCGTATAGGCCCTCGTGTAGAAGAATTGTACTTGTCACGGGTTTACAGTTGACTTACCGGACCAAGTATGTAATAAACTCCAAAATAAATTCAATATCCCGTAAAAACGGGTGTCGATGGTCACCAATTATCGTGTTTCTCGGTGTATTGTACACCAAGAAAATATTATGTATTACGCCCAAATATAAAATGCTGATGTTGGACGTCAAAGGGTTACACTAATTTTGTTGTAATGGCCCCGATACCATTTATGGAAAATTCCAATAAATTGAAAACACGCACAATTAATTTCACTGAATTTATAATTACTATTTATTTATATATAATAAATTCACAATTGCATTTGTGCATAAAACGTTATAATTAATTTTTTTTTATTATTCTAATTATTCACCACCGTAAGCTTGTAAAAGCAAAAATTAAAAATGGAAAATATTTTAGAAATGACGCCGTGTGTCATTTACTTGGAATCTTATTTAACAATGTGTATGTGTGTTCGTTTTCGACGAAAAAGGCAATTATTTCATTTTGTTTTCTTTTGGTGTTGACATACGAACAATCGTATGTCAAATCGTCGTTGTCGTGACGAGAACGAGATGGAGCAAAACAAAACAATAGTAAATCAAAGAAATTTCTGATACTGCTAGCGAAAACGAGATGGAACAAATATCACTAAAAATACTTTTAGAGTTCCGCATCATTTACGCTAGGTGAAAATGAAATTAGTTACGCTAAGAAGAATCTTGTGCGTAAACCCAAAATGTGTATGTGGTGGCGAATGAATTGCAATTTATATAAATCAAATAATTAATTTATATGATTGCAATGCGTGAGTCACTACAACTTCTTGTATGTATGTCTGTGTCGAATGGGTGCCTCAACCGTTAAACCAATCGTCATGAAAATGTTACCATGCATGATTGGCATGCCGAAGACAAATCTAAGAAATGTTTTTTTTTTAATTTCGTTTCCTTCGGGTACCTCTCGAATAAAAGTTCGTCAAATTTTCGGATTTTTCATGATAACTTGGACAAATTTTAGCCAATTGTAACATAGTCGGTCCAGGTCATTCTCTATTAAAGAATATTTTAAAATTAAATTTTTCTTTTCCAAAATTTTAAAAACTGAATTTTCCTTTACCAGAAATTTTTTAAATTAAATTTCCGTTTCTTGAAAGTCAATCCCAATTTTAAAACTAAATCTGTATTTTCCAGAATTATGAAAATTAAACCTTTATTTTCCCTAATATTTTAAAATTAAATCTTCCTTTCTAGAAATTCCATTCCAATTTTAAAAATTAATCTCACTTTTCCATGATGTTGAAACATAAATCTTTATTTTAGTTTAATTTAATTTTAAAATAAATTCTCTCTTTTATTCACATTTTTATTTAATTCACATTTTAAAAATAAAAATATTTTCATTCTTATTCCAAATGCAGACATCCATTTTCCAGAATTTTGAAAATTAAGTCTCCCTTTTACAAATTTAATTATAATTTTAAAATTTAATTTCTTTTTTCTAGAATACTTTAAAATTAAATCTCTATTTCACAAAATATTTTAAAATTAAACTTCCCTTTTCTAAAACACTTTAAAATAGGACGTTTTATTTTGCAGAAATTTCATTTTAAAATAAAATCTCCTGTTAATATTATTAAATTTAATCATCCCCTTCAAGGTAAACATTTTTCATTTCGTAAAATTTTTTAATTGTTTATTTTGAAATCACTTTTTAGACATTTCAGACATTCCAACAAAACTTTATATATGTAGCAAATTTTATTATTATGGTGACATTTTCAATTTGGATATTCACCATCATGTCTTTGGAAACAACGAAAGCTTCCGCACCCTCTCCAGCTTGAGTCGATTTCTCCAAAGTTTAACAATCCTGAACAATTCGTGTCTGTTGAATTCTTTTACTTTGTCATTAGTCTCGCCTCTTTTCTTTGTAAAAAGGCCATGTCAGCAAGTTTCGTTGCTTTTCTCACCAATTTTAATGCTTCTTCAAATTGTTAACGAGTTTGGTGTGCTCCGGACGGCTTTTTACGTTTTGTATAGATCCAGTTTACATGTCTCTTATGGCACAAGGGAAGAAAACACTTTTTCAAAAAACGATTGCCTAAATTTATTTGCAAACCCATAGGCATAGCCTTCCTTTAAGTCGACCATAACAAATTGCGAATTATCAATATTATCTTTCCTCCTAAAAATCATCCAATAATTGGTCTAAATCATGTTTGAATCACTTCG
Source organism: Tipula helvola (assembly GCA_963556165.1). Classification (NCBI taxonomy): domain Eukaryota; kingdom Metazoa; phylum Arthropoda; class Insecta; order Diptera; family Tipulidae; genus Tipula; species Tipula helvola. Next base: position 282,934,346 of record OY744482.1, read on the forward strand.
GAATAATTTCCAAATGAACACACGGGACAAAAAATTCCAAAACATCCAAAAACGATGGAGTTTGTGGAAATATTTCGAACAAAAGCAATTAACCCTTATTAAGCGGATCCCACCAGAATTAAATGGATCGCCTAGATTGAGTATAGGACTCAATCAAATTTTTCTTCAAAAAGTCGTTTTCGAACTAACTATCCAACAAACTTTAGGTTTTTGGGAATCTAAATTGTTCGTTTATTATCAAGTTTGAAATTAACGTAAAATCATAAAGAAAGAATTGTTTTGTATTTCTAATTTTGTATCCAACAATATTTCTAACAATTCCAAAACGCTTTCAAAATTAATATTTTGGTAAAGAAGTTGCTTAGTGAAAAGTCTGTCGTCCTTACTCGTAAGCAAGGCCGTGTGGTGTTACTTTTGTGCCTGGAGTGATAATGCATTTAAAAATAAAAAAAATTCATTCAAATCGACTGTAATCTCAAAAATCATCGAGAAGAATCTGAAATAAAAAAAAAGTCTGAATAGTAAAAAAAAAAAATTTAGTACCATGATTCAAAGCTAAATTTTCGAATAATCCTAAAATTTCGAAAATATCGATTAATCCTGGAAATCTCGATAATTTTGAAAATCTCAAAAACTCTCGAGAATCTCGTAACCACTGTCTAAAATTTTGTGACTTAACCTTATAATCTCAAATAATCTGAAATATTCTCAAATAAACTTAAATGATTTCGAATAATTTTGCAAATACCGAAAACTGTAAAAAAATCTTGTAAAATTTCGTTTAAAAATTCGAATAATTCTTAAATATTAGTAAAATCAAACGAATCCATGCTCTATAAAAAGTTAACTAAAGCAAAATTCTGAGGAACAAAAATCGGGACATCCGACAGCCCGAATTACTGCCTCGATTTTGTCGAGTGTGCACTCTCTCTGTTGCTGTTAAAGTATTTGTATATATTAAATGAAAACTTCTGATGGTAAATTACCGGTCAAACGGCATTCGCGATGCCGGTTTATGGATTCGATTTTCGTCAAAACTCGAACGATCACAGATTTCATGATGACGCCCCAAAATGAAGTCCTCTATCACTCCTATTAAATATAATATCCTCAGTGCTGGCCATCCTGTATAAAGTTTGCATTTCAACTTTTTTGTTTTTGTTTTAGAAAAATGTTTAATTGCAATTCAAATAAAATTAGTGTTTTTAAAATTCTCGAGCATCAAGAATTGCCAAAATTAGTGAAATAAAATTTTTCGAGAAACGATTAAAAATTCTTATAAAGCCACGAGAATTCTCGAGATGGGAATTCTCGATCGCATTCACATACCTACCAAACCCTCCAATTTTTGAACAAATAGCGGATTTGTTAACTTGTGGGTGATTGATACTTGACCTTCAGTTAGAAATGCTAGAAATGTTAGTTCTTGGGCAACATTTCTAGTCTAGTTAATTGAATAATATTGGATGTGGATATAATAAACGTGAAAAGTGAGGTAAATAAAAACAAGATGCAAATTTTATAATAATTATTCACATTTTTTACCAATATATCTACAAAACCAAATCAATTGGTTTCGTGTTCTTTGGTACACAAAACTATTACTAAACTACGAGTGGTGTAAGCATTTTTATCTCCAGTTCCCATTGTTGAAAACAACGAAAACCATTAGAATTGAGTTGTTTTGACTGAAAATTGTCATTGAATACCATAAGTTTTTGATAGAAAATCATCGTGACATTTGTTATTGTCAAATATTTTTTTTAACTACAATCAACCGAAGAATGAAATTTCTTGAAATTTAATTTGATGATACTCAGAAAACATTAAAGAAATTTTACCAAATATATACTCAATAACTAAGTAGTTGTTGGTTACTAAGGATGGTTAACACAGCAAAAAGAAAGGAAAATCTAAAAATATCGTAATATGTATGCTGTATACATAAACTACATACTTAGGAAGGTGGAATCCATTTGCCACTAAATAAAGTAGGTATTCATAATTGAAATTAAAATTGAATTTTGATATTAAAAATGTCAATATAAAAATGGGCTTTTGTCAACTCTATTGGTTTCTTATAAGCGTCGACGTTAGAATGCAATTAGCACAACATCTATACCAACAAGCCACATTCGCAAGAAATGCGGTGCTATAATAACTGACTTGTGTGCCAACAACCTGTCGTAACTTATTGTTGGTCGGATATTATTTAATTTGTTATAAATGTACATACTTTCCATAGAGCACCTATTTACTGTATATTAATTAAAAATGGCCGTAAAGCAAATTTGTGTGTTAAAATAAAAGTTTTGCTTGTTCATAGGTAGAAGCATTTTCAAAGACATTTTTAGTTATGCCAATGTATTTAAATTGTAATTTAGTCATTTATATTCCATTTTATCGTACATCTACATTCTACTTAACGACATTATGATATTTAGTGTCAATAAGTGTCCAGTAAAATTCATGAATGCTCAATCAATTTGATAGTTTAATTAGATAAGATCAATCAGTGGAAATTTCTAAACCAAATAAAATCAAAACTAAACTGTATGCTTTACTAAATTATGTTAATAACGACCACAAACCCTATATTAACTGTCCGATAAGAAAATAGACACTTTTTTTTTGGCTTATTTGGATAAGATCAATCACTGGTAATTGTATAGTCGATGAATAGTAAATTATGTTAGAAATAATTTTAATAACGGTAACAAATCAAACTTTTATACGGAGTGTTTTTCTTCCATTACTAATGAATGGTCTAATAGTGCGTCATAGTAACTAATCTTTCTAAAACAATAATTCTAATCGGCGGCCTAATTGATGTTGTACCTTTGGAACCTTTGGTTTTACGGTTATATAAATTAACAAACTTTTTGTTGAAATACTTTTCACGGTACGAATTATGTTTGTTGACAATTTTTTGAATAAATAGATCCATCTCCGCATACAAAATTTCGTAAAAACGGTTAGTCATAATTTCGATATCCTTCTCATTATAAAGGAAATTCGGAGGAGGAGTCATTATCACCATTTTTAAAATAAAAGATTAAAATATTGTTGGCAGGTTGCACTAATGTGCGAGCAGGGTTGCACTGATGTATACAAATTTTCTTCAGTAAAAACCAGATCCAGGTGTGAGCCATTATGATTGTGCACTTTATTATGTTGCCTTAGACCCATTTCAAAAAATGAATCTATCACCAAAGAGGTATTGGCAGTGTTACTCAGCGGTGTAAGTATTCCGTCAATACGTTTCAAATTTAAATTTGAAAAGTTAAAATCACTCACAATGCACAGACTATCATTTTCTTCCATTTTGGGCTGGATCTTATTTTCAAATATATCGATAAATTCATTAAGGAATTCATTAAGGAGTAGAACATAGCACATACGAAAAAAATTCCTTAACTAAAAGGGTTACAAATTACAATATCGCCAGATGGAATATTAGTTTGTTGGCATTTATATTGATCAATCACAACTATTAATACTAAACAGGTTACATCCGCCTGTTGAAACTTACTATACCATCTTACCTAAGCTTTTTGCAAGAATATTTGATTGGTCACCAATTCTGCCGTACTAAACATGTTTTACATAACTACAAAAAATACGTTTCGAGAAAATCGATGTTAAAGTTCTCAAAACTAGTACATATTCTATTTAAAAACTATAATGTTAAACTATTTTTCTTATTACATGTTTCTCAATTTAGTTTTAATTATGTTTTACAATATAATTTTAAAGTTTATTATTAGCTATCGATTGGCATCAATAACTAAATTGGCCGCCAAAAATATAGTTTTGTAAAATATAAATGCACGGTAGAATTGGTCATAATTGATCGTTAGTCCCCCAGTTAAAGGGCAACGATAGAATATTTTTTTGTAATCACATATTTAAAAAATCAAGGTCATACCCAGTTTGTTAACTGGTCAGATAAAATAAATAATTGGTCAGAACTTTTGTTATATCGCCAAACATAATACATATAAAACATATAAAATGCTGCACAAAATTAGTTTGTCCGCAAATCAAATTTATTTGAATTTTTAAGAATACATTATTTTACTTGATTAAAAGAAAATTGGTCATCTACAATGAGTATTTGTTCAGATGTATAAATTAAATGAAAATAATTAAAAAAAAAAAAAAAAAAATTGTTTGCTTTATATGGCGTAAGCAACAAAAATCGGTGTATCAGGTTATGAGAAAAGTTATTTTGTTCTGCATGTCTAATAATATTAAAAAAAATATAAGGAGCGATATCGGTAGAAACCATGATTATTGGTCAACTAAAATGAATATTTAGTCAATTTATTTTTTAACATTATTTGAAAAGCAAAAATTACAAGTGATTTATAGATACCAACGGATATTTTAATTTATATTTTATTAAATTTATATAATTATTCATTCTGACTGACCCAACATTTATTGCATTTTTTATAAATAAATGTAGGGCGCACGTACCATGCGTTCCGATGGAATGGAAATTATTTTTAGAATTTACCTTAGATACCAGAAAATGATAATTTTCAATTTAGAAATTATTTTGTTGCTTCATCGCAACTTGTGCTACCAATTTTAGGTCGGGTAGAATTTTAATTCTGCTTTATGTACTCGGGACATTACATTATATAGAACAACGACGTTCAGCATTTTTTTTATATTTTTTACATGGTGAGATTTTTCATTTTATTTTATTTATTACAGAATTCGATGTGTGTACACAATGAATACATATTTGATTTCAAATTCAAGTAAAAACTAAGAAACACAAATTTCAAATTTAACAATGGTATTAAAAAAAAAAAAAAAAAAAATTTGAATTAATGGCGCGAAATTTGTTTGCGAGTGTTAAAATATTTTAGCTGCTTGAGTGAGAGAAGGTCGAAAAAAAAACCAAGTTGAACGCGATTTTATTGTGCCATTTTTACATGTTGCCTTGCATCGATGCCTTGCTTAGAGCACACAAGTGCTATGTCCATTTATACAATTTATGGTTCTGTTATTTGGTACTATAATCATTTATAGCACTATTTCCAAGGCATTGAATGGAAATTCCAAATATTTTCGAATTTAGAGACATTCTTGTGGATATTCAAAATTGGATATAGCACTTGTGTGCTCTAAGGTATGGATAGGTGCACAGGTGCACATTTCTCTGTAATGATTAGCCGTGGCTTTTGGCATAATAAGATCGCATAGTTAAAGCTCTTGAGTCAGGGGGGGGGGGGGGTATATGTCCGGTAAATAGGGAATGCAAGCCCGGGATTATATATAAGCAATACCGGGATACTGGATTTCGGTTATTGACAAAAAGAACGGGATCAAGGGATTTGACAAAAAACATTGCAGATTGCATTCCCTATACCAGTAAATAACCATTACTAGTATTGATGCAAGATTTGGCTCTTTTTGGTACTTTCCATGAAGTGGCACAGTGTTTTGGTCGAAATGTGAGGAATTTCTTGTCGAATGGTGGCTTTCAGACCAGAAAGTACACCTTGCTTTTCAGAAAGGCCCACAACCAAAAAAAGTTGTGGTATCAAATCGTGTGATTGGACATTCCCGAAAATTCTCGGGATCCCCGGAATTAGAAAACAAAATTAAATCTCTGGGCATTTCACAAAATTTTTAAGTAAAACTCACGGAAAAAAATAAGAGATCATTTTTAGCATAAATATTTTCTTTTAATTATCACATCTTCATAAATATCCTAGAATAGTGTAGGGTGTTTGATACAAAAACATATTACAAATATAATTTTAATAATTAATATAAATTTAATTAATCAAAATAAGAAGAAACAAATAAAAAATAAAATCACAAGAAACCTTTTTGTTTCAATTTTCTTTCATAGGAACTTTTTTCAATATCACATATGTAAATAAGTGTATACTACTGTACTTGTTCAACTAAAAATAATTCGAAAATTACAACGTGTAAGTAAGTCTACACTTTTAATTATCTTTCCTCAAGAAATAACTTTTTAAAAAACATAATGCGTTTAAGGGTTTATCGCTGAGGCCAGACCGTTTCTTATTGCAAAAATTGGATGAATTTTAAAACACTCGTTCGATTTCTGTTGAAGTAGATTGCATTGTTTTCAAAGCTTCGAATAAATTGGACAAATTTGGAGTCAACTTGCCAGTTGCCGCGAAAATTTGCATTTCCTTTTGTAGAGTTTCAAATCTTCCAAAATCAATTCCTATCGGCTCCAGAATAGGGTGAATCGCAATGTTATCATTAAATAGTTTCGCATATATTTATTTTTGTGGCAAATTTGAATATTACACTTTTTGATGAAATTGGTAAATTCGGATGTCGATCCCGTTCTGTGTTTCGAGGATTTTGTAAATACAAAACGAAAGACACTATAGTTTTCTTCGGTTTCTTCGCTCAGCAATTCGTCGTTTGCCGCCCCGGTGTCACAGTGGTTAGCATACTTGCTTTACGCTCCGATGGTCCCGGGTTCGATTCCCGGCGGGTGATGAAAAAATCACGGCTGGTTAAGGGATGGATCAATGAATTAATCACTCATTATCCGTTACCAAAAATGATTACGAAACTTCAAAATGAAGCGGCCAAATCCCTCTATGGGATGTAGCGCCAGCGAAAAAAAAAAATTCGTCGTTTTAATGAACGTGACATTTCATTTCATAGAAGATTGTTTTGCCTGTGTGAAGAATTAAATAAAAATAAAAATATGCCTCCACTGGCAATTAAACTTGAATTTCGTCGTGCTTCTACAGTTAATTTTATATAATTGAGGAGAAGATTTAAATAATTTCCCAATCCTTCGGACATTTTTTAAAGCGATGTTAAAATTAGTTAAAGTGTCTGGCGATCCGTCAATATTTAAATTTAACTCGTCATCTTGATCTGAAGAAGAATTGTCACTAATTTCATCATATGAGCTAATATCATCAGTCTTATTTCTACTACTAGAATCGCCACCCAGATTATCATTATTACCGGACTGACCATTGTAGAACTGGAGCATAGAATATACAATATCTGGCACTGACTCAGATGATGGTGAAATTCGTAATTGAAATTCAATCAGTTTTTGTTGAACTAAAGCACAAATAGTTTCTGCACTACATTTTCCGTTGACTTTTACCACCCCTAAATTAATAAATGTTTCACAGCTGTTTGTAAATATACTGATATTTACACAACGCCGATTACGGCCGCTTGTCCATTCGTCCAGAGTTATGCTAAATTTTTTATTGGTTAGCTTCAATTCTTCAATTTCACTAATGGTATTTAGTTTTGCTGTCTCGTAAAATCTATGTACAAGCTTCATAACGGCTGTTTTGTCCTTAGGAAGGTACATCTGTTTTGAACACAAAACTTCTCGAATAAAGTGACTTCTGCAAATAATATGGATACATCTATAGCCGCCATTCTTGCAACGATTTCACTGATGGTTCTGGTTTTTATAAATTTATTGTTTATTACTTGTTATTGTTACTTTTTTGTTCGAGTTTTAACTGGGACCAGATTTTTTGTCATCAATCGTGTTCGTGCTACCGTACTCGTTTGGACGTTTAAGTGCATGTAATGTAATTTCCGTCTGCATGGACATAATGTGACGGTTTAAGCCGCTTGTGGAATCGGGATCAATTTTGTTAAAATATTTCCACACTTCAGCAGATTTGGTGTTAATGACATTTTGGAGGTTAAGAATTTAACGTATACTTATGAACTAATATCCTTCCATTAATTAATTTCTTTGATCTTTTTTTTCCTAAATTCATGGATCTTGAACGTTTGCATTATTATTTATTTATTTAAACTTTTTAAAATATGCTGGTTTTAAATAAGATATTTGCATTTGATTGAGGTAACTCATTATTGTGGCATGTTCTACAATGCAACATGAAAATATGTGCTGCGCTTAGTAATGTATACTACGAGGTGAATACATTTTTTGTTTCGTGTACCATGCAACATAATTACCAAAAAAGTATTATTTATTTTGCTACTGTATAGAAGCAACATTTATTTTTGCCCGACTCCCGGGAATTTTCATTTGAAATCTGCGGGAGTCGGGATCGATAAAATATGTAAAATCCCCGGGGAACGGCTTCGGAGAATTCCCGGGAACCACCCTCTACCAACATCTCGAAATACTATTGTATGAAAAAAACCGAAGATTTAATTTCATAAAACAATTTAGGCATTGCTGCTCGCTCTTTTGACGTATATCACTCCTTAACCTTTCACTTAATTATGCCCCATAGATTGAGTTAATCGAGTTCAGGAAAAATCAATGTGAAATCTGTGCGCGCGGTCGCAAGGCCTAATAAAACTTTCTAAAAAAAAATTTACAAGTTAGCGTATGTTGAGTCGTTTGCGAAATGTTTTAAGCAGAGAGAGCGTGAAAATTATAGATGCTTTTCACATGGACGCCTTTTTGGTATTTTCCGAGAATTTTCAATAGTTAATACTATATTACTTTTCCCATTGTACCTTTAATCTTTACCTTTCGCCAAGTAGGCACGCAGTTGTTAACAAAAGCAGGTAACGCAAAAATCTAACATCGCAAGCCCCGAGGTGACTTTCCATGACGTTTTACGTTAAAAATTATAGTAAATAGACTCGCATGACCACAGACAAAAGGATGCAAGATTTTAATTTATATTTCATTAAACAAGCCTGACTATTGCTCCCTTTTATTATTTTTGCCATCATTATTTGGGGTGTTAACAATTTTCGATTACCTTGCAATTTTTTAAAATAATTTTAAAAACTTTTTTTCGCAGACCAATTACTGGAAGTCTGGGACTAAGTAACAACAAGGTTCAACTTTATAGTTTACGCCCTTGCCAGCCTCATAATTGATCGGATATTGAATTTTTTAATTATAGCCAAAAACACACCATCATGCTTTCGTGAAGCGGCTGCTTAATGAAAAATAAAAACGCGGCAATCTGATACCCAAAATATTTTTACTTTGTCAAAAGCTCTTCCGAAATTTTATCGACCTACGAGAAAGATAATTTCTGCTTAATATCTCTGTTTTCATTGCCCGATTTACCTATTGAAACCAACTAAATTTATTTGATTTAATTTTATATTTTATTCAAAACTTGAAATAATTTTTAATTTTCTTTATTGTGATATTTTTTGTATTTTATTTTATTTTAAAAATACTAGTTTCGAGCTTAGCTCTTTGTCAATTTTTTGCAAGACTAGTTTGCAAAAAATTGACAAAGAGCGAAGCTCGAAACTAGTATTTTTAAAATAAAATAAAATACAAAAAATATCACAATAAAGAAAATTAAAAACTATTTCAAGTTTTGAATAAAATATAAAATTAAATCAAATAATTTAAGTGTGATATAAGCCACGGCCACCACAAATAATAATGTATTTACATTATTACGGAATTTACAACTAAATTTGCCCCCTAAATAGCTAATCAAATTTCAATATTTCTTACGAATAAAAAGAGTTTCCGATTTGTTGGTAGTTAGACCAATCAGCTCGCAAAATACAAAAGTGTATAGTGGAGTAAAATTAGCTTAACAACTAAGACTAGGGCTTAAGGGACCAGGTGCACGTCATTTGGTTTTTCAAGGTCGGTTTAATAAATTTTGAATAACAAATATCTCAAGTTGTTAGTTTTTTGAATTTGATGTCAGTTTCAGAAAGTTCAAGATGGAGAACCAAGATGACATGTTTTATCGTGAAAAATGTGAAGTATTGAGTAATTTTTAAATGTTTAGTTAAAATAATTTATTTTGGGCGTCTTGAAGTCACTGAAACAGAAGATGTTGTTTATTTTGAGAATTGGAAATTGTGGATCCAAAATAGCGGCCATGAAAGTGAAAAACTCCATAATTTTATTGAGTTTACTATTTATATCTTTGTGATGAAGTCTAGATTAAAGTTAAATAAGAAAATACCCGTTGAAAGCGTTTTCTAAAGTTATTTTGAAAAAAGCTTAACTCAGGTTGTTATTGAAATTTATATGTGAAAATCATTTTCCAGAAGTGTTCCAGGCCGGGGAGTAAAATTTATTTAACATTAAAAAACGGTTCCGAAGTGAATGTTAGTTTTATTCCAATACTTTTTTAGTTTACAAAATTTCGGGATTCTGTAAATTAAAAAAAAATTGTCCACCAGCTACTTGCATATTATTTTGTTTTTGTAACCGTGAATTTTATTTCAGGTTGAGGAGCGGCATTTTTCGTTTAACGTATAACTCCACAAAACATGGACAAGGCCCTGCCACCATGTAAACCAATTTTTGAAACATTTGCCCCCTAAATCTAATGCAACAGCAACAACAAATTATCTTCCAGTATAATTTTTACTCGGTTCTCAGCGGCGGCTGCTGACATAAATACTTTGGAACAAAAACATTTGGATACTTTGGAAAAGCAAATCCGTGTTTTTCAACAAATTCTAATTTTCATTAGAGAACCCATTTTCTTCAAAAACAATCAAAGGCATTTTCTTTGATATAATATACAACTGCGTCACTCAATTGATTGGACATCTTCATTCTCTACTTTGTTTTTCCCATACCTTAGGTATACAGCTCATTGGTACGATTTGTTTTTAACCGATTCTAAGATATGTTCGAAATGGTTGATTGACCCTAACAAATAACAATCATAGTAATTCGAGTTTGTGTTACTTACATAGGCATTTGAGATTTTATAGATTTTTTCATATTATTCGATTAAATTAAGCAGCGTATATCGTTGGGTTAGATGAGACTCTTGAAATCCAGGGTTTTTATTATTAAGCTTATATATATCTTTACTAATATTTTGATAATATAATTATGTTAAATAAAAATGTCTAAATTATCCATCCACAATATCGCATCGTCAGTCATCTGATGAATTTCCTCCAATCCGTCTTTAAATCTTCTAAATATGCATTCTTGATAAATGTAAGCAATATTTTTTATAGGATGTCCACAATCACAGGCAGCTGAAATTTCATGGTTGTAACGATTTAATTTAGAATTTGTCACCCCGTGATTTGTTCTAAATCTATTGACTAAGGTCCAACGATATCTTAAATTTGTAAATCCAGGGACAAATAATGTTGGATCTTCGATTAGATGCATGTTGACAAACTCTGATTCATTGAAATGTGCCTTCCAGTTGTTATTGATGTCATAATTGGTTAAGTCTCCCAACTCAGCAATTTTTGTCCAAAAAAGTTTTCTAGACTTCAAACGGTTTTCTATTCTTCCATCGATGTCAAAATGAATAGGAAGGTTTAAATTTCTTATAATTTTTAAATGTTCTTTGTATAATGCTAACTGTCTTCTAAGGTGAGGTGGTTCTATAATGGACAATATCGGCAGCCATGGTAATGGTGTTGTTTTAATTGTACCCGAAATAATTCGCATGAAACTATTGAGTTTTGTATTCACATGATTTGTATGGACACAGACACAGGTGAACAATATTCAGCCGTTGAATACACCAGAGACATTGCTGATATACGTAACGTTTCAGCGTTCCCACCCCATCGAGTTCCAGATAGTTTTTGGATAATGTTCACTCTTGATTTAATCTTTTATCGAAGTTTTAAACAATGATTTATAAAAGTTAAAGCTCGATCCAAAGTAGCTCCCAATTACATCGGATTCTGATTAAATTTGATTAAAATTCCATCCACGTAAACATTTAACCGAGTATTCGAATGTTGATTTGATAAATGAAAAAAATGCAACTCCGGTTTTGCTGGGATTCGCCTTTAGACGCCAATTCTTGTAATAATCATTTAGTAAATCCAAATCCAATTTCTAAGTACGCTCTGCATCACCCACCGCTCTGTCATTGTAAGGAAATTGGTAAGCTATTGCCAAATCATCAGCGTAAAGAAACCTTCTTGATTTTGTTTCTGGCAAATCAGATGTATATACATTGAACAAAGCAGGAGCAAGAACTGAACCTTGAGGCAATCCATTATTCACACATCGAATTCTACTTTTCTGATTTCCCAAATGTACAACAAATTTTCGATTCGATAACAGAGCAGAGATCATGTTTAAAGTTTTTGAACATTTTAAAATCTTACTTAATTTTAACATCAATCCTTTCTTCCATATCGTATCATATGCTGCACTTAGATCCACGAACGCAACAGCCGTTTGTAATTTGTCTTGGAATCCTGCTTCAATATGTGTTACCAAAGACAAATCTTGATCACAACGTTTCTTCCTGGACGAAACCCGGCTTGATAATTTGGAATATTTTCTTCAAGTGTTGGAAAAATTCTGTTATAAATAATTTTTTCGAAAATTTTATAACCAATGTACAGCAAAGATATCGGTCTATAATTTTCAGATAGATGTTTGTCCTTTCCAGGTTTTAAAATGGCACGAACTTTTGATAAATTCCAAATCGGAGAAATTTTGCCACGGTTATAACAATCAGAATAAAATTTTGCCAACCAATTACGGGCGTTTTTTGATAAATTAATAAAAAATCGGGAAACACCTCATCCACTCCACTAGCTTTTCATGGTTTTAGATATGTTAGTACCCTATTAATTTCATCTAAAGATACTGGCGAAGCCAATGGAGAATCCGTAATTAACTTCTTTGATATTCTCCATTTATTTTTAACGTTTCGAATTTTATCTCTGGGTATACGAAATTTTGAGTTTTTGACTAATCTTGACGCAACATCCTTCGGATGTATTGTTCTAATGTTAACCCCATTCTTATTACTTCAATCACCACTTTTCTTTAATAGATCCCATGCTTTTCTGCTTGAACGTGAAATATCCATTGTTTCAACTAAATTTATCCATTTAATTCATTAATTAATTCATCTGCACATTCTTTAGATTCGTACTCTTGATACAACATCCTTAATATTTCACATTCATCGGACCAATTTGGAATGTATGTTCTTCGAAACCCTCTTGGAATAAATCGTTTGGCCGTCGCTATTAGGAGTCCCACAAATCTATTATAATTTTCAACAACCGGAGGAATCCATCTGATGTTCGAATCTATCGCTTTGGCAAATTTTGTCCAATTACCTTTTTCAAAGTTCCATCTCGGTTTCGGCAATGATTTTATTATTGGAATTTTTATTCCGACTTCTAGACAAACACATCGATGTTGTCTTCTTGGAAATTTATTACTTACAGTTCTGTGATGAAACAAAACATAGATCAGGGTTATATCCTCTGTTCCATCTACCAGAATCTTTAGCATCAAATAATAAGTGTAAACGGTTTCTGTTTGCCCAATCAAGTATAAATTCTCCATTCAAATCATCTTGGTTGTAACCGCACAGACAATGATGACTATTGAAATCGCCCATATATACTGCGGGATGATTAAATACCGGCAATGGTGTAGACCAAGAAGAGCCAGGAGGTTTATAAACATTTAAAATTTTCACGTTGTTTAATTTGATAACCAGAATTTCAATATTATTTATTGACGTTTGATTTTAATAACACGGAACAATCGTCACATAAATCACTTCTTATAAATGTCGCAATCCGGGGTTGATTAGCGTTAAGCTTTTTGACATCGAAATTATTTAATTTTCGAGATTATGAGACGTATTCCAGTTATTTTTTTTCCGAAAAAGGTGTTTTTTATGCTTTTGAATTGCTTAGCATTGAAATACGTTTATTACAGAATGTTAGTGATTTATTGATTTTGTAACATTCTTCAGAATTTCTTGAGAATATCAAGATTATTCGAGTCTAATCGAGTTTCTCGCTGACGTTTTCTGAAGTGACAGAATTAGTGGTTGCTACACAACTAAATTATATTCTTACAAGGAAGAGTTGCTCAAGATTCTTGGATTTGTCTAGGTTTTCGGATTTAAATAGTTGCTTGGCACCAACTTTATTTGAAAATATCGACATTATTCAATATTTTCAATATTATTCGTGCGATTTATGCATGCTATTTTTCAGTTTATTCGAGATTCTTAGTGATTTCTTAATTTTTTAAGATTATTCCAGGATTCTGAGCTTATTCAAGTTTTTCGGGAAATTCGAATTTTTTTTGTGATTATCAATATTTTTCTAGCATTCACACATTATTCGCATTTGTCTAGGTGAGGTGTGTTTCCCAATTTTCTGCGAAATTTTCTAATTTTAGAATTAATAGCCTGCTTAGCATCAAGTTATATAAAGTTATGTTTTGAAGATATTGATTTACAAATGACATTTTTTGAGTATATTTTGGAGTATTCGAGCTGAAATAATTTTGGATTATTCCGGATATTTCCAAATTGAACGGCATTGGGTTGCTTGGTATCGAAATTATTCGATAATTTCGAGATTAATAATTTATTGGATATTTTTGAGATGTTCGAGGAAATTTTTTGATTTTATTGAAAATTGTTCGAAATTACTTGATAATTTACTAGAATTCAGTATAGTTGATTTATGTTGCTTTGTATCTGTAACATAATCATCTTGCAGTTACTTTGATTTGTTACCGGTAATGTTAAAATATTGTGAACACAAACAGATAGGTAATAGGAATGCATCATGAACCCTTGTACAATATTGCTTTTTCAATCAATTGGTCATAAATCTTCAAAGTATTTAGCTAATTTAGAATTTATTCAGCTTTCTCAAGAAGTCGTTGGTGAAATTAAATAAAAATATTTATGATTTGCGCTTTCTAATGCGTTTATGTTGTGTTGGAAAACCTGAATTTCTTTACACATGCAAAGCACGTATTGCATTCATAGCCCAATCGCCTCTGTCAGTAGTTTAGTACTATATACATATGTACATTAAAAATATAAAAATCATAAAATGAAATGATGACCAAAAATTTGTAATTTCACATATATTTCAGCATAAACTAAGAATATAAAAATAATCACAAACTTTTTAATGTAATTCTTGTTTTATTTGAATTGACATGATAACATAACGCTGATCGAAATTCTAAACTTATTCTGGCTTAGCGTTCTATTTTCAAAACGAAAAATTTATTGTGTTACCTTGACAGATTGATCGTTTTTTTATTCTACAATCAATATTTCTACTATATAAATCAAATTTCCAAAGTAAATAGAATTTTCACAAAGTTAATACCTACTAACGAAAATATTGAGATTACTGTGTATACGCTGCCATATTTATAGCCTACGAGTTTTTTACTAAACCGATAATTTCTTCTCTAAAATTTTTCGTTTGTTTATTTTTCCGGTTTTTAGACAAACAAGTATTTTTTCTTCTCTTACATATAAATTATGATTTTATGAGTATACATACATACATATACATAAATGATAAATCAAAAGAAATTATGCTTAATTTTAAAAAGGTTATGGTAAAATGCATCACACATCTCTCATATTACATTTGACTATATACACAAACAACATGGACAAAAAATGGAAGATTTTTATGTAAAGAGCTTCTATAATCTTGTTTGTGTTTATGAAGTGAAAAAAAAACTACATAAAAAAAAACTAAATATGATATGCTTCATTTTCTTCCTGTGCTGAAAAAATGTGTGTTTTGTGTAAATTAACTTAAAGGCAAAATAAGTTTTTATAAATTTAAAAAAATCTACTTTACATGTTACATAATATGTATAGTACATGTTGTTTAGTATTTCGTACGTGTTTCTAAATTTAAAACGTCCTTATTTATATACATAAAGTGGTGTATTTTGTTATGTACAAGATATTCAATATATGTATACGTATTCACCTAGTACTAGGTTAACAATACAATTTACTTTATGTTGTTATTTTTCTTAACAAGAATTATTGTTTCATATGTATGTCTTTTGTTATTCTTAGTACGATCTTGCAATAGAGTGTTAACCTTTATGAATAAAACCTCCTTATTTTTATATTTACGACAGATGCTTTTGTAACTCGTTTCAAAAGTTTATGTGAATTAATTTATTTAGGGCAAAGTTTTAAAATACTTCAAAATTAATAAAAAGAACAAGTTATTTATTTCTTAGTAATATACAATAATTAGAAATTTTTCAATTATCAATTGTTTTCATTTTAAATAACTACTTGTATTTATTATGTTTAAGCTAAAGTAAATAATTATACTTAATTTCAAACCACCTGTAACTGTTTTATTTGAAAACTAAAAGTTTCCTCCCAAAACTAATATTGATTTTATAACTTTTAGGTGTTTATATGAAAATTATGGTATTGTCTTGAATAATTTAATTAGCAATTTGATTCGAATTTTAATTACTTAATTTTAATTAGACTCTTTTTAGTGTATCATCAAATTTAGAAAATAAAACAATTTGTTGTTTTAATATTATTGCTGCAGAAAACCCGTATTTAGTTCTTTCGATATATAATTCCAAAATTATTTCTTTATTTACGCTAAAAATCCTCTGAAATTTGATTGAAATTCACATTCCATACTATTTTCAATTTAAAGAATCGTCAAAAAAGAAACATTTAATTGGTCTACAAAATTTTACTTTAGAACCGAAAAATGATTTTTATTTTTTAAGCCAATTAAATATTTTTTTGAATTTTTTAAATTTACATTCGGTGAAGTACACGAACCAGAAGATTTTAGATGAAACAATCATTTATTTTAGCAATTGTTGTTACAAAAATGAGACGAAAAAAATTGTAACGTTATTCATTTCGTTCCACTCCAATACAAAATATTGGTATCGTAAAATATTTTTGTCGTTAGGTTACGATATAACGCTTCAAAATCGAAAAATCCTGTATACGAAAAATTAAATTTGTTTCATTAATCTTCAAATTCAAATGCACAGTTTTAATTTGTTCCTTTTGATTTATTCATAATGGTTGATTTACAAAATGATTGGTTCTAAATTATTTGCCTATCAGATTATCGGTCAGTTATTTACATCGGATTTAAATCGGTTTTATGATTGCTTTCTTTAATTGTTTTGTCTTAATAAAAGTCAAATATTTTATTACGTAGCTTATACTTGCTGCCGCCTAATTAACTTTGCTTAGTTCAATATAAATAACAAACTTAACATTGGTGTAAAAAAATTAAATGATTATAATTACCTACTGAAAACACTCCTTCTCGAGCTGCTTGTTTCCGATTTTCAATAAGTTTTTATTTAAACAGGGAGCCTTTATGATAAAACAATTAGTTATCAAAAACAAATAATAACTGAAAATAATTAGGTAGCTGTTATAGCTTCATTTGCCAACGGTCTTCACATGAGAACTCAATCTCTTGCTAGAACAGTCTTTCAAACAAACATGTATAGGATAATTAAGAGACAAAAATTCTATCATATTTTGTTGCATCAAGAAATTCATGGTAATAATTTTATAAATCGAATGGCATTCTGTCTTTGCGCACAGATCAACAATAATTTCTCTCGTAACGTTTTTTTCTGGTTAATCAGTGTTTACTGTGTGGTTATTGTCTGGTGTTGAATATTTGGAGATACACTAACATATTCCTCCGTTAAAACCAAAGCTTTCTTTGAACTTTTTTCATAAACGTGATTTTTCTGTATACTATGCCTTTATTTCCTTCTTATGTTGCGGGTGAACACTCGGCTAAATGCCTTTTCTCTGTTAGTACAGTATAATTAACAGTAAGGTTCTAAATGGTTTACCCAAGTTTACGCACACAGCTTTTATTATTGCTTTCTTTATTATGCTTCCTATTTGTTCGTCCGTATAAAACTTAAAAAATTGTACCCGCTGTACCGATGCAATATTGAATTGTATTATTCAATGGAAACTCTGCTGTTCTTTGGATCAAAGAACAATTTTTGTTTAATAAGGATCAGCAAAAAGTTCCTCAATCACTGATATACATACCAAAATCAGAAGAAGGAAACTGGTTTGGTTTAAGAATGATTTTGTTACAGAAAATGCGTAGTTCTTGTGAACACTCAGCATTTTAATTTATATCAATTTTGTCAAAGCGACAATTTTTCAAGAGGTCGCTAATAAATTAATGTACAGTTCTTCGCCAAAGTAACTGATTTCAGTGCAAGTAACATAAAATTTAAATAATTTAGTATAAAAGTCTTATTTAATTATACCTCCAAATTTATTGCATCAATGATCTTTTACAACCCGATGACCCGATGAACTTTTTCCATTAGTCATTTTGCTTTGAAATAAATTCAGGGAAATTTTCAGTATGTATTTTGCAATTTCCAGTTTGCCACTTGTTCTACGCCTGATCACATTTAAACGTTAAAATGTTTATAATTTATTACGATTAGTCTTGTTTGAATTGTTTTTAAATTAATAGACTCCCAAGTATTTTTACCTCAACTTTTACCTCGAATTTCCAGTACTCAATCTGAGCTTAGTTCAGAATAAGCTCCATTTGATTTCCTGTATAACCTACCAAAAATGATGAAACTCACAACTGAGTTCAGATTTGTTAAACTTGGGCTGCCATGCTAAACATACTTTACAAACGTAGATTTTTTACAAAATTGAATTATTGATGGCAATCGATAGCTAATTATAAAAACTTATTAAAATTAAATTTAGAAACACGTTGAAAGAAAAATAGTTTTCATTTTAACTGATAAATACATTAGCTAGTATCACAGGCTTTAAAATCGATTTCCTCAAAATGTATTTTTTGTATTTATGTAAATTAAGTTTAGTACGGCAGTATACTTCACTACAGTTATCACCATTTTTTCAAAAAACGGCAATAAAATACAGCAATTTCACCTTCATAATTCCGAATGTTGGCATTCAACAGTTAAACCAGTTTCTTAAAGAGGTTTATACCTGTAGAATGAAGGGGTGTATTTATAATCCTAATTAAAACTTTGATAGTCTAGTTCAGGTGAAGAAATTCGACCAATTTTCTCCAAAAACCGCATCCATATAGATCGAATTTGAATTTGTTCTTATAAACGAAAATCGCATTATTCTAGTAACTAGAACTCAGCTATGAAAAAACACAAACAAGAAAGGCAATAAGAAAATTTTCAACGGTAAGATGAAAAAGTTTTTGTTTGAAAGTTTAAGAGAAAATTTGAAAAAAATGTTCTCAAACTTCATCAACTTAATCATCCAAAACATTTTGCAGAAAAAGTTGAGCTATTTTATGATTACTTCCTAAGTGTATTAAAAAAACTAACCCAGCATATGTATATGCTAAAACAACAAACTTAAAGTTCATAATTTAATAGTTTTAGTCAGTGATAGAGTTACAGTGGGTTCAAAACCCAAGTTCTTGTTTATACGTACTGTACTCATACAAAACAAGTGGTTGTTTTCTCTATTATTCAGGCTGATTCGAGTTAGTTGTAGTTTTAACCAAAAATGTCATAGTTCACCTTAATTTTGTTGCAAACTAAACCCTAAACCTGATGTTATGAATCCACGTTATCTACTTTGGTTTTTCACAAAATTTCGTAGATCGGAAAATTAATGTAATAATTAATGTTCTACGAAATGAGTAGACGAAAAAAAGAGGAAAACTCGTGTGTTTGGAAACAACATAGGCGCTTAAAGTTGACTTTTACCGTTGGTTATACCGCCTTAGTATTTATTCAAACTAAGCTGTATTTTGGATTATCTCTCTGTTTTAATTAACCAAGTGTATGCCAAATTTTTAAACGAATTCAATGTAATTAAAAAGTTTAACATGTGCAATACATACTCAAAATAC
This sequence comes from Tipula helvola, assembly GCA_963556165.1. Taxonomy (NCBI): domain Eukaryota; kingdom Metazoa; phylum Arthropoda; class Insecta; order Diptera; family Tipulidae; genus Tipula; species Tipula helvola. The sequence continues at coordinate 282,953,975 of OY744482.1, forward strand.
CGGTAGGAAGTTAGTACGAAATTCTTAAAAAGGTTTAATCTGGTAATACTGTACTAGAAAATTGATTAAAAATTACTTATTTATTTAGATCAACAGTATAGAAAAATAACTCTGGTCGACATACATACATACGTCAACATAAAATACAATAAAAGTCATTATAAAAAGAAAAAACAACAAAAATTAAAATTTAAAATAATGGAGAATGTTTCTCTGAAAAACGTTTCTCGATATCTCAAAATCGAACAAATTTCAACAGAACCGAGTTCAACAGAAGTGTCGATTTGTAGATCAATTCATTCTTCCCGTAATTTCTATTTCTATTAGGTAACTGCAAAAATGCGCTTTTTCTCAAATTATGAGACAGTACATAAAACGAATAAAGCTTTAAAAGCTCAGAGCAGTCAATCGCCACGTCCCTACGAGCACTAAGCGATTCTAGAGCTAATAACTGTTATCTCCTATTGTAAGATGACAAAATATAATCCGGGCCACTGTATCTGCATGACATAGCAATTGTATAAAAACTTCTTCAATCTATTAAATTCCGTTCGTAGATTGCTATATAACCGGTAGTTTAATCCTGGATCTAAACCATTAAATATTTTAGCATATTAAATTTAAATAATTGGTGAAGACGTGTCCGAATCCTGTCATAATATTTTTTTGTAATAATTTTGGCGTGAGTGAAATAATTTTATATTCCATATTTTGTAATAAGTTTGTCTGCTGTCCGAATACTGATATAATTTTGACATAATAAATTTGACAGATAAAGCTTGGATAGTAATACAAAAATTCTAAAATAATGTCTAAGAGAACTAATTTGTTTTTTAATATAACCCCACGAAGAAATCTACGAAATTAATAATCAAAAACCTTAATTCAAAGATGTAATGGGAAAAATTTAAGAATTAAGTACTGATAAGATCAAGTTGATGACATTATTGATACAATGTTTGATACAACAAAGCATATTTTGTTGTACCTATAATATATTACACAATATGTATTTAATGAAGTTCAAAAACAAATAAATTGCTTACAAAATGATAGCTTTATGTACAAAGGATATCATAAAGCCACGCATACTCGCTTTTACCAGCGATTATAATAAACTTATAGGACGTAAATTTAATTTCATCAATGCATAAATCTTTTTTACTAAAACCAAACATAAATTATTTCGGAAACGTCATAATTACAACAGAGATAGTTGCTGTGAAAATTTGGTTACATACAAAATAATGTCATAATTATTACAGGTGCAATAATTATCACAGAGTTCGGACACGTCCTTAAGCTTAAATTAGTATCAATTTAAAATGCAGTTGATTTTACCATATTGAACGAATCAGAGGTTCAAAAATTCAAAATGATTCTGATTAAGTTAACCTTGGTCAAACCAAGTTGTTTCATTGTATAGAGCAAACCTTTTCCATATTGCAGAAGAATTCTCAGAATTTTTGTAAGATCCGTTTAAAAATAAGGAAGTTGTACAATTTAGAAAGTAAATATTCTGTTTTAGTACAAGTTAACACGTAAGTGGTCTGAGTATTATATAATTTATATAATTTAGATAATATCGAAAATAAACACAAACAATTTAAAAATTGTTTATTAGAAATTTAATTTAAAAAAACTTCGTATGAACAAAAATTATAGAAAAAATTTTACAAACAATTTCTAAATTTAAACATGAATAACTATTTTAGAATTTATTCTCTCACGATTTATTTTAACACGTAAATTAGTCTCCTAAGTATACGTTTCAACAGAAAACTTCATTGTTATTATTGTAAAGCAGCTCCGAAGGACACGTACATAGAAGAAACTGTGCCTCGACACTAAATTTTTATCTAGACATAAGAATAAATATTGGAAAAGGCAACCAACCCTAATATGTATATTGAAAATTTTGTATCTAGAATTCTAAACTTAACTTTTCTTGCGGGCAGTTCTCGTTCTTGTATGGAAATTTACTGTTCGTATTGCTCTCAATAAACCGAAAGAAAGTAGCACAGAGTTCCCGGCCAACTAAAAGCATTTGGGTTTGGATGAGTAACGAAAATATCCGGGTCAGGTATATTTTGGGTATTTAATTTTGTATAATGTTACAAATGTTTGAGGCTTTGCTTATTTGGTGGTCGTATGGAATAAAAATTTTACAAACATTAATTTTGGACCGATTGGTACTAAACTCGTAGAGCTCAAGTCTTTAAATTGCCGAATATGGTGAAATGCTAATTATTTTACAGATTCTGCTGTGCCAATCGTTATATTTTATATTTTTCAGAAACAAAAAAATGACAGAGCATTAACAATACAAAAACTTTTGACTTTTTTGACTTACAGTTTTGTAACAATTTCTACAACAGTGATTTCGACGCTTTAGTCTTGTATTGTATGCCCACGGTCAGTTTTTAATACTTCTTTATAACATCTTACAAGTGGTGCGAACGTGTAATTAATTACTCTGCTGCCTTTCCCTAATTTTTGTTTCATGAAACGATAACACGCGCCCCGAAACTTCAGAATGTGTACCAGCTGATTGGCCACTTGCTGCATTTTCTATTTGGTTATCACAAGACTTGCTTAATTCATTTTGCAGTAGAATTCCGCCTTTTTCTGCATTTGGTTTGTGAAGAAATCCATTACATTTAAAGCACTAAACATATTTTGTCTAAACTCTAACATTTTCAAACCATTGACTTTTGTGGAATTTTGCAAAAGTCAAGGTTACAGAATTTACGACCGTCAAATTTGACTATATTACTCAATCTTGAATAAATTTGGGTAGCGTTCGAAATGCTTTGCGAAGGCATCTTTTTAATTTTATCATCGAAATTCCAAACCATCAATTTTTCAATTCTTTTACTTTCACCTCTCATATTTCCGAAGTTTTAGCTAAACTGGTTTTTTCAAATTTATTATCCTACTCCTTGAAACTGCAAAGTTTATGTTCGAAAACATGTAAATTAGAATTATGTATATTAGATAGTTTTATGTATTTGTCCTTATTTTGTTCGAATATTCAAAAATTCAGTTTTTGTTGTGTCATTAATTAGAGGTTATTTTGTCAATAAATTTGTATTTCGTGACGCATGCCTTCCTCGAACTAGCTTAAATTACATAAAGCCTTAAAGAGTCAATTATTCTACATATGAATTTCAAATGTATACTTACTTTGAATTTGATGTACAAGTATTTTAGGGCATAATTAAATTTAATATATAACCATAGAAAATGTATGCAAATAAATGTATCAAGCCAATCATTGATCATTATATTCATTCGTTTGGAATTCTTATTATTACCAAATAAAGTAAACATTTTCGTTAAGAGTTAAAAAAAAATTTCATGCCCTTAGGCCGCTGTTAGTTATTATTTGTTGTTAAAATCTAATTACAATATTTGGCTTTAAGCGTGAATTTGATCTGATAATTTTATTCTTTTCAAGCGCTTAGCGATGAAAATAATTTGGCTTACAAAAATGGAGTATTTTGCTGAAAAATGAAATTAGTAATTTTCGTTTTGTACTTAGACATTATTTAAGCCATCACATTCTATGTAGATGATATCCCAAAATCTTAAATAATATCAAAATTTGCTGAAATAATATTATCTCATTAGTAATTCTTAACATAATGGTGACATTAGTCATTAGTGGTTACATTTATCGTGTTTTTGATCAATATACCATACATATTTGAGTTTTTGCCCCAAACGCTCAATTTCAAAGTTTGAATGGATTATAATAATATGCTAAGAGTAAACAAAATCGAGTCAAATAATAATAAGCAATTCGTCGAACTGATACATTTCTTTATATTTTCATCTTTCAATGATCTGTATCGGTTTCATTCTGCTTCATTCAATTGTTTATACGAAACAGGATTGACATCATTATTTGTTTGATACCGTCGATTACTAAGAAAAATACTCGTCGTTAATAAAATTCTTATTCACTTTGTCTTCTACAAAAATATACATTAAAATAAAACTGTGGCCTCATTATGTCATCAAATTTTATAACAATGGATGAAAGTCCTAATTCGTTTGACTTAATAAAACAATTATTTAGTGTTTAGCTTTTTAATAAAAATTTTGTCGTTTCGTCGGTCTATTTCGTCATTTTTAAGGAAGCAATATCTGACATTTTTTCAAAATCTGATCTCTAATACCAAAATGTTCGTCTTGAGAAACTGAAGCCGAATTCCCACACCAACGTTAATTGACTCTTAGCAGACATCTTCGTCCTAACGGTGAACCAACGCAGGTGCAAAAATGTAGACAGAATTTCTCACGATGAAACATTTTGTATCAGAGATAAAATTTTGAAAAAATGTCAGATACGTTAATTCACAGTTAGGACGACGATAAATTGTTCCCATTCTTAATGAAGGAATCATTAAAAAAATTAATAAACATTTTTAAGTATTTTCAGTTTTACGTAAGCTAAGGAATATTTTGAATTCCATTTTGGGATTAAAAAAAAAAAACGTTCCGCACTATTGCTTATATTTTAAAGATTCTATGTTTAGGGCAACATTTTCTTCTAAAATGTTTCAAATAATTTGACTTGATTTGATTCTTGAATATTTTCGGAAAATAATGTCAAAAAACCTAAATGGGGGAAACATGAACAATTTTAAATTCCTAGTCTTGCCTTACTATTTTTAACGAAAACTGACATATGAGAAAAATATCCTGAATTTTGGGTAATAACCGACCCAGAGACCAACCGACCCAGAGACTTTTTCTTATTTGAAAATAACAAGTAATCGCTAGGTACCAAGTCTGAATAACTGGGTGGACGAATCATTTCTTCAACGCGCACTCACACAGAGTAGCTTGAGAACTACGTGCTTTGTTAAATGGAGTGATGTCGTAGAGAAGTTAAACCTTGCTTCTAACTTTATTATTTCGTCTAGATGCTCTGCATAGTAACAGCTTTTAATTGAATTCCTTTAAACAATATATAGGATAATATATCAACAAAATTCCATCAGTATACCAAAATATTGTTGTTATGACCCTCCCTGTTGACAATTAAGGCTTACATTTGTTTGCCCAAATTCTAATCCCCCCAAGTTTTCTTTTCGAGACCGCACCGCCACTTAATCCAGATTTCAATACCGTTCGTTTGAGCTCGATCGAAACTAGAATACACGGTGTATTCTAGTGTTTACGACGTTAAAAAATTGGTTAATTATAATTTTTTAGGTTTTTATTAATTTGAAATGCACTACGATACTTTATTTATTCCAATTAACATACAAGTTAAACGTAAAATGCACTCCTTTATTGCAATCTTTATTTTCAATTTTCATGTCTTAAGTCTGAAGCCAACGAAAATGGAGTGAAGCGAAAAATTATGAACCTAAAAATTAAGAATTACCAAAACTTAAAAATGCGGTAGATAGAATTTCTGTACTCTAGCCTAACTAAGTATAGCGAAAAATTAACGGCACTAAAGAAATTTAACGATGCTTCGCTAAATTGGGTCTATCACTTGCGATTTTGCGTTAAAATTTAAGAAATAAAATATAAAGGGCTGAAACCTCACGAGGTGATCAGAACTTCGGTCGTTGGTATTTTCAATATCATTTACCTGTCTCCTGTGTCATAAAGTTGGTGTGACAGTACTGATTTCAATTTTAACCAACATTTATTTATTTATACAACAACAGCCAAACAGTTCAAAAGCCTTAGTAGCAGGAGTACAGGCATCCAATATAACACGAAAAATCGTATTCTAGAACATCATATCGAAAGTAGTATACAAAATTATGCTGATATTTCTAACCATGTAACTGACCATATTCCAGAGCTTTAACCAAAAATCATTTTAGAATCCCATTTACAACGCACATGTCAAATTTCATAATAATCGGGTAAGGAAGTTCCATCCTTCTTGGCCATATTCCAGAGCTTTATATCCAAAATATTATTTTAGAATTCCATTCCCAACACCCATGTCAAATTTGATGATACCCGGTTAAATAGTAGCCAAGTTCCAACCTACTTGGCCATATTCCAGAATTTCATCCAAACAACATTTTAGAATATCATTACCAACACACATGTCAAATTTCATAATAATCGGTTGAGAAATGGGCAAGTTCCATTCTACTTGGCTATATTCCAGAACTTCATCCAAAAGTCATTTTAGAAACCCATTTCCCATACACATGTCGAATTTCATCATAATCGGTTGAGAAATGGGCAACTCACTACATACTAATGCAATCCCAACTCAACCCGCAAATTGACCCCTAACTTAACTTTCAAATCAATTCCAAATTCAATGCTTAATTCAATAATCAAAGCAGCATATATAAAAAAATCGTAAATATTTATAAAACCAGGTATTTTGGATCAATTTGTATGGCAGGTACCTTACCCTCTTGACGTACAGTCTCCAAAAGCTTTTCAAATCTCCGCCTTGACCATAGAAACAGATTGGCGAAAAAAAATTCCAAATCGGACAAGCCGTTCTCGAGATACCATGGATCCAGACGTCTAGCATCCAGACAACAAAATTGTATGCCGAAAATGGCACTATCGGGCAACACTTACGTTTGAAAAAAGTGTTTCTCGTAATTGCTTACATAACTGCGCTATGTCGTGAATTCTCGAAACTCTTAACTTGTAATACGAGAGATACATAATCGCACATTCGCACCCATGTTTCTCAAAATTCGCTGTTCGTAAAAGAAAGTCGTGTGTTGGCCACACCTCAATTTTTTATTTTGATAATAATAATTGTTTTTGAAAACAAATTTTTGAAATACACTTTTCCTTAAATAATTAATTTGTGTAGCTACTACACTAAGCATTCGAGTAACGTACACTTTAATTTTTGCCAACTGAATGAAACGGTGCTGTGTTCTAAAGTCAAGGAAGTAAAGTCAATTGGCTTTATTCAATTTTTTTGTGGAATTAAATAAAACCAGTTGTCTTTATTTCTTTTTCCAATTGAAATAAAGTCAACGAATATTTGCAAATAAAGTCACTGACCTTATTTTAAATTTAAAGTGAATCATCCAGTATTTAAGTTTGTAATTAATTGCTGCCATTGCCCACATCACCCTTTTAAGAGCTTTTATCTTTTTTATCGATACCACATATGTTAAAAACGGTAACAAGAGTTTTTTAAACGTAACCATCTTTTCAATGTAATTTTAATTTGTATTATGTAATTGTATCACCAATATAGTGGTGAAGCTCAAGCTTGTCGAAAAAAAAATTATATTTGTATTTTCTTTAAACAGTGTAGCGTTCAAAGAAAACACTAAAACAGCGGATGCACACCCCGCAGCAATAAATTCGGTCGATAAAGGCGCAAATGAAGGCGGGAAAAGTTTTGCCTTGGTATTCTTGTATTTCGAAATGTTTTGAAATGTCCTGCTACGTATATTAAATGGAAAAATTAGGATTTCAGTCGATTACAACCACATATGGCTGTCAAGATATTGGCTCAGATGCGAATTAGGGATTTAAACAATGCTGTACTTACGTGTCAATGCACAGTGGGACCGGAGTAGGTACTTATAGGAACAATTTTGCGTTTGTTTATCAACTTATGATTCGTTGGAAATACATTTTTTTAGCTAGGCTAATCACTAATTTACTTATTCAATCGCATAAAATCATGTATCAGAAGTTATTTAGTAAATATAATTATTTGATTCGTAACTCTAGGTCCCACGTTGTCGACTAGCGGTGACCATAGCAGTTGAGCTGTTCATTTATTTAACAAACGTGGAAACATTCAAAATGATTAATGGTTCAAAGGGCTACTCACCAACTGATTTTAATAAAAGCAAAATACTGAACAAGAAACCGGACACGATTCGATGTAATCGGGCAAAATTTAATCTCGCGTATTCATTAGTTACTGCATGTGGAATAATTAGTTATTAGTTACTACTGCAATATTGAAAAACAGAGGTATGAAAGCGGTTGTAAAAAATTTGAGTTTCCGATTTTACCATTGCTTATAATACAATGTGTGGGAATTGAGTTTGTTGTTGGTGGTATTGATAAGGTTTTCATTCAATTGTATGATTCTGTGATAAATAAAAAAAATATCAGATCTGAGTTCAGATTTGATGAAGTTCATATGAACCGCCGGAATGTGCTTATGGATTTGATTAAGGTTTCTATGAATCAGCACAAAATTAATAAATTTAAAATATTACCCATTGTTGTCGTAAACAACAAATAAAGTTTGACTAAACTTATATTCCTGGTTATTCCCCGTGGAAGGACTATAATGTTATCTGCGGGATGTTTGTTATTGCTTTAAATTTATGCATACGTATTGTATGTACTTCAATGATATCACCACTTTAAGGGCGAAAGTTGTTTTTAAGCTAGGATTAGTGTTGTAGGTCAAACGAATGGTTTTATACTCTTTAACCACTACTTACGAGTATCTTTGTTCAAGGACGATTGTTTCTTCAAAAATCAAAATCTTTGGATTTTTCATAAATATTCGAATCGTCTTTTTTAAATTGAGTGCAGCGACCCAAAATGGTGTTTTTCTTTTATCTCTATTATTTAGGAGCATACGGCATCTACTAGACTGAACCGTCGAACTCTGTTGGGTCCGGTTGCTTTTATTTCCTCCCATGATTTACCGAGCTGTTTCGCTGCTGCTAGCATCGTTATTTTCTAGGTTATTGCTAGTCGGAATTAAAACGTCGAGAAAAGTGGTTTTGGACCAACCAAATTTTTCGTCATTTTTAACAGGATTTCAATACTTTGGTCTTTTTAGACCAAAGTAATGTAATTACTTTCGTGGTTTCGGACTACTTGATTGAGTGAAACCAGTGAAGCGAACACATGATTTGTATATAATTCATTTGCTGACGACTGCTGTGGATCCACTTTTGACTTGGGATTGTTCAGCGTAGTGGACGTTACCGGTGCCATACACAAGTATAATCCTCATTCAATCACTTCACTTATAACAACAACGAACAAAAATGTATTATGCACTTTCAACAATAAATTTAGGCCTTCTAGATAATTCTCCAGTCGATCACTTTTGAATAATTTTAGACTTTTGGTTACTCTGGAATGTTTTGGCTCAGATTCACCGTGTACTTTTGCAATCTTTATTATAAATGATCGATATTCAATTTTGTCTATTTTTAAATTTTACTCAATTACTCAAATCAAATGCTTATGCCCAAATTGACATTTACTTGTTGAATAAACGTAAATATTTAAAACAAAATTTTATTCTAGGAGCATCTTGTGGTATAGAAAAAGACATTCAAAACTACAGGTAGTCATCTCCATCACTCTTTAATTCCATAAGCGGCTATGAATACGTTGCATTTTTAAAATTATCATTATTCTTAGGAGTATAATTAAAGTAGTTTGCAATTTTGACATAAGCTGCGTTTTTCTATAGATTGCTGTTCGAGCTCGCGATAAACTTTTTTCGATTTTTTCAGCCCAGTTGAAATTATTTGAATATAAAGTATTTCATTGAGTTAAATGATAATTTTTAATAAATTATATATTTACGAGTTCGCAACAATTTTATGGTTTTATGTAGGACACAACAGAGTTCCTGAAATTTGAAAATAAATTATGAACTGACGAAAGAGGGAAATTTTTTTAGTACACATCTAGTAGTTCATTTCTATTTATTTTCCAAATGTCAGAAAATCTTGACAAAAAATCATTTTTTAAAGACAGGAAAAGAAGTTCATTCATCAAATTAATAATAATTATAAAAATAAAAACTAATTTTGATAAAATTCTATCTCGTCCATGACCACAGGCTGGATGTACATTGTCGTCACTAGAAACTTCCTCAAAAAGAATGATTTCGATTACATTATCTTGCGCAAACGAACTTTGGTTATCCTCTGGCTGTCCTCTATTTCAGATGTTTTAAGAAAATTTGGTTTAAGTAATTGACGGCATTCCTTTTGCAAGCTTTTGAAAATTTCTTGACATGGAGCAAGATAAGCATTTAATTGTCATTAAAGGGTCATTATCAATGATACCCGACTAAAACTTCTCTCAAATTCTAATCCTTTTTGTTAGGCTTTCAAAATAATTTTTTGATTGGCTAACTAAAATGTTCTTCTCAGTTATTTTCACTACCGCTGCGAGTTACCGTCAATTCTGGTAGTTCAAAAGCAGTTCATCCAAATCATTGATAGTCATATCAGTGAATCATTCATTCTTCATCGATTGAATATGCAATTTCTAAAATTTGACCTTGTAGTTCATTTTAAGGGTTTCCAGCACGCATTGAGTGTGGCAGACTTCAACTCTTTCATTGAAAAAGCAAATATCGTTAAAAATGTAATGTTTACATACTAACAAAAAGAAAAAAATGGTTTTCAAAATACAGTGAAACCCGCGTATATTGAACACTCAAAAACTGACATTTTATTTTATAAGATTAAAATCTAAGAAATCTGATTTTTTTTTGTAATTTTCGAGTTTTAAGAAAACTTTTTATTAGATGGCTCCTGTAGTAGCTTATAAAAACCTAGATTATGCCTTGGGCAAGAGGGTAAATGACCGATGTCATTTTTGCCGGTTGAGACCGAAAGCCAAAGTTAAGTCTTCGACATGAACTGGACAGTTGTCGGCAGTTAATAAAATTTTGCGTCTTTCAGCCGGTCATTCTAGCTGATTTATTTGACTTCCTTGTCGCCGGTAAAATCATTGTCTTTTAATTTTCAGAAGCCCTTTGTTTACCAGATGTCCCTACTAATAATTTCTTCAATGTTTCCCCCATCGTACTACAACATAATAGCACATTCAACCTTTCATTCGACAGTTTTCCACTATAACACTTTTCATTTTTCAATACCATACTTTGATGTCATAGAACTTAAGAATAAACCGAGGTCATCAGCATTGAACCAATCTTTTGGCTTATAGCCTTCAACTAAAGATACAAATCTCGAAAACTAGAAATATTACCAGCACTCACTTCGTTCGTCTCACCGCTTAGCGATTTATATCTTATATCGTACCGCTGAAGAAATTTTTCAAATCTTCCATTGGATATTTGAAGTTTATTCAATTCAAGTTTTTGAGAGAACCAACATATAGAGTAAATGTACCAAGGAAAATTGTTTTACCGCCAAAAAATTCTGTCAACATACAAGTTAAAGAGGTTGTCCAAAATATAAAGGTAAATTCGATTTAAAAACATATAAATCCATGTGTTTTTGAAGGGACTTTAAGAAATGTCCAATATATAGAAATGTCCAAGTTAAAGAGGTGTCCAACTTTTGAGGTTTTACTGTATTCACAATTATTGAGGTATAAAATTCTGTACTAAAAAACAGAAAAAATTTCTCAGTATTTTTCCCTATATTTATCGCGATCTCGAGCAGCAATCTAATAGAAAAACGCAGCTATTGTTATTAGTTGTATTCACTAAACGTTAATAAAATAAAACAATTTTGTTAACTTTTATCTTACTTACAAGGGATGATCCCGAACCCGAAAATTCAAAAAATTATGAAACTTTGGGAACATGTACATCTCATATAGGTATGTACTACGCAATTTTTTTTTTCTGCGGAAAAACACTCTGACTGGGTGAAATGGATTTTTGAAAATTGGAAATTTCCCATTCTTCCTCTGTGCATAACTCGTTTAACTCGTTAACGGAAAGAGGTAGAGAAAAAGTGTGTGCTTGCTTAAGACAGCAAGACGGTGAGCATGGAAGTAAATAAGCTTTTAGAAATGTCAGTTTCACGATTTCACGTCAATCGGTCTTGTCCGTAAGAATTCTGAGCGAAAAACCGTCAATGACTGGACTATTAATAAAATATTTTTGTGTTTTTTATTAATGAAGATAAAAAACTGACATTTCTAAAACCTTGTTTACTTTCATGCACAGCGTCCTGCTGTCTTAAGCAAGCACACACTTTTTCTCTACCTCTTACCGTTAACGAGTTAAACGAGTTATGCACAGAGGCAGAATGGGAAATTTCCAATTTTCAAAAATCCATTTCACCCAGTCAGAGTGTTTTTCCGCAGAAAAAAAAAATTGCGTAGTACATACCTATATGAGATGTACATGTTCCCAAAGTTTCATAATTTTTTGAATTTTCAGGTTCGGGATCATCCCTTGTTAGTTTTTCAATTGTTTAATTAAATTTTTTTCAAAAATGACGGTTTATATTCTTATTTTCTGTATCAAAAGTCTATATATTTGGCCCAACTTTTATTCTTTTATCAGTTTTGTAAAAAAAAGGAATAGAATTTTTTCTTTTAGGTTCTTGAAAAATTTTAAAAATGTTGTTTAATACATGCTTCCCGTAAGGCTTTATCGATGTTTTTAGGCCTGACGAATATTGTGAATATTTTGGAGCTTAGTAGAAATTTATACAAATATGAACAAGAAAAAAATCATTTTTATCATACTCTCTGAAACTTGATTATCAAAATATATGTATATTCTCATATTTTGAAAAATGATAATTTGAAATATTTTAGCTAATTGTGGAATGAATATACGGCATTTAAAATGTTATTATTGTATCAGTCGGTAGACCATAATTTTTTGGTACGTATCATATTTTTGAAATTAAAATGAAATATTTATTTTTATTATGTGGTGCGATATTTGTTTATCACGGGGAATTATGTTCGAGTATATATCACTGATTTATGCCTCCAGCTTATATACTAATTAGTAATTACCATCTAATTTAACATATTCAACAAACAAAAATATTTTGATAATAAATATTTCTATTTTGATGAACCGCAATATGCATAACTATAATGTTATGCAAAAATGTATGATTCATTAAAAATTAATATTTTTTTGCAAAATAATTAATATTAATGTATTGTTTCAGGAGGACCTAAAAAAAAAAATAGTTGTAGTTTTAGTGTGAACAATTATAGTCAAAAACATTAAACGTACACAAAAGACCAATTACCCTAATAGCCATGTACAAATAATGTGATTATATTATTAGTATCATCGAATATAATCCAATTAAAATATAAATTAATAACAAATAAATTTAATTAAAAAAAAATATTGTGTTTCATGCGAATAGTTTCTGTATCAGTTTTGTGAATTTAAAGTGAAATATTTTAGTTGAAAGTGATAAATAAGAAAAAAAAAAGTATTTAGAAATTTTCAGTTTTAGTTTTAAATTATTTTTTTTGTTTGTTTGTTTTTTTTTTTTAATTTAATTTAAGTGTAAAGCAAAATAAATTTTGGAAAAAATAATAATAACAAATTTAAATGTTAATTGTGGGGGCAATTTGGCCCCCAAAACCATGCTATTGATATCCTTGCAAAAGGTAAACTATATTTTTTTTGTATTTAAATTATATTTTTTAATTAATTTACGATAAGGTATATAAAAGAGTATTTGTGTTTTGATTTTTATAAAACAAATTTAATTATTATAAGAGCTTATAACGAACGAACAAACAAGAAGTGTATTTTATACCATAGATTAAAAGTCTTTCTTTTTGTCTGGCTCAAAATATTATACGTTTTTCTAGAGGAAATAAAATATTAAATGAGAATATAAAAAAAAAATAAATAAAAGAAAATTATTTGAATGGATAACTTCACTTTATTTTCCAAACATGCAAATATGTATATAAAAGAAAAAATTTAAATATAAATAATAAAAAAAATGAAATAAAAATTCAGTTGTGGTGGTGAATGAATGGTACAAAGAATATTATAAATACAAGAATTTTTTTCTATTTTTCTTTATACAATATTCGTCTCGAACTCAAAGGATTATATGGCGCTTCCATAGGTTGTCGTTGTATATATACGATGTATTCAAATATTTGCCCTCTTTAAATAATTTTTATCTAATTTAATCTACATATTTATGCTGCTGCCTTTGCATAATATTGTCTCACGGTTTTTGAATTGTGACTTCTTTTTATACATTTAATGTTCCTGTTAAAGATTTTGTTGAGTGTGAGCAAAGTTTATGATTTTCATAAAGTTTTATATAAAACTTTTTGAGAGATAAAACCAAAATTTGAACTAATACAATTTATAGAACAAGATAAGCTCAAAGGTCAACATGATCATAAATTATAAATTCTGGCTTGCGAGACATTTTTTGTTACAATTCTTCTAATTAGTTAGTTATATTTATCACATAATCTTATAATCATGCCAATATTTCAGCCGAATTTCGATGAATTCTTTTATATGCAAAATACTTTTTTGATATAAATATATCACTCAAGGAAGGGGCACGTTTACTTTTCTGTCTTGTTAAAAATTTGTCTCTCTTTGAGACACTTCAAAGTTTGATACACGTTTCGTGAAATTAGAAAAATCGCAAAATTTTGAAAATTTTTAATTAACGTAGTTTCAGGATTTCCTAAATTTCAAAGCTTTTGTATTGTACTAAAATAAACCACAAAACATTTAAAAAATTACAGAATATGGAAAAACAATCGTTCAAGTTTTGTTCATAACAATCTGTGTCTACCCATAAAACAAACAGAGTTTGAAAATTCTGAGGCCGAAAAATAATGAAAATTTGTTACATTTTTGGACTTGGAATAAATCCCAAAACCATAGTATCAAATAAAAATCATGATCTACTGAAATATTGTTTTTCGTGTACTTAATGGCAAAGAGTGTCATTTCTTGGCTGAAAACAGTAAAGAAAACTGCTACTTTTCTCTTTAGCAACACATTTCTTCACTATAAACACTTTTCTTCATAGAAACGCTTTCTTTCCAAATGATTTTTTGGATTTTTGACTTTTATTTATTTGCTTACTGCGATTGTTATGCACACGCTATGCATACATACTTTGATCCAAACTAGATCTACCTTTTCTATTTTTACCTGGTTTGTCGTCAAATACACGAAAAAATAGCATGTCCCACACGTAAGAAAAGTGGTTTTCCATGCTTGTTACATTATTAATCCACTCGCTCACTAGCGCTCGCTCGTGAATTAAACAATTACACTCGCTGGAAAACTATCACTTTTCTTTACTTGTAGAACAATCTACTATTTTTTGTTCAAATTTTGAAATTTAATTTTTTCAAAGTTTTTAACAAGTTTTCCAATAATAAAGCAACTTTTTCATAATATTAATTGGCTGGCAATAAACCTGCACCAAAACAATTTTTTTTTGAGATACAAAAAATTAATAAAACCAATGCAATTTAATACACCAAACAAATATTTCTTGGCTTCATAAAAAATATTTGTTTGGAACAAAATATAATAAATTGGCAACACTTATGTTTTATTGGAACTATTGGAAGGGGAAATAAAGAAATATTTTTGGGCACCGAAATAAAAGTTTTTGTATTTTTTTGAAAATCGGAGAAATATGAGAAATATGTTTTAGCATCAGATCGAATTACAAACACGAATTTTTGTTGGGATGGAAGAGTGGAATAGAAGAAGTTAAAATATTTTTTCTTTAGCTCTAGGCACGAGGGTTTTCAATGCCTATTCGGGAATTTTAGAATTTAAATTTTGATCTGTTTAAATCTGGCGTTTCTCGAATTTTGTATATTTGGAGGAATTTTACATGTAGAAAACTTGCCTAATTAAAAATAATAAAGAACATTGATATTTCCAGAAATTAAGAACTATGGTGAAAAAATATCTAGCGCTATGTAAAACCTCATAAAAGAGGGCTCCGGGAATTTCAGTCAAAAACAGAAAGGAATTTCAGTCAAAAATTAAAAGGCAACTTAGACAAAATAGTTTTAGACTGAAATGCCTTTTCAGAAGGAAGGTCAATCAAAAAACTAAAAGGGCATTCAAGTCAAAACTATTTTGACCAGAATTCCTTTCGTATTTATGACTGAAATACCTTTTGAGAAGGTGATTCAGTCAAACAATTAAAAAGGAATTCCAGGCAAAATTGTTCTTGGGAAATTCAGTCAAAAACATTTCAGTCAAAAAACGAAAGGCATTTCAGTCATAAAATTTCCCATACAAATATTATGACTAAAACTCCTTTTAAAAAGGAACTTCAGTCCAAAAAAGAGGTATTTCGGTCAGAACACAGTTTGACTGAAGAGCCCTTTGGGTTTTTGGACTTAACGACCTTCTTGAAAAGTATTTTAGTCAAACATTTTTGGACTGGAATACCTTTTGCTTGGTTAGTTTTTTTAACTGAAATGCCTTCGTAGCCCTATATGTTGGCTCCGGCGCTCCAGTAAAAAGCATTTCAGTCAAAAACGGAAAGGAGTTTCAGTCAAAAATTAAAAGGTAACTCAATCAAAATAATTTTAGACTGAAATGCCTTTTCAGAAGGAAGTTTAATCAAAATCCTAAAAAGGCATTTAAGTCAAACTTTTTTGACTGAAATTCCTTTTGCATTTGTGACTGAAATACCTTTTGAAAACGTAATTCAGTGAAACAATTAAAAAGGAATTCCAGACAAAATTATTCTTGGGCAATATATTCAAAAACAATTCAGTCGAAAAACGAAAGGCATTTCAGTCATAAAATTTCGCATACTAATATTATGTCTAAAACTTCTTTTATACAGGAACTTCAATCGAAAGTATGGTATTTCGGTCAGAAAACAGTTTGACTGAAATGCCCTTTGTGCATTTGGTCTGAATAACCTTCTTGAAAGGTCTTGAAAAAATCCAGAATACTAAAATCCAGAAACATAATTATCAAGGTGCGGACCAAATTATAATTAAAATTAATAAAATGTCTATCAAATTTGAATTTTTCCGTAAAGTTCTTAATATTTATGATAATGGAAATTGCTTCGTCAATCTTTCAGGCACAGATCAAAGTAATCGTATCGCTCCAATTGATAGTGTAAAAATGGGGTTGGCCACGTAGCACTGTTTTTCAAAAGACTGTTTCTAAAATCTTTTCTCCAAAATCTTGTTTTACAAAATCTTGGCACCAAAAATCTTTTTGGAGAACATCTTGTTTCTCAAAAACATAGATATTTGGATTTTTTTTTTAGGCAACTGTAGTGATCCCATTAATTAATTATAATAATAAAAAATAAAAAAATAAATTTGTTTTTCGACAAAATTTACATTAAAAAATAAATTCAATGGTTTTAAATATTCATCTCATCTCTTCATTCGGCTTTTCGACATTCAGCCTTTCGACACATTCGGGCATTCGTCCCATTCGGCCTTTCGGCGTTCGGCTTTTCGACATTCGGCCTTCCGACATTCGGCCTTTCAACATCGAACGATCAGTCACTATACCAAAAGAAATTTCAGTAAAAAATGTTTTCACTTGAATGCCTTTTTGGTTTTTTGATTGAATTTCCTTCTGATAAGGCATAAATGTCATCTATTTTGACTGAGTTGCCTTTTAATTTTTGACTGAAACTCCTTTCTGTTTTTGACTGAAATGCTTTTGACTGGGGTGCCGAAGTCAATATATAGGCTTACGAAGGCGTTTCAGTCAGCAAGACTAACCAAACAAATGGTGTTCCAGTCCAAAAATTTGTGACTAAAATACTTTTCAAGAAGGTCGTTCAGTTCAAAAACACAAAGGGTATTTCAGTCAAACTGTTTTCTGACCGAAATACCTTTTTTTTTTGACTGAAGTTCCTTCTTACAAGTCATAATATTTGTACGGGAAATTTTATGACTGAAATGCCTTTCGGTTTTGTACTGAAATGTTTTTGACTAGAATTTCCGGAGCCATAAAAGAGCGTCCTAAAAGAGATGGATAATTTAGAAATAAAAAAGATACAATTCTAGCCAGGTTTAACGCCAATTCCGCAACTTCGCCTGGATCTCAGCTAAAAGCATGCAGCAACAATGAAACCGTATATCACGATCTCTGCTCGATAAAATCGACTACATCCGCTAAATTTTTAAATGTAAATTTATCATTTTCCAGTTTGGACATCCAAATAAATTGTGAGCATTGCTGAGAATCTATATTCTAATAATATCTGGCCTGGATATGTTTCGGGTAATTTCCACAATCTGTTGATGAATAATAATTTAGAAAATATATTGTATAGACAAAAAAAAATCACATGTTCAGAAAATTGACACGAAATTTTGCCCTTGTCGTGGGCAATTACTCATTAACTACACAGAAAAAAAAACATACGCTTATAAAAAAAAAATATTATTGTTGGATTTTTCCACGACCCAAGTACCGTATCCCTTCTTGTTAGAGATACTCAAAAAAAAAAAATTATCACGTCTCAAGTACCGTACCCGTTAGAGATATCCAAAAAAAATGTATCACGACCCAAGTACCTTGTTAGAGATACTCAAAAACAAAAATTTATCACGTTCCAAGTACCGTTCCTCCCTGTTAGAGATACCCCAAAAAAAATGTATCAAGTTCCGTACCCTCTTGTTAGAGATATCAAAAAAAATTATCACGACCCAAGTACCGTACTCCCTTCCCCCTTGTTGTTAGAGGGTATCCCCCTACCTACTTCCCTTAAGTAATCACCGTTAATTCAAATTTTTAAGAAGATTTCCTTATGACTATAAATTTTAATTTTAATTCCCATTAGTACTATATATGACAAAAAATTACCACAACAAAACCCGTCAACCAATTAAATCACCATTGGATGCGTGAACTCTCTGCACTCCGAAACTCCGAATAAGACTGAAATTCGATATTTAAAATTCTAAATATCAATAATACTTTCAACCCAAATTCTAAAATCCTAATCTATAAAAATTTTCTAAAAGAACGCTGAAACTCTATAAAATTTCCATTACTAAATCTACAACTAATTATAGCTAGATTCCAGAAAATACCTCTAAAATCAGAATTAAAACAAATAATCGCCTGTCTCGTAAATTCGCTCTATAACCCTAAAATTTTCTATTACTACTAAAATGGTATTCACAAAATGTAACTAGACTCTATAAACGTAAATTATGATGCCTGTGAAATACTTCCCAAAATAAAATCCCAAATTTTCCGTATACGTATATATTTTATGTATGTGGTGGTAACTTAATCACCTAAATGCCTTTTCAGAAAATTTATTTTCCAAATAATCATCTTTTAGGAGAAATCCAATATTCTAATTAATTTAGAAGATCCCATTTAGGCAGCTTTTATTAGTAAAAATGACTAAAGCAAAAACCGTTCATTGGCTTTACGTTATGATTTTATGTAAAATTAAATAAATAACAGGCCCACTCGAACATATTACATACAGTCAGTTGCATCAAATTCTACGTCGAAATCAGTTCAACAAAAATCAAAAGATAGACATTCGACTATGGTTACTGGGATCTCTATCGCATAGGCCTTGTATGTAAAATATCACTTGACCAATCCTAAGTAGGGGTCAGCGATATAAATAACAGGCAATGTATATACGGGCATTTTGCACTCAATTTCAACAACACAATCTGTTCAACAAAATTCGAAAGATTGACATTCGTTTATGGTTTCTGGAATCTCTATCGTATAAGCCTTGTTTGAAAAATATCACATGGTCAATCCTAGGGGTCTTAGATATAAATCACAGGCAATGTATATACGGCCATGTTGCTCCAAATTTCAACCACGAAATTTGTTCAACAAAAATCAGAAGATTGACATTCGACTATGGTTTCTGGAATCTCTATCGTATAGGCCTTATATGAAAAATATCACATGGCTAATCCTAGGGTTCAGCGATATAAATACCAGGTGTATATAAGGGGGTGTTGCACCAAATTTCAACGACGCAATCTGTTCAAGAAAATTCAAAAGATTGACAGCCTTGCATGTAAAATATCACATGGCTAATCCTAGGGGTCAGCGATACAAATACATAACAGGCAATTTATTTACAGGCATGTTGCACCAAATTTCAACAACGCAATCTGTTCACCAAAATTCAAAAGATTGACATTCGACTATGGTTTCTGGAATCTCTGTAGAGAATACTTCTGATTTCAAGTTATACTTTTTTGCGATTTATATGCAACAATTATATCGCCTGAATGAATGCAATTTGTAGAAATCTCGTTGAAAATTCCTATTCCTTCATTCTCGAGTAAAACAACAACAAAAAATGAATTTGTTGTTGTATTTACACGGGAATGAAAGAATAGGAATTTTCAGCGAGATATTATTTTGACTATACATACAAATTTTTTGTAGGATTTCGGAAGAATTTCACTTCGGTAAATTATGCTCTATAAGTTTAAAGTGACAAATTTGGTGACGTAAAGCTACATATCTTGTTCTTTTTTTATTGGCCCATAATTCTGCAGAGTAGCAATTTTTCGCCATAATT
Organism: Tipula helvola; assembly: GCA_963556165.1. Taxonomy (NCBI): domain Eukaryota; kingdom Metazoa; phylum Arthropoda; class Insecta; order Diptera; family Tipulidae; genus Tipula; species Tipula helvola. Next base: position 282,974,212 of record OY744482.1, read on the forward strand.
TTTTCAGGAACTACTACTCTCGATATGATCTATTTACATACCTGCAATAATCCAACATGATTTAATTTGTAGTTTTTGAGATTTTCACTAACCAAATTTTCTATTAGGATTTCTTTGTGATAGGCGGGTATTACATTATCATATTTATATAATTATATAAATATAATTATATTTTTCTACAAAGAAAATACTGTTATATTTAGCTTTTTGAAGCTAAATATAACAGTATTTCCTTTGTAAAAAAATATAATTATATTTATATAACTATATAAATGTGATAATGTAATATCCCCCTTATTAACGAATCACTTACATACATACGTACGCTTGATGGTGTCTGTAATTTTTATCAAAATAACTTTTTTCTTTTGAATTTTGGTGAAGGTTTGTGGAACTGTCAATGAGTCCAGGAAACAACACATGATTTCATTTGAGAAATTGTTCCGATTTTTGTGAGATTTCTTAGCTCCCATGACAATGGTCTATGTGATGCCATAACGCCAAGGTATGCCTTGCCACCGGCAATCCTCTACGCTCTGTACTAAAGTCAAAATAAATACTTTACGCATTTAAACAAACTGAAGGTATTTTTTTTTTTTTTTTTTTTTTTGTTAAAATAAATTTTATTTATTTATTTAATGTTATTACAATCTAGTCTCCTGGACTAATGAGCAATTTGTTTCTGACTTAATTTACTAACTTAATATTAATCTATGGCTTCTTCCCATTGGCGTTCCATAGAGTCTGGTAAATTGAATTAAACCACATCTTTGTAGTGGGCTTTACACAGCACAATGCTGTTTAAGCTAACAATTACACCAACTCAAAAGGTTTGGTTCTTTTAAGTCTACGTATTAAATTCGTGTTGCTTAGAAGCTGAGTTGCCTCAATGTTCACATGATGCCGGAGCCTCTCTTCATGTCGCCGCGCTTTCTCCTGAATTTCATTTACGATGAGGTTCACTTTAAGGTCCCTATGGAGATCATTGTTCCTGACATACCAAGGTGCATCAACGATGTTCCTTAATACCATATTCTGAAATCTTTGGATGATATTTACGTTGCTCTGTTTGGTACAACCCCAAAGTTGAATACCATACGTCCAAACGGGTTTCAATATTTGCTTATAAAGTAGCAGCTTGTTGTATGTTGATAAAGAAGAGTTCCTTCCCATCAGCCAATACATCTTTCTGTATTTAATTCTTAGTTCTTCACTTTTCTTCTTGACATGTGCTTTCCATCGCAGTTTAGCATCCAGGGTCATGCCGAGATACTTAGCTGTGTTCGCATACGGTACTATTTCTTGATTTATGGTAATCGGGATATGTTCGAATCGCCTGTTTGTAAAGTTGATGTGAACTGATTTAGTTTCATTTAGTTTTATTCGCCAACTTTTTGTCCATTTATAAATTTTAGTTATTGCTGTTTGTAACTTTTGTGTTGACTCTTCGTTGCTTGTGCCAACAGCTAAGATCGCCGTGTCATCTGCAAAAGTCGCCACTGTATTGTTTTCTAATACAGGAAGATCATAAGTGTATATTAGGTATAAAACCGGCCCTAATACACTGCCCTGTGGAACTCCTGCGTTGATTTCTTTCAATTCAGAGAAAGTGTTATCTAACTTAATCCTGAAGAATCTATCTTTTAAGTAAGATTCCAGTATATTAGCAAATTGGATTGGTAGAAGATTTCTTAATTTATGGTTAAGTCGTTCATGCCACACTCTATCAAATGCTTGGGCAACGTCTAGAAATATTGCTGAACAGATTTTTTTCTCCTCTAGTGCTTTCTCAATTATACTGGTTATTCGGTGAACTTGATCAATTGTTGAGTGTTGGTTACGAAAACCGAACTGATGATTTGGGATTAAGTTTTTACTCTCGATTATCGGATTTAACCTTTTTACCAGAAGCTTCTCAAAGAGTTTGGACATGACTGGCAATAGCGAAATTGGCCTATAAGATGAGGTTATGTGTGGTGGTTTCCCAGGTTTTGGGATCATGATTACTTCTGCAATTTTCCACAAGCTTGGTACATATTTGATTCTAAATGCTGCATTTATAAGATTGGTGAGCTTTACCAGAGCTTTCCTTGGCAGTTCTTTTAAGATTTCTGCAGTAATAAGATCGTAGCCAGGAGCTTTTTTCATATTCATATTAGTTTTTATCTCACACGCGACTTCTTTTGGTGTTGTCGGTAGGATTTCTTTACTTTCTTGCACAGCTTGTTCAGATATTATCTCGGCTTCTAATGTTTCATCTTGATGTGGCTGGAATATTTTTTCAAGATGTTCAGCAAATTCTCGAGCTTTGTCTTCATTATTCCTAGCCCATTTATCACCTGCTACTCTTATTGGAGGGTTCTGTATTATTGGTCTTTTAATTCTTTTGGTTGCTTTCCAAAGAGAATAATCAGTACTGCTATCATTAGTTAATTTTCTTAAATAGTTGCTGACTGATTCATTTTTAAATTCTTTGATTTCTCTTCTTAATTGTTGAGTGAGATTGTTCAAATTATGATAGTTTTATCTTGAGGGGCCCTTGTTTGTTGCCATACTCTTCTCGCTCTTCTTTTTTCTGCTAGGAGTTCCCTAATTTCCAAAGGGTAGTTGTTTCCCTTGATTTTCTTTTTAACCTCAGGGGTATTTTCCCAAGCTGATTGCTGTATATCGTCTACAAATTTGTGAACTTCTTTGTCTAATTGCTCCTCGGTCTTTAATGGAACCATTAAGTTAATTTTTTCTTCTAGCGATAGTCTAAAGCATTCCCAATTAGTGTGATTATTAACTAGAAAAGGGTTCCTTTCTTTCTGAATAATTTTTTCACTTAACGTTAAAAGTATCGGTGAATGATCAGAGTTTAGGTTGTGGCTTTCATCTACTTGTATATAATTTACAGATATCTTCTTTATTATAAAGAAATCAATCAGATCTGGTACTTTATTTGGATCAGTAGGCCAGTAAGTTGGTTTTCCAGTTGAGAGAGCTTCACAACTGCATTTCCTAATGGCTTTTAGGAGTTCTTTACCCTTAGTTGTTGTTAATCTGGAGCCCCAGTGGACATTTTTGGCATTAAAGTCTCCTCCAAGTATAAACCGTTTTCCTAATTTACTGAGGAACTCGAGATAATCCTTTTCTTTCAACGAGTGCTTCGGTGGGCAGTACACACCAGCAATACAAATAGAACCATTTTTGGTTTTGACGTTAACAGCAGTTGCTTGTATTTCTTCTGTTTCATATTTTAACTCTTCATAGTGGTGGATACTATTTCTGATTATAACCGCACTACCTCCTTTAGCAGTGTTTTCCGGATGAATGGTATGATATATATGATAATTTTTAAATTTAATGATTGTTTGTCTAGTGAAATGTGTTTCCGTGATGAGACATACATCGATTTTTTCTGTGTCCAGGACCACTTGCAATTCTTGTTGATGTTGCATAAGTCCATTGGCATTCCAACATAAGATTCTAAGATCACCTGCCATTTTTCTGTTTAGGGATGGCTCCCTTAGTGCTGTATTCTAATTTCTGTAATCGCTCATCAAATGTATTGAGCCTGCTTAAAATTAATTTAAGTGTTTGACTTATTTCGTCATTTTGACCAGTTTTCCCTGGATTTCCGTTACTCATCGTTACTTGAGCATAAGTCATTTTACCCAATTGTCCATGAGTAGTTCGCAACTCTCTACGATTTACTTCGGGTTGGGTCATCTTAACTGCCTGCTGCCTGATTAATCTTGGATTTTTAGCAATCACATTCCTATTTTTGATGTTTTGCAGTTCAATGGCAACGCTGCATCCTCTATAGTTAGCCGGATGGTTTTCTCCACAGTGAACACATTTAGGCTGAACATTTCTATCTTTTACACAATCTTTGGTATGATGTTTACCTAAACATTTGACACACCTGGGTTCCCTGCTGCAATATTTTTGTGTATGTCCATAGGCTTGACATTGTTTACATTGTGGTATAAGTTTAGACCGTCTTAGAGGCTGAATAACTACTTTGCACCCTAAGATGTACTTAATTTGATAAATTTTTTCGATATCTTCATCATTATCGAAGGTCAACATAAACATGTTGAGAGGTACTTTGCCTCTCCGTTTTAGCTTAATTGATGCTTCAGTAGCCTTAAATCCTTTTGCTTTCAGATCATCAATTATTTTTTCTGGTTTACACGTAGAGTGTAGATTTTTAGCCATAACCCTTATTGGTCTGGTTTGTTTATCTTCAAACGTGTGCCAAGCACGGTTTTCTTCATTTAACATACTTGTCATTTTTCTGTAAGTTTCACCATCTTCCAAGTTTATTTTGATGGTGTTTCCATTCATCACCTTTGCATTAAACTTATCAGTTGTAGTAATTTTTTTTAATTTCTCATAGAGCAGATCGTAGTCTTTGACTTCATCTATTACTATTGGTGGTGGTGGAGGTATTTTTTTTGATGGTTTTTGGATAATATTAGGAACATTATCCTTTAATTGAGGTGGGGAGGGCGTATTATTCAATTTTCTTTTTTTTCTTCTAACTCCTTTAACTCTTATCCACTCAGTTTCTCGAGCTAGTTCGTCTTCATCCGTATGGTACTCTTGTTCAATTGTAGTCTGGCTAGGAGTAGGATAGATTGCCTCCTTTGGCTTAAGAGCTTTAACTTCGTTTTCAAGCATTTTCATACGCTCCTGCATCAATGCAATTGTATCATTCAATTGCTTGTTAATATTGTTGGCTTCAACTAGTGCATTATTAGCTCTACACAATTCATTGTGAAGCTTTTCTTCGTTTGTAGAACGAATGTTCTTGCTACTGGCCCCAATGGAAGGACTACGGCCTCTTATCGGAGAATACGATACTTTATTACTCCTATCGAAGGGATTTATAATATTATTTTCTGATTCGCTCAGTTGAGCTTGTTTATTCACCAACATATCTTGTGATTGGTTAAAATATTTGTAGTTTAGCAATGGCTGGTCTCCCCCAGAATCCACGAGACCGACCTCCGAAGAGGGTGGATTTACCTGATTAACAGGTGTACCACCTGGGGTATTATTTTCCATATTCGTTCCGCTCATTGCTCATTTATAGTGTACTGCACTCGCATCTAGTATTTAGCCGACGTATTCACATCATTGCCCGGGTGTTACCACTTGGAGGTATACTAGACACATTTGGTGGTTTCTACATAGTTGCAGCGTTGGAATATAGACCACGAGATACATGGCTATAGACGGTCAACTCCTACCCTATTGAGACGCACCCAACACTCAAACTGAAGGTATAAAGTGTTTAGCCCATTTATCGTATTTCGGTGTTTAATTTTAGGCTACCAGATTACAAAAGACGGCTGACCAAACACAAGAAACAAATACACGCATTTATGTATTATTTTTCTGACGAAACCCGGATTTAATTCACGGAAAAAGTCCCATCGGATCCTATTCTGTGAAAAATAGGTTACTTATCTACATATATGTCCATCAGGTAACCTGCAAATAATCTCATATAATCTCATTCTCTTTCATTTGACTTTCAAGCCAGAATGATTTGTTATAATTTGTTTTTTGACATTTCGAATTAGCAAAGGCTACTATTTTTCTTACAACGGCGAATTCAAATGTCTTTATTTACAGTGGCGAAGTTCCTATTCGCGATTTGCAACAAAGTAGCTGACATCTGGTGAAAACAATATGAACAAAATTTAACCATAGAACAAGGGGGATCAGAACTGTCAAACATTTGAATTTGACAATACTCGTCCCCTTTACTTACATAGAAACCAACGCTAACTACATTTGATGAAAATCGCCAATACAATTTGTGAATATCAATTTTTAGTAGTCTGTAACTTTTGCTATCATGGACACATTAAACAGCTTAAAGACGTCCATACAAAACAAATCAATAACTCTGTGGAATCAAATAAAAACAGGATATCTGCAAAAAATCAATTTTTCAGTTTTTGTGAGCATACAACATAGAGATGTCCATGTGTAAAGCATGGATACTCCAAATTTATACCACAGACTTTCACAGGTTATGATCGCAAAAGCAAGGCGAACAGGAAATTGAAGTCGTTTCAAATCAAATGGCAAGTCAGATAGAATCATTGGAATTCGGGGAATCAAAACGTATTCGCTTTTTCACTGCAAGTCTGATACCATTACAAAGTCGTGGTTAATTTATGCGGTGTTCCAATTTTTAATTGTAGATTGTGTGGTGGAATTCCTGTCAAATCAAATGAATTCTAAAATTCGATTGGATAAATCACTACGTTATGTCGATTCATAACAGTGTCCACTGACTTGTATACGACTAATTGCCCTTCTATGTTATTTTGAATAGCCGTGTTATGATCATTGATATCTTTGTTTTTTAATGCCAATATTGCTCGTTCGCTCAAAAAGCAAGATTTTTGTATTGCTGTGCTATGTTTGGGAACACACTTTGGATCAATTCTTATTTTGATTGTGAAATACTACAAAAAGTGCTCGGTAGTGTTATGAAGCTGGTTAAATTATCGATTGACATTTTTCCCTTTCCAATGTCTTACAATTGCTTTGAAAACTGAATTGCTGATGGTTGTTTTGCAATTGAACACGTACGTTTGTAGTTAGTGTGCACGTTTTTATATTTCTCCACAAATTTGATGATTTTAAATATGCGCTTAGTTCATTAGCAGCAGTAGATCGAGGAATAACAGGTAATGTTTGTCGAAAATCACTTGCTAACAATATTAATATTCTATCTAATGCTTCCAATGATTTCTTGTGAGTCACAGTATACTTACTCCACATGATAAGTTTGCATTGTTGCAATTTTTTGCATTTCAGATGGTGGAGTATTCAATGCCGGTAATTTGACTTTTTCTATTGTACAGCATTTGTCGATTAAAAACAAAATGGAAATAATCACTTTTTGTCAATTAAAATCAACCAAACGTTCAAAAGTTGTGTTTTCGGAATGTACACAGGCCAGTTGTATAGCGGCAATTTATTGCTCTATATAATCAAGTGTACACTGCCAACACTGCATAGAAATTTGCAATCTTAAATGTACAAAAAATCACGAAATCTGTTTTTCACATTTTCAGCCATTTACCAAAACTTTCTTGGAAAAAATTCCCAAATTATAGTTATCCTTATGGTTATCACATGGAACCACAATGAAAATTCTTCATTCCAAACACTTAAATTTAGTTAACTAAATTTCTTTATATTTATAATCCTCTTTCGCTGCTTTAAAGAATTCCATAATATTTATCTTAAACTTTCACGCCATCTACCGTAAATAAACCATACTACATATATCAAGAACCTTCCACACACCATAAGGACTATAAACACAATATTTAATCAATAACCGTCGAGCAGTTCGCGAGTCTATAAACGACAAACCAACATCGTTTCATTATTACATAATTAGTTCTCTAGATTTACAAGTCCGTACTGAGCAAAATTGTTTTTCTCAAAATTTTCTTATCACAATTTTTAAAACATTTCAAATTCATTCAATTTTGAAATTTCGTGAAAATCTTCCTTAAATTCTTTAAACTTTTCTTTAAACATTCTAGAATTTTAAATTGTCTTAAAATTTAGAAAAATTGAATTCTAGAAAACCTTTAAAATTCGAGTGAATATAATAAGAAAAGTTTGAAAATTTTAAGATTCATTTTATTAAATATTTAAAGTTTTAAAATTCCGCCATTCTTAAAAATGTTTAAATTGAAGTTGTTTTCTAAAATTCTTAAATCTCTGAAAGAAACAAGAAAATTCTTAATTTTTTTAACTTTAATATCTAAAACTCTTGCTACTCCAAAAATTTGTAAATTTCTAGTAATCCTTCAAAATTTTAAATTTTGTTTTATTATAAATTATAAGTACATATTTTTGTAATCTTCCGATTCCTTCAAATGATTGAAATTTCGTTAATCCATTCTTTAAATTCTTTTAAGATTTAAATTTTTTAAATTTTGGGTATTAAATTTCTCGAATTAAAAAATTTTGAAAATTTTAAGATTCTCTTTTTTTAATTCTTAACGTTTTAGAATTCTACCATTCTTAAAAATGTTAAAATTAAAGTTGTTTACTAAAATTCTTAAATCTCTAGAAGAAAGATGAAATTTTGTAAAATTTTTCAATAGTATGAGTGTTTTGTACTTACAAAATGACCTTTAAACTTATTTTTTAAAAACTCTTGCTATTTTAAAAATTTGTAAATTTGTTGAAATACTTAAAAATATTCAAACCCTTCTTTGAATTCATTAATCAAATTCTGAAAAATTTTAGAATTTTGGCTTGTCTTAAATTTATAAAAGATAATTCTTTAAAAAAAAAATGCAATTCAAGAAATTCTTTAAAATTTGAAAAATTAATAATTAATTAATTTAAAATCTTTACTTGGAATTCTTAAATTCTTAGAATTGTACGATTCTTAAAATTATTTAAATCCATTTTGAGATGGTTTTCTAAAAATAGCAAGAGTTTTAGGTTGAAAATTTGTTGAAATTCTTAAAATTTTTCAAGACTAAAAATATTTCTTAAGAATTACTTAAATTTAGATTTGCACAATTATTATTCCACAATTATTAAAACATTTCAAATTCATCCAATTTTGAAATTTCGTGAAAATTTTCTTTAAATTCTTTAATCTTTTCTTTATAAACATTTTAGAATTTTGAATTGTCTTAAAATTTAAAAAAAATTACTTTTTAAAAAAGTTTAATTCAAGAAAATCTTTAAAATTCGAGAGAATATTTCGAATAAGAAAAGTTTTAAAACTCCGCCATTCTTAATAATGTTTAAATTGAAGTTGTTTTTTGAAATTCTTAAATTTTTGGAAGAAAGAAGAAAATTCTCTTTTTTTTTACTTTAATATCTAGAACTCTTGCTATTTTAAAAATTTGTAAATTTGTTGGAATTCTTAAAAATTTTCACGGTGTAAAATTTTGAAAAATCTGAATTTGTTGAAAAAAATTGAAATTCATAAAATTATTTTAATTTTGGTTAACAATTTAAAATGTTGGGTCGTTTTAAAAATGAAATGCTCACTTAAAACGTTTATTATGCAGTTTTACACGCATTTTAAAAAAATAGTTCTTGTTCAAAATTATTTGTTCAAATTAACTTTAAACATATGTATACACGAGTTGACACATAAATTTTCCAAAAATCCGATATAATTTTTTTTTTGGTTGTTTTCATTTTTTCTCTTTCAAAATAATGTTTCGGAAGAGAAAATTTGTATCGTTGTTATGGGTTCAACTTATTATTCTTACTTGCGAGTTAAAATGAAACTTTATTTTGTGACATATATGGATTACAGTATTAAAATTTGTGTCTCGCAGTAATTTTAGGACAAAATGATGTTGTTCGTGACATTATTCTCATTTCTAAAATAAAATTCAAAGTATAAAAACTTTTTCATCCATACACATTACAAATGTTATGCTATGCCCACATTTTTGTATATGTCCTTCAAAACTAAACGAAAGCGAACAACAAATCTTAACCTTACTAAGGATTTCAATTAAAATGATTAAAGTTTTTCTTTTTACTTTTGCTGGTGTCACACACACACATGATAAGGTTGACACTTATTGTGAAATAATTTGTTGGACAATGTTTTGGTGACCCTACTAGTTTTTATTTTTATTTAATATATAGTATATAGTAAATTCTTGCTAGAATTTTAAAATGCACACTGAGAAATGTGTAAATATATAGCAAATAATAAGAAAGGAACATTGAATATTTTCCAAGACGTGAACAGAATAATGTCATTATGTATTACTTTTATATCGCTTTAAAACTAATAAATTTCTGTTTTTTCTATCTCTTGTTGGCGAAATAAAAAAAATGATTTTATTTAAATATTATTGATGGCCTATAGATAATTTATCTCGGATATGTGTACATATACAGATAAGTGAAACCGGGATTGAACTAATTTCCGATCAATCATTATGAGTTTGTGTTGTATAAATGTATGATGAATATTTTTTTTGATGGAAAATGTGGTCGTATAAAAATCGATCATATTCATTCATAGCATGACATTTCCATATTATAATTAAGAAAGCTGTATGCTTATTAACTAAGCTTCATCATTTGCTATATCCTATATGTGAGTTTGAAATCAATACAAAAATTAAATTAATTTTTTTCTTTTTTTTTCCGTTGCAACATGATGTCTTTACATTTTCTTTATTTATGTATGAAGCGGTTTACCAAGCATAAACACGAAGGATAATTTATTTTAGATTGTAATTTTGACAAAATATTATAAGATATACAACAGAATGTATACAATCAAGAAAACTCATTACCAATAAACATAAAAAAAAACGTTACGAAATTTACCACCTGGTGTTGCCAAAAGAAGAACACGAGTAGCGCACACAAAAACAATACAAATAATGAGTTTCTTCTTGATATTGATACAATAAAAAAAAAAAAAAAATTGCGTTTGATTTATTGATGTACAGTACACGTTGCTTTCTTTTGTTTCATCTTAAAAACTAAACATTTATCGAATGATTTATTAATCGATGTTTGCGTTTAGTTAATTGTTATATTAACATTCTCTTATTTTTGATGTATGTATAGTTAGATATTTTTCTTACGTACATAGATCATATTATGTATTACAGAGAATATAAATTGAAGTAGTAAATGAAAAAAAAACTTCTAATCGTAATATTTTTTATAGCCTGTCGTCTACCGTGCAGTATTTAACCTAGTTTTTGCTTTAAAGCTAATATTTAGTGCCTCAAATCTATAGACGCAAAATAAATCTGTCTGCACTGTCTGCAGTGGATTTTTAAAGACCTTCATTATTTTTAATCTGCAATTGATTTATGTTTATGATGACAAGAAATATATTTTTCATTAAAACCAGTAAATACGAAATTTTAGTATGTACACATGTGTAAAACGATGTGTTTTTAAATCGTGTATAATTATTTTGTTAATCTGACTTTCAAATCCCTTCTACAAATATGTACATAAAATGTATCCCAATATGTACACACATCCATATGTAGGTATATATTTTGTGAATTTGTGTGATTGCAGATAAACATAAAAAAATATGAACAGATATTTGAATCCTAAAATAATAACATTTTTTATTATTTTTATGCGCATTTATACGGGAATAAGCTAAATTATAGCAACCTAATGCGCAATGCGATCATTTTTTATTTAAAAAAACATCTGTGATTCAAATCAAAACTATTTAAGAGTTATTATAGTACATTGATACAAATTTAGCCCCAAACACATCGTTTTTATACATTATCATAAAACGTAGCAAGACTCTAATTTTAAATAATTGAATCGGAAAGTTGTTTTTTTTTCATTTATCTATATTACCCTACATTTATCGTTCTACCTTCCTTATCATTCCTTTTATTGAACTCAGAAAGTAATTGGTTAGAAAAGGGCTGATCAATTTGGAGTCAATATTTATTTTGGGTTATGAAAATCGTCACCTTTTAAGCTGCAAATAATCCTGTTGAAACCCTCAAGTGTGTATGCATAAAACTAAGATTCGTCGACAGTGATAAATTGTTCCCGTTTCACTTCCTTTTATAATTTCAATTGTGACAGTTAAACGATTTTTTTATAAATTAGATAAACTTGATTTTTGGTCAATTCTAATTTTGTTTACTGAATCAATATAATTCATTTGTCTAGTAGAGAGCTCATTGCCTTTTTCTAATAGTAATACACCGACAGATATACACTGTACTCATTTTCTGAAAATTTTCAAATATTGATCTGGGTTCTTTTGACGATTTCACGGTCAGGTAAATCTAAACCCATTCTACCTATAATAGCAAAATTGGCACAAAATATTCGTAAGATTTTTCGTAGGACTTTTAATCTGCATACTCTCTCCAATTGGTGAGTTCCAGGACGCTTTAGGCGACTTAAGAATTACCTACGAAACACTAAAAAATGTCCTTGTATCGAAGTTATGTGAATGAAATGACGAATTTCATACACATTGAAGGTTACACCATATTTATGGATTTAAATTGAATTCGTTCATCAATTTGCGGAGTTTTACATAAATACAGCAGTTTTTGGGAACCAATTGGTTCCGTCTGATATGTAACAGATACTTAATTATCCTATATTTGGATTTATCAAATCAGAGTAGATACAAGTTCATAGCCCATGAAATCCTACGTTCAGCCATACAGTAGCATTTTTCAGAATCCAGGGTCAAAAATGGGTGTTTCCATTTAAAACCACGACTTAACCTTGCAATGACCTTGACATTTGTCATCAAGGTCATCATTTGGTTTCCCCCTAAAAATTGTACCACTTTTGTTTCCACAGATTTTTTTTATTTAGGTGTTTTCCAGGGAGTTATTTCAGTGGTTCTTTTAAAATGAATAACTCTTTATATGGAGAAAAATACGTGAAATCACAAATTCTTTATATTTAAGGACAATTCTCGCTTAATAAACTCAAATTGAGTTTTCGGCTTTATTATAGACAATATATTAGTAGTAATGACCTTTACAGCATTTTTGGTTTGACAAATCAGAAAAATACAGAGGCCAATCATTCATAATATATCTACTAGAAAAAGTAGAAATATCATTACCTTCCCCGCTTTACTTTACCCCAGAGTCTATACAAATGTATCAAAAATGAAAACCCTCCTTGTGTTCAATTTTGTTCATCGTTCAGTTTCGTACTGAAAAATAAGGTCTACTAAAGGTAGCTACGACCAAACTACAAAAATACAATTCTCGCTTAATATCTTAAGTATCAAGCAGAACGTGCTGACTTAGCGAATTATATTCACTAAAATAAAAAAACAACTTTACTTTTTCAGTACGAAACCGAACTACCAACAAAATTGAACTCAAGGAGGGTTCTCATTTTTGAGAGTCGATACATTTGTATTGACTCTGGGGTAAAGTAAAGGGGGGTGGGAGGTAATGATATTTCTACTTTTTCTAGTAGATATAATATGAGTGATTGAGCGACAGAACGACTTATCTGATCGGCGGATAATTTATTTTAAATTAAAATAATCAAACTCCACATAAATTTTAATTGCAATTAAAATCTGTAAAATAGCGATTTACAATATTTGAGAACACTGTAGAGAGAGTATCTCTCATTTATTTGTGCGTAAAGCAAATGTGGCAGACAATTTATATTAAATTAAAATAATTAATCTCAACATCTTATAAACGTTATCACGCAAAACACCTACGGCCGTGTAGATGACACAGCTCACCCCGAATTTTTTTAGTCTGTCTAATAGAATTGAGAAAAATATAAAAAAAAATTAAAAAGATGAACATGGGAGAAAATTCAAAATAAACGTTTCGGCGGCCATTTTGAAAAAATAGAAATGAGATAATTTGTTTGTTTTAACTAGTACACACACTCACATTCAAAACATAAAAATCATAAAATTGAAACATAACTTCCAAAAAAATGTGATTTGACGTATTTTCACCATATACTATACATACATAACATACATAATATATGTACAACAGGCTTGCTATAACTAGGAATTGAATACAATTTGATTCGATACTAAAAACTATTTCGAAGCAAATATTTATACTTTAAATCTGGGTTTCAAACCGATCTACTTCTATCAAATTCAATAATTAAATTTGCTAAGAAGCTTAAAGGTTTCTTCACGGAGCGAGATTATTTTCAGCTAATCAAATCGCTATATTTCAACAAAGTCCCGCCCATTTTTTCCGATTAGTTAAAATATATTCATCTTTTGAGCAAATAATATTGGTCGTACCAATACAATAACAAAAATAAAATAAAATATTAGCAATAATTGTGCTCATATTTTTTGTTTTTGCTTATTTGTGACATTTCTCGTTTCACAATATAATAAAACGGATTGTTGTATTAAACGAATTTTATTTTAAATTTTAAATAAAAATACGAGTACGTAACATAATTCTGTGGTCGCAAATCAAAGGGGATGAAACAAATAGAAAGCAATAAAAAAAAATTAAAACGTACAGAAAATCTTACTATAATTAATTTGGTGTAAAAGACTCCAAGCAGAATTTGAAAATAAACCAAAACAACAGAAAAGAGTCATGACAACCATACATGTACAATTAATTGAGCAAAACTAATGTGTGACTATCTTCACTTTAACCAAAAAAAATCCAACTATATATAATCTCGTTTCGTGAAGAAACCTTAAAGTGTAAAAATTTAGAAATAAATACCGTAGGATTGAGTTGAAGTTAGTAGCAATTGGGTTTTGCTCAAAATATTTGTCTATTTTGTAAGTTATTTTATTTAGGGCATTACTCTTGACATATTACAATTGAGTTTGGTTTTGGCTGTGGTATTAACAATTTTTTTTAAGTTTTGTGATGATTGTGAGATTTTCTAAGTTTCGTCTGTTTTTAATTTTAATATTTTTTTGCCTATACACTTTAAATTTGCCTTTATTAGACTTTTTATTCGCGACATGCTAATTTAATAACCGGGTTTCAATAAATTTTTATTTTCCTTCAATTTATACTTTATTTATTCAGAGCATACCATGTCACACAGCGCCAATTTTTACAATGGTAGAACTATTTTCAACTAGAAAATAGCTCCATATTTCATAAAGTGCTAATTTTTAAAACTAAAATATGTATGTAATGCATATTTTGGTTCGATGGAAAATGATTTTCAGATGAAATTAACGGAATTTTGTAATTTTGAATATGATTATGATGAAATTCGACAGGTACAATGGAAATGAGATTCTTTAATGATTTTCAGATGAAATTAATGAAATTTTTAAAGAATTTTTCTCAATTTTTTTACTAGAAAGCTGCAAATTCCCTCTTTTACAAAATAATTTTATAGAATTTTTTCCGTTTTTTTTACAGAAAATGATGCGGCTCTTTTCCGAGATATATTACTAGAAAGAACATTAAATTCCCCTTTTTCCAAAATATTTTTAAAGAATTTTTTTCAATTTTTTTCCTGAGTATGTCTCTGTCCTTGTCCAGAATATATTACTAGAAAGAGCAATTAAAATAACCAAGTTACAAACTAATCGGTAACTCATCATAATCGAAATCGAAGAATCCCATTTCCATCGTGCCTGTCAAATTTTATCATAATCTTACTCAGTCAAAATAACCAAGTTCCATTAATAAAACTTGTAATCAATTCTTTTGCCTCGTAAACATGCACTTTTATTATTTATTTTTTTAATAACAAAGTATATTTTATCCACATAAACAATTATTAAAGTAGGCATTTGCTTATAAATCAATAATTCCAAGCAAATGTTAAAATATAGTTCATTTTTATGAAAACAGATTGTTTTTATCAAACTAAAAACAACACGCATACTAAGATTTCAAAATTTTTTTTAGTAAATACACATACCAAAACAAGTGTTTTAAACCCAAGATTCAAACCATAGTAAGGTGTTTGCTGTCAAATGTGTTTTCTTAGCCAAAACTCAATCCAAAATGTAGTTTACTATTTTTCCACATTTAAAAAAATGGCGTTTGCAAAAATTGCGCATGCGCGAAAAATGGTATGCTCTGCTAAAACTGTTCCTTTTTTATTCGCACAGAAAAGCACCTTTGTACATGAAATTTAAACAACAGAAAATAAAATCAAATGACACTTCAAAAAAGAGCTATTCAGGACGTTTTGTACTTTAACTGTTTAGCGCGTTTTGTACTAGAGGCCCTTTTACATTCAATCTTTTCGTTCTTTTTCAAAAGAATAGAATCACGAGGAAAAGTGCAAATAGATTTTACCCATACATAAAAATGGGACGGGCATATTCAAAATTTAATTTTTTCCTTTCAAAATGTTACTTTGGTTTTATAACTTTTGAGCAACTTTCACGAAAAAAGACAAACCAGTTCATCTTTTTCAGGGTTTTCCGTTCTTTTTCACCAAAAAAAGTTGAGTGTTACAGTAAATAGTATTGAATATTACCTTCTGAGTATTCCTTCTCATTTTAATAGGATCAAATCATACTAAAACTCATTTTTTATCGTACATCTTTTATCTTTTGGAAAAGAACGAAAAGATTGAATGTAAATCAGCCTTAACCCTACGCTAACTTTTGCTCAAATTAAGATTTTTTTTAACTCGAGTATGGAACAAGTAGTAAGCCCCTTCTACTGTCATTTAAAGTGATTTGATTGATAGAGAGCTTATAAATAAATACTATGGTATTTTTCGTATGTCGCACCCAATGTTATGCATGGAGATTGAATCTCAGATTTTGCGAACAAATTATTTAAGTAGGTGTCGAAATTAACTATGGAATCGAATTCTAGCCGTATTTTATTTGACAATTTACAACAACAATTCCACTGTCGAATTCCTCAGTAGGAATTCGTCAAATTCCTACAATTTGAAGGAATTCAAAATCGAATTAATCGTTTAGTTTGCCTTCTTTACGCTGGGTGCGCTAGACCTCATTTTTTGTTTTTAGTTCTACAGGTTGGCTTTGTGAAATTTATTATTATTTTGGCTATTTATTTGGCAAATAAAGGTAGAAGAAAATATTGAATAAATACGCTAAATGTAAACAAATCCACATACCAATATTTTAATAGTGAAAAATGTATTTAGCCACAAAAAAATTCACAGAACTACCACCAACCTTTGGAAACCAATCGATATCCAAACTTTGAACTGAATGACTATTTTATTTGACAAAAATTGAATTCCAATTCCAAATCCAATTCCTTGGCAAAAAGTACGACTTCTCTTCAAATCTTAGTTTGAAAAAGGGTACTACAAATAATTGCGAAGTTAATATTAAAATTTTCCGAAAATTTAGCAATCTTTAATGTTGTTCATCGAATTTAACGGTTTTCAAATCAGAATTTCATTCAACAATATCTTACAAAAATTTGTGATAAAATTAGTTTACAATTTCCACACAAAAGAAGAAAACAAGAATAATTATATCAAAATTTAGTAAATCAATTATTTGCAACTTCAACTGAAACACGTTGTTCACGTTTAAAGTGTGATTCATTACACAATTCTCAATAGTTTATTTTACAACACATCAACTAATTCTTGTTCTATTTATAGTGAAAGTAGTAATTAAACATACATAACTATTCAAATTAAATTTTTTTTTTAGAGGAAACGAATGTTGCTTGTGGAATTAGGTTTGGTTTTATAGGTCTTAGATTCACTCTATTTTTCATTTTTATTTCAAAATTTATTTAGGCAATATTTTCCAGATATGAATACTAATTTAAGATGATTAACCTCGATCGCGTGAGGATTTTTTTTTATTTCAAAATAGGCATACCTCACACAAATTGGATTTAGTTTAATCTCTTTACAATTTGACATAAATTAAATTATTACAAAGGGAGTGTTATTTAAATTTTAATAAAAAATGAAAAAGGTTTCAAAATAAAAAAGTAACCTTTAACTATATGATTTTCAGTGTCTATAGATATTCAATAGGTATCAAGGTTGATAATTGTGGATATTTGATCTATTCTATGTGCTCCCTTAAATATTTAGCGATTAATTTTATTGTGTCAAAATTTCCCATACTTCTTAGTTTTACCCAAATACGGCAAGGGCGCACTTGGCAAATCGTATACGAATAAGTTAAGAAATAAACATAATCGATCAAAGTTGGATGTCTGGATGTTCGGCAAGTTCTCAACATATTCGCATACCGTCGCATGCATTGTAATCTCAATCAAGCAAATCAAAATCACAGATGGGTTTGTAATTTATATAAGGCCCTTTTATATATGATGACTGAGAATATATTTTTCGTAATCCTCATTATCAGACTGAAACTAAAATGGCAAACTCATAATAATTTCACCTTCTTTCAAAAAATTAATAAAATAAGGCCGCAATTATTTAAGGTATTTATCGTCTAAGGTACAACAAAAATTAAAATTGTATTGAAAAATTTATTATATTCTAATGAAATATTTTAACATTTGTTCCTCCTTTACTTCCAATTCTCAAAATAATCAAACATCATCTTCTGACCTGAAGTAGCCCAAACTAAATGTATGCAACTAAACATTTAAAAGTTACTCGATAGCTTTTAACATTAATAGGTGCCGTTCTAAATCCCACGTCTTAAAATCAGCGACACTAAAATGCTCTGAAAGTCCCCATAGCAATTTGGGCTATTTAAATTTAAGAATAAATATTGCAAATAAGCTTTAGATAATTAAAAATAATAGAAGAGGAAAAAAGGTTTTTTTACATTAATAATTTACTACCATTTTTGACGCAGAACTACTACCTCTATGCAGTTTCAATATTTCATGATTTAGGTGTTACAAAATGTGGTATCCCATTTCGCTATATTGCTCGGAAAATAAACACCTAAGACTCTGGATAAATATATATAGGCTACAAGGTAAATACACTAAATTCGTTAAGTGCGTTTACTTTTCTCAAAACGAGGATACCTAAACCGAATAACAAACAGTAAATATTTTATGTTTAGAATTTTATATTATTCTACGAATTAAGTATGTGAAATATGGAAAAAATTGTTTATTGAAACGTTAAGTAAAATGTTTATTTAAAAACAACGCCGATGTTTAAAGTCGACATTTACATGTCGACGCAGATTCTAATCAAAAAGTCAGCTCCAATTAAATGTTTGGAAAGTGGAAACTGATGCTACTAAAAATTTGTGTCTGAATAACTGTGTTCCCTATGTTGTAGTAATCATAGTAATCGTACAATTTGCTGCAAAAAAACTACTATCAGTATCTGGGGTTAAATTTGAATCTGCTTGCAGGGGCGATTGAAACATCAGCCCTGTGTCTATCAAAAAATTAAATTTGGTTTTAAAACATTTAATAAATAAAGGGCAGTTTTGTATAGTTCCAGCGCACGTTGTATCAACGCTGAACGAAACCAGTTTTCCGATTCAATATTTAAAAAAAAAAAAAAATCCCAAAAAAAACAAAAATCCCAAAAACCCTAGTTTTTTAAAAATAACAAACTTTTGAAATTCATATTATTTTAATTTGTTTTATACCTTTTAGGATGGGGGCTGCCAACCCCAAACCCCCGCCCTGACGATGTTTTGAAATTGTAATATTCATAGTGATTGAACCATTTTGGAAAAATTTGTATTTTTTAATAATAATTCACATAATAAAATAAAGAACTTCCCAAAGTCGTTAGCATTGGACCCTTTGCGCAAGGATGACAGGAAAACGTCAGAAAAATTTCAAAAATATTAACATGTGTAAAAATATTTACGTTTGTATTTCACATACTAAAATAAAAAACTCCTCAAAGCCGCATTGGGTCTTCACTTTCGATGAGGCCCAATAATACATAGCTCTTTCGATGTTGAAAGGCCGAATGTTGGAAGGCGGAATGTCAAAAGGCCGAACGCTGAGAGTCCGAATGAGTCGGAAGGCCGAATGTCGAAAGGCCGAATGTCGAAAGGCCGAATGTGTTGTAAGGCCGAACGTCGAAAAACCGAATGGCCGACACATATTTGTGGTATATCTATCAGTAGAAGCGATACGGGCGATACAATTTCTTTGATCTGTGTCTGGAAGGTTGAAGAAGCATTTACGAAGCATTAATCGGCAATTCGCTCCAATATATTCGTCGATGCCATACTAACTCAACGAATTAGATATCCACAAAATAATTTGAAACATTTATGGTAGAACTATCAGTAGGAGCGATATGAGTGATACGATTCCTTTGATCTGTGTCTGGTTGACGAAGCAATTTTCATTATCGTAAATATTAAAAACTTTACGAAAGAGTTAAATTCGATAGACATTTTCTAAATTTTAATTTTAATTTGGTCCGCACTTTGATAATTGAGTTTCTGGCTTTTTGTTTTTCTGAATATTTTTGTTTCTGGATTTTTTTTTAGGGATTTTCAGTTTCTGTATTATTTTTTTCTAGATAAGCTGGCAAACCCAAAAATATAAATTTTGGTTGTCATAAAAATATTTTCATTCATAAAAAGATGAAAAATTAAAATCTATTTCGACACAAACGGCCTCTCGACACATTCGGCCTTTCGACATTCAGCCTTTCGGCCCTATCCGACACAGCCGACCTTCTTACTGGTGATTTCTTAATCGGGACATCCAAGTATTTTACACGAATTATATAATACATAATTACGCACGTCACTGACTGACTCACTGATTGACTCGGGAACGCTTGCTTTCCGAAACATTTGATTAATTTTTTTTGAATTGGGGAAAACTTTTTCTTCGAACGACTAAGTATTAGTAATTCTCTTTCATTACATTTTTTAAATTATTTTCTCCTTTCGTGTTAAGCTTAGCATTGAAATTTCTGTTATCGTGTTTTACAACTAATGGCTGATTGGGAGGACTGCAAATATGATGGTTGTTTGTGCCAAACAGATTCATGCGACACTTTAAGGAATCAGTACTAGATCTTACAACCTGCGCCTAACCGAGATAACATTAAGATGCGCATTTTTGGAAAAGTATATCAACTTACAAATTTCTCTTTTACCTAAAAAAAATTGAATGCAATTTAGGCGGTCCATAACCGGTAATTATATCCGTGCTAGGACGTAGTTATTTATAGTTGCAAAAACACCAAAACAATAAATTACATAATTACAACCGACGTCAAAGTCAAGGTTGTCTTTCACAAAAAAAATCAACTTAAAACTTAATAAAAACAAATACGAACTAATCAACGAGTAAAAGTAAATAATTTATTTTCGACGAAAAAAACAATCAGGCAGATACAAGCTAGAATACATAACTTTATCTAAATATTTCAAAAATCGATTATGTTTAGATTTGTAAAGGAAACTGCTTGAGTTTTCACCGAGATTTATTCAAGAGATTTCTACGCGAGAGAAAAAAAAATAATTTAGAGAACATTTTGTTTCCATAATAAATATCTATACTTTATTCTTGCTAAGACAAAACAAATTAAAAAGAGGGTCATCATCTATTACTAATTAATATTTACTTTCCCATTAATCGTGCTCCATTTAGGCGTGAACAAAAAATATAAAGAAATAACGAACATTATTTTTGTTCCTCATCGGAGGAACACACACAGCTTTAATTTTTCAAATCAAATATTTACATTTTATTTCTCTAAATGAGTCCCGTATTTTCAATTGCGTCATTTTCATTTTACTCTAGGTCATCCGGCGAAATGGATAAAATTTCATTTTGTCAAGCATTTTATAAACTCCATATAGCAGTATTAGGTGATACAAATATTTTTGTAACTAAAAAGTATCCTATATCAAATTTTATATAGACGGGTAAATTAAATAGAATAGAAATTAAATACCCATTATCATTTTATTTAGAAATGTTACTTATAATATTTCATGTATCCAACTACTGTTCTAGAGAGAATGTAAGAATATATGTGTGTATGTGTAAGAGATTCGAAATATTTTCTTAAATGTGTAGGCTGACGAGTGACGAGTACGATAGTTTTTCCTTGAAATCTTTCTCATTATATGTATAAGACGCCTTAAGGTAGAGGGAAGGGCGTATACAAATCAAAAGAAGTTGAATATATACACGTTTTATCTTTTAAAATACACAAAGAGATTAGACAACAATAAATTTTAGCATAAGGAAACTTATATTGTGTAGACAGAAAATCGAAAAACTTTCTAATATTGTAAAAATATGTTTTTATTTCTATTCATCTATTCATATTGGTACACGAATTTATGAGATCAATATTTTTATTGTTATTTTAGAAAGATAGCGAAGAGGAAATATGTTTTTCGTACATTATTATGATTTATCTTTTTTTATTGTTTCGAGCCGACAAAATAAAAGGAAGCTGTTGATTCTAACAAACGCAAAAATCTGAAACAATATAAATATGTAATATACAAAATAAAAATCGTAAACAAATTATAATCAGTTTCAGGCGCATAATTGTGTTTCTGTCTGTTATCATTTTCATATTTTTCTTCTTAATATTTTCCACAGCATTTGGTTTGGTGGTGGCATAATATTATACATGTGAATCGGTTCATGAAATTTTGCGAATAATAACAATATCATTCTACGGCCAAAATGGTACTTTTGGTGGAAATCCTATTGTCTTTCTTAGACGACAACAAAATATAACTTTTTTTACATTTCTATTTATAAAAACAATGTTGCTGTTTATTCTCTCTACAAATACGCTTAAAATCCCATCGTATGCTTAAAATGTTACTCATGCGGAAAAACAATTAGTTTTATCACAGACGTTCAACAATAATTTAAGAAGAAATAAATATAAAAGTGGAAATAAAGAAACTTAAATGTTAAATGGGTTCCGTTCATGCATGAAAATAAAACAATTCGCGTTTGTTTCGTGCATGATTCAATTATACTAAAAAAAACAGCAGTTTGTTTTTTTTTATTTTAGTCTGCGGCAGCCATGACTTTCGATTTAATTTAATGTTGGTTTTTATGCAATGATGCAAATTATAGTTTGTACATGCAAATTGATGTTTGGTGTGAAATAATACAAAAAAAAAAAAAGGATTTGTTTGCTTTATGGTGAGATGTATTATGAACTCATTATTACAAGCATACACGAAAGGTGAACACTATTAATTTAAAACTATTTTATTGATAAAAACTTAATTTTGCACATTTTAGAACTAGGAAGAAACTAAATCATAGTTTATTACAAAATAGTCTCATCAAAAGTATTTAACTTTTGTTATCAAATAGTCCATATACAGTACACACAGATGGAAAGCGATTACTACTACTTATGTAGTTGCAACAAGCAAAAGAAAAATCAAAAAAACATTCTTTTCATTTTCTTTGTATTTAAACAACTTTGGCAAATGCTTGGAAATAGTGATTGATATTTTTTGTACTAGCCAATTAATTTTATGTCCGAATTCAAAAATTCTTGCTATAATAAAGGTCGAGTCACAATGAATCCGTCCCGTTTCGTTCCGTCGTTCTCCGTCTCGTCTTTTCCGTTTAGTGGTTACATTGCATATTTGCATCCGTTCCGTCCGTTTAAGCTGACATTTGAAAAACAAATAGACAAATAAAATAGAAGACTACCAGACTCTAAAATCTTTAGCAATTCTTATTTATACGTTTTGTGTAAACAATTTTATAAAATATAAAAGAAAAAAAGAACATGGCTGGTGGTGCGTCCATTAAATCTGAATTGGGACCAATCCGGGTATTTTAAGACTAACTTTCTCCAAATGAAAGAGTTATGTTTTCAAATAATCGAAAATAACTATAGGTGCGTTTTTCTAAACAATATTCTTCGAGTTCGCGATAAAATTCAATTAAATTTATTATTTTATCAATAAATACGATAAATTGAAGAATTAACTACATATTTTAATTCATTATTATAAAAAAAAATTTAATTCAACTTTATTTTAGCTTGTTCTTGATAAAATCATATTTTAGGTTATTCTGGATAAAACCATGAAACTGGAACTCGAAAAATAAAGGGAAATTTTAAAAGGAAATATTTTAGAACAAATATCAAGTATTCATGTTATTATTTTTGACAAATAAATTTGTTTTTCTTTTACCAACCTCAATTTTTAAATTCAATCGGCTAAAAAATATACCAAGTATTCTGCAAACATTTTGAAACCACAATGGAGAATAATTTTTAAATATAAAATTTAAAAAATAATAAATAGTTTAATATTTTTAAAAAAAGTGTAGGCTAAAACACAGTAATGAGCCCCCTTATATTTAGTAAAGGGCCATTAGGAAAAAAGTGCGTTATCTCGGAACCGATCAAAACTAGGTACTCCAATTTTGATGTTTTTTTTTAAATGTCGGTAATTCCAAATATTTTACCCTTTATATTTATTTACATTATTTTAGAGCATCAATTTTTAAATTATAAAGTTAGTATTTTTAATTACCGACATTTAAAAAAAAAAAAAAAAAAATTGGAGTAGTTTTGACCGCTTTCGTCAGAAAATTATCAACATGTTCAAAAATAATTTTATTTTTCTTAATATTCCTGACTAAAAATAATATATTTCAAAAATTGATTTCAAAATTTGACGTGTAATAGCGAATTCCACTTTTTTGATGTTCGGTATAAAAATTCGCGCTTGATTTCTTCAGTTCGAGGTTTCGGGAGCTTCACCGTAAACCTATGTGCATTGGTTATCCCTCTTGTTACTCTTGTTGTTGTAATGAGTGGTGGTATTTTCTCCGATAGTTCTGCAGAACATTTACCATGCAAGCATCTGTAGAAGACGCAGAGTTCTGCAACATCTCTGCGATACTGTAAGGCGTAAGCTATCTAATTCTTGAGTAAGTCTAGGATCCCGTATTATTCTGATAGCGCGGCGTTCTTAAGCTGAATTACAAAATTTCTTTGATGATGCCGACAAATATAGCTTATGATTCGATATATTTTTTGCAAGCACGAATAACGGTTGAAAAGTCGCTCAAAAATATTTGTTGTTACCTTGACGTCATTTGCACCAAACATTATATGATTGGATAATATCTTTACTTTACGTTGTTCTAGAATATCAATTTTCAAACTACCTGCACTAATTGGTCAACTCGATTTTCCTTGCTTCAAAAACTCGTGTCCTGACCACCATAACGTTGGTTACTAATTGTTGAGGCGTCAAACCCCGTGAAGTATGATCAACAGGATTGAACTTTGATATTCTTCTTATGAATGATGTACGATTGGCTACAAAGTTTTTTCAACGACTGCGGTGATCGGATAGCCAAGCCAGAACAACTTGAGAGTCCGTCCAAGCGTACACATTAGAGTAAGATAGTCCAAGTGCTGATTGTAAATACTTAAACAATTTGGTACCCAAAACTGCCGTCCATAATTCAAGACGCGGTAGGGTAACGGTTTCCATCGGTTATACTCGGTTTTTTGAAGAAATTAATCGTACAATTACATTACCAGCTAAATCTTCAGTTCTCAAATAGGCTGCTGCTCCATCTATAAGCTTGTTATGAGGCATCACAAAATATGTGCATCTCCATTGAGTTTGGCTGCGCAATTTTAAAGCATCTGTTGATATTGATTGTCTCCAATAGCCGTAATGATGATTTAATTCTTTTCCAATGTTCAGAAATATCGGTTGGAAGCTCTTGGTCCCAATTAATTTTTCTTTTCCAAACCTTTTGAAATAATATCTTGAAGTTGATAGTAATTGGAGCTAATAACCAAAGTGGGTCAAATACCCTCGATGCTTCGGATAGTAAATTTCTTTTCGTTAATTTACTATGCTCTTCTAGATTCACTTTGTACCGGAAACAATCTCGTGATGGGTTCTAATGAAGTCCCAATATTTTGTAGTATGTTGTGTCATCGTCAAATGAAACTGACTCATCTGTGCCGCGATCGTTGGCTGATATAAGTCTTAATAGATTTTGATTGTTAGATATCCATTTACGGATATTAAACCCACCTTCGTTTAATAGTTTTGATATTTCATGGTAAATTGCTATAGCTGTATCAAAATCTTCACATCCAGTTAACATATCGTCTACGTAGAAATCCTATCTCAGAATTGAAACTGCTCTGGGGTAGGTTGAATCATAAATATTTGCCAATTCCATGATTGTGCCAATCGCTAAAAATGGAATGGAAAATTTGGATCAGCTAAATTCAGATAATTGAATGCATCCCACTGTGCCGTATTTATTTTATTGGTTGGTATTTGTGAAGTAAGTTTTGACAAATGAATTTAGTATCCTTGCGTTTAAATAAATTGACAGCAATTGTAGCTTCATCCATCCTCGAGCACAAGCAACTGGCTTTGCTGCTAATCCACTAATCATACATGAAGCTGAAAACCATCGCAAATTTAGACGCTGAGCCAATGATTGAGTAATTAGCGTCGGTTGAGATAACCCTTTGTACTGTATTGCGACCATCAATAATATGTAGTTGCACTGTGGACAAAAGTGTATTAGATGACCAATTTTCACCAATGTATGATGTGGTTGCACAAGTGCTAATTGTTTTTTTTAAAGAGGATGATGCAATAGCATTACAACTGTTAATGAAGGAACTTGATGATTGAGTTGGATTGAATGACTGAGTTTTCTTAGAATTATCAAAATCATGTAGAAGTGTACTGTTCTTCTCTGCGCATATTGAGGATTTTCGATCAGATTCGCAATCATTTGAATAATTACCGGAACGTAAACAATTTTCACACAGAACAAATTTTCGCCTTGCTGGTGGTTTCAGCCCTTTAAACTTATAACATCTATATAATGGATGATTATGCTTGCACATCTGGCAGGAGTTGAACGATATGTTGTTATTGGTAGCAGCGTGGATCTTAATATTGAACGGTTTACCTTGAATAGCTTGTTTTTTACTTGCTGTACATTCTAATGCATCACATCTTCAAGAATTGTAATAAATCATTAATTGTTAGCTTTGTAATATCGATTGGATGGATTGTTCACAATTAGTGAGTTTCGGGATCGAGCTTTTTTAAAATGATGTACAATAACCATGGGTCTCGAACTTCCCCTTCATTTCCCAATGCGCGAATGCCTCTTAACACTTTATCGCTAATATCGCTTAAAAATCTCAAAGCTTTAGAAGAAGATGAATGTACTTGTGTTTGATTCATAAACAATTCTATATAATCCTAAAGCGCTTTGCCCATAGGAAAACGAAAACGAAAACGGATTTTACGTTTTTTACAATAACTTCAAAATCTTTGAATTTTGGTATTTCTACATTTTTGGTAGATATCTTTTTTAAAATAAATAATAATAAAAATATCAAATAAACCTATCAAAATACAATGGAGTATTTTTTACAAAATTATTTAAGTAGGGTCAAAAATAATTTTCTTACGCATAATGGGGCATGCAAAAAGAGTTTGCTTTTGTTTCCGCACATCAGATGTCATTACCGTCGTGATAAAGGTTACAATAAAGTTTGACGTTTAATTTTATGGCTACGAAGTACGAACGCGTGTATAAACGACTTATAAACATTCTAAAATTTACAAATTCCTTTGTGTTATTAAATTCACCATATATTTTTCGATACAAAACACTAATGACATTTGACATGCTAACCTTTACCGAGGGTGCTGCATTCTAAAACAGCGGCGAATATTGTTACTATAAGCATGCCCCATTGCATCAATAAACCAACAAATATCCACAAAATTGTTGATAATGAAGTGATATTATAAAAAAACTATCGAATTTGTGGTTATAATTTCAATAAATAGTTCATAATTAGTTCCACAGTTAAACCACCAATTATTCAGAAAATATCGAGAAATATTTGACTTTATTACCATAAAAAAACTGACGAATTTGTGACTAAATTTTCAACAAATATTTCCAAAATATTCCACCAAAAACCAACAAATTTGATTTACAAAATGTTCGTTTATGCGTGACAATCGGCGTCAACCCCATCAACCATTTTTCATCCATATTGTGACAACTTTTTGTCTTTTTTTTTTCCACCAATCACCATTTTATGTGAAATTTTTGTCGCTTTTTTGTGACACGTGGTTACTCGTGTTAGATACTCTAAAAAATAATCAAAATTAAAACATAACAAAGATAAACAAGACTGAATTTATTAATTTATAATTTTTTTAATAACGAATTTTACATTAAATTAAAATTTAAATGAAATATACATTTGGTTTTATTTATAAAACATTTTTCTGATATAGTTCCTCGAATAATCTCTGTCGGTGATTATTTTCTTCCGAAGCAGATGGCTATTGGGTTTCTTCCGAATTATCCTCTGGGGATACAGTATTCATTTCTAACATGTCGTTCTGAGTCAAACAAATGTTGTGTAAAAGGCAGGCGTAATAAACAATCCTGGTTAATAGTTTTAGGTCGACTTGCTCTGTAAAATGAAGTAACTATAATTCGAGTTGAAACATGAATTTTATTAAATGCCCGTTGTCTATCTGTCAGCGTCCCATTATTTTTAAATGGTCGAACTAACCAATCTTTCACTGGATAAGCACTATCTCCGAGAATAAATTGGTGGCTGGTGAAATAACGACTAAAATTCTCGTCTATTTCTCTGAAGATAATACTGCGTCTAAGCACTCTTCCATCGTGATATGGTCCAGTCTCTCCACAATAAATGCCAATAAATTTTTTATTTGAATCCACAATTACTTGCATTACGGTGCTAAACATTTTTTGCCGATTGTATTAATATACTGGATTTGCTTGTGGAGCCTTTATTTTATTGTGTGTCCCGTCGATCACATCAATTATATTTGAAATTTTTTCATCCGGTCGAATTTCAACGATATTATGTTTGACTCTTCATGCGATGGCCATTTTAAATATTCTCGACCTATAAATGTAAATCTGATTAAATGTTAATTAATTTTTAACACAAGTTTTTTTTGGTATACCTATTCCAACAAAAAAAATTAGACACTCTAATAACCACTTTCGATGCGGTGGATTTTGCTACTCTAAATAAATTGCCTAACTGACGAAAAGTTTCCGTATTTGCAACATACCACAAAAAAATATAAATGTCTAAGCTGACGTCCAATTTTTCATTACGGGTACCTGCATGTCCTTCCCTTGTTGATTATTAATCCTTGTTGAAACTGTGGACCGATTTAAGCGGAAGTGTTAAAATCGAAATCAGAATATTTGTCTATATGATTTTTATAAAATTTTCAACTTTTGTATGAAGTTCATCTTCGCCAACCTCTATGTCTGAGTCATCAGATTCGGATAACCATAATTCATTAACGTCCTCGGTGTCTTCATTGTCACTTAGAAAATTATCTAACAAATACTGAAAAATTCCATTCGTTAATTATTTGTATATAATAAATATCAAATTTTACTATACCTCTAAATTCATTTTGAAAATGTATTCGATACTTTTAATTTCGGTTAATTTACACTTCTCACATGTATGAAAACAATTCAAATTCAAAGCAAAACAACAGTTGATTGTCAAATTATTGAGTTGAAGTTAGGTAAAATTATTGTACTAAAAATATTTCCCAGTATTTTTCCCTATATTCATCGCGAACTCGAAAAATATTGTTTAGAAAACCGCACCTTATGTAGTCCACAGCCTACTTCTCACGTCATGTCAAAAAAAAAAAAATTAATTAATTTTATTTGTTTGGTTAGGTTCTTTCCGTGGATTCTAAATTTTTTGGAAAACCGGATAAGCTCGTCCGTCTCTTTCCGTTTTATTATAACTAAACATTCCGTTTCTTCATACAAAATGTACAGAAAATGTCTAAAACTAATTTTGACGGAGAAGCGGAATGAAACGGGGTATGGATTCATTGTGACTCGACCAAAGGTGCAAAGGTGTTTGATACTGACTTATTAAATGAATTGATAGAGGGCCTGATTTTAAATAAAAAATACAACTATTAACTATAAAAAATTTCTAAAATTAAACGTTTAACAAGATTTTCTTCCTTATCTGAAACTATAGCATGCTCTAATATTCAATAATTTGTAATGGCACTATGTGAATTTTGAAATCCAAAAATGGAATCGTGAACAACACTCGCGTTTTTAAAAATTATTTCGTCCGTCGTATATATTCTTTCCCTCAAGAACATTTCAACTTATACACATTGGACTGTAACTCTAATGAAATTTGGGGTTTCAGTTTTGTAAACAAAAGCTTGTCTAAACTTTTTATAGGTGTACCAACAATTTTGAAATTATAACTTTAAATCGCAAAATTAATTTTTTCGAAAAACATTTTTACATAATAAATAATTTAAATTTTGCAAGTCGGAAGTAGTTTCTAAATGACTGATATACTTATCGATATCGATAACTTTTTTTATATGCTTGGATATTATATTTTTTGGATCCTTTTTTATCAGTAAACATTTCACGAATGAAAACAATCATCTGATAATTTAAAATTTGTTTTAGCTAATAAAAATACCGAAGCCATGAATCACAATTAAGGTATCGAGACGATGCTGTTTTTTGATATCAATCAGTGGTTAAACTTCCATCC
Source organism: Tipula helvola (assembly GCA_963556165.1). Classification (NCBI taxonomy): domain Eukaryota; kingdom Metazoa; phylum Arthropoda; class Insecta; order Diptera; family Tipulidae; genus Tipula; species Tipula helvola. The sequence continues at coordinate 283,004,218 of OY744482.1, forward strand.
TCATTGCGTATAACCATCACAACCATTTTTTCAATCTCACAAGTAGATTTTATTCGCTGAGTAAATTATCATTTAGGAAAATATTAACTTCAGAATTTGGTATAGTTCTAATAATATCGTTTACGTTTCTAAAAAAGAAAATATACGTTTAACGCTTTAACCGAAGATGCTTCCAAAACTTTGAAGAAATGTATTTCCAGGGGAAAAAAAACCAATTACAACGCATTGTTATGTTTGGAGCTCTTTTGTACACCAAGGCCTGGATCAATGCGTGAAGATGAATTGTGAGTTAAAGTTCATCATAAATAAATTTTGAAATCATATATTAGCTGCATTTTGTGACGTTGGATCTGGTCCGGATCAAGTTATGTTTCATGAAAAAACAAAAAAATGAAAATCAACAGTTTGATCCAAAAATAAAAATTTATTAAATTTTTGTTGTTGTTTTCAACGTAATCTTTGATCTGATCCGGATTACTATGTGCCAAGAAATGCGACTAATGTACAAAAAAAAAATGAATCAAACAGAATAAAACAACAATTTTCTAGATTATTTTACCCACCCAAATAATATTTCTATTCACTGAGAAAATTCAATAAATTTTAAGCAAAAAAATAAAGAAAACTCCCGAGATTTATGATGAATATCCCGGGAGTCGGGTTTATATAAATTTACCAATTTTTCCCCTATTTTTTTATTAAGCCGAACTATCAAAGCTATAACAACTCGCCTTATAAGATTGACTTCTATGCGTCCTTTACGAAGACCGTCATCCATGGAGTCGTACCATTGCATTTTCTTAAGTTCTTAGCAACAGTTTTATTTATTTTACCTAATCGTTCGCAACATAAAATAATTCGACTTAAATTTGTTTGTACTTACGAAATTCCAACTTTTATTATCTCCGTACGAATATTATTCTGATAAGAGCAAGCCCACTTTCCAATATACTCGGTTTTTTCATGATTAACATTACCTTTACCAGGCTTCAATAAGTATACATCGGGATTGTCACATAAAAATCGTTTAGCTTTGTGAGTTTCTCGAATTTATATGATAGTATTCCTTATCCTTAGTCAAACATTTATTTGTGTAAGTTATTGTTAAATTTAAAATTTGTCAAAATATTTGATGCTGATCTGAATTATCTCGTCTAGTTTAGAAATGCCACTCTCTAAATCAGCTACAGTTCTAACATTATCTTTCTTTATTTCTGTGCATTCGTTTTCCATAGATCTGGACAAGTTTGTTTTTTCCGCAGAAGTGTTATGTCGCGTTAGTGAAGAAACATTTGGACTGGGCAGATCAATTTTGAAAATTTTCTAATTTGGATTTGTTTCGTTACTTCAAAAATGTAATCGTATTGAATTTTAAAATTTTGCCCATTGTTAAACATTTTTAGTTTTGTTTATTAATTTTGTTATTTGCTTATTGATCGAAACAGTATTTTTAAAAGATTCTGTAATTTCTTGATTGATGGTCATAAAGATGAATTTTATCGATAATTTTGAACACGTTTTTTATATGTCCATTAGTCGAAAAACCCTCCTTTTTCTACACCTTATGAAATCATTCTTCTTATTTATGGTTTTTGTTAGCGCCAATTCTTCTTCTTCTTCTTATTCCGCTGGCGCTACATCCCATGAAGGGATTTGGCCGCCTCAACGATGCTCCTCCAAATAATCCGATCCGCCACAAGAGAACGTCAGACACGGTGACCGAGTGTGTATAGGTCCCTCTCAACGTCGTCCATCCATCGGGTAGGTGGTCTCCCACGAGGTCCTACTTTCGCTGGTGCCGGCTCCAAGGCCTGTTTAGTGGTCCGATTTTGTGAACGTAGTACGTGCCCAAGCCATCTCAGCCTTGATGATTTTATGAATCCTATGATGTCAACTTTATTGAGATCATTTCTGATCTCGTGATTCATTCGCATTCTGTACGTGGCTCCCTCTTTAATGGGACCGAGAATTCTTCTTATCATCTTACGCTCAGTTACAAATTACAAATTTTAAAACGTTTGAATATGCTTAAGGGCAGACGTTTTTTCGTCCATCTTTAGACAACCGCTCTCGGTGGTACAGTCGGTAAAACGCTTGCTTTATCTTCTGGCGGTTCGATTCCCAGTGGTGATACGAAAAAATGTCATACTTAGGTAGTAGAGTATGGTAGATGTGTGTGTATGTGTTCTGAGTGCGTTCAAGCCTCATAATCCTTATAAGCGGCCAAATCCCTCCATGGGATGTAGCGTCAGCAAAAAAAAAAAAAATTATCAAATCTATGGGCTAATAATGAACGCTGTTAAACTCGAATCGATACCTGAATTTACGAATTATCCAAAACTATATAAGGCAGAAGGACAGACTAGTTAGATAAATACTGGTTGAATTTTAAAGTTAATTTTCCTGAAAATCGATACAGATTTTCTTGCGATAAAATTTGTTACAAAATACCCTATATTAACGAGGAAACTATTGATTGATTAGTTAGCTTAAGTGGAAAACGTAGATCCTTTCGTTTGCGGCGCGGCGGTACCCTCGTCGGTTTTATTTTTGAATTACAGCAATATTTTGTTCCACCTCTTCACGAAGATGTTCACGGTCATCAATAAATGCCCTCTTCAATTCGTCGTCAACAACTTGTTTTGGATTGATATCTTCTTCCAATTGCACGTTGTACCGAATTAATCAGGTAGCGTTGAAGATTGTCAGTTTTTTATACTCTCCTGAATTGTCAGCACACAATTTTGCCAAAACTGGTATTAGGGTACGAAATATTTGTTCCATCTGCCCGTTTCCAGTTGCTACGCCAGCTGTTCCCAATTTAGGATCAATTCCTTCCTTAGCACAGTATTCGCTGAATTATCCAGTACGAAAATCGCCACCTCTGTCTGCGATCAGCCTCTTGGGATTTCCAAAAATTGCTTTCTGTGCGTTAAGTCGCTAAATAACCCTGGGTAATGTTCAATGTTTTTGTAGAATAGATCCAAGTAAATTTGGAGAAGTCCACCACACAAAATATTTACTAATCCAACTTTCGCGTCAGTGATAAGCTTCCCAATTGGTCGATGTGGTAAGTCACCAACGGGCTATCTTCATTTCGTATTGGATTTAATAATCTTTCCTGTTTTCCCATATTCCGTTCTGTTACGTCGAAGTGACTCCAAAGTCTCAAGTTAATAATAAAATCAGTATAGAGCCCAAAACCATTAAAAAAGATTTTATTTATATCTCTCCTGACACTTAGCAATTTTTTTTGTGTAATAAAATTTCGATGCATTTTTTGGTCGCCATCTGACTTCTGCAGCAATACGGCGCCTAACTCTATATTTCAGGCGTCGATGTGTAACTCTGTTTCCACCTTACTGGAATATATTTTTAACACCGGATGGATAACCAAACTTTTTTACTAAAATTGATTTGTAAATCTTTCTGTTCTGCTACATGAAGAACCTGCTTTAACTTTTCTATGTCATCAGAGTAGCTTGAAGCCGGAATAATTACGTCATCAATGAAAACGCAGATCACCACGTTGCAACACAATTCTTTGAATATGTTATTGATAAAACACATAAACACAGATGGACTGTTGCAAAGTCCAAACAAAGGCGGTATACTTAATGGACTCTTCAGCATCCGGAACGTGGAAAAAACCATTTCGGTAATGTAATATTGAAAATATTTTTACGTCTGCCAGTTTATCGATTTGATCATTGATTAAAGATAATGGATACCAATCTCTAACGATAATGCTGTTTAATTTTCGGTAGTCCACGCATAAACTCTCTTTTTTACTGACCAACACGTCAGGAGACAGGACTAGCGTACGCTGATGAATTGCGACGAATAATTTTCTTCAAAAAATCAAATCGATGAATGGCTATATTCATCGATTTGATTTTTTACCACCTTCATCTCCAAAGGCGACAAACGACTCAGCTTGTAAGCAATTGGGTTTTGAGCCACCACCTCAATGTGCATTTTGATGTTTCTTGTTGTTAGCCGTTTCCCTGGATTTTAGTTGATTACAGGTTTTACAATAGCATCGGCTACAAATCGGAACATCTCCACTCTGAATATCTAACGAGTATGCCACTGGAGCAATATTCTTCATAGTGATGCTCTTCAGGGTTAACACGGTAATAGTTTGACTGATAAATTCTGTACCTAAAATGAAATAACCAGACAGCACTCCATCCTGAATAACATGAATATTTGTTTTGTATTCACCACCATCAATTATTAGAATTGTCTCAAAACACCCTAATGTGCTTAGTCCAATAAAACCAGCCCTCCGAAATACACTAGGTTCGCCATCCAAACTTACAATTTCTGTGCGCAAAGTGTTCCATTTAGCGATACATTTTGAATTGTTGGATGCAAGCGCACTCGACTCTTCTAGTACTGCACACGACTTATTAGCAGACTTCGATTTTCTTTCGCAATTTGTAGAACATGTCCGAACTCCTGACATTGTAGCATTTCGAACGTTTATGCTGGAAACAGATGTGTACAATTTTTGCATGCAGTGATGCATGCAGATCTGCATTCAATGTACTGCATGCGGTTCAATATTTTTTGACATGTAGTTGGTACATATTTAATTTTAGTGTGAAATTTTCTTAAATGAACGATATCTTATTTTGTCACAAATTAATTAATTTGTGTCTTCTATGATGGAATTTGTCACCAAACGCTTATTTTCTGTCAACAAATTAAAAAAAATAATTGAAAAAAATGAAAAGTATATACATTGTACTAGATTTGTTTTCTTTTACGTAATATAGCCTACTGATGCGCAGTAAAATTAGAAATTGACACACTGGCATAATTATGCATGCCATGGAGAATACATGTAATTCATTTCATAACCATTGGCGCATTCTAGTTTTGATGCATGCGCAATTATGCACATTTCCCGCATTAGATTAACTCCGCTGCAACCGAAATATCTGAGACTCCTTCTGAACTTGATTGATTTGGATTCATCTTTCGATTTCGGTACTGCTCTTCGATTTCTCCTTGATTTCTTCATAGTATCTCAGCTTCGATAATTTCTTCCATGGAATACTGTATTACCGCAGCCTCCTCCAAATGCCCATTTTTGTCAAGCTCCCTAATCACTAGTAACTAATTTGTGTACTAATTTGGGTTAATTTTTCCTCAGGAAACTCATTAGCTCCTCCTACGTATTAATTTCCTCGGCCACCATCAATGAATTTTTGCCGTCCCACTCAGTAAGCGTTTCGGGTAAACAACTTTTGTTGGTTTGTTCAACCTGTACAAACAACTGTTTTATTGATGTCTTTTACCACTTATTAAGCAAGTAATCGTTGTCTCCACTAAACTTTGAAAGAGATTCCTCTACATCTCTAAAATTGAAATTTAACAATTATTTGTATTGATTGACGTCGATGCACCACTCTTCATCAACTCATTTTTCCTCTTTAAAAGTTCGATCTCCTTATCCTTCAGTTTTAAATATTTTTGCTAATTAATTCCATTTGCTTCTCGTGTTGTGCTTCGTTAGAACTACCCGCTACCATTATATTTAATAATAAACACAAAATTCCGAGAAAAAAATATTCCGAAAAATATTCCAGCGCAGGTTTCTTCTTCAATTTTATTTGTTTCAAATTTAAAACATCTTAAGGCAGAATATGAAATGAATTTCAGAATGTTTCGATAATCTAGAAGTGAAAAAATTATTTTACAACTCATAGATATCAGAGGCCGTCATTGTGTAGTAGAAAATAGTTGACGTAACCAAAAATAAGTTATCGTAGTTCTGCAATATGCTATTCGCCAAGCTTTAATATTTTAATTAACTTGAGACAATACAAATTATAGAAATTTGTTAAATATTATTATTACCATGTAATTTACATGTAGTTATGGCTATGGGTATACCATAAAATGTTTATGCAAAGACACATCCTCAAGCTTTTATCATTTCATAGATACCCTTAAAAATTAAATATAAACACCAACCATAAATTAATCAAACTTAAATATTATAGAACATCAACGTTTACGAATCATATTTCGTGTATATAGGGTGTTCATTGGTATCTTAATAGGTTGTATAAATTCACCGATTCACGCAAAAATTAAATATTTAACATTTTGCAGTTAGAGCTTAAATTAATTTTTTTTCTAAATCTCAGATATCAGAAATAAGTTTGATCAATTTTTAATCTAATAGATTAAGAAACACCCTGTATGAACAATAAATTAGACTAACCGAACAATGTTCTTTATATAATTGCCTAATTTATCAAAAAAAATAAAGAACTTGTATTTTTTAATTAATCATAAAAAGATAAAAAGACGCATGTATAATTAATTTTAATTTTAAAATATTCATCTTTGTTTTTCTAATTCTATTTTTAACAATTTTCCAATAACAGTTTCAGCTCAACAATTTTTTCCGTTTTCTTCATGACGATGATATGTATAAAAGTCAAAATACTTTAAATATTTTATTGTTACTTTAAGTTTAACCCATCTTAACGAATTCCTTGATATGTGTATAATATACATTCATATAAAATACGTACATGTATGTGATGTTTGAAGATAGAGTTATGAAGTAAAAGAAGAGATGTATTTTCCACCCTCCTATAATATATACCATACATAAAATAAAATAAGGATTTTCTTCTTGGGTAGACCTAGTTTAGCATCTAAATCAATATTCTTACAAACACACAAAACGAAAATAAGGATTTTAGTACAATTTTTATTACGACAAAACAACTCGAAGATTTTTTTTTGTTTTGTTTCTTTTTTACTACTTACCGAGTTGTGTTTGTCTACGTACATACATTTTCTTCATTTCCGTACATAGACGCTCATATATACATATAATATAATATTAATTTAATAGTTTATTGTGACTTACTGTTATTATTTTTTGATTTCACACGCAAACTCTTACAAGATCATAATCATAAATAATGTGTTTCTTTTATTTTTTGGGTTTCCTCTATCACATCGTTCCAATTCCGATCGTTTTTTTTTATTTAAAGAAATCTCATTCTGTAGTTGCATTACAGAAACCATAGTCTGTCTAGGGCATTATATCATTGACAGACTAGGGATTAGCTAAGTGCGATTAGGGATTTTTGCGAGATTAGCTGTAGTGTGTCAAGTTGACGATTAGCTAATCTCGTTTTATTTGAGGATTAGTGACTAATCGATATTAGTGCACTAATCTTTGAAAATTTTGAAGCTTATCTCGTTGTATTAGGTTTAGTGGTGATACAAGTGGCACTACAATGCGAAATGATTCTTTCAACATTGCTGAAAGTGCAGCGGCGTAAGTTTACCTAATGAGTCCAGCTGACTTTACTAGCTATATTTCAGCGAATTATCTTCATAGTATTTTATTCTCTGCCTAGGAAACTAATCCCTAGTCTGTCAACGCAAATGGATTTGAGGTGGATTACCTAATCTTGTTTCACTAATCGCGCTTAGCTAATCCCTAGTCTGTCAAGGGTAATACGCTGTAAAAACGCACTAATCCAAATTACTAAAATCATCTCACCAGAAAAATTGTTGACAGATAGAGAAAAATTGCACACGTGGTCTGACTGAAACAAGTAGATATTTTTAAATAAATTCGATTTAATTTGGATTAGATGCTTCGTTGAATAAAATTTGTAACATTAAATAATTAAGTAAATAAATAAGAAAGCCAACAAAATTGTGTAGAACGAAACGGGTTGAATTTAATAAATAAAACACAAATCTGTTAAAATGCCAGGTTTCAGGCATCAAATAGGTATGTCAATAAAGTTATTATCTATAACATACTTCAGGTTTCGGGCATAGTCTAAGTCAATAAAATTTCGCGAACTCCCGATAAAACTATCTGAAACTTTGATTAGGGAATATTTTGTAAAAGCTTGCATTTTAGTAAATTTGCCGAGTTAATATCCATTCCAGATGAAAACAGGAGTAACATAACTTTTCTAGTAGCCCGTGGTTCTCATGGAAGGGCATCTTCATCAAATAATTTATTTCAACAGTTTTATTCAGTTGTACGATGATAAATACTGGATCAGAAGTGTGCAGCTTCATAAAAGTTGCATCTTTTGCATCTTCTGTAATCCGCAAATATCTTGTGCATTTTCTAAATATCTCGTTAAATTATTTTCGATATTTTTTAGAAACTCTAATTCCTATTAGCCCTCACCTCTCAAGAAACTTAATTTAACGATTTTGTTTTGTAATCTGTAGTATTAAGCAGTTCCTTAAATAGAGAGAGAATTTATTCCCTGGTACAGTGCGAATATTTCCTTACGATATGGCGGTTTACTTGCATGGGTCGCCCATATAGAGCAATGGTTAAGAGAGTTGCTTACCATACCGCCAAATTTTAGTTATTGAAAAGCGACTGTGTGTTCTTTGCTAAGCTGACCATCGTGACCACGTCACCTACGGCCTTTAAGCCTTATATTATTTGACAAATTATTCAAACTTGTGTAGACTTTTTTTTTAAACTTAAAACCTGTCAAAATCGATTGAAAGGTTATTTTGGTTGATTGGCTCTATTGTCAATTAAGGAAATACGGGATCGTATCGTTTGGCATTTTTAATTAACGATGCCCAAACATTGTAATGTCATACTCTACTCGAATCTCTGTAGAAGTCATCACGACCCAAAATAATAATCTATATAATCGTTAAACTTCACATAGACACGTCTACGATACGATTACTTTTTAATGATCGTTAAATAATGGAGACTTTGTGTATTTCAGATTTGTAAATCGATAATTTTTTTTTTATAATGGAAGATTTATGTTGAAAAGGACACTTCTATAAAATACAGTACTTATTACAAAACGATAGTCAGGTTTGCATTACCACCGCCTCTTAAAGAGCTGTTTCAAAAACTCGCACCTAAACGTTATCTCGTTAGATGCAGCTTTTAAAATCAAGAGGCTGTTCCCTAAAGTATTGCACGAATCCGCTGGGCACAAAAAACCATCACATTTTCTTCAATGCAAAGTTTAATATGCAAACATCTATAAAAAAATAAAAAAGGGAAGTGAGTTGATGAAAAACAAATTTCTAAAGAAAAGTTTGCCCAGTTTAAAAGAATTGATCAAACCTGATGAATATATTTTTTTATAATTTTCGAGTGGGACGTTTCACGTCAACCCGGCCACCTTTATGCCCAAAATTTAAAACATCCAAACATTTTTTTAAGCACACTAATATTTTCGTTGAAACTCTACTTTCGAATGCCGAGTGCCGTTTTTGAAAAAAACCAAGATGGTGGTTCAATATGGTGGCTAAAATCTATATAATCGTTGGTTCGTCTCTTAGTGATCGTGTAACTTCTGAATGACTTATCCGAATGAGGTCATATTTACACCATATATTTGTTTTGTCGAGGCGATGGTTCCTGGCTATGCTATTATCCGATAGGTGGCGCTGTAGTGAAGTTATTATTAAATACTATTATTATGGACCGGAATGACTCATATTCACAAGGTATGTTGGTTTAGTGCCGAAAAAGAAAATCACAAAATATGGGCCCGGTTGGTGGCGCTGTGGTCGAGTTATTAAATAATTTTATTTTTATAATCCGAAATGATCCATATTTACACAATATGTTCGCGTGGTCAAAAAAATTGTTTTGGTATATGCTGACGTTCAATAGATGGCACTATTTTTTGGTAGAACTCAATTTTGACATATGATCATCATTTCTCTTTGGATTTCGACATACTACAAGCATCATTTGACTGTGTTATTGCGTTTATCAATTATTAAAAAAACAAGTAGAATAATACCTTAACAGCTTAATAATCGGTCCATTTTGCCCAATTTTCTACCTTGTCCTTGATCGATTCAACCAATTAACGCGCACGCTCGAGATAATTCGAGCATGTGATACTTGCTGAAATGTGCACTCGAGCACATATTTGTAAATCTATTTTATTAATCTTGGTTTTTGTAATTAAAACATTGTTATACATTTTACTATAGGGCTTGCAGTTTAGAGCTTTTTTGGCCCGATTCTGCCTTTTAAAATTTTATGTTTTGTTAGTTTTGGTTTTTCAATATACATAAATTAAAATATGTTCAAATAAACATTATAAATACAAAAAAAAAATATTTTTTCTTGATGTTTTTTTTTTAAATTTTCCGTTAAGGGGTTAATTTAAAATAAGTTTGTGGACAATCTAATTTTTTTCAAAACTGCGGCCTCTACTTGTTACTTCAAACTTGTTTTTGCGTTTTTAATAAAAATTGCTATAGCCATGGTGGTGAAAATGCCCTTTGGTACTCTAACCAATTACTCATCAATATTATATTTTTACTCAATTTTGACCTTTTTTTAACTTAACTAGACAAAATAATTAAATTTCCTTATTATATATTTCTGAGTTTATTATTCTTGTCGCAATATTGAGCAGTCATCTTGTTTTTTTCAATATCGGCACTAAACATTCGAACGTAGAGGTTTAAACGGAAATATTGGTGCCATTAATATATTTTTTGGATGCTTTAAATTTTGGGTTCGGTAGACGTGAAAAGTCCCAATATCACTTGTTTTTTTAATAATTGATACTAAATTCCTTTTTATAGCAATAAATAATCAAAATATTGAATTGATGAACGCAATAACACAAACAAATGATGCTTGTATGTCGAAATCCAAAAGAAATTATGTTCATATATCAAAATTCAATTCTACCAATAAATAGTGCCATCTATTGGACGGCAGCATATACCAAAACACTTTTGTAGACCACGCGAACATATTGTGTAAATATGGATTATTTCGGTTTATAAACATAACATTTTTTAATAACTCGACCACAGCGCCACCTATCGGGTCCAAATTTTGTGATTTTGGTTTTCGGCACTAAACCAACATAATATTGTGAATATGAGTCATTTCAGTCCATAATAATAGAATTTGTTAATGACCTAACTACAGCGCCACCTGTCGGATAATAGCATAGCTAGGAACCATCGCCTCGACTAAACAAGTATATGGTGTAAATATGACCTCAATCGGTTAAGTCATTCAGAAGTTACACGATCACTAATCGAAGAACCAACGGTTATATAGATTGTAGCCACCATATTGAGCCGCCATCTTGATTTTTTTTTAAAACGGCACTCGGCATTCGTAAGTAGACGTTTCAACGAAAATATTAGTGCCCTTAAAAATTTTTTTGGATGCTTTTAATTTTGGGCATAGAGGTGGCCCGCTTAACTTGAAATGTCCCATGTATATTAAGCCAAAACGAACAGAAATGTTCAGTAAAGCCGTATTATTACAATACCAACCAAATTATTTGGGTCAAAACCAACACAAATGTTTTATACAAGCCTTGCTCATAAAACAAATGTATGCACTCATAATTAAAATGAAATAAGTGCGCCTTCCGTGCTTCGTCCGCTTCTAAAACCATATTGGCAGTCACTCAAAAACTGAATAGCTTCCAAATATATCATCATTCGTTTTGTGTTATCATTATCACCTTCTCAAATACTTAAGATATTCCAAATGACTTTGAAATTGGCCTATAGTTTGTCATAAGCAAGCTATCGTCTTTCTTAAATACCGCTGGTATGATTTTAGCAAGTTTTAAAATATTTGGGAAGACTCCAGTTCAAACATTTCGATTTAAAATAAATGTTAATATGTAAACTATACTATGCGCAGTTAACTTAAAAATAGTGGAATTAATTCAATCGTTAGTTAGGAGTAATTCTTCAGGAGTAATTTCGTTGAATCGGAATGATTTATTATACCATATAGTATCACAAGTAGAAGGGAATGAAGTCAAATTGTTCACATCACTACCTGCATTTATGAAATAATTGTTAAAAAAATTGCAAATATCAATAGGGTTAGTAATTAATTGGCCATGTGAATCTAGTATGGATGCACCAATAATTGAATTAACAATTTTCCATTGCTGTTTGCTGTAATTAGTACAAGTATTAAACATCGAACGATAGTGTTTGGCCGTTCCCTTTTTATTTGCTTTTTACACCGATATTTGATATGCTTAAAACGAGTGGGTAATCTGGTGTTGATTGGATGTTTATAGAGCTACCTAGATAACCTATTTTTTAAATTAATTAATCCATGAAGTTCAACTTACATCCATGGAGCTATTTTGTAGTTAGCTGACCTATTAGGTGTTGTTGATTTTTCAACACCCGACACTGGAAGTAAATTTTTACATATTTTCGATTTATCAATGCGACCGGTACATGTCCATACAAAATTATGTTTTTTGGAGCCCTCGATGTAATGTGAGGTAAAACACAAATGGAATGAAATAACATCGAACAAATTACGCACTTAACTTTTAATTCGTCACAATTTATTTTGCCTTCACAAATTTTATAAAGACTCATTGCAAACAGTTTTATGAAACTAATGTTTAAGGTAAAAATTCTTTAATTGCAATTAAAAATTATAAGTACCTACATTACACAAACTTCAGCACAGTTATATTAATTGTAATTACACATTTGCTTTATCATTTTGATTTTAGATACACGTTAAGCATAGCAATTTATTTTTTATTATTTAACTGCATCCATTTGATGACACGAAATTTGTTATTTCAAAGTAAGAATGAAATGTATACAAGCTGGAAGATATCTTTAGATATGCGGATACCAACAAAATATTAGGTCCACTCCACTATTCGCATTGGTGTTAGTACAAAAAAAAAAAAATGAAGTAAAAGTCTGTTTTTTTAATTTTTTTCATTGATTTATATACAAAGTAGGACGATTTTTCAGTTCCGTCAGTATTGGTAGATTTTGTTCATGTTTTTAGAATTTCTTTCAATGTGTCCTAGATATGTACAAATTATTAAATTGGAAAGAATTGCAAAAGTGGGCCAAATAATTTGCTTGGTATTCCATTACTACGGTTTGTACAAACATTTGTGTTTCACGATTTTTAAGATATTTAGGGAAAGGGTTAAGTTGTCCATATCGTTAAGTTGCATGAAGTTACAAATTCAAGATTATTTCGAAAGACTCAAGAAAAAACCCATTTGCAGCATTTAATAAAAAAATGTAGGTACGCAAAATTTGTTGAGCCACAATGTATCAACTACATACATCAACTACAATCACCATTGCAATGTTTCACGCCGCTCAATGTTTTATTATCAATATTTCTGGTGCATTGGGTTTCGTTCTCAATCAGTTTATTTAAATAAAAAGTGGTGTGTTAAAGTTATTAACAACGTCATAAGAGAATATTATTTTAGAATATTCGAAATTCATAGAGATGATTTTTTCGAGTTTATGTATTCGAGACTTCATGATTTTTAAAGAATTTGGGTTAATTCCAGGACGCTGATTGAATCTGAGCTGCTTGTAGCGTAGGATTATCAATTTTTCGATGTTTTCGATATTTTCTGAGATTTGCAAGAAAATTTTAAATTTCTCAGATCATACAAGATTTTTCGAATTTGGCGAAGTTGTTGTAATCCTTCTAGGTTCCTTCGAGATTTTTAGAGGCTAGGGGTTTTTTAGAGGCTAGTTTACTTTTTTCGATTTACGAAATATATTCGTTTGCTTCAAATAACTCGACATTCTTCAGCTTACTCGAGCAGATTCTAGATTTTCCAGATTATTCAAGATTTAAAAAAAAAAAAATTGAAGGTTAAGTTTTGAGGTTATTTGAGATTATCCAGAATTTTAATGGCATTATTGCAGGTTGTTCGATATTAATTATAATTTATACGAAACCCAGATTTTTTAAATTAATTCATATTTAAAATATTCGAGATCATAGTAGACCAGTACTTCTCAAATTGTGGGTCGCTGCACTCTGGGAGCTGTTTTTGCAAATTTTTAAATACAAAGAATTTTTACAGCAAAATAAAAATTATTTGCTAGCATAAAAATAATTCTTTCCCAGACACACATTTGAGTAAAAAACTAAAATCACAATTAACGCACAGAGAATGGTTTTTATAGGTGACCAAAAATTACTCCAGATTTTATTTTTGGAATTTACACTAGAAATTTTCCATAAAATTTTGTAAATTTTTTTTCTGGGACAACAAACGGAAATTGAAATTTAGCGTCATATTCTCTGCTTATTTTACCGGAGTTAGCCATGACTTTCAAGTCAAACGGTTGTGTTTTTTTAAAATTTTCCTTTAGAATTTATTTTTTAAAACAATGTGTTTGATTGTAAATTTGCAAATGTAATAAAAATTTAAATGATTGAAATTGTGAATTGTGAAAGGACATCCAAGACATCCCGGATTGCTTCGTGCACGGATGTTCGGAGTATTAAGGAGAGGCTTGATTACACAAAAAAGAACGCCATTTAGACGAAATGGTAGATAGGGAGATATTGAATACATGTCAGATGTGAAATTATGTATCTCTCTTATTACGAGTTGCGAGTTTCGAGAACTCAAAATATGTTATAAAATTTTCTTTATTAAGAATCTTTTTCATCATTACGAGTTGTCTGTCGTACTTAAAAAAGTAAAGCAACAAGTTGCAATTACGAGAACTCGTAATGTCTTGAATATGAATATTAAATTTTAGTCAGAGAAGAAATTCTGATCTTATACCATAGAATTTAGACTTAGGTAATATACTTTGCTTTCAGAATGCAGCTTTCACATTATATGTTTAATGTAGTTGTGCTACTAGCATTCTATTATTTAGGTGTCTTAAACGGGATCGATTCTCTCCTTTCCTTCCATTTTCTATCCTGCCTGGTTACATGAACATCAGGGAAAATAGAATGACCAAATTTCAAAGCTATTATCGAACAAAATATTCAGGGAGCCTCTGAATTTATTTTTCAGATTTGGAGGCTGCAGCCTAAAAAAGTTGTATACATTCTAGGTTTATTAATCTGGTTTAATACAGGCAATAATTGAGTGCTAATTTCGCGGAGATTGTCCCATTCATTGTTACGAAAACGGACTATTCGATATTCTCTTAATTTGCGAGATTGGACTAGGATTTCAAAATGTTTTGAGATGTTAAGAAAATTCCAAGACTAAAGTTTTGGATGGTATTAAGTTGCTTAAAGTTCATGGTGTTGAGTTATCCATGGTGTTGAGTTTTCCGAGGTTTTCGAGATTTTTTAAGATTTGAAAATCTCGATTTCGTAACGTTTATTTGAAATTTATAACCTGGCGCTATTGAAGTTTGTGTAAGACTATTATAGCTTATTCGAAAATTTCAAAATTATTTGAGTTAATGTTGAGTTGAGTCGTTCTCGTGTTATACATACATAGTTTTGAATTATTTAATGGCATTAAGTTGCTAGATTTTACTGGTTCCAAAGGTAATTTTAAATATTTTTAAAATAGAAAACCAAGATTATATACCTAAGCAATTTAGATAAGAAAATTCCAAATATCAGTTCGGGGCTTGGCGTTAAACTACTGAATGTCGAAATATGTATGTTTATGTAAATTGTAAATTATTAGTCCAATTTATGGTTTCTATTGAATTTTTATGATTTTTTAAAAGGATTAAAAATGGTTTGTTTTTGCCTTAAAATCAATAAGGAACGTTTTCATCTTGTGACGCTTACAAGATTAATTACGTCAAGAAAAACCCAAGTAATCCTCAACCACCCAATTTCCTTACTAAAATATGAATTTTGATTATTCATAGCATTTATTTAGCTTATCGAGAATTCCAGTATTGACATTCAATTTTTTTTCTGGTTGTAGGTCTCTGGCAAATTTTCCAGTAATTTTGCACATACAGTAATTTTTTGAAAATATCGGCCTAATTTCTGTGCTCGTCAAATCATCGCCAGCAAATTTTCTTTACGATTACCCTATATGCAGTATATATTTAATTCTGAATATAGCTTTATTGGTAGTTTATAGCTCTATAGAATTTTAGTTAAGCAAATTATTTTCTTATAAAATAAATACTCACACACACGCAAACTCATATTAATACCAATTAAAGGAAAAGCAACAACATAAAACGAAAATTGGATTTTCATATTAAATTCAAAATAAAGAAACGAATAAATACATACAAAATGGTACTTTAAGATTATTTTCTTCGATATATTTTTACATGTTTGGTATAAAATTGGAATTTGAAATAGACGTACATATTTATTCGTATAATATGTATATATGTATATAACAAATAATTTATTATTAATTAAATCCTTCTAAAATCAAAGCAACAATTCTTTCGTAAAGCACAATGTTATAGAAACATTTTGTAAAATTAACATCTGTTCCCAAAAATATACTCGTTTCGGTATACGAGTAGGTATGGATCTCAATTTTAGATTTTTGTTTTATATTCTTGGATTTTGTGACAAATAAATTAGCCATTATATATTTATGAATTATAAATAATTAAATAATCATTTTTCTGTTTCGAATCCAGAGAGACGATTTGTATCGTATTCGTATTATTATTGTTCCATATAACAAGTGTCATTTGCTTCGTAAGGCAGATGCTGTTTGTTTTGGTTGTTATGGGTTTTTAGTTGAATGAATATTTAAAGAAAACTGTAGATAGCAGTGTAATCTTTTTGAAATGACTTGCGTAATGGTTTTTCTAATCTATTTCTAATGTGTATTTAGGCTTTTCATCGCTTAATCGGTTTGTTGGTGGTGTTCAAAGGCAATTTCGAAAATAATTTCCGAAACATGTGATAAATAATTATTACAACTGAAAAAATAAAGATTTGGCAGGAGAACAGTTTTACGATTTTTTAATCACAACTCTAGCGGTTATTTTTTTGAGTTTTCATTCTGTCAAAAATTATGATTTTTAACAAGGTTGATATGTCGACGAGCGACGAACTCATATTTAACCTCATCCAATTTTTTTAATAAATTACTAATAATATCTCGAAGCAATCCTAGAGTTTCATCATAGACCATCTCAGTGGAAGTAAGTTGAGAATCATCCCTAAAGGATGTCCTTGCAGTTCAAGTAAAATTTCGCCAAAATTATAAACCAGTCTGATCCGTCATGTCACATTTTTATTGCTTTTGCTTACGTTTAAGCCCCATTTGATTTGCGGGTTCCTTAAACAATTAGGATTCGATTGTCGTCGTTTCGGCCAGTTCGCAACAACATTAGAAAGTACACCAAATTTACTATGCCAGCCGCTTTAAAAGACAAATACTTTAGGTATCTACTGTAATGCTAGGCATGTAAAAGCTTCTGTTTCAGTAAATCAGTGGATTTTATTCCTAGATGCGAGAAAAGTTTATAATCTCCGTGATTAGAGAAGCATTTTAATGAAGAAACAGGTATGAAACGATGGTAATAATTAGTCATTCTGAGGAAATACATCAACTTACGTTCAGTTGAAAGATATTTCGTATGAACCTCAAAGGTTCTCGAAGCAATGTTTACGTCGTCTATGTAGGAGGGATCTCTAAAGTATATCTGAAATTATCTCAGGAGTCCATCCCATCCCAGTTTTTTTTTAAATTATAGAAAAAACTTATTTGATCAAAAAAAATTTTTCTAAAGAAAGTATTCGAATTAGATAGGAACCATATATTGAGATTTGCGCTATAGGCCCATATGTATACAGCCGAAAATGAATATTTGTGAATTTGATATTTTAATTAATGGCCCTTAGGAACATTGAGTGCCTGTAAATGTCTCTTATGATTTCAACTCGACATGATCTCCATTTTGAGATTCGTGTTATAGGCCCATATGTTCAATAGCCGAAAATGAATATTTCTGATAATTTTTCATATGATATTTTAATTAATGACACTTAGGAACATTGAGTGCTTTAATAATTAAAATATGAAATTCACAAATATTCATTTTCGACTATTTACTTATGTGCCTTTAGCGCAAATCTCAACATACGGTTTCTATCTAATTCGAATCCCTTATTCAGAAATATTTTCTTTGATAAAATCAGTTTTTTCTATAATTTAAAAATAAAACTGGGATGTGACGGGAATAGTATGCCCTGATGTACATTTTTATTTTTTGGGGGATGGAATCCTGGCATAACTTCACACACTAGGGATCTGTTGGTATGGCGTTAGACAAATTGAGCGTGGATCAGTTTACACGTCTCCAATTGAAAAGTTTACAAGTTAAGTCCTGACAAAATGTAAACGACAAAACGACAATAACCCGATTAAATCAGATATTCGAGTAATTTCTTCGCGACTCTGTTTTTACGCTGAAAGACGACGATGACGAAACAATCTTTAAGTGATATTCGTTTTTGTGATTTTGTACATATAGTACAGGGACTTTAGTTTCGAGCATTCGCTCTTTATTAACATGAATTATTCTCTGAAGTCATAAGTTGATAAAGAGCGAATTCTCGAAAATATAGTCCTTGTACCATCGATATAAAATAATCACTTAAAGATTGTTTATTCTCTTTTATTTTAAAATTTTTTATATTCATGTAGCGAAGGATAAAATTGAGGATTTTGACGATAACAAAATATCACACCATTATTTGGTGTCAAATGGTTATTTAAAAAACCGTTAGAATCTTAAACCGAATTAATAATAATGTATAAAATGAATGTTACGATAATTTAATTTATTTGAAGTTGCTATTTCTGAAAAATTGCAAGAAAACTTAGTCCAGTTTCGAACTGATGAGCTTATGATTATGAAAAAATCAATTTTCTCGTCAATCCGCGGCAACTGGACTGATTGTACCACAATTTACAATCTATGTATACAGAATATTCTGTGCAGGTTGTATTAGCGAATTATACTAATACAGCCAAACTCTCTTATAAATTTTTCTTCGTCACATTCACACAGCTCTATTCCTGTGTAAGCAAATTTTATCAATTTTCAATTTTTTTACTCTAATTTGAATTAATTAATTAATTCAAATTAGAGTAAAAAATTGTTAATTGTTACGATAATTTAATCGAATGTTTGTTTTTAGATTTTTCTCACCTTATGTTTACGCTGATTCCTGAAAGAAAATAAGAGGAAACACAAAGAATCAATTTTTTATTAAATAATTATTATTTTATACGTATCTAATTAATCGTAAGATGCAGCATAACTGGATTTCATTATATAACTTTTTTATTATCTGAAAAGAAGAGAAATATTAGATTTAAGTGCTTTATTATATAATTTTGTAACTTACAAACTTCGCATGTATCCAAAATTTATTTGTTTATTTATATTTTGACAGCTACTAGTTGAAAATCACTAAAACAAAAGGGTAATAAATTAGTACCCATAGAACCATAGTTGTATTAAAAATTATGTAATAGTTTAAATACTTGATTTCAGATGGCACTTTGTCATCAATAATATCGTAAACTAAATCTAAAGAAAAAGAATTACGTAGAAAAAGAGGAGTAGCTTCGAGAACTGGATACAGTAAACATCTTTATAAAATTAAAACTGTGAAATAAAGAAAAAATAACAAATCGTGATTTTTATTTGGACAAGTGATTTTTTTGTACGGGGAAATTATATCTGCGACATAAGGGTGATCACGGCGAATCAAAAAGTTGGCTTGTTCGATTATATATGTGGCTAAGACCAAGTTTCACAAACAAACAACAACAAAAATAAAACGGAGTTTTTTACATGGTCCTTCGAGCCGGATTATCGGCAAAAAATTGGCGAATTGTGAAGCATCGGGTTAATGCCGCATTGGTTTTAAAATACTGCGAATCTACAGAATTGCGTGTATCGTTTTTCATGTTATAAAAAAAACTGTGAGTAAAACAATTTATCAAGTTTTCGAGATAAATCGGTGCAATCTGAAGCGAAAAAATTAATTGAGAATAGCGGTGAAAACAAAAATAAATTTCGTTCGGTGCGATAAACAGTTGAAATTCGAAGGTCGTTTTGCGAGATTTTATTCTCGTTTGAATCACGCGGTAACGGTGATAATCAGTGAAATAAAATAAATTTTTTTTTGTGTTCTGTGCAATAAACAATTAAAAGAAAAAAAAAACTGCGAATTTCGTGTGGTGAGATTTATAAATTTTGGTTGAATACAAAATGGCGGAAAAGCGTGCATTAAATCGCATATACAAACGAATTACAAACGTGGGGAATAACCTAAATACCACTGACATTACGCTGCCTGATAAGGGGTTGCCATTCGTGAACACGTGTTTGTCGTTGCTAGCAGACGAATGGAGCGAATTTGTAACTCTAGAGAAACTAGCGAAAGGGGAGTTCAATGACGATAACCTCAATCTTGTAGAGCAGATTGAGACTGAATACTTCGAATTAAAAACAAAAATTATTCAATTGCGAGCTTCGATCGGAGAGGAATTAAACACACAGCCGTTAAATTCCACCATAGATGACCTGGTTATCAATCAACAAACTTTTCTGAAGGAAATTTCAAATGTAAATCGACTCGACAGTGAAGTCAGATTGCCGAGGGTAAACATACCAATTTTTGCCGGGGAATACTCCGATTTCCCATCATTCAAGGACTTGTTCGAGGCGACCATACATAATAACGATAAAATTCATGGCGTCCATAAATTACAGTATTTGAAGGGGCTCCTCCGAGGTGATGCGGCTGCATTGGTAT
Source organism: Tipula helvola (assembly GCA_963556165.1). Taxonomy (NCBI): domain Eukaryota; kingdom Metazoa; phylum Arthropoda; class Insecta; order Diptera; family Tipulidae; genus Tipula; species Tipula helvola. Next base: position 283,024,769 of record OY744482.1, read on the forward strand.
CCCATTTACAAACCACCGAGAATAATTACAGTGAGGCATGGCAGAAAATTTGTCTGCGGTATGACAAAAAAGGGCACGTGGTCAATACATTAATTACGAAATTCATTTCTCAACCGGTACTCCATTCTACAACGGCGAAGGGGCTTCGTGCATTGACCGATATATCCGACGAGGTCATAAGAGGTCTTAAGGTGTTGGGACCTACAGCAGAAACCAGGGATCCATGGTTGATCCACATCCTATCAAATAAATTAGACGGTAGCACGAAGGAAGCGTGGGCCAATGAATCAGCTAAAGTCGATTTTCCCACTTTGGAGAAATTCTTTCAATTTTTGAACACACGAAGCGACGTATTAGAAAGTCTTGATATCAAGCCAATTAAGACAGCAAAGCCGAAGACGATCAGCGCTATGCACTTGCGACCAGTTGACATTAAATGCCTCATGTGCGAAGGAAAACATTATTTGTCAAAATGTGAAGATTATCTAAAGTTGAGCACTGATAAAAGGAAAGAGTTTGTAGTCAATAAAAAGTTGTGCTTTAATTGCTTGTCACCTAATCATCAATCTGTAGTTTGTCGATCGAAATTCAAATGCAATAAATGTAAACGAGAGCATCACTCGTCAATTCACATGGAGCACAGCCAGCCATCAAAACAAAGCGTAAATACAAACAAAGAGGTTTCAGAAATATCTTCTTTGTGTAGCACAATGGTAAACAAAGATTCTGTGAACAATTATATCGCAATGTTACCAACTGCAGTGGCATTAGTGGAGGATGTGCATGGGTTTCAACATAGGTGTCGCTTGCTGCTTGACTCGGGCTCTCAGTCTTCTTTTATAACCGAGTCAATGGTGCAAAGGCTACAACTACCAAGAAAAAAGTTAAACGTAAGCATTTCAGGTTTAACGCCGGGAAGCCTGGTATCGCGGGGAAAAACTAAGATCAAAGTGCATTCAAAATATCACAAAGAAGAGGGTTTAGAGATCGAACCGTTAATCATTAGGACAATACCGGCAAAGATTCCGAAGGCGAGTGCAAATGTAGATAAAAGAATTTTTCATGGTTACGAATTAGCAGACGACAATTTCGATCGACCGGCTCATATAGACTTGCTGCTAGGCGCAGATAGATTTTTTGATGTTATTCAAAATGGCCAGGTTAGGTTCGAGGAAAGGTCATGCATTTTACAAAATACAATCTTTGGCTGGGTTGTGTCAGGCAACATCGAGCATTGTGATGGAGCAGCAGGCAGCAGTGCGACCAATTTCTCTGTTTTAAATTTTCATTTGGACATGGACATTGATGCGTCTCTTAGGCGATTTTGGGAGTTGGAGGAGTTTGAAAATGATGCCGTAACTTCAGAGGAGGATCAAGTATGCGAGGAGATTTATCGCAACACTACGGAGAGAAAAGCAGACGGGAGGTTTGTAGTCCGACTTCCATTTAAAGATGACCAACGCAAAATAGGAAACTCTTTGAATACGGCATTTAAAAGATTTCAATCCCTTGAGAGGAAGCTGGCTACCGACGAGAAATTAAAATTTGAGTATTCCAATCAAATGAATGAATATTTATCACAAGGCCACATGAAAGCGGTACCATCAGAACAATTGAAAATGTCAGAAGAAACAATTTTTTATTTGCCTCACCACCCTGTCCTGAAGGAGGCAAGCGATACCACAAAGATAAGAATCGTATTTGATGGTTCGTGTAAATCCACATCGGGAGTGTCAATCAATGACAAATTATTGGTAGGGCCGACCATTCAGCCTACTTTGTGGTACGCAATATTGAGATTCCGAAGTTACCGCATCGCGTTGACTGCCGACATCGAGAAGATGTATCGGCAGATTGAGGTGTCCGAGAAGGACATTAATTACCAAAGACTCTTGTGGAGAGACGAAGATGGGGAAATAAAGCACTACCAACTAACCAGAGTGACTTTCGGACTAGCGAGCTCCGCGTTTCTGGCTATTAGAACCCTGCGACAGTTATCGGAAGAACAACAAAACGAATTTCCAGATATCGCCGAACGAATAATCCGTCATTTCTACGTGGATGATTTTATATCTGGTTGTCAAACAGTTGACGAGGCACGCGAGTTAAAACAAAATATGAAACAAATTATGAGAAATGGTGGTTTTGAGCTGCGAAAATGGAGATCGAATCGGCCGGAATTGAGTGACGACGAAAAGGTAAACAGTGACAGAAAATTCGTAGATTCAGAAGGAATAAAGGTGCTGGGAATTCAGTGGTTACCTAACGAAGATGTGTTCAGTTTTAAGGTGCAACATGAAGATGAACTAGTCATAACGAAACGAAAATTGCTATCCGAAACGTGCAAAATATTCGATCCCATGGGCTGGGTTTCTCCATCCATAATCATATTGAAAATCCTTTTTCAAAGACTGTGGTATTTGAATCTTGATTGGGATGACCCACTTCCGCCAGATTTAGTCGCCATATACAATAAAACTAGATCTGAATTTCAATATTTTGAGAAATTAAAAATTCCCAGATTCGTTCACGTCCATGACGACAAGATGGAGTTACACGGGTTTTGTGACGCGAGTGAGAAGGCATATGGAGCAGTCATATACAGTAGGACGAGAGATGAAAACGGCGAAACAACTGTACATTTATTGGTTTCTAAAACGAAAGTTGCGCCCACAAAGCTAATATCTTTGCCACGATTGGAGCTCTGTGGGGCTCTATTATTAGCCAAGTTGATGGATTCAGTGAAATCTGTAATAAACCAAGAAGTGAAGTGTTTCGCATGGACTGATTCCCAAGTAGTGCTCGCTTGGTTATCAGCCCACCCATCGAAATGGAAGACGTTCGTCGCGAACAGAGCAAACGAAATACAGACAAGACTACCCAGAAATTGCTGGAATTATGTGCGGAGTTCTGATAATCCAGCAGATCATGCAAGTCGAGGTATTTATCCTAGCCAGCTTGTGGAGTATAAGTTGTGGTGGTACGGGCCTGAATGGCTACAGATGGAATCGAAAGCTTGGCCTGTTAATCAGGATGAATTCGAATCTAGCAACGAAAAAATCCACAGAGAAGAAAAGAAAACGAAGATGAATGCTGCTGCATTTCACGCTAGCGTCGAAGAAAATTGTTTGACGGAGTTGCTTCAGAATTGTTCTAGCCTCCATAGAATCGAACGCGTTTTAGCTTACGCATTGCGATTCATCAGGAACACCAGAGAAAAGCATCGAGATAGACGACGAATCGAAGAGCTATCCTGTGATGAAATAGCGAACGCCAGAACAATTGTAATACGTCAGGTGCAAACTGATGCCTATAGCGATGATATTAAGAGTTTGATACGATTGAGACGCGTGGACAACAATTCTAAATTATTATCCTTGACACCGTTCATAGACGAAAATGGGGTATTGCGAGTTGGGGGGCGTCTGAAGAATGCTGAGGGAGACATCGAATTCAAACATCCGGCCATTATTCCTGCTGATCATCGCTTTACTCAATTGTTAATATGGGCCTATCATAAGCGATATTTACATGCGGGAGCCACGTTAGTTAGCAACTTAATAAAACATAAATACTGGATAGTCAAGGGGCGCAGTAAGATTAGAAACGAGCTCAAGAATTGTGTAGAATGTATTAGGCATTCGGCAAAAACTACGGAACAAATAATGGGGCATTTACCAAGCGTGCGAGTGACACCGGCGCGCCCATTCAGTAATTGCGGTATCGACTTCGCTGGGCCAATATTTATTTTAACAAAACGGGGCAGAGGCGCAAAACTCACAAAAGGTTACATATGTTTATTTGTATGTATGGCGACCAAAGCGGTATTCATCGAATTCGTGAGTGATTTGACCAGTGAAAGTTTTATAGCGTCAATGAAGAGGTTTGCGGCAAGAAGAGGGGTGCCTAAAAACATTTATACAGATAACGGGAGAAATTTTGTCGGAGCGAAACGAGTTCTAGCCGAGGCCTGTCATCTTATAAAAAACATTCACCATAATTCTCTAATTTCAGAGTATCTAAGGGACAGTGAAATTTCATGGCATTTTATACCACCATCTACTCCACACTTCGGTGGTATATGGGAGTCGGCGATAAAATCGGTGAAGACGCATTTATCAAAGGCAACCAAAAACATCCATCTGACCTTTGAAGAGATGGCTACCTTGCTATCACAAATTGAGAGCATATTGAATTCGAGGCCGATGTATGCGGTCATCAATGATGATGCGAGCTATGAAGTACTAACCCCATTCCATTTCTTGATCGGGTCCGCGACAGGTGCAATACCGGAAGTAGAGCCCATCGGTATTACGTTTGCTTCCAGGTGGAGCATGATTCAATCCAGAGTACATTCATTCTGGAAAAAATACAAGAATGATTACTTAAACAGTTTGCAGCAACGTTATAAATGGCAACAGACGAGTAATAATCTACAAGAAGGAGACATCGTGATTATAAAAGATGACAACATGCCCTCATGCAAGTGGCCATTCGGTCGCGTTATACAGATCCATCCGGGATCCGATGGTATGGTGAGAGCTGTAACATTGAAGACGCCAACATCCACATTTCAACGACCAGTCGTGAAATTATGCAGATTACCTATAAGTTGACGACAAAATTCGTCAACGGGGCGGAGTATGTTTACGCTGATTCCTGAAAGAAAATAAGAGGAAACACAAAGAATCAATTTTTTATTAAATAATTATTATTTTATACGTATCTAATTAATCGTAAGATGCAGCATAACTGGATTTCATTATATAACTTTTTTATTATCTGAAAAGAAGAGAAATATTAGATTTAAGTGCTTTATTATATAATTTTGTAACTTACAAACTTCGCATGTATCCAAAATTTATTTGTTTATTTATATTTTGACAGCTACTAGTTGAAAATCACTAAAACAAAAGGGTAATAAATTAGTACCCATAGAACCATAGTTGTATTAAAAATTATGTAATAGTTTAAATACTTGATTTCAGATGGCACTTTGTCATCAATAATATCGTAAACTAAATCTAAAGAAAAAGAATTACGTAGAAAAAGAGGAGTAGCTTCGAGAACTGGATACAGTAAACATCTTTATAAAATTAAAACTGTGAAATAAAGAAAAAATAACAAATCGTGATTTTTATTTGGACAAGTGATTTTTTTGTACGGGGAAATTATATCTGCGACATAAGGGTGATCACGGCGAATCAAAAAGTTGGCTTGTTCGATTATATATGTGGCTAAGACCAAGTTTCACAAACAAACAACAACAAAAATAAAACGGAGTTTTTTACATGGTCCTTCGAGCCGGATTATCGGCAAAAAATTGGCGAATTGTGAAGCATCGGGTTAATGCCGCATTGGTTTTAAAATACTGCGAATCTACAGAATTGCGTGTATCGTTTTTCATGTTATAAAAAAAACTGTGAGTAAAACAATTTATCAAGTTTTCGAGATAAATCGGTGCAATCTGAAGCGAAAAAATTAATTGAGAATAGCGGTGAAAACAAAAATAAATTTCGTTCGGTGCGATAAACAGTTGAAATTCGAAGGTCGTTTTGCGAGATTTTATTCTCGTTTGAATCACGCGGTAACGGTGATAATCAGTGAAATAAAATAAATTTTTTTTTGTGTTCTGTGCAATAAACAATTAAAAGAAAAAAAAAACTGCGAATTTCGTGTGGTGAGATTTATAAATTTTGGTTGAATACAAAATGGCGGAAAAGCGTGCATTAAATCGCATATACAAACGAATTACAAACGTGGGGAATAACCTAAATACCACTGACATTACGCTGCCTGATAAGGGGTTGCCATTCGTGAACACGTGTTTGTCGTTGCTAGCAGACGAATGGAGCGAATTTGTAACTCTAGAGAAACTAGCGAAAGGGGAGTTCAATGACGATAACCTCAATCTTGTAGAGCAGATTGAGACTGAATACTTCGAATTAAAAACAAAAATTATTCAATTGCGAGCTTCGATCGGAGAGGAATTAAACACACAGCCGTTAAATTCCACCATAGATGACCTGGTTATCAATCAACAAACTTTTCTGAAGGAAATTTCAAATGTAAATCGACTCGACAGTGAAGTCAGATTGCCGAGGGTAAACATACCAATTTTTGCCGGGGAATACTCCGATTTCCCATCATTCAAGGACTTGTTCGAGGCGACCATACATAATAACGATAAAATTCATGGCGTCCATAAATTACAGTATTTGAAGGGGCTCCTCCGAGGTGATGCGGCTGCATTGGTATCCCATTTACAAACCACCGAGAATAATTACAGTGAGGCATGGCAGAAAATTTGTCTGCGGTATGACAAAAAAGGGCACGTGGTCAATACATTAATTACGAAATTCATTTCTCAACCGGTACTCCATTCTACAACGGCGAAGGGGCTTCGTGCATTGACCGATATATCCGACGAGGTCATAAGAGGTCTTAAGGTGTTGGGACCTACAGCAGAAACCAGGGATCCATGGTTGATCCACATCCTATCAAATAAATTAGACGGTAGCACGAAGGAAGCGTGGGCCAATGAATCAGCTAAAGTCGATTTTCCCACTTTGGAGAAATTCTTTCAATTTTTGAACACACGAAGCGACGTATTAGAAAGTCTTGATATCAAGCCAATTAAGACAGCAAAGCCGAAGACGATCAGCGCTATGCACTTGCGACCAGTTGACATTAAATGCCTCATGTGCGAAGGAAAACATTATTTGTCAAAATGTGAAGATTATCTAAAGTTGAGCACTGATAAAAGGAAAGAGTTTGTAGTCAATAAAAAGTTGTGCTTTAATTGCTTGTCACCTAATCATCAATCTGTAGTTTGTCGATCGAAATTCAAATGCAATAAATGTAAACGAGAGCATCACTCGTCAATTCACATGGAGCACAGCCAGCCATCAAAACAAAGCGTAAATACAAACAAAGAGGTTTCAGAAATATCTTCTTTGTGTAGCACAATGGTAAACAAAGATTCTGTGAACAATTATATCGCAATGTTACCAACTGCAGTGGCATTAGTGGAGGATGTGCATGGGTTTCAACATAGGTGTCGCTTGCTGCTTGACTCGGGCTCTCAGTCTTCTTTTATAACCGAGTCAATGGTGCAAAGGCTACAACTACCAAGAAAAAAGTTAAACGTAAGCATTTCAGGTTTAACGCCGGGAAGCCTGGTATCGCGGGGAAAAACTAAGATCAAAGTGCATTCAAAATATCACAAAGAAGAGGGTTTAGAGATCGAACCGTTAATCATTAGGACAATACCGGCAAAGATTCCGAAGGCGAGTGCAAATGTAGATAAAAGAATTTTTCATGGTTACGAATTAGCAGACGACAATTTCGATCGACCGGCTCATATAGACTTGCTGCTAGGCGCAGATAGATTTTTTGATGTTATTCAAAATGGCCAGGTTAGGTTCGAGGAAAGGTCATGCATTTTACAAAATACAATCTTTGGCTGGGTTGTGTCAGGCAACATCGAGCATTGTGATGGAGCAGCAGGCAGCAGTGCGACCAATTTCTCTGTTTTAAATTTTCATTTGGACATGGACATTGATGCGTCTCTTAGGCGATTTTGGGAGTTGGAGGAGTTTGAAAATGATGCCGTAACTTCAGAGGAGGATCAAGTATGCGAGGAGATTTATCGCAACACTACGGAGAGAAAAGCAGACGGGAGGTTTGTAGTCCGACTTCCATTTAAAGATGACCAACGCAAAATAGGAAACTCTTTGAATACGGCATTTAAAAGATTTCAATCCCTTGAGAGGAAGCTGGCTACCGACGAGAAATTAAAATTTGAGTATTCCAATCAAATGAATGAATATTTATCACAAGGCCACATGAAAGCGGTACCATCAGAACAATTGAAAATGTCAGAAGAAACAATTTTTTATTTGCCTCACCACCCTGTCCTGAAGGAGGCAAGCGATACCACAAAGATAAGAATCGTATTTGATGGTTCGTGTAAATCCACATCGGGAGTGTCAATCAATGACAAATTATTGGTAGGGCCGACCATTCAGCCTACTTTGTGGTACGCAATATTGAGATTCCGAAGTTACCGCATCGCGTTGACTGCCGACATCGAGAAGATGTATCGGCAGATTGAGGTGTCCGAGAAGGACATTAATTACCAAAGACTCTTGTGGAGAGACGAAGATGGGGAAATAAAGCACTACCAACTAACCAGAGTGACTTTCGGACTAGCGAGCTCCGCGTTTCTGGCTATTAGAACCCTGCGACAGTTATCGGAAGAACAACAAAACGAATTTCCAGATATCGCCGAACGAATAATCCGTCATTTCTACGTGGATGATTTTATATCTGGTTGTCAAACAGTTGACGAGGCACGCGAGTTAAAACAAAATATGAAACAAATTATGAGAAATGGTGGTTTTGAGCTGCGAAAATGGAGATCGAATCGGCCGGAATTGAGTGACGACGAAAAGGTAAACAGTGACAGAAAATTCGTAGATTCAGAAGGAATAAAGGTGCTGGGAATTCAGTGGTTACCTAACGAAGATGTGTTCAGTTTTAAGGTGCAACATGAAGATGAACTAGTCATAACGAAACGAAAATTGCTATCCGAAACGTGCAAAATATTCGATCCCATGGGCTGGGTTTCTCCATCCATAATCATATTGAAAATCCTTTTTCAAAGACTGTGGTATTTGAATCTTGATTGGGATGACCCACTTCCGCCAGATTTAGTCGCCATATACAATAAAACTAGATCTGAATTTCAATATTTTGAGAAATTAAAAATTCCCAGATTCGTTCACGTCCATGACGACAAGATGGAGTTACACGGGTTTTGTGACGCGAGTGAGAAGGCATATGGAGCAGTCATATACAGTAGGACGAGAGATGAAAACGGCGAAACAACTGTACATTTATTGGTTTCTAAAACGAAAGTTGCGCCCACAAAGCTAATATCTTTGCCACGATTGGAGCTCTGTGGGGCTCTATTATTAGCCAAGTTGATGGATTCAGTGAAATCTGTAATAAACCAAGAAGTGAAGTGTTTCGCATGGACTGATTCCCAAGTAGTGCTCGCTTGGTTATCAGCCCACCCATCGAAATGGAAGACGTTCGTCGCGAACAGAGCAAACGAAATACAGACAAGACTACCCAGAAATTGCTGGAATTATGTGCGGAGTTCTGATAATCCAGCAGATCATGCAAGTCGAGGTATTTATCCTAGCCAGCTTGTGGAGTATAAGTTGTGGTGGTACGGGCCTGAATGGCTACAGATGGAATCGAAAGCTTGGCCTGTTAATCAGGATGAATTCGAATCTAGCAACGAAAAAATCCACAGAGAAGAAAAGAAAACGAAGATGAATGCTGCTGCATTTCACGCTAGCGTCGAAGAAAATTGTTTGACGGAGTTGCTTCAGAATTGTTCTAGCCTCCATAGAATCGAACGCGTTTTAGCTTACGCATTGCGATTCATCAGGAACACCAGAGAAAAGCATCGAGATAGACGACGAATCGAAGAGCTATCCTGTGATGAAATAGCGAACGCCAGAACAATTGTAATACGTCAGGTGCAAACTGATGCCTATAGCGATGATATTAAGAGTTTGATACGATTGAGACGCGTGGACAACAATTCTAAATTATTATCCTTGACACCGTTCATAGACGAAAATGGGGTATTGCGAGTTGGGGGGCGTCTGAAGAATGCTGAGGGAGACATCGAATTCAAACATCCGGCCATTATTCCTGCTGATCATCGCTTTACTCAATTGTTAATATGGGCCTATCATAAGCGATATTTACATGCGGGAGCCACGTTAGTTAGCAACTTAATAAAACATAAATACTGGATAGTCAAGGGGCGCAGTAAGATTAGAAACGAGCTCAAGAATTGTGTAGAATGTATTAGGCATTCGGCAAAAACTACGGAACAAATAATGGGGCATTTACCAAGCGTGTGAGTGACACCGGCGCGCCCATTCAGTAATTGCGGTATCGACTTCGCTGGGCCAATATTTATTTTAACAAAACGGGGCAGAGGCGCAAAACTCACAAAAGGTTACATATGTTTATTTGTATGTATGGCGACCAAAGCGGTATTCATCGAATTCGTGAGTGATTTGACCAGTGAAAGTTTTATAGCGTCAATGAAGAGGTTTGCGGCAAGAAGAGGGGTGCCTAAAAACATTTATACAGATAACGGGAGAAATTTTGTCGGAGCGAAACGAGTTCTAGCCGAGGCCTGTCATCTTATAAAAAACATTCACCATAATTCTCTAATTTCAGAGTATCTAAGGGACAGTGAAATTTCATGGCATTTTATACCACCATCTACTCCACACTTCGGTGGTATATGGGAGTCGGCGATAAAATCGGTGAAGACGCATTTATCAAAGGCAACCAAAAACATCCATCTGACCTTTGAAGAGATGGCTACCTTGCTATCACAAATTGAGAGCATATTGAATTCGAGGCCGATGTATGCGGTCATCAATGATGATGCGAGCTATGAAGTACTAACCCCATTCCATTTCTTGATCGGGTCCGCGACAGGTGCAATACCGGAAGTAGAGCCCATCGGTATTACGTTTGCTTCCAGGTGGAGCATGATTCAATCCAGAGTACATTCATTCTGGAAAAAATACAAGAATGATTACTTAAACAGTTTGCAGCAACGTTATAAATGGCAACAGACGAGTAATAATCTACAAGAAGGAGACATCGTGATTATAAAAGATGACAACATGCCCTCATGCAAGTGGCCATTCGGTCGCGTTATACAGATCCATCCGGGATCCGATGGTATGGTGAGAGCTGTAACATTGAAGACGCCAACATCCACATTTCAACGACCAGTCGTGAAATTATGCAGATTACCTATAAGTTGACGACAAAATTCGTCAACGGGGCGGAGTATGTTTACGCTGATTCCTGAAAGAAAATAAGAGGAAACACAAAGAATCAATTTTTTATTAAATAATTATTATTTTATACGTATCTAATTAATCGTAAGATGCAGCATAACTGGATTTCATTATATAACTTTTTTATTATCTGAAAAGAAGAGAAATATTAGATTTAAGTGCTTTATTATATAATTTTGTAACTTACAAACTTCGCATGTATCCAAAATTTATTTGTTTATTTATATTTTGACAGCTACTAGTTGAAAATCACTAAAACAAAAGGGTAATAAATTAGTACCCATAGAACCATAGTTGTATTAAAAATTATGTAATAGTTTAAATACTTGATTTCAGATGGCACTTTGTCATCAATAATATCGTAAACTAAATCTAAAGAAAAAGAATTACGTAGAAAAAGAGGAGTAGCTTCGAGAACTGGATACAGTAAACATCTTTATAAAATTAAAACTGTGAAATAAAGAAAAAATAACAAATCGTGATTTTTATTTGGACAAGTGATTTTTTTGTACGGGGAAATTATATCTGCGACATAAGGGTGATCACGGCGAATCAAAAAGTTGGCTTGTTCGATTATATATGTGGCTAAGACCAAGTTTCACAAACAAACAACAACAAAAATAAAACGGAGTTTTTTACACCTTAAAAGTTCTTATCTCTGTATTATGGTTAATACCAAATGGTATAACGCCCATCCTACAAAATCACAAGTATTTAATTTAATAGATTTGGCTACAACAACGTTCGATTTAGGATTTTGACAAAAACAAAATATCGTACCGGTTTCATCGAAAATTTAGTGTCAAATGGTTATTTAACAAACTGCTAGAATCTGAAACCGGATTTTTAAAAAGTTACTTAAAAATATTTAATCGAATGTTTGGTCTTAGCTTTTCATGAACTTAAAAGCTCATAAAGCAACCAAAATAACATTATGTACTGTTAAAGTATTAAAAGTATAAGATAACAAAAATTTCCAAGTTCTTTTTTAAGCATTACTATTGGCCTACATTAAAAATTTGTAACCTTATATATAAGATGGCGATTTTTCCTAACAAGCAAAAGTTTGAAATGTTTAGTTAGGACACTAAATTCTGAAAGAAATAATTCTTCTGTGATAAATGTGACATTTGCTGAATAATTTTCGCTTCCATATTTTAATCAAGTTCATTGACTGTCCGAATACTGAAAGCATTTTGGCATAATAAATTTGCACCAAATTTTTTTTGGAAAGAGGCTGGATTGAATTTTTGTGTTGAAGATTTTGTTTTGAGAAGATAGTTGTAACAAAACTGTATTTTTGTGATGTAAAAGTTAATTTTTGGAGAAGATAAGTAACAATTATGGAAGAGGAGGAATTTGATCCAAATACATACATATGATAGTTTCAATCTGAATACTGGCATATTTGCATTTAATTCGGCGGAATTTCAGGACCATGTCAATATTAATGAAAATGCTAAATTCACAGGTAAATTTTAATATATTAAAATAGTTAAAAAAATCTAAGTGCTAAGGAATGTATGAATGTTTTACTTGTAGCGACCAATCATGTACACTTCCGCATCAAATAACACAATGGTGAACGCTATTCTTTAGTATGATGATGCTACCACTATAGGATGCACGTAAGAATTTCCTCAAATAGTTTCATTTCAGTTGCCAAATTTTTACCAAACAAAAATCATGGATGGGGACCAGAAATGGAGCTCATGATCTTTTTATTATGGCTGGCAAGCGGCACCAGCTATCGAATAACTGGAGCGGCAATGGACATTCCGAGATCCACGATATGCGACATTATCCACAAATTATTGGATTTCTCTGTGAATGAGATAATGCCACGTGTTATCAAATTTCCCATGCATAGTGAACTCCGTGGTATTGGTCGTAAATTCAATATTAGAGCCAGAACAACTATTTTCAAAAATGCTGCCGGTGTCATTGATGGTACACATGTATTGTAGAAATAGTGTGCCCAGTCAAATTACATAACCAATACCTAAATTGGAAATTGAAGTGTAGCATATAGTGCCAAGCGATTTGCGACGCGAGCTATAGATTCTTAGATGTAATTATTGGGTATCCCGGACCTGCACATGACTCTAGGGTGTTACACAATAGCCCAGTTTATAAAGAACAGTTATACCCACCTCATGGATTCTTTTTGTTGGGAGATGGTGGGTATCCATGTCGGATGATTCATGTCGGTCGTTCAAAGAACCTATTACAAATGACAATAAATAACGGTTTAATGCGTTGTTTAGCAGTGCGCGCAACATTGTCGAATGCGCATTCGGTAAATTAAAGATCCGATGGCGATCTATTTTCAGGCGGAAATTTTGGAAATAAAAATAATGACGACATTAATTTATTAATGGAGGTAGTTATACGAAGTACCAATGAGCCTTTCGAAGAAGAAATCGCTAGTGCTTCAAATGGTGACCAACCAAATGGTATTCAGTTCAGAGAGGAACTTTATAATATGTTTATAAATAATTTACAATATAAAATTCGTTTTTATATTTTTATTAAAAAATTCAATAAAATCTATTACAAAAAAAGTTCAGCCCTATTTTCATTACAGAAGCCTTATTTTGAATATTTCATAACATTTTTAAATAATAAATAATTATATATTTATGTACATAAAGAAATCATTTTTAATTGATATTTTTAATCAGAATCCGAAGATTCAGATATAGTTGATTTGTCGAATGACATTTCGATATGTTGGGCGAAACCTTCCAAAAATTGGAAAAATCGTTTGGTATTTTTTTTGTTGCGTTCGCACTCTTTTTAAAATTTTGCCAACAAATCTTCGGAAGTTTTTCGTTTTTTTGGTTTCAGTGCGGTATTTTTAGTATACTTTCTAGCCAATTGTTGATCGCAAGTATTTCTGCTAGAAACGGTACCTGATGTACTTGGTTGCGGCTGAGTCTCTTCGGTCAGAAGTTTCAGTCCCTATAAATGAATTATCGGGGTTTTGCACATATATGCCCCGGCGGCTGCTCATGAGAAGGGGTGGGTTTATTGTGGGTTCCAGTGGGTGGATTTAGTAGTTCCTAAAATTAATAAAACCCTAATGAATATACATCAATTATATTATGGTCATACTACTGACTTTGTATTGCTTTAATAAATAATTCCACTTGATTCGAAGCTGCTCCGGTCCGGAGTAAACTGGCCTAAGTCTGCTGTGTTTCTTATAATTCTGAAATTGTAACGTTATAAAATAATTACATCTTAATTATAAGTTGTAAAAAACGTATGCCCAATTTTCATCTCGTCTGTAGAATTTTCCCTCAAATAATCCGTCATGCTCAATTCTTGCTTTTATCAGCCTTTTAATTTCTTCTTCAGTCACTATAAAAATAAAAGGAATTTGTTAGACAAGAAACATAACCTATAATTACGTGCCTCACCCCTCACTTCTTTTATATTTATCAGCCATTTTCTGTAAATTATAATATATTATATATATTTCTTATTAATAAACTTTTATTATTAACATTAAACTTTAATTTATTAATTTTATATTAATTATCATCACATTTAATATATCACAATATAATTAATTATTTATATCACACAAAGTGAAGCGAAAAAATAATTACAACACAAATGTCACAATTATATTATAACATATTGCTGCTGTGAGAATTTGGTTGCATTCAGTATATCGCCATATTTATCACAGAAAGGGTCAGCAATTCAATAACGGAAATCCAAAAAAATTTATGTCGAAGGTCCTTTCCGAAACCGATACTTATTTCATAGTTTTTATTTATTCGTCGCCATATTAAAATCATCTGGATGAATTTCTCTTACTTATTTTCGCGGCAGTAATGAAACCTTGATTTAAAAAATGGATGGGGGACCCCCTCCCCCGGAGGGGCGGAGACAAATTTTATATTTGATTTTTTATTCATTATCGGGGAAAGAGCCAAAAATAATACTAATAGTGTTAAATCGATTAATTTTTATTTATTAATCGATTTAATTATTATTCGCATTATTCTTTTTTCCAAAAAATGGAGTCCCTCCATTTTTATTATAATTATTCTTTTCTTCTTGAGTCAATTGCTGATCCTTCTTCGTGTTCATAGTAAGTCGAACTAACGCAAAATGATACAGTTTCAGTGTCGGTTTAGTAAAATAGCTTCGTAGGCATTTTGCAACAATTGTTCCCAATTTTTTCTAAATAATTGGCAATTGACTGAAATACTTTTAAATTAAGCGATGCATTAAATAGAATACCTAAGACCGAACCAACGAGTAACGTTTCAGAATTTCTCGAAATGATTTCCTTAAATAACATTTGACATGAATAGAACTAAAGGACCGATAAAATGCATGTCGTATGTAATGCTTTCTTACTTAAAGACTCGCTAGTTGGCCCTATAATATAAAAGTTATTACTTAAAAATGATAAGGTTATCATGGTTTGACCTTAAGAAAGATAGAAAAAGTAACTTTTCATTTTTAGCCATGGGACATGTGGATAGAAATTAAGAGAGAACAAATACAAATATAACGCTTAAATATATGATTCAAATACACATTAAGAAGAAGGTAAATTTACGGTTTTTTCTAATTTTAGTAAAACCAGCCAACCGGAAGTGACAACTCCCATGAGCCAGAAAATATATTTCGCAAAGATCTCAAAAAGAATAAGGTTTTAGAGATATTTGCAAACTAAATTATCTTTTCACGGGAGTTGCCACTTCTTGTTGGCCAATTTTCACTCAAATTCTCTGGGACACCCTAATTTATGAAAAAAGCTAAAATATGAAGATTCAATTCGATTGGTTAAACCATCTAGGCTGTAGGGAGAACACACAAAAATCGACAGACCCACAGACCGACAGACAGATACCACTTTGAACCTAATTTTGTGGATTCAGTTGACTACGGAAAAGAAAGTAAAATCTGCATTTCCAATTTGTTACAAATTTATTATTTTTATTTTCTTGTAGTAATTTTATTTTTTTTTTAAAGTTTTTTTTTTAGGAATATTTGGTGTATTTGTGTAAACCTTATACTTTTTGAGATACATACATGCAAAATACATTTTCTGGCCGAAGGCAGTAGCCACTTCTGGTTGGCCGATTTTCGACCTCCCAATTTTTAAAAAGATTAAATATGATGTTTCAGTGAGTTAAACCATCTAAAGGCTGTAGAAAGGACACAGACGGACAGACACCACTTCGAAACCAAATTTTTCCGACTAAGGGGACCTCAAAACAGATAAACCTCTAAAAATCTCATGGTAAAAAATTTTCCTGATTACTATACTTTTCTAGTTACGTAAAAGAAAGTAAAACTAACATTTCTTTCCGTTTTTCCTTGTTTCCGTTCTTTAAGTGTGGCCATCATCTTTGAGAAGGGTTTTGCTAGCCGCGTGAAACGGGTTTTGTCCCATTTAAATTCTTCCATCGATTGTCGAGATATCACCAAAAACAAAGCACGTCGACCAAAATAGGCCAAAATCTCGTATTTTGTTTAGATAAGTTACCGGCTAAATGACAAGTTTACCCCATCCTCGAGCAGTTTGTAATACATTTTTTTTTTTAATTCTTCCTTCTACAGATTCGATGTTTTCTTTTGGTGGCACATTTCTTTTCACTTTAGTGTAGAATAAAATCAGTTACAAATTTTTAAATAATACGACAAATTTGGCGATACAGATCTGTCAATGATATGACATTCCTATTGAAAGAATTTCTATCA
Organism: Tipula helvola; assembly: GCA_963556165.1. Taxonomy (NCBI): domain Eukaryota; kingdom Metazoa; phylum Arthropoda; class Insecta; order Diptera; family Tipulidae; genus Tipula; species Tipula helvola. Next base: position 283,041,412 of record OY744482.1, read on the forward strand.
GAAACAATTAAATATCTCGAAAATATTATACAATGTGTTTTATCTTGATAAAGTAAAACTTGAAGATATTCACTTGCTTAGAAGTAAAATCTTTGGAAAAATTTAAGTAAAAGCTTTTACTTATTATAATTCACTTCACGATTGAGATGAGCAGTCCGGCCATGTTTTAACAATAATATTGTACTAACATTTTTAAAGAAATTGCTAAACAATAAGAATATGCTAGGGCATTCTTTAAGAGGGGAGCCACCAAAGCCTATAGTGCCTTCTGCACCTACCAAAAGATGGCTCAGAGGACCAACATACCATTAATTTGATTACGGTATCATTCGGATCAAACTCCTAATTTCAGCATTCAACTATCTTTTGTAATCATAAATTAGAGTTCAGCTCTCACTCTCAAATATGGCACTGCGCTTGATCAACATGATAAGGTAGTTAACCCGTAAAGTGCGTAGTGGAAAAAGTTGCATGTAAAGAGTGGTGCGTTCCAGCGGACCGCAATCTTATATTAATTATTTTTTATTCGATTAGAACGATACTGAAAATTTTGATTTAGAAGATACTAAAAATTTCAGCAAAAAATTAAAAGGAGTGGGGATAATTTGTTTTTTAGAAAAGTAGAGCGGTCCCACGGACCGCACAACGCTCTTTACGGGTTAAGGCAGCTTAGGAACACATCAAAAGCCAGTTGTAATTTTATCAATGACATATCTTAACAGAACACGATTTTGCTATTCATAACGAATTGGTTGTTATCGATTTTATGGCAGGTTAACACAATCTACATTCGTATTTTATAATGCGAGTAACGAGTATTATTTGCAACAAAAACGGAAAATTTTGCTAATATATTGTCTGCTTTAAGGTGCCCAATGAAACTATTGTATACGAGTCAACACATAAAAACCCCACGCGATGTTTTACAATTTTATACCTTTGTACATTGCTGTAATATAGACATGAAATTGTCAATTTGTCACTTTAAATTAAAAGTCACCGTTCCATTATAATAATGGTTATAACAAGGTTCATAGCGTGAAAATCACTTAATTAAATTTTTTTTTTCTTTTTTGTATACCTAATTCAACTTGACAATAATTTTATGTGCCTTCAAATTTTAGGATGTACCATGTACCCAAGATGATATTTTTATTCTTTTTTTACATCTTCTAGATAAAATAACGGAACTTTTCTTTTGTATAAAATTTTCAGCGAATTTAACATAAAATTAACATAACAACACATTCCTCGCCTACATACATTTTAAACTGATTATATTTGTGTCACGTCATATCCGTATTACATGTGCACCATAAAATATTTCAATTTGTATACTGTTTATTAAAGTAGATAGATATACATATATATAAGTTGTTCATGGAGTCTTATAAGTTGTACCTCGTAGTTTTTTTTTAGCATAAATTTAAAATTATAAAGCAATAAAATTGATGTTAAATTTGATTTGTATAGTGAATCTACACACGTCTAGTTGAGAAGATAAACATGTGTATGCTACTTATAATATTAAAGTACATGTACTCGTAGGTATAAAGCTTTTTTGAAAGAAAAAATCTTTCTTATACGAGTATAATCAAAGCAGCCTTGATTTTACATAATCATAATGTAAAAAACCGAGCTTTTGAGATATTTTCATAAATGTTTAAATTTGGACATACATATATCAACATTTTCTTGTGATGTTTAATTTTTTTAAACCAAAGTTTATAAAATGTACTTACATTAAACAATATTTTTTTCCTATTTTTTATCAACAAGGCTCTAGAACTAATTTCACTAGGTAAGGTTTATCTGCTATTTACTATATCGTCTGTACTCGAATTTTTAAGTTTTCATAACGTGATTTTGGGAGTACATATTTTAAATTTAGAACAACGTGCAACATCATTATATGCAAAAGGTATTGCCATATTTTAGTTGATCAGAGCCTACTGTGATATATTTTTAAAAATGAAAGCTCGAAATATAATTTAATTTTATTATTTCAGCAATTAATATTTATTTAATACCAACATAGTCTTCTTGTAAATCTTTTTAACATTCGCCCTTTTTTCATTGAAAAACTTTTTGCTAAAAAACATCATGTTTACTGCCTGCTAAAAAGCCTGCTAAAAAAAAAATTATAAAATATGACCCTAGCAGGCTCTGATATAATCCATCTTGATAATTTATTTATTGTGTATTTAAAGATGCGTGCTTGTGTTGCGTATTTTGATTTGTATTTATGACATGAATTATATTATTATGTTCAATAAAATACGCTTAAACATTTGTATTTATTTATGTATGAGTATGTGCTTTGATATAATAAAATGAAAATAGGAAAATAAAGAAAATCTGTATAATACGTCCTTGATCCTAATTTTTTATTTATAAAGCAAGAAATTTTATAAGAAATGTATTTTGTTTTTATCAATTTTTTATAATTTATATCCAAAGCAACCAAATGCTTTTATTCAATCGATAACATTAGCTACATCCTACACATTATACCGTTTACGTATGTAGCCTTTCACTTTTCCCACAAATTTCCATATGCTTTTATTTTTGTATATAATGTTACGTTTTACATATCTACATACATTCTACATATATATGTCTTTATTGACGAACGAAATTCATGTACACATTTTTCAAACTAAATAAAACGTATGTAAGTATGTTTAAGGGAAATTTTTACATCCGATTTAACACACGCAAAAAAACATTGGAAATTTCCTAGAATTGCTTTGAAAAAAAAAGTCTTTAGGATATTAAAGTAACGCGTGTATATTACGGAATAATTATCATTACATATTATCATCAGTGATGCGGAATAACGGTTTTCGTTTTAGTCTTTCTAATTTCGTGTGATGTTTCTCTAACGCTTTTGATTGTTGGTTTTTTTGATCAATAACTATTTACAGATATTTAAAGTCAAAGTATACTTCACAGGATAGATATTATACCATCTTATTAGTTGCTGCCAACTTCATGAAATTTCCATTGAATTTTATATTGCACAAATCAACCTATTTTTGGTGTGGCGAATATGATACAAATGTATGGGATCACCATTGATAGTAACACGAAAAACATGGGTTGGTATCGTTATCCAAAATAAAAAAATCCCAAAAAAAAACAAAAATCCCAAAAAACCAAGTTTTTTAAATATAACATACATACATATTTTTAAAATATTATTTTAATTCGTTTTATACCTTGGAGGATGGGGCTGCCGCCTTTTTGGGCTGACGATTTTTTGAAATTCTAATATTCATAGTGAATGAGCCATTTTTGAAAAATTTGTATTTTTTAATAATAATTCACATACTAAAATAGGGAACTCCTTAAAGCCGCTTAGCATTGGACCCTTTGAGCAAGGATGACAGGAAAGGGTCAGAAAAATTTCAAAAATATTAACCTTTATAAAAATATTTACGTTTGTATTTCATATACTAAAATAAAAAACTCCTCAAAGCCGCTTAGCATTGGTCCTTTCCGCGCAAGGATGACATGAAATTATGTAGATTCCTTTTGTTTTCATATTTTAGTTATCAACAATTTATTGGGGTCTTCCCTTTCAATGAGGGAGCTTACTTTGTATTTTTCAGTATTTTTTTTTTGTTGGGATTTTTCCGTTCGGGAATATGATGGTATCCCAATATTATTCGTTGTGATTGCACATGGAGTAAATTTGAAAACCCTGCAATGCTCCTTGTGTGTTTTGTAAAATACATACCATACCATTGGTCTAAATATGATATTTATAAGATTTTGCTTTAAAAATATTACGGATTTGGTGGTAGCCGTTTAGGAGTATGAAATTTTTTTATTAAAACGTCAACTAACCAAATACGAGCAATTAACGATTTTTATTTAAGACAGTTTACCTAAAAACATTTCGTCTAAAAACAATTCTTTAGATGAATTCGTCTAAAACAATTCGACTCATTTTATCTAAAATTAGTTAATTAAAAATAATTACTGACGTAAACTTGGTCATTCCAAAAAAAAAGTTTTTAAAAATGTTTCCTCACTAAATTTTATCAGTAGCTGTTTCTCAGTCGACTAACCGCTAATTCCTTCAAATTGTTGCTTCGAATTGTTTTTAGATAAATTGGTCTTAGGTAAATTGTTTTTAGATAAATTACCAAAAGTCCGCGAATCGTTGTGAACTTATTGAATTGACAAATTTTGGAAAGAGAAAATTTTGAATCTAAATTTTAGAAAAAAAAAATTCCCAGATTTGATTTGCTAAAATTTCAGGTTGCAAAATTTCATAAAATAATTAGAATTTTCGTTAATTTCATCGATTTTAAGAAATTTGTTAGTCTCATTTGTTGATATGCACTTCACAGATAAATTTGAAATTTAATTTTGATGAAAACTTTGTAAAGATGAATTATTTAGTTTGACTTTAATTTAATGATACGATCAGGCTCAGATCGTGCGTCAAACGATATTTTAAATAATTAAGCAAATTAAATATTTTTTTTATAATTTTGAGCCCCTTAATTCTTATCTAATTGATTAATAATGATGATATTTATTCCAACAAGGCAGGTAGCTTATTTTATAAATATTTTTTCTCATTTGACACACGCTTCTGTAACTCACCAAAAATCTAATCGTCCTAAATCTTTCTTCCAAAACTTTTCGTTTGTATAAAATCTCAATTTAGGCATGGATTCAGTTAGTATTTAATATTTTGACAGCAAAATCAATTTTTATTTTATTTATTTCCATCACAAAAAAGTAACGAGATAAAGAGAGTTGGTGCGTTTTTTATTAGCGCGCGATAGTTGCTATGCGGAGAACTTCAAATTTCTATATATAAATAATCTTAATAAGTTTTACACGGTGATACCTCCCATCGTGTAAAAAAAGTTGTGTAAAAGTGACCATGTGAAAACAGTTTATGAAATTATTTTTATCATTTTTTATTTGCTTTACAATTGTGATCATTAAGATACAAAAACCGTGTAAAAAACCGTTTAAAACAGGTTTGAGTGTAAATAAATGACCGATCACTAAAATATATTCACAATCACCGTACAGTTTTGAATTATGGACGTCTACAATTGGCGCATTCATTTACGACATTTACCTGTTACATAAATTGCCATGCAATTTTGAATGTATTATCTGTGTTCAGGATCTCAACCCGTAGATGTTACCCAACATGTTGCCAGCAGTTGGCTTACCTGAATACGCCCATTTACTGATAATGACAAGAAGTTAATTATTTTTCAGTCATCTCATCCATCTATTGCGACTGAATTGCTAACTTTATTACCGTGATTTTTTCCTATATGGGGCATTCTTTGTCAAATCGGCCACCCTCCCGCACAATTCATTTTTTGAGATAAATAAACGTTTCTGGGCTTACAATTTTCGTTAACTTGTCTACATTTTAATCCTTTTTACTTCCTTGAAGTTTCGAAATGGCGGACGATAATTGATAAACAACTATCTTGTTTTTAATAAAATTGTTATAAAAACCTAATTTTAACTCTGTTTATTGACTCAAAAGTGTTTTTAGAGTAATAGATTATAAATTTTTTATTAGTTTATTAAAATTCGAAAGATCATTAGAAACATGTCCTAGAAGATTTTCGAGGTCGCTGATCACGAATTTGAGGTCAGAATTTTAATATTCAAGATGGCGGATCCAAAATGGTGGATCGAATTTGGCCGAAAAACAGACTTATTTTTCGACGTTCATAGAAATCAATAAAGATTTCATCTAGAAGGTTTTCGTGGTCGCTGATCACGAATCTGAGGTCAGAAATTTAAAATTCAAGATCGCGAATTGTATGGCAGCCAAAAGGACCAATTTTTCGACGATCCTAAAAATAAAAAAAAACATGCTCTAGTGGGTCGATGGAAGCCGTAAACGATCAATTTTTCCGAAGAAGAGGAATTGTTAAGAGTCCTGCAACTCAGTTTCGATCTGACGAGGATTACGAGAGATTAATCATTTTGACAATACCCCTCTGTAAAATTCGGTAATAATACAAGTACATTTTTGATTCATTTATTCAAGAAAAATCAAGTTAATAAATTGGCAATTCAGTCTCTGTAGACTGATGAGACGACTGAAAAATGATTAATTTTTCGTGATCCTCGGTCAGATCGAAACTGAATTGCAGAACTCTTAAAAATGATTCATTTTCGTAAAAATATTTATGTACATATCTGGAAATTGCCAGGATAGCGTGATCTTTGAATTTCCTTTCTACGTAGTTTGTGCTATCTCAAGCGAATTTGAATTCGGAAGAAAACAAAATTACGCATGTTTTTTTGCACTAGGATGCGATTCTGGTTTACAAATAAATTAGTTCTTAAATAGTATACCAAATATGTGTTTGCATTTGCATATGTTTGTATGCAAATGTTTTTTTTAGATTTTAAATGTTATCCTGCTTGGATGTTTCACGTTAAATCTTTACTTTTTAGAATCTAAATAATTTGTGTAATTGGGCAAGTGCAAATTCAAAATTAACGGAAAATCTACTCCAGGAAATTTAAAAAATTTTAAAATCAGCTCAGATGTAAATACCAAGAGTAAAAACCATCCTCGAGGACTACAAAAACATTTTGATACTACAGTAAAACTTCTCGGAACTCGGATATGCCGGAAATTTCTCCTACCTGAAAATTTATTTAAAAAATTATATTTTCCACAATAGTACAGCTGTATAAGTATGACAAAATTGGAGAACTTGTTTGTGAATGGTTCTGCGCAGCGAAAAGCAAAAACTTCCCCATTTCTGGCCCATTCTTTAAAGAGAAAGCTATGCAAATTAATTGCTTAAAACGTTGATCCACAGGATAATCTGCCGCTTTCTTCCGCGGGATAATTGGCTTAGTTGCAACACCGGTACGGAATCACGCTACTATTGAGAATATTGCTAAAGACAGCTCTATTTATTCAGCCCTCTCAGATAAGCCGATGGCGCGCGAAGGGGAGAAATGCGTTGGACGAAAAAAGTCAAAGAAAGATTCACTATCCCCCTAATAGTTTTTATGCTAACAAATCAAATCCATTTAAAAAGTTTGACGTAAAATAATTAGCCATATAATATTTCGCCAATAAGGAAGCTTGGATGACCTCCATCATTTTTGGATGACCTCCATCATTTTTGAGGAAATTTTGTTGTTTTTAGACAATGTCACATGTCATCCCAAAAATCTGTGTTCTAATATAAAATTGGTGAATTTTCCTCCTAATGCTACGGCATGTTTACAACCATTAGACGCATGGATCATTACCAATTTTAAATATCACTACACAAAATTAAAGCTTCAGAAACTGCTGTCGGTAATGGATTCTGTATTAAAAGCTAAACTGATTTATGCAAACGCATACATGCCACATATTCGGTAAAAAACATAAAATCAGAAACAACCACTAAATGTTTTCATACCTGAAGTTTAAATAAAGAAGAAGAGCCAATTTTAGGCCCTTATTCCCTTAGTCGTGTCACTTGTCGTTTGTACCGACAACCAAGTTTTGGTATTCTCTTAGTCGATTGATCAGACGTGCGTCGATTTAAATGACAAACGTCGTATTCTCTTATTCTCTTAGTCTTTTGAAAATTTTCTTGTCACCTGAGATAACATAGGTACTAGTCGCGCGGAATTTTTAAGCGACAAGCCAAAATGGAGGGAGAAAAACGTAAGTTTTTGGTTTTAATTAAATGTTTTGCTGTAAATAGCACATACATATATTATTATAAAAAATTGGATGTTTTTTCGATTTGTTTATTCCGTCGTTCCATCGTTAAAACTAAAATTTTTTTGTTGTAAACATTTTTGAGGTGAAAAAAAAAATTAGAGCTTTGGCGGCAATGAGCAGCTCGCCAAAAGATAGTAACGAAAAGACAATATGGAGCCAAAATTAAGGACCCTCAAGTACAAGGAGAGAAAGTTAGCCATAAAAGAAAGCCGGTTTGGACATTGATTGAAGAGAGTGCATTTGTGTTAACTATTTTCCAATTATTTTTTATTATATACATATATGTAATTTATATTGAATTTAATAAAGTTTTTTTATAAAGCTTTCGATTTCGAACTTTTTGTACATTATCAATATGCCATTCTTCTGCTGACTCTTGTGTGTGCTCATTATCTTGTGTCATGCTCATTATCGAGAGGTAAATGTGGATTTGTGAATCAATCGTAAATTGTATATGTGAAAAATAAAATTTATCCATATTTCGGACAAAATGGGCATCATGAACATTGTCAAATATGAGAAGACACCTTTCCACATTTAATATTATGTCAATCAATTCACACAGAAAGTTATGAAATACAAATTTTTAACCTATTTTCGATTTTGTAACAACACAATTGACATTTCCCTTGATTTTAGATGCCTCAAAATTCCGTCAAATAATAGTAAATTTTTAGTGTTGCCTAAAGGATTCTGGTTTATGACATTTGTCGAGTCACGTCAGTTCAATCGACTTGAAAAATACCAATTTACAGTTGAAGTGACACGACAGTAGTCACGTCGAATGAAGTTAGACGACTAAGGGAATAAGGGTGTTAATGGCAGAGTCGAAAAATATGATAGGGGAGGGCCTATATATGGAAACCATCATAATAGTGTTTTGTATTATTTAAACATCGACCGCAAGATGTAATATGTGATAATGATAAAACACTTGAAGTGTTGTCAAATGCCACATCATCTCGGAACCAAGATGAGAAAAATAGTTGTGATAGTGAGGCGGAATCGATTGAGACAATTTTGAGCTCTGTTCCCACAAGAAGCGCAGTTTTGCAACGTCTAGAAACTATCCAGAGAAGAAATGATTTTGGTTTGTTAAACTAGATATCTGAAGCAAAATTGATGGTAATTTTGAAACCCATTTTATCCAATCTCAAAAAAATTACAATGGATCAAAATATTTCATTACATGAATTATTTCCTTTCAATTTACTGAATTCTACTTTGATTTAAACGTTTAGGCAAAACCAACTAAAGCTAACGTTTTATAAAAACCAAATACGGTTTTTTTCAATTTTTTTTATTCCAACTTGTTAGAGCCGGAAAATTTGTGAAAGCCGGAAATTTCTTTCGATCCCATGCTAGAAGAGATGTTTATATTGAGAGAAGCAAAGAGAACCTACTGGGTGTGTTTACGTGTATATACGCTCTACCACAATAAGTGTGTATCAGTAAAAATAACTTTATTAAGCTGCATCGCTTTTGGCATAACATATTAGTAAGGAGGCAAGGCATCGTAAGAAGCAATGTCGGAAATTACCGCTCAACTTTTGAATGTAGCAACTGCAGCTTATAGTGTAAAATACTTGTACAATACATCATAAAGTGGTCCATCTAACATTTGCAATTTAATTTGGCTCTAAATTCAAAGACGATTGAGTATTTGGGTTCAACATCAATGGCAACTTCGATTTGATCTTTCAAGTCTTGTGTAGTCTCTGGATGGTTAGAGTAACACTTATCCTTAACGGCTCCCCACAAAAAAAGTTCAACGGAATCAAATCGCAGCTGCGTGGGACCAATTAACATCTCCGTTACGGCTGATTATTTCATTTTCGAAAAAAAATTGACCAATGATGTCGCTGGTCCAAAATTTACACCAAGCAGTCACTCGTTGTGGATGCATCGGCTTTTCCATTGTGACGTGTGGATTTTCTGAGCCACAAATGCAACAAGGCTCCTCCGAGGCTCGTCGAGAAATACGATTTTTCGGTAAAAATGCCAATTAGCGAACCGAAAACGTTGCAGATGGTCATCATTTTGCTTCAGCTCCTGCACTAATTGAAGTTTGTACGGCTTCATACTGAGGCCTTTATGCAAAATTCTCATCAAAAAATTGCGTGAAATGTTCAATTCCTGAGCACGATGGCGAGTTGATGTTGATGGATGCTCAGACACATTCTGAGCAACAGCTGCAATGTTCTCAGCTGTACGCGCTGTAAATGCACGTGCACGTGTTGGTTTATCCAATAACAATCCAGTTTCACGGGTAGAAGACTCACCACTTTGAAAGTAAGTTTTCTATATTTCCCAATTTTATTTAAGCGTAAAGCGACCCATTTCGTGAATATCAAATATTAGACTAATTTTCTGTCATAAGTCATAACTCGAATGACGTAAGTGTTGCCACATTCGGAATAACCTGTAGTTGAAATTGCAAATGCTAGATGTACCACTCTTTACAATATTAGTGTCGTGTGTCGTTGTAAACTTAGCATAATGAATAATTATTTTGCGTTTGATTTACTTCTTGGTAAAATTCAAACATTTAAATTTCAAGATAGGCATATTACGAAAAACAATGCATTCTGCTTTTTGCTTTGTTTGCACCGAATCAAATTTATTATTTCATTTTATCACTGAACCAGAATCGCACCCGTAAACTCAGTTTCTTCATCATTATTATTGATTGATTGAGTTTGCGAATCAGCCAAATTCACTTTTAATCCGAACCAATTTTTCTCCAATCAATGAAAATCAATGTGCTGGAAATCAATTTTAATGAAAAATTCTGTCATTAAAAAAAATCATAATGAACCTTGTTGAAGTGAGTGTATTGAGCTCGGAAAAGTTGAATTAAAATTATTGGAAGTACCGTTTGAAAATTTTAAAGAAATTTCACAATGTAAATGCTAATTTTATACGTCGTTTTTAATTTAGAAGTTTGAGATTTGTCTGTACATATTATCAATTAGTTAATATGATTTTATTTTGGCTTTTTCTAGATAAAATAAATTATTTTTAATATCATTCAATTAATACGACTTGTTAGTCAGTAAAATAAAGAGGCTATCTACTCACAATTCATCTACCAAAAAAAAAGTAGAAATTCACTTCTCCGAAATTTTCCTAAGGGTTATCGATGTATTATATCCTTTCAAAAAATGAGAACTTTCCTTAAGCTCCTGGTATGGTTTCTTACTAATAAAAGGTTGGCCTACTCATCATCAGGTAACTATGGCCAAACTACAAAAATACAAGTCCGCCCTCTTACCTATAGTACTAGGTAAGAACGCAATGTTTTAGCGAATTATATAAACCAAATCTAAAATGCTATTAAAAATAATATATACATAAATAAATAAAGCCGAAAAATCATATTAATTTACAATACAGAAAATCTCAAACTTCTAAAAGCGGGACCAGACGATGTGAAAATCGACAAATGTTGGTGATGTATGTATTATGAAATGTCATGTGGACAGTTTTTCTAACACCAATGTGACATTTAGTACATTGGTATATACTCGTACGTTCCCTAAATAAGCGGTAACTGAATACACATCAAAGAAGACCACCAACGTTGGTTGATATACTGGTGACGCGGTCCAGAGGGTTTAGCATGATTTGCTTTAGTTTATTTAAAAATGTAATGCATTTTCTATTTATGTTAAATTTCGTTTAAGTACAATTAGCTTCTTTACGGTAATGAAGTTTAATGTTGTTTTATAAATTAGAAAATTGTTTTCAAATGCAATTTTAGGTTTACATGTCTGTCGAGATAAGAAAACTTTATATTTATTTAATAAATGCGGTTAATTCAAATTTTGTCATTCAGGTATGTTCCAGTAGGAAAACATGATAAAACGTACACTCTTGTTCCCATTTGTCCAAACGTATGAACAAACAATTCAATTCAAATTATGAACAGAAACATAATTTTAAAATTTAGAATGCCCTATTTCAAACATTCGTAAATACGTAGTTTTGGTCAGCCGACATTTTCGATTTCCACACCGTCTGGTCTTGCCTTAAATTATATTAGTATGGCATGGTATGGGCTTAATACACACATAATGAGAGTTGTCCTTGAGTTTTTAGATTTGGTGAATATAATTCGCTAAATCATTACGTTCTTACCTAGTACTATACGTAAAAGGTGGGAATTTAATTTTTGTAGTTTAATCGTAGCTACCTGATGAGTAGACCGATTTTTTATCAGTACGAAACCAAACTCCAGGTGCTTAAGGAAAATTCTCAATTTTTTGAAAGGGTTTAATACATCATATAACCCTTAACATGTCGTAATAATGGGAATGTTTCCGCAAATTATTGAAAATTTTGAAGAGACCGAAGAGGAGTTTCGAACTCTACGTTATCAAAAATTAGTGGATATAATTCAACAAAGTTGGAGATTTTTTGGGCAAGGATTTTCAATTTAAAAAACGGGTTAAACAAACCAATGTTACAAAACATATTATAAAACAAAACAAAGTTGTATGTTCTACTTTTATTAAATAACACAGACAAAAACCTACTTAAATGTAATAATTAATTTTCTAAACTTTTGGAAGACCGGTTTCGGATTTCATCCTTCTTCAGTCCTAATTTAACTACTAAAATATAATTTGAAAAAATACTGCCTTTATAGAGGCATTCGTCTTATTGTTCACTATTTTCATCCACTGTACAAAATTATTATGAATTAATTATTTCCCTTTTGAGTGTATGAATTAATCAGTGTATGTTTGTTGCTTTGTGACTAGGTGGTGAGCGTAATTCGATTTGAATGTAGAATTTTTGTGTGAATTTCGGATCTCTTGTTTGTGTTCTCCAAATTTTTGTGTAAATGATCTCCCCGTTTGCCATAAATAAAGCATCGGACAATTATTACACGTCAATTTGTAAACACCGCTGTCACAGCTATGATTGTATTGCAATGACAATTTGTTCTGTAGTTTTTGTGATGTTTTGTGTGCAATATTGTAGTTTTTGTTTTCCGAATGTCTTTTCCAAAAAATGGTTTGTGTTTTTATTGTATTCAATTGTGATGTTTTTTTTGGTGACATCTTCTACTGTGTATAATGCAGATAAGTATTGTTGTTGGATTTTGTAATTTATTTTCATGTTGAGTTTGTGAATCATGTTGGCAGTAAATCTATTTTGTTTTGCTATGTGGTTTTTGGTATTTAATTCTTCGATGTAATCAGACTCGCTCATTTGAATATTATTCAGAATATTTAACATATGGTTGTATGCTGATAATTTGTGTTGTGCAGGGTGGTTTGAAGTGCTATGGATGGTTTGGTCCGTTTCAGTAGGTTTACGGTATATGGCGAAATTGTGTTTTTGGTTTATTTTTTTATCTGTCAAATTCAGAATATTGATAGATATATCTATTTCTATTTAAAGTGTGAATTTTATATTTTCATATATATTGTTTACGTATGTACTTATGTAGGTTATCAAGTTGACTTTTCGTACCTTGAAATAGAAGTATTATATCGTCAACATATCGATACCAATATAAAATATTCAATTATTTCTGTGACTTTATGTACGTTTGATCCAAATGATTTAGGAATATGTTGGCAAGGGTACTAATAACCACCCATTGGTAGTGCATCGTTTTGTGCATAAAACTTGCCGTTATGTTGAAAGTGGTTTTGTTTTAATACGACTTTGAGCAGTTCCATTGCTTGATCTATTTTATCGCCATCTATCTGGTTTAGTGCTAATAATTTTGTGTTTTATGTGTAATCAGCAATTAGTATGTTGGTGTACATATTAGTGACGTCGAAATAGGCAAATTTTGCGCCATTAGGTATAACAACTGACCTAATTTTGTCCACTAATTCACGGTTATTACTTATCGAGTAATTCTCATGAAATTTTCTATTTAACGTCAGCCATTTGTTGATAAATTTTGCGATCTTGTACGATGGAGATGTAGTGAAGTTTATTACCAGATGGATGGGCATATTTTGTTTATGTTGTTTTCATAATCCTGTGATAGTTGGTGCTATTGGTTTTATCATTTTACTCAAATATATTTGTTGTTTACTTAAAATGTATGTTGATTTGTTTATAACTTGGTTGACGGTCATTGTGTTCCTTTCATCAGCTTTCGTGACCAATGCATCGTTTTGTGTAAAAATCTTTTTGGTGTTTTCCAAATTTTTTGAAATCGGATGTTTTTTGCTATGTTGTAAAATGTTTCTTTGTTTTTATTTCGTTGATCACTAGTGTACGGATTTCATCTTGATGCTGTTTGTCAGTTTGTAAAATGGCATTTTCTGTCTCTAACAAATGTCTGTTACGTGTCTTCTTATTTTGTTTTGAGTGAATTTGTTTTAGAACCAGTGAATTCAATGTCTGTTTGGTTATGTATCCTCTTATAGAATTCATGTTTTATGGCATGTGTTATTTGGCTTATGTTTTGTCTACGAATATATAATGAACCGAGATTTTTTAATTTTCTATAATTATAGTAATAAACTGTACCGAACTGTACTTGTGGAGCCGATTGGAGCCGAATAGAAATTTGATTGGAGCCGAATAGTAATTTGATTGGAGCTACCTGTTTTTTTTAAACGGCAGCGCTATCCCCTTCCCCATTTCTTTACCCAGAGTCATCCAATGTATTGACTCTTCAAAAATGAGAAACTTCCTTGAGTTCCTTGTGTTGGTAGTTCGGTTTCGTACTGAAAAGTAAGGACTACTCATCAGGTAGCTACGACTACGACCAAACCACAAAAAAACAACTCTCGCTTAATACATTAAGTGTCTAGCCAAAGCATACTGACCTAGTGAATTATATTCACTAAATCAAAATCAAAAAACTCAAGGAGAAATCTCCTTTGTGTGTGTGTATAATGCCCACACGAATAAATATGAAGTTAAAATTTGTCTGATAATTATGAAAAAATTTTGAGTATACTCAAATAACCATTAATGAATCGTACACATTAGCTGAAAATGTGGCGGTTGGAATTATCACCATAAAACAAATTCATTCAATCCTAATGGTTTGTGTTAATTGAGAAATTTAAAATTGTTAAATTTAAATCAATCCACACATAATCAATCCACACATTTATTTAATTTACAAAATCAAATAATAATAAAAAAAAAATATAAAATCAAAAGGAACGGAATCAAATTACGTGCCCAACTAGTCAAAACTAGTTATGACATAAATTTTTCTGATTTGATATTTTTATAACACATTTTCATTCCAAATCTATTATTGATGATATCCAAACAGTATAAAAAATAAATCAACTCTACGCACATATATGCCCGTGTGTGTGTGTGTGTGTGCGTACGTGTTTATAGACGTATGTTTCCCGATATGCTTCTTATCGTTCACCCTCTAAGATCGGAAAAACAAATAAAAATAAAATTTAATTGAAAATAAATATTATGACATTTTGTTTTGTTCGTTCGCTTGCCTAAATGTAATGTATGTATGAACTTTGCTATCATATTTTTACGTAGGTATTTATTGTTATAAGAACATATAGAAATGATTACCAAGGGTTCAAGATTGGTTCTATTTTTAGACATTGTGAATTTTTTAATGATAGAAAGTTATTTTTGGTGTGATATTTTAAGAAACATAATTTTATTACTAAATATGATTGATGGTTATAATTCTTATGCATCGAATTGGCATACATTTGATTGACTGATTTTTTTTTTTTTTTTTAAATACAAATCTCCATTAATTCACTAACTTGAAAACCGTCATAGAGTTTTCGCAAACAAACTCACTCTATATTACTCTGTACAATTTATATTTCCACAATCAAATTTCGTGAACAATAAATTCAATTAAAAAAAAAAAAAAATTCAATGGAATGAATGGAAAATCGAATGATAAATTATTAATTAAAATTAAAAAAGAATTAAAACAGTGTGTCATTGATGTCAATCAATTGGTTTTTTTCATTTGTTTCAATCGTAGCTAAATACATTTAGTTCCTACATAATGTGATGTACATAATGTGCATAATCAAATCAAAATAGTATTGTTGCAATAAAATCCTTCCATTGAATGTGACAGAATTTGTGTGAGTGTGATAAACAAATATTTGAATTAAGTATAAAACTTTAATTATTTACAAAGCTGTAATTAAATAAATGTAAGCCATGGTTAATACAAAAATTAAAGCACGGTGTTCAATTTCCCAATAAGATCTTCTTTGGGTATAATATGTACATATTATTGAAAAGGAGGGATGGTAACATAAATCCGTGTAGGCTGCATCACCATAGTACATTACATATTAAACTTTGTTGGTAAAAAAAGATTTTTTATGTAGATAGCTTACTAAATGTATGTAGATACATTTGTTAACATATCTTTATACGTTCTACCTTTGTGTATTACTTTACAATATGGTTTATAATCTTATGTTTTCCCATAATGTGAAAAAACGCCTTGCAACATATTTTTTATGTTATGTTTTCATAAATAATTCGTAAAGGGCACGTAGATGAATTTTAGCGTTTTTTTTATGAGTGTTGCCATAGTGGATTTAGATTGGTATACGAATTTTATTGTTTTGTAATGCATGCTCATGGGTATCTGTTTGTAATCAAATTTGGTTGGTTAAAACTTAAAATATGTACTGCCTTACAATACTGCACTTGTTAATAGATGCATTTTGTTGATTACTTAAGCTACGGACCAATTCTTGAGTAAATTAATTACTAGAATAAAATTTAACTTTAAGCATCCATGTTCTCAAACAAATTAAGAACAATAAAAAATTAACAATCTAAAAATAAAAGATTTGTTTTTTTATTCCGTTTATCCTCACTTTGAGAAATTCATTTACCGAACTTCGTGTATTTCGCCCAACTAGTGGATCAGTCTTAGATTGAAGTTTTTTTTTGTTTACTAGTAGAAACGTTGTAGCAAAAAAGGTTAACTTTTTGTAGGCTCGATTAATGGAGTTTGGCGTTTATTAATTTGAGCTAATTAAATTCAAGCTTAAATTATGAGTCAAACTCGAAACAAAACGATTCGACACGGTTGTACGGTAGCTGTATATATTGCTTTTTCATGTGTAATTTATTACCACTCGAATATTCAATTAAAATTCTTCTATCGCACATAACACTGTGATCGCACTGTGATTGTTCTATCGCGCATAAGACTGTGTATTATGACTTTTTAAATAAAAAACAAATGGCTTATTATTCGTTCAAATTTATTCCATTCCCTTCGGATAGAATTCACTTATGCCAACGTTTTTTCCAATCTTCGAAACAGTTGTTAAAGTGGATTTCCGGAATGGCCTTCTTCGATTTGGTTTATATCTCTTCAATCGAGTCAAAACAGTCAAGTTGGAAGCCGATATTGCATTTTTAAAGCAATTTATCCAACTTCTTGGCTGGACTTTTTTAAAAATCAAAAAATGTAGTGTTTTAATGAAAGTTAACAACCATATTACATTATATACTAAAGATATTGACACGAAATTTTACACAGACGTGTTAGGGTGCTACCAACCTAAACGAAGAAAAACTACTTATTTATTTTTATTTATTTATTTATCTATCCTGAGAAAAGTCTACAAATTTGACTTGCATTTATAACATATTGAACATGGTAGAATAAAAATTAAATTAAACAAAAAAAGAATTAAAATTGACATAAAAATATTTTTAGGTTGGAGCAAAATGTTACTTCAACCTACGTTTAAAGCTGTTTTTACTTAAGTAAAAGTCGAACAGATGGTCGATTTTATTAACTCGTTTAGATATGCCCGTACGATTTAAATGGCAAAGTCTTGCTACTTTTTGATCACAGTAGTATAAAGTAGATAGACATTAGACATATAGAGCTTTGTTCTATTATATCTTTCAGTTGGCTTTAATTAAAATAATTCACTTAAAAAATATCAGAAAACATTTTCGACTCTAGTTTTATTGATGCCAGGCGAATTCAATTTCTTCCTTCTTGATATTTTGGAATTAATTTCCTTTTTTTTACTTCCTTTTATTTTTTTTAGATAGTTTCCCCAGATAGATTCTTGTCTGTTTATTTGTTTGTGTTTATCTTTGCAATCTTTTCTGGGGATCAAGATATCCTACCTTACGCAGTATTTAGCCAAATGGACGTACGGCTATAGACCCGTTTTATCATAGACCACCTGCACATTGCGTTGCTTCATGCCAGCCTATAGTACCGACATGAAAGGTGGATCGGCCCATGGATTCCGCACTCTCATCAGGGAGTCATAGATGTGTGCATCGTCATCACCGATCGTAATCAGATGATGAAAAATCCCTTTGGTCGTTAGACAGATTCTTGCTTTACAATTAGCAGGTAAGATTGCTAAACTCGCTCATGGATTTATTAAGGTAGTGTGTGCCCCTACCAATATATTCAACAGAAGATTGCTGTCCTTACAATGTGAATTATTGTTTGATACATAACAGTTATTCGTGGATGCACTTTTACTAGGAGCATTGAACAATGCCCAAAGAAATCGAAATCTGTAAGTGTTTTGTAACGTTTTGATCCTCCGTGTGCATAATTTATATATAAAAAATGTTGTACCCTTCGCAGAACTTTCTGGAGATTAAAAGGGGTGAAGTTTAGTAGACGTCAATGAATTTGTGTGAATCCAGTTTCCAATCTCTATGCGAAATAAGATAGATTGTGTCGAAAGGCTATATTGATATACTTGTGCCCGGTTTCACAAAAAAATAACCAATCTCTAGTTAAATAATATTTCCTACCTTTTTTCTTTTATGACATTCCGTTTTGTTTCACAATAAAAATTCAATGCAAGTTGATTATAGTTTTTTTTTACATAGAAATATTTAGCCTCCAGCTAATTATTTAGCTGGACCAAATTGGGCAGCTAAATATTTAGCTCTTCGGTTAAAATTTGCATGTAAAAAAGAAAAAAAAATTAGCATGCATTGAATTTGAATTATAAAATAAATCGCAATTTCATAAAGGAAGAAAGAGATGGAATAATATTTAACTGCAGATTGCCTGTTTTTTTTTTGTGAAACCGGGCATTGGAATTTTTTTCTTCTTATCAAATACTGGAATATTTTAAGCCTATAACGTATTGTATTGCAAGCCCAATTGATTATGGAACTAATTTCACGAAATGTACGAAAATAAATTCTAAAAGAACTTGAATTTTTAGAATGACTTTCAACTATTTGCTACATGTTGTGTGAAGAGAGAGTCTGCTTAGCATGACGGCTGGTGTATACGGACGGAGCACTTGATGCACAATTCCACACTCCCTAAAAAAATTCGAACAATTCTTGTTGGATATTCCGATCCTTCCGATTTTCAGCCATGCAATTAAACTCCTTTAATTTTGCAAACATGATCGATTTTTGCTTGATTAAAAAATAATGAATTTTTACAATAATCATCCAAAAAAGTAACAAAATAATGGGAACAATCAACTGAATCAACGTTAATTGGGCCACTCACATCAGAATGTACCAACTCTTTCTTGACTGTTTGCATTCCAGACAAATTTCGTACACTTTTTACTCATCAAACTTTAAATAATCAGAAAAATCACTTTTTAACTTGATCAGATTGTCGCATCTAATATGGCCAAACCGCCTGCACCGTAATAATTGTTTACTTTGACTTTTAACATTTTACTGTCATTAATATACCATAAGAATTTTGTTATTTATGAAACCTGTATAAAATTTGTGTTTTTTCACGTAAATTACTGGCCCCTAAAATTCAAGGACCCTAGGAACATGCCTAGTTTGCCTCTGCTTTAATCCACCCCTGATCGAGTGACAATTCGGCGTGAAACATATTTCCTGCACTTCTTGCGCACAGGATGAATATTAGTTCTGTGCTCGAGAATTAAAAGGGCTTAAGTCGATTTTTATAAAAAAAAATTCTGCGCATTTTCTGTTTAATTTCCTATTAATACGTTTTCATTCCAATTTATAAGGTTATATCAAATAGAGTAAAAATCTTACTCTCTTTGATATTACCTTAAAAATTGGAAAAATTAAAATAGGGTGCGGTCAAGAATTCAGCCGCTGCGCAGTTTAAGCTGCACAAAAAAATTGAAAAGTAGGCGAAATGCAAAAAATATTGGCTGCATTTTTATACGACCGGCAGCCTGACTGCAAGTTTGTAAGATATTTGTCATTTAGCTACTTTTATAATTTCTCGTGATTACGAATAATTGAGAGAAATCGTGTTTTTTTATTTTATTTCACCAATAATAATGCATAAAATTAAATATTTAAAAAAAATTGACATTTTCAGATTTTGCATCCGCTTTAATGTGACTGCGTAAACTGCGCAGCCTAACTTTATTTGCTGCATTTTAATCCGACGGAATGCGCAGCTTTGGCTGCAAATCTTAATTTTTGACCGACTTGCTGCATAAACTGCGCAGCGGCTGAATTCTTGACCGCACGGATATATTAATAGAAAATTAAACAGATAATGCGCAGAGTTTTTTTTATAAAAATCGACTTAAGCCCTTTTAATTCTCGAGCACAGAGTTATTTGTCAAATCGAATTGGAATAGGATAGATTAAAGTTTAGTCAAAGATTTCATTTTAAAGGGCAATAATACGTAAAAGAAAATAAATGTACGTGCGGGGTTTAGATGCGCATGCGATACAACATTTTTGCATACAGGGAATGAATTCTGAAATTATAAATTTGAATTTAGTGTGTGTATAACTAAAAAAACAAGCAAGTACTCTAAAACTACACTCTAAACAGAAAAGATAACCGAAGAGATATCTAGAATTAGAGAATACACCTATACCACGCTTTACACGGCGCTCGTTTAACACTTTTTTGATCTTACACGCTGTTAACATCAAAATTTAAAAAAAACTGTCAAAAAGACAACTTTTGTAAAAGGAATAATGCAAAATAAAAACAATCTGTAAAAGGAATAAAGCAAAATAAAATCAGAATTTTCGATTAACACGATTTTGTCATGAACCTATCTTCCGTGTAAAGCGGGGGATAGGTGTATCTTCATATATGGGCGTCAGTTAGTAGATGCACACTCTGCGTCAAAAGAAATAATTTAGCAAGACTTTGTTTGGAATTCAATATTGTAATCTATAATAAAAAATAAATTTTGTAGAACAATGAAATTTACTCTCAAAAATTTGATTTCAAGATTTCTTTTATAATCGTATGGTTTTGTGTTGGTTGGTAGGAAACACATGATGACATTCGGGCGTATTTCCTTGTGAATATATTTTGGTAAATTTCAATATAAAAATATTTTGAAAAATTAAAAACGATATCAATATCGCCATTCAACACTTCGCTAATGAACTTCATATTGTAGTACTAAGTATGCACATACGTGGTGGACAGAAAATTAGGGACAGCAAAAAAAAAAATATAAAATTAATAATGTAACAAAATTCAAATAATTTATTTAATTCCAAATGGTTAGTTTACAACTAATTTTGTATACGCTTCGTATGATAGTAGACATAATTTCAAAAATAAACAACTTTTCTTTAAAAATCCAAAAAAATAAATAAAGGCTGGCCACAAAATTAGGGACACCAGAGTTACAAGCGAATAAAACTAATCCCATTCCCAATTTATGATATAAATATTAGTATTTGGTAGCCTGTCCTTTATTTTTAATCACTGCCTGGCATCGTCGTGGCATAGAATCTATTAACCTCTGACATCGTTCGATAGGTATTGACTCCCAAGCTTTCTTAACGGCTGACCACAGTTTTTCCTTATTTTTTGTTTTTTTACTGGCTACGGTAACTTTAAGGTCCTTCCACAGATGCTCAATTGGATTGAGATCGGGAGACTGTGCTGGCCAAGTTAAAAGATTAATATTTTCGTCATTAAAATACTGTTTTGCCTTTCTAGACGTGTGCTTAGGGTCATTATCTTGCATGAAGACCCACCTTAAAGGCATGTTTTCTTCAGCATACGGGTGCATCACGTTCTGAAGTATGTCATCTACGTAAACGTGCTGATCCAATATTTCCTTAATCCAGTATAAAGGTCCAACAACATTGTAAGAGAAGCACCCCCATACTTTAATATTTCCTCCCCCATGTTTCACCGTTTTTCTTGTGTACTGAGAAAGAAATTCTTGGTTTTTTGGCCGACGGACATACTGTTTCCCATCAGAACCAAACAGATTAATTTTGGTTTCGTCGCTCCATAGTATGTTTCTCCATTTTTGGATCCCGCGGTCACCATTCCAATCAATATGGTCTTTGGCAAATCGGAGTCTATCGACGATATTTTTTTTGCTGAAAGAAGTGGAACTTTTCGAGCCAGGCAGGTTACACTCTGTTAGACGTCTTCGAATTGTGCGCGTACTAATTTCCAAATTTAGTTCCTTTTTAACGTCAACAGATGTCTTAAAATGATCTTTTTTCACTATTTTGGAAATATGACGATCCGTCTGAGGCGTTGTTTTCCTCTTCACACCACGTTTATTGTGCGACTTTTTTTTTTTATGGCATTGGCAACCATATTCTTGGAACATTGAACGATGGCAGCAATTTTACGGTATGATTTACCTTGTCTTGCCAATTTTAATATTATCCGTCTTTCATCCGGTGAACAATCCACACCACGGCCCATTATTGTTAAACGTGATAGTTTATTTTTATTTTTTTAACAATTTATAATAAACTACAATATTACCTTGTCACTAAATATTTAATTTCAGTTTTTAAATACTAAAAATTAAAAAAAAAATACAGAGAAAATACGTGTCCCTAATTATTTGACCACTTTTCTTTGACGTTTTCAACATGTTAGGGGAATTCCCGAAATATATCAAAAATAAAATACATTTTTATTATATTTTGTAGTACTAGAGCAAAGTACAATTCTTTTAAAACAGATGTCAGATCAATGGAATAAAGTGAATTATTGAATATTGAGTTTTAGTTATATTACAAATAGCTGTCCCTAATTTTCTGTCCACCACAGTATATGTATTTATATTTTGTGGCGTGTTTTTTTTATTACATTGGAGAGACCAGAGAAATCAGAAAGATACATTATTTGAAATATCCGATTATATTTAATATTTTAATCTGAAAAGACCTTTTTCAGATTTTAACACGCTAAACTATTTAAATTTGCTAACCACTGTTTTGTAACACATTATAACTAAGAAAATTGTTTTCTTACGCATAATTAAGACATAAAAATTAAATTCTTCATTTTGGATGCCAAACTATGTATTTCTCTGTACTATCTGAAATAAATTTCAGATCGAAAACCAGCAATCTGTGATTGTTCAGATATAATAAATAAATGCAAGAAAAAATTATCGGATCGGTCCGAGAAAATAAAAAAACGCAAGAGGTTTTTTTATATCTCTCTGGTCTCTCCGATGTAATAAAAAACATGCAAATGGTTATTTTATTACAATGTGTAAAAAAGCCTTTTAGTTGAAATTGTGATAAACTACGAGCAACAGCTTGTAACTTTTCAATTTCCAGAAATATTCTCATGTACGTACCTTAAGCTTTTAAAACGTCCTAGCTTTGTTATTAACTGGAATTCTTGTAACCTCCTGAAAGAGGTTTGTGAAATGCTCTTACGGATTAATTCTAGGGTAGTGGCAATTATTTGCATAATAATCCATCGCCAAGTGGTTTTATAATCTAATGCGATAGGGTTTCACAAGGTTTCACAAGGTTATAATCTAATGCGATAGGGTTTCGCGAGAGTGTCGTACAAACGATTACTCCAGGAAGAAGTAAAAAGCTTACTAGAATACCTTGAAGTCACCGACATTCGAAGATTTGATTTAATTAATTTCAAAGTCAAAAATAAAATGCCACTATAGTAAAGTAAAACTACTGAAGCTGAAGCAAGAAGACAGAAAAACGAAAAAATGTAAACGGGTACGTTTGTTGCAACTAAATTTAAATGGAAAATGTTGCTCTAAAAGTTAATTATTTAATATTGGTAATTATAAAGCTCAGTAAGAGTTTTACCAATATTAAAAGGAACATCGGTTAGCATGAATATTATAAGATATGAATTCTGCCAAATAGAAATTTGGTTCGAATTTAAACAGAAACATTTTATTTTTTTGCTCTAGTTAATAGTACAAAATCCTATTAATGTTAGCTATCAAAAAAACGAGCTAAATAGAATAATTCCAAAATCACGTACAATTTTTTATTTTATTTTTTATTTTACTGGAACATTATCCGCAAAAAGACTTTAAACCCATCTGATAAATCGTCTTTACTGATACCAAATATTTCTCAAACATCGTAATTTTACGTTTACATAGATTGTATCAGCTTTTGATTTATTTGTTAGCACTACATATAGTAAATACGTACACCAATTTCTCGATTTACGAAATCTCTTTTCACGAAATTAATGTCAAAAATAAATCTAAATCTCTGTTTACCAAACGAAATTTTGATTTACGAATTTTCAGTTTAAATATAAATATCGTTTTTGTTAATGAATTATTAATGCTTCTTAATTATTAATCCATTGATTTTATGTATGAATAAAGTTTTTTGTTAAAAACCCTAATTAGATGCCAATTAATTCGTCAAGCGAGGGGTTGGTCTACATACTTCAGTTTGAACAAAAACAATAAAAATTTCATTGTCATAACGTCACAAGAAAGTAATAAACATAATCGAGTAAACTTAATATCGAGCAATTTATGCCGTTCACCAGCTGGCCGTCTGTGATATCTTATAATTATCATGTACATAATTATATCTTATAAAATTAAACCTCACCAAAAATATCGCCTGAATTTAATTGTACCTTTTAGATAGAAAGAGTAACTTAGAATGGTTGTTAAGGCTTAAAATAGCCTTGTAAAATGTTCTGTTAACCGTATTTGTCCAGTATTTATTTAAGGTTTGTCAATACTGTTAATTTTTAATTAAATTTAAATAAATAGGTTAAAATAAACCATTTATAAACTTTACTATATCATTTTATGGTTTTTGGAAAACCTTTAATAAGAAATATTTTAGCTGGTTAATTATTTACATCAGATTTAAACCAGCCTTTTTCAGTTAAAATTAAACCAAATAGTTATTTTCTGACCACTTAGCCAATGAGGGCAGAGTGTTTTCAGTAATAAAATTACTAATTAAATGTGAACCCAGAATGTCTAGTTAATAAATTTGATGAAAGAGTCATACATCCAGCGAAATAAAACTCGCGGGTGAGTTGATGAAATTTCAAAAGCCTCACTCATATTCTTCTATTAACTGTTACTATTTACTGTTTTAATTGTGATTAGCCCTCGGCGGTCGCACTGTAATTTCGATGCTTCGGCGGTCGTACTGAGTCGAAAACGTCCATGTACAGTTTTCAACATGTTAAATCGCTTTGAAAAAACTAAAAAAATTCATGAATACTCTTGAACTCTTCTAGAATAAGAATCCAGTAGTTTGATACCAATAATTTAACCAACTACCAGCCCTCTCGTTGCACTATCGCCTTAGGTAATGCCAGCACTAACTAAATGACCTGAAGTTCGAGATGCATAAAAAATTTTAATTCTAAATTATGAATATTAAATACTAAATATCTTTTTTTTTAATATTTTAAATTAAAATTCTAAAATTAGTAACTAAAAAATCTGAAACCCCATCAAAATTAAAATAAATAATTGCTTATGGCTATTCTGCCATAGTGGTGTTCACCACTTAGTATATTCTAATTAGTGCCATATATCTATGACAAACAATTAGCACAAATATATGATTTGGCTCATAAACTTAATTATAACTCTAAACGCACTCTGCTAAACAAAATTCCCGCTTGAAGAAAATATATAAATTTAAATTCAGAATCATTTTGATTTAGAAATCTGAAACTTTATTAACCTTGCCCCAACCAACAATGTTATGAACAAACTATTTGAATCCAAAAACTTTTCACCTTGAACGATTAAAAAAATAAATTCTAAATTTTAAATCGCAAATTCCAAATTGTCAAATTCTAAATTCCAAATTTTAAATTCCAAATGTCAAATTTTAAATTTCTAAATTTTAAATCTTAATTAATTATTAATTTATCTTTTTTAATTATTAATTTAAATTAAATTAAATTAAAATATGTATGTATAAAATATATAAAATGCTTCACACCAAATTAAATAAATAAATTAAATTAAATTATCGAAGAAGACGATAAAAACACGTCTGTCCTCTTTGAACGTTAACGACCGACCAATAATCGGTTATAACTTAATGGTTAAAAAATGGTTTGAACAATAGCTGAAATCATACAAATGTTTAATAAAAATAGATAAATAGTCAGAACTTAACCAGAAAGTTAACAAATCGTTCGAAAATCACTTAAACTTAACCACCGTTGACGTGAGCTAAAATAATGTTAAAATTTAACCGCATTAAATCTGTAATTTACTATTAGTTAAAAATGAACTAAACTATATACTTTATAATAATTTTGAAATAACCTGCTGTTAGATTTCAGTTTAAGTTATTTTTAAACAAGTTTCAATCAAGATAAATAATAACGTTGTATTAAGGTTAAAAAGTTTAAAAGTTATTTTTTTAACTCTTTTAAAACCAAAGAGTTTAAAATGGAATGTCAAATTTTTTAATGTGGTTTAAATTTGTTACTCGGGTACCTTAAAAAGTAGGCTTAATAAAAAAATTGGATTACGTATTTTAACTGTTCAAATCGGTTTAATTACCATTTCGTGTCTAAAGCAAAATATGCTGGTCATGCTATGATAAATTTTCCATGTATCAATTTAGCAAGCTAAAAATAAAACCAAACTCCTCGCGGCAAAATGTAAATACTCACAATAATTGTGAACTGGTAGAAAGTCATGGAGACCGCTAGATAAAAATACCAAGCTTTACACATTAATGCTAGAAACAGATGTGAAGAATTCTGTTGGCATCAAAATTAGAATACACCAGTTTATGTGGAGCTGCTTGCCTCGCAGAATTCTACAAGTTGTCTCTATTTCTAATTTTACGGTGAATCAGTAGGTTATATTAAATAAAAGATAAAAAATCTAGTACAATTTGTATACTTTTTATTTTTTTCAATGAATTTTTTTAATTTGTTGATAGAAAATGAGTTTTGTTTGGCAAGTGCCAAATTGGAAATATGTATCAAAATTAAATATGTATCAATTTCCACTAAAAACAAATTCTGCTTGGCAAAAAATTCGCTCATGTAATTCACCCAAATTTCTTCCGGCAGCGCTGCTATGTAGCAGAAATTCTGCTCATGTATTTCCAGCATAAAAATATTAAGATAGCGACTACAAAATATATGAGGTGTAGCAATGTCTTAATTTTGTAAAAAAAGGTTACTTAGTTGATGTGGCCTGTATTTAATAAGGCAAACGCAGCCAACCGGTAATTTTATTTCTCTAAATATAATCAAAACAAAGTGTGGTAAATTTGTTTTTAAAGTATTTTATAAAATTAAAGTTTCACGAAGTTTTTATTTTATTGTTGTATTTTGCTATTTCATTTAGGAAAGAAATCAATATGCTACTTAGTACGTATATACACATTGTACCAAAAAAATAAAAATAAATAAACAGTGTAGAAAAGTTATATGCTTTTTATTATTATTTTATTTTATGTATGGATTTATATTTTTAAATTCATAAAAATAAAAATAATGTTAAAAGTTAATAAAAATGTTTTAGAAGCAATACTAAAATAAAACTGAACCATTTTTATTTCATTATACATAACGATTTTATATTGCTCTGTTGCTGTCTGTTACGTTAAAAATGTAAAATCCGTAACGTGTGAAATCAATTAGATAATACAATATATGTAAGTCTAGATGATATTTTAGATATTTACATGTACACATATGTGGAGTAAAGATTGAATTTTATATATTTTTGCTCTAGATAAATTTATAAATATACGAGTTATATTGTAAAGCATGGCATTATGTTCGGTTGCTAAGAGCTTTTTTTATATATATACAAATCAAAAAGTATACATTTTTAACACTTTATTTATAGGTAGGCCAAGAGCATTCAATAATATATTTACTGGATTTTATTTTATTATTTGTTTCTGGTCTTTGATTCTCGTACTTCATAATCGTAAAGTTCGATTTCAATTTCATTGAAAATAAAAGTTTTTGTATTTTATTCTATCATAGTTATTTCTGAACAATGTAAATAGTTAACTAATGTGCTATTAGGCGGAACTCGATACAGTAGAAAATGATTCGGTTCAGTGTTTTTGGTTTAAAAGAATTCAACATAGCTAATGTCGTTTTCGATTGACTGAAGAAAGTTACACTGTCTCAACAATAAAAATTAAAATATCTCCAAAAAGCCAAAGTGAGGTGCCAGACCCCATTAGATTTTTGTAAAAAAAAACGATCAACTACAATTTGATATCAAAAGGATGGTACATAATTTTTTGTCATCCTTGCTAGTGCTGTGTGGATTTGTAATAATTATATAATACTTTCTATTAATATCGGAAATATAATATCGTAACCCATCCTCTAAGTAATTAAAATACTTTTTCAAAAATTTGTTAGAATTAAAAAAACTAGATTTTTTTTATTGCTTTTCTTGGGGATTTTTTTGTTTGTCAAATCGAGGGTGACCCTAAAAAATTTACTTTTTACCCTTAATTTGTTCGACTAACCAAAAAGAATAAATCGACTGACGATTTTTTATTTTTTTTGGCACCAATGCAATTTTCTGTACTCTGGTTGATTATTTTGGTAAATTTAACGTCCAACATTAAAAAAAAAATTCGACAAATATCTTGCTGTTTGATAGAGGGTTAAAAACCATCGGAAACGACATAAGAAACTTTTTTTTAGTTCGGTTCGGAATGAAATTTATAATGTGAAGACTAGTATGTATGCATAATTTTAAAATTTATTTAATTAACCGAAAAAATGCCGGAACCCCAAAAATGGGAACACCGAATGTAAAACGGATATTATTTTAAAAACATTTGACATTATTGTAATTCAATACCAAGAGCGGTAACGGCTTCTGATTAAAATTTTCACGCATGCAATACGCGCAAGCAAACACCGGGACTTGTAGCCACCTTAGAAAATTTAATTTTTTTGAAAATATATAAAACCTACATTTTCCCTCTCTTTCGGGTTGTGTTGGGTTTAATTAAGGCACTTGTGCTAATTTAGTTTTATAAAATATAAATTGTTTATAAATAAAATTTTCTCAGTTGCGCTTTTTTTATAGGATTCTCTAGGGGTTGTAACTATTTCATCTTGTGAAAACACTTCAATTTGAGCGTCAGTTTACAACGTGTAAAAATGTACGAGTTAAAGCCGATTTTTAAAAAATAGCGAGAAGTAGTATTGGTAAAATAATATATTTTAGATATTGTTTTATAGATGGCGCTGACATAGTAGCATTATGGGTCGATAAGGTAGTGCATTTCTTCCTACTACCACCAGTAACTTCCAATTAGCTTCTTGTTTTTTTTTAATAAGACAAGTAAATTCAATTTTTTAATTAATTTATAACAAATATTAAGCATCATAAAATAATACAGGAAAATAATTATAGTTTAATTATTTTTCAAATATTTATTAATTAAATAGTCGTTACCAAGCATAATTCCATTTATTTGTCTTAATTTCATAAACGGAATTTTATTGCGTGTGCCGGAAAAATTGCAATTTATTGGCATTTGATCAAACAAGTGGCTAGATACTCGATACTTTAGCAATTTGCCACTCAGTAAATATGGCGCATTTGCTAATCGAAGATTTGCTTGCGTAATATGACATACTCGATTATTTTAGCAAAGTAAAAATATTTCTGTATTCAGCACAAACGTCAAAGTGCTTAATATAAAACAAAACATCCACAATGCATAAAAAAAAAATACGAAAACAATTGTGATAATACGACTACCTAGGTAGAGAAAATATGTATTTTAGTGAACGATTATTTAAATATTAAGGAACGGAAACCTAATTATACTCATGGAGAGCTGTTGATTCTGTTACAAGAAATAGGAAAAACTCCTGAATTAGTGAGATGTGTATTTTTGGATAAGTAAAATTTAAAAATGTTCCTCATTTTTAATTATCTAAAATAATTGTGTTAGGTGACAACAACATGACTACAATGAAACTAAACTGACTTGGCAAACTATTGCAACAACCGTATCGTCCACTAGCCAGACCAGAAGAACTGACGAAGAAGTGGAGACACAATTTGTTGATTTAAAGCACAATACACATATATAAGGTAATATATTGCGCAGGTTGCTTAGAAATTACAAAAACAACAAGTTTCAATATGGCGGAAATCGTGACAATTTTACGATACAATTATCATGTATTACGGATAGTAGTAGAAAACTGTAAATGGTGATTTAATTATGTTAATAAGGATTTGGATTAAAGAAATAGTAAAAAAACTAGCGGATGGGGATTTTCAATCATATAAAATTAATAAATTAAAACAGATTTTTATGTTACAAAATTGTTTTATTTGATTTTCTGTGCTTTAACCTGCTGTTGTCTATCATGCTAGTATTAACATGTTTGATCCTAAAATACATTCGGGATCGAAAAAATAATTATTTTAATTTGTGTTCAGAAGGAACATGTAATGATATTTCCATCAGCGTTTTTATATAATTCCGACAATATATAATGTGGTCACCATTGAATTGATGGAAAATGAATTCCAGTTCTTGCATCTCTTGCATCATTTTTTCAGTAGGTTTTTGGAGAAAACCTTCTGATAATTGATTTGTCCATGTAAACGAACTATCTTTATGTGTATTGACTGCATCATTATCTATAACCAGTTCTGGGTTATTAATTTTATGGCAAATTTAACCAGCTAAATGTTCCAACCCGTCGTATTGGAGAAATTTCAAATCGTCTTCAGGCGCTTCTTCTGGTATGTTTATTCCACTATTTAAGCTTTTGAAGAAATTGCTGCTCAAACTGTCAGCCGTTTCCAAATCTGGCGTGTCATCTATCAAAGTATTGCCGTTTAATGATAGGCTACCCTCATTTCTGCCAAGAAAATATGAGCGCAGCCTATACATAAATTCAAGTCTATCTGGATGATCGTAGAGACCCCCTTTGGCTCGAATAACTCCAAAAAAGTTTTCGAGTACATCCTGGTTTAGGCGGTACGTTAACAGGTATGTCACGTCGTATTGAGATTTTAAATCTTTATACAGCAATCTAAGTGCGTTGTTGGTCATAATTACACCTATAGTAAATTTTTGTTAGTATAGAAGGATTTCAATGACATTATTACCAAATACCTTTTTGGAATGGCATCATATTTCGCTTCCCTTTCACACGCATGTTCAACATAACATCTGACATTTGCTGCACAATTTCAAATTGTGTTGACTGCGAAATTCCAACTCCCTGCGTACTCGCTCTCGACTGTCTTTGTATGGCACTCTTACATTAAGACAGTCAAACCAATCATTAACCTAAAGTGTTATCATATGTTATTGTATGTTGTTAAACAATATAAATTGATGATGTTTGCTTACCTGTTTGAAAAATTCAGCATATTTTAGCCAACTTTCTGATGTCAGCTCTCCTAAGCTTCCAGCACGAATAATTGTAGATGAGACAGTGTGAGAGAAAAGTTTGGTTGCCAGTTTAACCTTCTGCCGTTCTGCGCCTCTCACGTTTAAATTTGCCGCTGAAATTTTGTAAGCGATGGTAAGGTCGGATTTGTTATTCGTTTTAGAAATTAATTCTTCAATGACGTTTTTATTGATGACTTCTCCATCGATTTCAAACCCGTCATTATCAACGAAGTTATTTCGTATTAATTTCATTAGGTGTGGTACATCAGCGAACATATACATTTTTTTTGAATCGTCTAACGGATTTATAAAAAAAGGTGTTTGTACTGTGATATTTAAGTCTCGTAATAAGCCCTGATTTGATCCCCCTAAATCACAGACAGTGGCTACTACACGAAATCCACAGTTTTCAATGGATTTTATAATCTCAAATAAAATACTTTGGGTCATTTTTTGGTCAAACTTATAGTAGATTGGCTGCTTCCAATTTCCAAAAATACCTCGTACCATTGCGACCTGTACATATTTCGCTGCTTTAAGGGTTTCGTCCTTCGTCTTGTCGTACACGATTTTCTCTTTCACCTTCATTTCATCAAATGAAAGCACGCAGATTTTCTCAATAACTGTCATATCTACTTGTTTCATTATATTTAATACGCACTGCAATATTCCCTGGTAAACGCCAATTTTAGCACACCATTTTTTTAATGTAATCACTGCTGGCAGTGGATATTTGTTTCGTAAAAGCAATCGATATGCTCGCGGTCCGGCAGCGTGAATTGTGATTGCATTGGAAATGTCGTCACTAGTCCATCTCGCGCGCTTTTCAGGGTATTCCAATTTTTGAATTTGCCATTTTGTAAATATATGCCCTAGCGAATTAATAGTGTTTTGCTGTTTCCGACATTTTTGCCTTCACTGGGCCACCTCTTCTAGCAACCTAAAAGAAACAAACAGGAAATTGTTGAACGTAATTAAATACAGACCTATATTTTACTTACTGTGAGTATGGAATGTAATCTGAGTCAGTTTGTTTACCGGTGTTACAAACTGGTCCTGTGCAGTTAAATTTTTCAGTAATCTCTGATTTTGTTTGTGTACTACAATCCATTTTACCAACTGAGATTGGTTCTATAATCATTATTTGATCTGGAGAATCAACATTAAGAAAACTTAATTTAAAGTTCACTTTAAAATTCACAAAAATACACAAATTTTGATTAAATCACTAGAACGCTTTAATCGTATTTATTAGTTTGTAACTTTCTCCGCCATATTGGTTTATTTTTGACAGATGCGCGAAAGTGAACCAAAATAAAACCGCTGAGTATATTACCTTATATATGTGTACTGTGGATTTAAAGTCACGTACCATTGTACCAAACAAAAGTGCATTGCAATTAATAAACACGTAAAGGGAACAAGTAGGTCAGAACAAAAAGAACAGATGAATTTGACAAGGAATATTTAAACTATCCAGAGAGCAGGTACAAGTTGCAAAAAATAGACTTTTAGAACACTTGAAATCTCATAGATTATTAGAGTTTTAACCGTGTTCCTTAACCCTTGTGTACACATCCGGCACACTCGGGTAGCCATTTGAATTTTAAATATTTATCACTATGAATCTTTCGGCTTTTTTATAGACAAATATATTATTTTTGATGCATTCCAATATTTACGGTTTGGTATGGTAAACCAGTGAAATAAAGAAGCATTTACTCATAAATATAATACAATATACAACTTCTCCCCTCAAAAGTAGAAATATCATTTACCCCCCTATACCCTTAAAAAAACAAGAAATTTCCTTCAGTTTCTTCCATTGGTAGTTTGGTTTCGTACTGATAATCTCAAAACAAAAAGTTCGATCTACTCATCAGGTAGCTACGACCCAGTATCAGTGCTGCCACTTTACTACAAATGTAGCAGAAATGCTACAATTTAATCATTTTAAAACTTCACTACCCACTAAACTCAATCTGCTACATTTTTAATAGCATTTCAGACTATGTTTATTCTACCAATATTCTTTTTTTTGCTTTCGAAATTTTAGAGGTTATTTATTTGCCTCGTAATACCGTTTGTGCAGGACGAAAATTAAAATTGTAGAACCAGACCTTAGAAAATTCTCAGAGAAATTTAAATGTATATAGCAAAATAAACTGAGGGGCTTCTGTTTATTTAGATGGTGTAGTGCTGAGCACTAAAGGAATATTTTGGTCGCGCAAAATGAAACTCGGAAGTCATGATCTTCATTTCATGTACATACTAGTCGTACAAGTACAACAATAAATGTTATGCTTTTTTGAATTTATTTTATTACTATTGAAGTTCTAGTACCAGCTTTGATTGCTTTCTTTTGGAAAACAAGCATACATTTTACGCCCAAGGTAAATAAAAATAATAGAGCCTGAATAAGACTGTATTGAGGGTAACGGTCTTGAGCAGTGCTGTCGAAGTCAGTACGATCGGAGTATTTATACTGACTAATTCGCCTAGTCCGTACTCATGTACTCCGCTATTTTATTTCGTACTCATCTGTTAATTGCTGCTCTACTAATAATACTTTATCACAATATTTTGACTTATCGGCTTTTGCTTGTAATAATTATAATATTTTTGAAGATAGTGGCTTTATCATAACATAACGTATCTTCTCAAAGCTAATGTATAATGGTTAGGTTATGTTTGGGTAGCGGTCCACCGGGACCAGGCATAGACACAAAAAGGTAAATTTACAATAGTTTCCGTTCATTATCCGGTGGAAAACAATAAGATGGACCTTTTGCAGGAATGTGCATTTTAGCAGATAATGTTCATTCAAACATATGAAATCCGCAAACTAAATTACTTTAACTGCTTTAAATGATACTTCTTTAAAAATCGGAAGATTTGTGCTCAAACTTAAAACATAATGGCACTAACAAAAACATAGCAAAATCCGGTCGTGTAACACGTTCTGGAATCAATACTCCCAAATCTCTTGTCCGGCTAAAAGTTTAGATTAAAACCTCCAGAATATAAAAAGTACCTATGCTTCATATTATATTATATCCAAAGAAACAATTTAAGAATAATGATTCCAAGGGGAATTTGCATAAAATACAGATTTACATAGATCCCTTCCGCCTGCCAAGGTGACTGCAGAAACCATCTTTCAGAATCACTTTGATATTCATTAGTTCTATATATAAAGTGAGAATGGCGTAATGCTTTCCCTCCAATTTCTGTTATTTTTTGAATCTGAATCTAGGTAGTCTGGTTTTGACATTTCCCTAAATTACACCAAACCATCTTCCAACTCTCAAAAGTTAGGTTTGTGAAATTACGTAAATGATCGCATATTTGAGAGGTACAAATGAAAAAAACCGATATAATCTTTGAGCAATTAGACCCCTCATTTGAAATATTCGAACTGAAATATGGAAAGAGCTTAAAGCTTTAATAATAAAATAGATTAAGAGCCATAAACCAAGAAACAAAACAGCTTTCTTTTAATATTTAAATTTAGCTCAGACACTAAAATAATTTTCTAACATTTTTCTATTTATGTCTAAGGTCTAACTCTTTTATTTCGTATTGTACGCTCTTTTGACTAGAAATACTCCCTTGTAAAGTTGAAATGTACTCCGTTTAAAGTTTTCAGAACGGCAGCACTGGTCTTGACTGATTAAGTCAACCTCTGTTGAAAAAAAATTTGTTTTCCTCTTAATATTGATTTACTACAAAAAATATCTATTTACTACATATTTTTCGCTCTATCTACTACATATTTTGTTCGTGGAAGTGGCAGCACTGCCCAGTATACACATAATAAGGTAATATACTCCGATGTTTCATTTTCGTTCTTTCTTGCGCATCTATGAAAAAAAAATTTAATATGGCGGACATAGTGACCAAACAAATCGTGTTTGTTAGTTTTGCGTAATAATTTTGAGTGTTGAGTGAATATAATTAAAATTTTGTGAAAAATTCTACTGACTTTAATTCAAAATAATTAACAATGTATCATTGTTTATATATTTCATAAACTTTCAGTCACGATCTCCGCCATTGTTGTTGTTGTAATTTTTTGACATCCTGCGCAATATATTACCTTATATATGTGTACTGTGGCTACGACCACACTACAAAAATACAAATCGAACTGTATACGTTATATACAAGAACGAGCGTACTGCTTTGGCGAATTATTATATTCGCCAAGAAAAAACCGAAGGAAAATTTCTTTGTGTGTATTAAAAGCCTACACTAATGTTTTAGAAATTTTGAAAATTTCTCTGTTTTTTAACACTATGAATCTTTCGGCTTTTTTATAGACAAATATATTATTTTTGATGCATTCCAATATTTACGGTTTTGAGTGGAGTATATGTATTATGAGTAAATGCTTTTTTATTTCACTGGTTTACCAAAACGTAAATATTGGAATGCATCAAAAATAATATATTTGTCTAAAAAAAGCCGAAAGATTCATAGTGTTAAAAATCAGACAAATTTTCAAAATTTCTTTAAATATTTATGGAAACTTAAGTTTTGAAGTTAGACGTTTCTAGCTTCTTGACATCCAAGAATTGACTATTATTTTCCCATTTTTGTATAAAAATAGGATACAAATTATTTTTTGATGGAATTATGTGTGAATAATTTTCTTTATCCTTCTAACGCTATCCTTCTAACCCTATCTTTATCCTACCCGGCCACCCGGGTAACCAGAACAAAATATAAGGAAAAGACTTAATTTTATTTTAAATTGTATATCCCTATTGCGTTCCGGCATTGTAATTTTGTATACAAATTTAAAAATATATTATTTTATACGAATGTTATTGTATATGTACATATGTGAACAATCACAACCTATTAGTTTGACCAAAGCGTTCCTAGGTATACAAGCCGTCAGGTTAAAATTCGAACTTAATATATAAAATCCCCTTATTTACAAACCCATCTTTATGTCATGACGTCAAACCATTCGTTCAAGTTTTTTTTTTTTATAATAAGCCAGTATAGTGCCACCTACTTATAAACTCGACTAATTAAATATATTTAAAAAAACAAAATGGACGTGTAGTTTTCGTGTTTGAAATCAGATGGCGGTAATACAAAAAATGAAATATTTAAATTGAATATTTCAGCAAAACAATCCAAAATAATGTTTTAGCAAGTTTAACGATCATGCGAATGTATTTCATAAGAAACACGCTAAAAAATATATAAATATTTAACATAATTATTGCACTGTTAAAAATATTTTCAAAATTCGAAATTCGAATTTTTGAAAACGAAAAAAATCTTGTGTAGCTAACTTCATAATATCTTACGTCATTGATTTCGTGTTTATTAATTTTATACTGCATTTACATTACTATTTTACATATACATACAAAGAAAAAGTAAATTTGTACAATTTTATTTTAAATTATAATTAACAAATTACTAAATTTAAATTATTAGTTTTAAAATATGTTATACTAAAAGGTTTAATTTAAATATAAACCTAAAAATATTTCCTGTTACGAGTATTTTTCATTCATAAAATTGTCATCAAAAATGATCAATTTTACATGGGTTCTTATGGGAAAACGTAAAATGTATACCCATTAAATTAAGCTTCTTAATTTAAAGGGTCGATGCTGATGGCTTGTATATCTAGGAGCTTTGGTTTGAAGAATAGTATATAACTTTTTTCCTCATTGTGTTTTTTCGTTTCTCGTTTTCCACTTTCATTAAAGATTAATTCCCTTTATATATATTTTTCTCGTTATTATTCACTAAAATACAATATTTATAAAATAAATGTAACAACTAAGTGGAACCGGCAAAAAATCTGATGAAAAAACCGCAAAAATACACTTCGCTACCCGGGTGGGTCGGGTGTGTACTAGCGTACATTTTTTTGGGTATTCACGCAAGGGTTAAAAATAAATTTTAGAATTTACAGGAATTGATTACCAATAAGGTCGATGTGGATGAACTAAGACTGAATTACGATTTTAACGATTTTTTTTTTATTAAATGTTTTTATTATGTATATAATATGTAACATAATATGTACATACAACTTTAATATAATCATATTATATACCAACTTCCCTCTGCACATGTTCGCCGAATCGATTCGGTTGCTTTACCACTATCTCCAGATTGTATAGGAACCCCTTTAAGGGTCGCAATCTTGTGTAAGATGAAGCAAGCAGAAATTATTTAGACACATTTATTTACACGGTGTAACATGTTTCCTCCTGACGCATGAATGATTCGAAAACGACTTTTTAGGACTCCAAATGCCATCTCAGTAATCTTCCTGTTTTTTATAGTTTAAATTATATAGTTTGTCGGCTTCCGTAGCAGCGTTTAGTAGTTGTGTTAGTAGTGCGGAATCTCAGGGGAACCATTTCCTAAAAGAAAAGTATTTGATGAGAATGTATCAAAATGCAGAATGTCGTAATCGTAAAGTACGCTGTACTTGTATATATGAGCATAGCGGCTTGATCCCAGCCATCAACAAACTAGGTCTGTAAATATGTAATCCGCGTCACACACCAAAAAATATAAGTTTATTAAAATTCATTGTTTGTCCAAATGAACTAAAACTTATTACTATTTGAATATTTAAGGCATACACAGTTTACCTATTGAAAAATGTGTAGCTGTCTGATAACGCCGGCTTTTGAATTAGAATTTTAGTTCCGTCTATGGCCCCATTCACATTGTAAAACTCAAATTTCTCATAAAATTTTCATTTTACTAGGAGAATTCCATTGTCGTTCTTTAAATTTGTTAGCTCAATGCGGAGTTTATGAAATAGGAACATAGGAACATAGGAAGATTGACACGACTAACCAAATTATTTAAAATATCACAAGCCCCGCCTATTAGTTCCATGCTCTAAACAATTCTCTGAAAAATTTCTTGCAAAGTAGACTTGTAGGCGGAACTGGCGAAGTTTTAAATAATTTGGTTGGTCGTGTCAATCTTCCTATCTCCCTATGTTCCTATGTCATAAACTCACCATTACGGCATACATTTAAAAATTGAGGAAAAATCGCTTGCAGTAAATTCTGGCTACGCATTTACCCACTGTTATATAGAAAGTGGCCCGAACCCAATATGTTAAGACTTACTAAGTTTGGTATTTCTTGTAAGGTTTTCCTCAAATTCCTATATCAAAAGTTTTGCGATTTCCTTTGTAAAACGAAACCGTTTAAAAAAATCTGATCGTCACATTCAAAAGGATTTATTTCACCAATCTAAAAATATTTTCCCAGATACACAAATACGATTCCTTCGTCTCCGCTGAATTACAGCTTCCATTCTTAATTAATTATTTCATAAATTATACAGATTTATTATTAATCGATTAATTAATTATTACTATTCAAAATTTTGTTTAATTTGATCTTAAAAATACTAGTTATACATATTTATTTTCAATAATAACCTGCACAAATATTTAGAAATGGTTGATCTAATCTAAAAAAATTGACATCTAACAATAGATGCGGATACATTAAAACGATCGCAAAATTTCTGCTAGCTAACCACGAAAGAATATCGAGTATCCCATTTTTTGAAATTCTTCAACAAATTTGGTTGCTAAATTATCGTGTATAACATTTCTAGCAAATTCGCAAGAAATGACTGCTTATCTGCTTGCTTGAGTATCGAGTATCTATAGCCTAATGTCTTTTTAAATGCCACGGTTTTTTTTGCGTCATAGTCCACGATTTGTTGTAATCTTTCCTTCTGCAACTCTGAATAACAATAAGATTGCTTTAAAAAAATAAACCGGATGTAAATGGAAAATTTTATATTACCTGGTTGCAGGTAAATATTGTTTACGACACAGTCTAATATTGTGCCCGAAACCCACGATTAATATTGGTTGGAACTAATTTTTGACATTTATTTGAAAAAACCGTATACACCCAAATTATCACAGTCAAATTTTATGATATTTTTTGACATACACAAAATGAATTCATTGTGTGGTTCATCTTGATGAATTCAAAGAAATTGATTTTCCTCTTTATCGCAGATATGTGTTGCTTTTTTCAAATAGGACGTAATTTTAATCTTGCCGTATTTTTTCTTGACGATTCAAATGGCATAATTGAGTGTTATTGAAAGTGTATGAGTGTCGTGAACATCTATTATTCAGAAATCGGGACCAGGCCAATTTCCTATTTCTGCGGATGTGTATAACATATCTGCGTTTTATATTTCCTTTACCTTACAGTTATTCAACACCAGAGCCCAATTTTCAAAAAGTTTGCCGAGCATTGCTTCCGCAACGCTATTATGTATTAACAATGAGTCAGAATGCCCTTTTCAGTCAATTTTACATCTGAATGTCATTAATGTCACTTTCTGCCCAAAAAACTCCCCATTTCTTGGAATATGAGACGGGGAAATATGAAAAATCCGCTATTTGAGCAGCATAATAAAAAATTTGTAAATGTAGGGAATATGTTTGAAATAAATTTCAATGAGTATCGAGGTTGTAGGAGTGGGGGAAGGGTCGAAAGGGGAGTTTTCACCTCTTTTAGCAGGTCGCGGTCACATTTTCGCAAATAACTCGGTAATTTTACATTTTAGAAAAAAATATCAAATAAAGGAGTATAGATTCTAGTAAAAAGCTAATTTTTAAATTGTATGATTTAAAAACGACAGAACCTTACCTTACAACCAATATATAGTAGATTCTACATTACCATCACATTTCGATGTTCCGAATATTTAGAAATTTATAGACTCATCATACATTTCATTTTCCCGTGCCAGGTCTACTTCTGGCTGTCGATTAATTATCTGCTGTATTCCGAGTTACAACTTCAACGCAATTTTGTAAGAATTACGAGAATTCAATGTGTCTAACATAATCATGTTTGGTGTTTATAACACATAGTTTTCGATACTTTTTGAGACTTTTGAGTTTTTACAGCGAAAAAGTTGAAAAATTATAATTTTATCTTCATTTATGTTCAGAACAGTTTCAAAACAGTTAGAACAGTTTCAAAATTCACCGGTATATTTCAAAACCTAACTCATTTATTGCCATATTTTCGAGATTATTCGAGATTCCTAGAAATTTCTTCTGAAGGTTTTACAGAACGTTTTTCTGGAATATTCCAAATGTTTTGTGATATTTTATGAATCTAAGATTTTTCGAGTTTTTCGAGATTATTCCTCTATCTCGATTTCCTTGCAAATTTCGCATATTGTTGCATGCATCTCGTTACAGAATTTATGATTTAACGAGAATTTTGTTTTGAGCTTTCCAATATTTGTATAGCGCCGATTTAGGTTGGACAACAAGTTTGGAATATTTAAGATTTTCATATTGCGAATTTGAACGATATTTGGCCGCTTGAGATTTTCCAGATTAGCGGCCCTCATAATATTAAGGATTACTTAAAACTATTCAAGATTCGTGGGTTCTTCGAGATTATTTGAAATTTTCCAAATTTGTCGATGAGATTTCAAATTGCTTGGAGTTATTCGATTAGTGTTGAGTTACTGCTTTAAGTTGAGTTGTTGATATTTGAGTACGAGTTATTGTACTATGTACTCACTTATATAAGTATGTAATTGTCTCGCATTATTTTCATTTGACCATTATTGACCAATTGACGTTCAATCTTCAAAATATTTAATGAACTTAAAATAATTTACCTTTCTTTAAATAATATGACGGACTTTTAAAACTGTACTGACACGCAAATACAGATGATACTAATGAATTATATATATGGAGAAATAAAATAATGGTGATAGTATGTACCGTCGTATTTATTCAGTAAACTAGTTAAACAATCTATTTTCCATACTTATATTGATCTGTTGAACACTAAATGTGGATTCACCAACAAACTTGGTTATAGCTTGTAGATATATTGTTATACAACCGACTCCCGGTTTTTCTTTCGCTATCTTAGACCTGTATAGAGTTATTAAAATTAACATAATGTTAACCCAAAATATATTAAGAAACCTGCAAGATAATCATTAAAATAAATGCCTTTTAGATATTTTGATTTCAAGATAAACCCTTTACTATATTCTTGTTATAAACAGTTTCAGCTTACCCTAAACAAATATATTGTAGTTTAGTATACCCAATTTTTTCTTACAAAGTAATTCAAAAAATACATTTTCATATCAATCATTTTTGTGTGACACATCAGACAACCACAAATTTAAATCAAAAATATTTCATTTTGAAATCTCTGAAAACGAAAAGAAAAATTTATTTCATTGTACGTCATATTTAAATTTGTTGCTATACTAATGAATAAAAAGTTATTAAATGACGACTGTGGTACGGTATAGATGAACTGATATACACAAATATTTATAAATTATATTGTATACAAATTTTTTCGCGCACCAACGCAAATTTAATTAAAAAAGTTCAAGTCGTTTACATCCTTCACCTTTTGAGGGTTGTATAAATTTACGTATTTGAGAAATATATTAGAGGTATTTTTGGTCGATGTCTTTTTAAGTTGTTTTGTGAAAAACAAACACAACAACAACGAAAAGATGTTGAACTTTTAATAGCTTAATAATACCGGTATATCGAAATAAATCCTTGTATATACGAAAATACGAAGAAACTTGTTTTCAATGTCGTTTGGTGCTAATTAAATAAAAATTTACTTTTTATTTTGACCAAGTTTTCGCTTTTGTATTTGCTAAATGGGAAACATTAAAAGTTTTGATTTCCGAGTTAATATATATATGAATTGTTCAGCTTTAATTTGTTTCGCCTTAGTTTTACACTTTGAACCAAGAAGGCCACTGTGTGGTGGTGTCTCTTGTTTTTCTCACTTTTTTTTACACTCGATATAATACTTAGAACCATTCGTGAAATTTCTAAAAAACACTTTCGTTTCTAAAAAGACTCGTTCAGATATCAAGGATAATTATTTAAAATATTTTGACATTAAATTGAAACTTTTAATTTTAATCCCATTTGATTCAGCTTCAAATTTAAGTCATTCCTTTTAAATCCTTAGAGAAATAAATAATAAAATTTTCTAATTCTAATTCTAATGAATATAGTAATTATTTGATTTGGATCTCGATTATTAGAAGCAACCTACTATTTAATAGAATTATTTAGGCTTGGTGCATATTTATGTTCGTTTTTTTTTTTTTTTTTTTTTTTTCGCTGGCGCTACATCCCATGGAGGGATTTGGCCGCTTCATTTTGAAGTTTCGTAATCAGTTTTACAACAGATAATGAGTGATTAGTTCATTGATCCTTACATTAAACCAGCCGTGATTTTTTCATCACCCGCCGGGAATCGAACCCGGGACCTCCGGAGCTTAAAGCAAGCATGCTAACAACTGTGCCACCGGGGCGGCATTTATGTTCGTTGCTAAACTTAAAATAAAATAATCGTAATAAACCATAAAAAACTTGTAAATAGGAAAGTTCATTTATACATACATAATTGTGGTGTATTCAATTCCACATAGAATTAGTCTTAAACTATATCTAACTATGTATGTAGGAATATACATATGTATATATTTAGATTAAATAAAGCAGACTATCCTGCAACGTAGTATTTGGGCAAAGCTCGACAAAATGTCCCTAAGGTAACGTTGGAACTATAAATTTTCGATAATCATATACCTTCAGATATTTGGGTTCCATTATACGAACATACATATGTAGATGTACATATGTAAGTAACATTAAATATATTGTATGGATCGGTGTAGGTACGTACAATGAAATAATTTTTAATTCAAAAAAGGATTGGGAATTATTCAACATTGCCTATAATAAAGAATCAAAGTACATACATTATGTACACAAATGATACACAGCTTAGTCGTAAATCTTTACTCATCAAAATAGGTAAAAACAACATCAAATTGTATAATGATTCATTCATCTCAAAAGGATTGGAGTAAATTACATTCCACACTGTACATACATACATAATGTAGCTCAACATCCTTTTTTCGTCAATATTATGCTTGCGTACTGAATCGTAAAACATATTATCACAATATAACAAAATGGTTATTTGCAGAGGCGGCTTGTAAAAAGCGTAAAGCAAATTTATGTTTGTTTATTTTAACCAAATTGGCAATCGGCTTATATTATTTCCGTTAACCATATTTAATTATTGTCATGTGGCATGCACTATTATAACCACAAACTTCTAGGCAACGTACATTTTACGTTTTATTTTCATTCATTA
Organism: Tipula helvola; assembly: GCA_963556165.1. Taxonomy (NCBI): domain Eukaryota; kingdom Metazoa; phylum Arthropoda; class Insecta; order Diptera; family Tipulidae; genus Tipula; species Tipula helvola. Next base: position 283,084,960 of record OY744482.1, read on the forward strand.
CACTACCACAACCAAACGCATATAAATTATCTGAATGTTTTGAGGATTCATCATCAAAATAGATTAAACAGTTAAAAAGGCCAGAGGATAGTAACGAGGACCTGTTACCTATCTATTTGTGTAATATGTTTAAACTATCGAGAAACTTCGCAATTCACAATAAAATCAAACAATCCCAAAAAATCTGGAACGTCTTTAATAATTTTGAATAATCAGTTACACTATGCAAACGTAACATTAATGAGTACCTCATCTCGAAAATTTCAAAAATATTCAATTATTTTCAATGCTAATCTCGAAAAGTGTCGAATAATCTTGATAAACCAAGCAACCCATTGCCGTTCATAATCGTAATATCTGGATTAATCTATAATTCATTTCAATGATTCTTGACAGTCTCGAATATTCTCGAAAAATGTCATCCAGGTAACTCAATATACTCGAAACTTAACTTAACTTTAAACAAGTCAAAGCTAAGCAATTCTCGAAAAGCTCAAAACAAATGTTTCGATAAATTACTAATTCGGCAAGAAACCCGAAAAATATCGATTAACATGAATGTAGTAGACTCGAAAAGTCTTGACTTATTGACTAGTTCGAGAGTACTCTTAGTCTATTCTCAAAAATCCTCAATAGATACTCACAAAAAATTTGGAATATATGTATATTCCTTAAATTTTAAAGAATCTCGAACAAAATTTGAAAAATATTTTCGGAAACGCAAAACCACGAATAATGGGCCACGAATAAAGCCAAATAAATAAATAAAAAAATTAAACCAAATATTTCATAAATTTGTGTCTTAAGATTAATTTACTAAAGTACTTAATTTTCAAATTAAGTATTAAAGTTGATCACATACTTATAATTCAGTTGCTATCACGCATAGACTAAATTTCAGGAATTCAATAAACACCTCTTGCGAAATCGTCCTTATTATACCAGCACTCATCACCTTTATCAGTCCGTTTCCAGTTATTGCATGACTTAAACATAACTTTAACCAAAAAATCATCTGATTTTTTTTTTAAAATTATTCCGGGGAAGAACTCTCCTTCATACTTTATAATTCTGTGCTCGTAAAACAAAGAGGGTGAATAGTTAATTTTTCAGGAGAGCTAAATCAAATTTTATTTTAAAATTTGATAAAATCTTTAAGAGTTATTCTAACCATAGTTTTGGTATAATAGCATGAAAATAAGGATATTCCAATGAGTTTGTAATATATCAAAGCCTCATTGGTCGCCATATAAAAGGTTGCCATCTTCCATTAAATCCGGATCATAATCGAGTGCGTTTACTGTAGGAAGATCACTAGACTTTACTGAATTTATTCCTCGACCTGCAATATTCAGGATTTTAAAATCCTCATTTTAATCGAACGATACTTTATTTTTACGAAATCCTTGGTATATCTTAACCACCCTATTTCATTCCAATTAAATTTATTACCTTCTGCATCTACTTTTCTCCACGTAAATTTATTTTTTAAAAAATCCGAAAAATTGTAAATATTTTCCTGAGTCCATCCCAACTACTTCCGGATTTTTGTTTGCTTCCAACACACAGTGGGGCCGATTACTAAAAAGCTGGCCAAAATTTAAAAAAAAAAATTATTTAGGTTTTTTTTAAAGTTAGGCTGGCTTTAATAATACCCTAGGCGTCTTAAAACACTCATAAGAGGGTCGAAATACATTAACCTGCTCTAGAATTTTGGTTGCAAAGTACCTTTACTCAAGCTGCAGTCGTTATGTTAAATTACTTAATAAAAGACACTAGTGCAAAAACATACGTAGAAGTTTAAAAATACAACTAATTTTAATCAAATAAAATGGAGTCAACTCCTGGAGGTATGTAGAATATAATAATATGTTTTAAAATATTAGTATTTTAAACAATAAATATTAATTAAACAATGATTTTTTATGTTTTTTTAAACTTTATATTTTAAAATAAAGCAAGTTTTTAATGGAAAAGTTATATTGTTCTGTAGTGTTCGGTCATCAAATGCATAAGAGGTTGCAGTTAAAAGTAATACCTATAAAATAAAATACAAATCAGCTGCCCCTAGCTGCCCTTCGATTTTTTATGAACTTTTAAAAATAAACAATTGTTGGCTTTATTCCTAATATTTTCGTCAACCTAGCCTCTTAATAAGGAAAATTTACTCACACGATGCCGAAGATGAATAAGCGAGAGAAAGAGAGAGAAACAGAGAGAGAGAAAAGAACATATATATCTACGTATAAATATATCTACAGGTTGACATTTAATTCACGCACCTGAATATTTCGTCAGGGGAAACGCTAATCCAAAAATAATATTTACAAAAATTATTGGGTGCGGAAGGAGAAATCGGATGGTGACCTTGACTTTGTCCTTCAAATGATGTCAAATCGAATTATTTAAATAGAAATTCCTATTCTTGACCCGCATTCTGAAAGAATGGGAAATTTTACGTCCGAATATGTATTTTCCATGACCTCGCAAGGTCATCATGAGGAATATATTTACTTGAATTTTTTTAAAATGGTTTTTCGTAGCGACCAATCCACGTGAATTGAATACTAAATGTTTTAATTATACCTACCTATGTATTGTAAATATTTATTTATAGTTTCACAAACAAAATTTCAATCCGATAATCAAAATTTCATAAAATATCGGTTATTTGACAAATAAGGGTTGCTAATAAGGGAAGAAGGGGGTGAAGTTTTGTAAATATGACGGGAAATTGGTAATCGGTGTCCCAAAAACAATTAAAATGACATGCATCTTGACTGTAATATGATATATACGGTATTTTACGCATAGGGGTTTTCAATAAGGGGGGAAAGGGGTGAAATTTTCCAAGTCTGCCTGCAGTTTCGTGATCAGCGACCCCAAAAACCCCCGAGTAGGGAACTTCAAATCCATTACTTGATTTTACAAATTTTGGCCAGCTTTTTGGTAATCGGCCCCACTGTGCAACAGTGCGTACGAACTGGTACCAGTCTCTTGAATGGTGAATTTTAATGGATGTTTTTATGCTGTGCGTTAAAAATATTAGCATATTTTGAATACGAAACTGAATTTTCACTTTTTCTAGATAGAGTTTGTGCAATAAGGTCAAATTCAAATCGCTGCGAAGATATTTTTGAGGTGTATCCCGACGGGTACAGTGTGACTCATAAGCAGGGAAACTGTTTATGTGCGCTGTAATTTCACCGACTATTTCTTCAGGTAGTTTTCTGACTGACGGATCTCTGCCTCTTCTATCATTTGTTGGAACTGATCCAGGACTAATGCCATTTTATTTATAAATCTTTGAGATTCTCCGAAGGTCGAAATTAAATAAAGTTTTACAAACATTTAGATTATTTCTAGATTTTTAGATTATTGGGTTCAAAAATGTTAAACTAACGTCTGGTCTGGATGAAGGTTCAGATGAAAAAGACAAAGAAAAAAGAAAATTTATGCGGAGGGAGAATTAAAATAAAAATGATTTAATAAACATGATTAGCTAGAATTGCTCCCAAATCCAGTTTCCGCTGATACTTCATCCATTGAATTAGCACAGTCGCCCTCAAATTGTAAGTTACAATGTTTAACGGCTTCTGATTAGAGGTAGTTGCATCATTTAATCATAAATCAAATCATATTTTTACTTACCATCTGTTTTGTTAGCCATCTCAGGAGTTTGAATATTTTCGTTATTAAATTTAGGATTACCGGTTTTTTGTTGTACTAGTGGCAACATTTTTACCGCTCTTTGGATAATTTTGGTTTTTAATGAGAATCTTTACTAGTTGAAGAATTAAAACTAATAGAAACCATTTTAGAGCCCTGTAGGTTTAATAAAAATTTACGCTTACCTTATTAAAAATCAAGATTTATAACATTTACTTAAAATTTAATTTAGCACAACACGAATAATTTATTTAAAACGCACAATTAAACTTTGTTAAGTTGAACAACCAAATTTCTAAAATATTATTTCAACAAAAAGAGGCCTTATGCACCTTTATTTTACGATCACTGAATTATGTATTGTTGTGGTTCATATTTGTCAATCGTCGGCTCAGCTGTTTCGAGATTTCTTCCTTCTTCTTGCTTTTCATTGTTTTCTTCTTTCCTCTTTATCATTAATTTCTTTTCCTTTTTGTCCAATTTTATTTTTGCATAAGCAATCCACTACAGGTAGTTTTTCCCTTTTCGGGGAATCCTATTTTGGTGGCCGGCTAAATAAAAATTTTTTTTAACCACTTAACGCATAATATTTTTATCGTTTTGGGGTAAAAAAAAAACAATTTTTTTTTTTTGCAGAAAATGATAATTTATGTTATTTTTAATTAGTTTATTAAAAAAAAATGTTTTTTTTAAATTTTATTTTTGTATGATACATAAAAGTGGCACAACACAGTGACCAACGTTCCAGTCACTCAGTGTTGCCACAAAAAATAAATTGAAATCGTCAAATGTCGAACAATGAAAACGTCCCAAAACGTCCAAACGTTGAAATCCCCTAGTAGCAGCAAAGTTTGATAGAAATCAGCTGTGCGAAATTTAAAATGCTTGTTAATGCTCTATTTTACCACATCAAAAGGAAATATTCACTGAAGCCCGTCTCATGAAATTAAAAATGTGAGATCTCACGACAGTGTTACCAATTTTTTTTTTTTACGCATTTTACTTTTTGTGTTTTGTTAATTTTTAAAGCTATTCTTGGGATGTTATCGATGTTTATACTACGTATAAATGTAAACATCAAAAAATAAGTTTTAGAAAATGTCAAAAATTAACAAAACACAAAAAGTAAAATTAGTAAAAAAAAAAAAATTGGTAACACTGTCGTGAGATCTCACATTTTTAATTTCATGAGACGGGCTTAAGCCCGTCTCATGAAAATAGATGGGCGACCTATGTACAACCTAACAAAGTTAAAAAAGTTTCGAATGTGTGATCTCTTCACAGAAAACCAATCTTTTTTTCTATATTTTTGCTTGTTCTTTGTTGCTTTACATATTTTTTTTGATTTTTATGGAAATAGAATTTGTATTACTGCCATAAAATTAAACATTTAAAATTTTTTTAACTTTGTTAGGTTGTACATGGGTCGCTCATTTATTTTCATGAGACAGGCCTGAAGCTGAACTAAAATTAGTTGAAGGAAATATTAAATATGTACTAGAGTGTACGAATGAAAAATGGAGTAGATTCTTCGTTCAATAAGTAAATTTCCCTATAAACAAGTCATTCGGAAAGCGAATATTTTTAATCTTAGAATTTTTATCAAATATTTTTTATGTTTTATCTTTAGTTTTCTATTAGTTTTCGAATATCGTCATTTTTGTTCTACAAGTTATTAACAAAACGTCCCATCGTATTTTATGTCGGAAAACGTCAAAATGACGATAAGATTCTTTCGGCTTTTTATAGACACAATATATTAATAATAATGGCATTCACAACATGTTCGACTTGTCAATCAGAAAAATGAAGAGGCCAGTCATTTATAATATATCTACCAAAAAAGTAGAAATATCAAAATCCCCCCCGTACTTTAACCCGAGAGTTAATACAAAATGTATTTTACTGTAAAAAAGAAAACCTTTCCTTGCGTTTTCGGTGGGTAGTTTGGTTTCGTACTGATAATCTCAAAACAAAAAGTTCGATCTACTCATCAGGTAGCTACGACCAAACTACAAAAATACAATTCCAACTCCATACATTAAGTATGAGGAAAGAACATGGTTGACTTAGCGAATTATAAATAAATTCACTAAATCAAAAAACACAAGTATTTTTGTAGTTTGGTCGTAGCTACCTGATGAGTAGATCGAACTTTTTGTTTTGAGATTATCAGTACGAAACCAAACTACCCACCGAAAACGCAAGGAAAGGTTTTCTTTTTTAGAGTAAAATACATTTTGTATTATCTCTCGGTTTAAAGTACGGGGGGGATTTTGATATTTCTACTTTTTTGGTAGATATATTATAAATGACTGGCCTCTTCATTTTTCTGATTGACCAGTCGAAAATGTTGAGAATGCCATTATTATTAATATATTGTGTCTATAAAAAGCCGAAAGAATCTTATTGATTTAATACAGACAACTAAACTTCTCTGTCAAAATGACGATATTAACGTCAAGTTGGCAACGCTGGACTCACTGCACCAATAACTCGTTTCTTTTCTAATCTTCTTTTCATTGCTGTCTTTTTCAAACAACATACTGCGCAGCTTTTGTATGGAGCACTTTGTATACTACATACAGAATCCATATACATACGGAGAACAATGAACAGAATAAGGAAAATCGAGTATAATCGAAAAAAATGTAAGGTTTTGTCTCTATTTTGCTTATTTTTAGTTTTTTTTTACTTTCCCGTTTTGTTTTCATTTCGTTTGCTGTTTGTTTGTTCGTGTGTTCGCTGATAGTAATTAAACTAAAATAAACAAACTAAGTGAAAAAATACCGTAACGTATACAAATCTAAATTTCTAGAATTAATCTAAAATAAAACGTGACTTAAGTTAAGTGCTCCTTAATAAACTATGTCACGCTATTTTTGATCATTTTTAACTCCTCTAACCATTTCGTCACAAATTATCGCAAAGCATTATACCCTTCTATTAAACAACGTTACAAATTTAGACCCTCCTTTTCGACATACTTTTATAGTCTTTAAATTTTCGGAAAATATTTATGACTTATTACAGTATAAAAATGTATTCAATTTCTAAAAACCGCTAAATGGTCACATTTTATAATCGCCCCACCTCACTCCCCCCCCCCCCCCCCCATCGCCACAGATCTTCACGCTACCGAACCATCCTCCCCCATAGGCGTGTGACGTAGTTTATAAGAACTGAAATATTTAAATTATCAGAATATTTTATGCCCGTGACGTATACGGAGCTACACAATTTTGCTAGTAAACGCCGCCCGTGTATTTCACGGAGCTATGCATTAAGTGGTTGAATGGGGTCGGTAAATTATTATTAATTTGGTATTGTCTTTCATTTAATTTTATTGGTGTTTGCAGTTGATCATGTAGACTCTGTTGTTGATTCTTTATCGTTGGGACTTCACTTAATTTTTTAGGTGTTTGTATTGGATTACCTATTATTACGGAGCCATCGGTTTCTATATGTAATGTAACTTTGGTATTGTCATCCAAAACTGCATCTAAAGCAACCTCCATTGCATCCTTTGCATCAGTGCCGGATAGATAATTATTACATAACGAGGTGGCTCCAATATTTAAATATGATGAATCGGCCTTGTCAGTGGGCTCTTCACTATATGACGTGTACATTTTAGTTTTGAAGGTCCTTCCAGTAATCGAAATGTAATATATCCTCCTTTGTTCCAGTCCAATGTTTTTGATTTCAACTAGCCAATTAATAGAATTGGCATTGTAAGGACATAATCAGCAAGCCCACTTAGTAATTTGCTTATAGAATCCTAAAATATGACTTATTTATTTAACACGATTGTAATTAGAGACAAAATAATTTTTAAGCAGTTCTTTATTCGGATCGCAGGTTCCACATTAAGGGCATCAACTCATTTTTTTAAAAAAAATTATCCATAAGCTTTTGTTTATATTTAATCCACATGTGATCAACAAAATTCTCCAATTTTAACTTTTTTTTTTACACATTCAATTGACTTTGAAAAACAAGAAAATTAATTAAAATTCTCTAGATTTAAATTAGCTCACCTTAACAGTACTTTGTTAATTTTTAAATATCTACTTAGTTTTTATCTTATACTAAAATAATTCGTATAGTAAATTTGAATTCAAAATTTTCATTTTGCTAAATTTATTTTTAAGAAAAGACAATTTTAATTGTTGATGCTACACATATCGTCATGTGAGGTCAAGAGCCTATACGCCATTTGTAAAATTGTTGAAAAATCGAATTTTAAACTTTTAGCAAAAATATGGTTACATTGGTTACCTTCTCAAGATAATTTTAAATTTCTAAAAAATTATTCAAAAATTTATTCAAAACTATATATGATGTATACATGAATATGTAATTCACTTTAACCAATTACAATTAACTTTATCAATATTTTATAAAATATAAATATTTCGATCAATATTTAAATAATTTGATTTCCGCGAAATGAAAATTAATTAGGTCGTTGGTACAGTATTTTTAAAATTATTCTGTGTAATTCCTACTCCTCTTGTGGCATGTTTGACACGTGGATACGATGTCTTTAATTTTCTCTTTCGAAAGTACTCCAGGTTAGCGGAAGTGCATATTATATTATATATTACAGTTGCATTCAATAATTTAATTAAAAAGCCAGCAAACACTAATTTTATCATCGATAAAGCAATCAAACCATTTTGATAAAAATTTCTAGATACACGGTAATGCATTGGTAGCATCGCAATCTTAAATATATGTAGTTTACGTTAATTAAGTTTAGTCTCGATTTAATTAAGAATTAACAAAAAATTGCCAAATTCAATTAGGGCTATTACAGGATTCCTTTCTGAAATTCATTGTCGAATTTATAAAAAAAAATGTGGACAAAAAAAAAATATTTGAATTTGTATTATGTATATGTTCGTTTCTTTGGATATAGGACCTTAAGAACTCCTAAGAAAAATTACGTAAATGGCATATAATTGAGTCCTACTTGGAAGAATTTAACAAATAGGACCAAATAGAATTAAAACGTCCAATAAACAACAAGGTTTTGTGGTGTAATAGGACTATAGGAAAAAAAAATATTTTGGAAACTGTAAGAGATAGGCCAATTTTGATCAACAATTCTAAGAGAGCATGGTGAAAAACGGTTAACTCATTTTTGAAAAAAATGGTCTATAGGACCAAAAGGAACTCACATGACGATATGTGATGCGAAAAACTACTGAACAGTAAAATTAGTACTAAAAACGGAATTATGTTTTGAATGTGTAGCACTAGTAAAAAAAAACATTTATGGAAATTAATTTTGTTGTTATTGTTGTTTTTTAAGATACAGGGTGTCAAATATTTAAATAATTCATGGACTTGGTGTTGTATTTATTGCTATAGAGAAAAAACTAATTATCCGAAAATTATAAAGTTGGGCTCATTTTAGAGATAAATTAATAAGGATTACAAAATAATTATAATAATGGTACCATCTTTTATTGTTCATTTTCAAAATGGCAGCCGAAAATTTCTTTTTCAATTTTCTCAAATTTGCATCTTTTTCTTTTCTTTTAGATATTTCCTCATTCAGTTCTATTAAACATGCTAAAAAATCAGCGCAACACCTCGTTTTGTTTTCTTGCAAAATACGTTGAAGTATAAAAAATGTGTAGATTATCATACTTAAACGTATTTTGCAAGAAAACGAAATGATATGTTGCTCTGATTTTTTAGCATGTTTAATAGAACTAAATGTGGAAAAAGATAAAAAAAAGATGCATTTGGGAGAAAATTCAGAAAAAATGTTTCGATGGCCATTTTGAAAAAGAAGTACTGAAAGGTGATACCATTTCTAAAATTATTTTTTAATCCCTATTCATGTATCTTTAAAATTACCCCAATTTTATCATTTTCGGATAATTAGTTTTTTTTCTATAGCAATTAATACAATATTTCATGCACTTGGTATTGCATTTATTGCTGTGGAAAAATCTAATTAACCGAAAACTATAAAATAGGGCTCAATTTAAAGATAAATAAATAGGAATTAAAATTATAAAAATGGAACCTTCTTTCATTTCTTATTTTTCAAAATGGCCGCCGAAATTTTTTTTTTGAATTTTCTTCCAAATGCAACTTTTTTTTTTGCTTTTTTATCTTTTCCTCAATATACCTTTTTCCTTATCCGCCAAAAATATTGTCAAAAATGTCTGTGATAACTAAAATTCTTTTATACTTGAGACATTTCAATTTTTCCGGGAATATACAAGATTGTTAAATATATTTTACATTCAGTGCATACAAAGATAGTGAAATACAGTTTTTTAGGTTCCCTGTCATTCAGAAAACTCGTAAAAAGTATTCAAAACTTGCTTAGGAACGACAAGGCGCTTGGTTAAATGCGATTAACAGGAAAGATTTGGAGGTTTCTTAGTGCAAAGGAAACAAAATAATTTACAGGATTGGATGATTACGATACATTAGAATGTGTATTCAAACGTGTTGAGCATTTTCTACCGATTAATTAACGTTTTCTGCCTACAAAAATCATCAAACTATAAAATACCTCATCTGCATCTCAGCTTTTTGGAGCATAGTCTTTATATATGAAGGCTACGCGGGACGATGTAGCGACAAATTTGTTTTTGAAAACTGTGGAACTTTGGATTTCATAGACCGAGGATTTTTGATTGAAAATTCCATAAAAAAGAAAAAGACATATTGGTTATGCCGTCTTTCAAAAATGGTAAATTCCAATTAGAACCCATCGCCATTGAGAACAATACAAATATTTTCAGCGTAAGAATACAAGTAGAACGAGTTATCGGAGTCTTTAGGCAAAAATTTTTAGTAATGACCGGCAACCAATTACAAGAAAAATAAAGAAAATAATATTTATTTCGATGGTCAAAATAACGTGTGCAGCTTTTAATTTGAACCTATGTTTAATAGTTCTCGACAAAAAAAATATTTTAGAAATTGTAAGGCTTTGTTTTTATTTCCCAGACTTTTATTTTATAAAATCACATTTCATTGATGTTTCAGTCAATTTTTCAGTTAAATTAAAAATTTTCATATAAACTACTTGTTCGTTCTTGATTTTGATTAAATTCAGCAATTTTTAGCTCGTACCGGTGTCTTTCGGCTACCTGAAGACCCTGGTCATATTTCGATAACAAAATATTGTTATTAAAATCACCCATTTCTGAAAAATAACCTAAAAAAACATAATCTAAAAAAAATATCATTTTTACTTACTTTTCGAAAAATTTGTTGTTTCTTGCAAAATACGTTTAATATTTTTTATACTTACACGTATTTTGCAAGAAAATGAAACGAGATGTTGCGCTGTTTTTTTAGTATGTTTAATAGAACTGAATGAGGAAATATCTAAAAAAAAAAAAATAAAAAAAAAGATACAAATTTGAGAAATCTGAAAAAGAAAGTTTCGACGGCCATTTGAATAAGAAGAAATGATAGATGGTACCTTTTTTATAATTATTATAATTATTTTATAATCCCTATTCATTTATATTTAAAATGAGCCCAAATTTATGATTTTCGGATAATTAGTTTTTTTTTCTTTAGCAATAAATATGTACAATACCCAAGTGCATGAAATTTTTAAATATTTGACAACTTGTATCTTTAAAAAAAAACAACAACACAAAAAAATGGTATTCCGTAAATTGTTTGTTTTACTCGGTGCAACACATTCAAAACATAAAAATTTTAAAATTCAAACATGACTTCCGGTCCCATATAAAGGTTATGCGATTTCACGTATTTTGCTCCTTATATATTTTTATCCTTCACACGGTATATACACACTAAATATTTTTCTTATTTTAAACGCTAAGCTGGTATCGTGGATCAAACCTGACTCAGATGTAAACAATTTCGGTTCTTATTATTTTAACGTTTATCATACAATATACAATAATACGCGGCTACGTATTCTTAGTACGTCGCAAGCTGCGGCAAGGAGCAAACGTGCAGCTACCGTATGCACTGAGGTATGTATTGTCAGTTCCTATAAGAAGATGTTTTAATCTTCGTTGTCGTTTTTTTAGTAATAAACTGATATCAGGAGAAATTTATTTGTTTGTTATTTAGAGGATATGATCAGTATCATGTGCGCTCCAACCAAAAAGTGTCAAAAATCTAGGTTAGTTACTAATTTATGTATAACGTGTTTAATTTTTGAAGATCCTTAAATTAAACTACAATGCAAATTTTATTTCACCCCCATCCATAGTGATACCAACTAAGGGTTAAAGGAGTTTCCGTTTAACGATCCACAATTGGTACAACGATTCGCAATATGGACGTTTACCTCATTTAACATTTTTGTACTAAAATCTAATTTAAACAAAACAAAGTTTGTGTTTGTAAAGAATTTCGCTTTTTTGCCCTATTCCGTCTTAGAAAATAGACTGAAAAAATTTGCAAATCCAATTTTCAGTTCACAATTTCAAATTTTTGTCGATTCAGTTTACATTGTTTTACAGAAAATTTTTTTTCGATTATGCGATTAATAGTATTCTGATTATCAAACAATTTTAAACGACCGATTAATTAACGACCGTTACTATTTAATTTGCTGTGAAATTGAAATTCACTATATGTGTTAGCTAGAAATTTAGCCAATTTTTTTCGTGAAATTAATTGTTTCACAAAATTTAATTAATATCTCAAAATAACTTGTGTTGCTGCGTAAAAATCTTCGCAAAATATTTACTAATTTTCAAATAATTTGTTTGTTATTTGTTATACCTTTGTTGTTTTTGAAGAAATGGTAATCTTCTCTTCTGAAAATTACAATATTAAGAGGAATTTGTTTCTCCAAAGCACTCAAATCAATTTGTAAATGAATTCAAATTGCTTAAAAAAATTAATTCGATTTTTGTTGCACGCTTGAAAATTTAATGCAGCCTTACGCAGCCACTCTAGCTGCAATATTTTCTACTGTTAATGTTTTCGGGTAACAAAAATATCAAATATGTTATCGGATTTGGTAAACCTACGACGTCAACTTTTTCAAATAAATTCATATTAATGTTTCTCAAATATTCATTTTCTGTATAAAATTGAATTAAGTTGTAATATTTCTTCTTTTGAATAACTTTTACACCAATAACTTAATTAAATATGTACATATATAATGATTACTACCAAAATGTCCGACGGTTTGTAAAAATTACATTAAAAGTCAAAATAATCCAAAACTTCAACTGGTTATAAGATTGTATAACGTATGGCAAGGCGTTATTATTTTGTGTCACAACTAGCAAGTGGTCGAATTTGAATGTTAAATGTAATTAGACGTTATTAGCCGTGTTTTCCATGAGAACTGCACTAGAACTCGATAAATTTTAAATTCCTTTTATTCTAAGTAAATCGAAATAAATAATAAATTCATAAAGCACGAATGTGTAGTGCATTTCACATAAATACACATTTTAAGCTGTTACAGCAATAAATAATTACAATTATAGCTTATTTTTTAGTTACACTTGATAAACCCATGAATTTATCGAGTGTAGTCGCGTGTAATGACGTCACCAAAAAATAAGAAAATATTGATGAAATAACTTAAGGGTAAAATTTTTAAACTTAAAATATGTATTTATGCTAAATACACTACATATTCGCGCTTTATGAATTTATTTTTGTTCGGTTTACTTAGAATAAAATGAATTTTAAGTTTATCGAGTTCTAGTGCAGTTCTCATGGAAAACACGGCTACTAGTAGTGGAGAACAGGGGTTATAATTTTACAAATCTTAACGATTATGTTCTATAACAGACTTTTTTTAAGCAGTTGACAAAATTAATATAGGGAAAAACAAAAATGTAATCGGGGAGACGTGCGACCAAGTAATCAACAACAGAAAATAAATAGAGAAAAAGCGTTACTTTTCACGATTTTTGTAGGAAAAATCATATACAAATTTTGCCAGAAAAGAATTTTAATTCCGAATTTTAATGGAGACGTAAACGAAATTACCTATCGTAAGTAGAAAAAAACAATCAAATTGAGCTGATTTACCTACATAGAAAAAATAATTCTTCAACATTTTACGAAGGCTATTTATTATACATTTATTATACTATTTACATAGTAATTTATTGTGAACCTACGAAACATGATATAATTCTTATTATCATTTAATCCTCTTTTTCTTGTTCTATTTCATTTCTAATTAGATTTTTCCTTGAATAAACATAATATTGTGATTTTGTTTTTATATTTGGGATATATGAAACTACTTATGTATTTATGTATATTTAATTGTAATGTATACTACATACTAAATAATGTATGAATATATCTGTCATCAAACATTTCTCTCTGATTATATCATTATATCGATTATGAATATTGAATGAATAGTAGGTACATACATAGATTCGAGTTTTCGAGTAATATAAATACCCTTCTGAAAATGCTGTAAACATATATAAAACACTAACTGGCAAATTGGACCTTATTTCAATCTAGCATCATTGCATTTTATTACTTGTTTGCGCTAGTAGGCATTTTCCAAAGCCAAATCGAATCTCTATAATAAGGGCAACGTCTATCTGTACGATATACAGTAGAATTCGCTTATAGCGAACACTCAAGGGACAGAATTATTTGTTCACTATAGCCTGTTCGTTTTAATCAAATATTCGGTTATAATGAACCTTGTTCGTTATAAGAAAGATTAACCCAACACAAAACAAAGACGGTTTAACTTATACTTGTACATACATTCATATACGTAATGATTAAGCCTAATAATCCAGAACATAAATTACATAACTAAATTAAATAAGTACATATGCAGTAAGCATACAATATCAAGTGCTTAAGTGGTAACCATAGATAACTTATAAAAACTTATAAATTTAAATTAAGAATACAGTAAGTGGCATTTATGTGTATTCGCCCATGGAAAACTTAAATTAACTTAAAAATTTCAACGAAGCTTCGTCAAATTTTATCTGTCACTTAAAAAACCTTATGAATGCGAAATTTTCTGTTCAAACTTAAAAAAATTAAAACAAGACGTCAAAACATTGTTTTCCCTTGTGAAAAAGTCGAAATTGGATCAGTTGCCTTAGATTTTCACGTCGTCGGACGTGTATTTTTGTTGTCTGCAAATTTTCCTTTAAATGTTAATTTTCAAATTTGAGGAAATAAAATTCCCAGGGTGAACCAAAACTAGGCCAAACAATGGTGGCGGCAATGGAAATATTTTTATTACCTGGTGTTATTTGTTTCCATTGAGTGTGTCAGGCAAAATGAGTGAAGAATTGGCTGCGGATAGTTTCTGTAGGCACCAGTCACGGGTCCATTCAGCGAGAGACTGATTACAACCTGGCAGAAGGTATAAAATGCTCCATAACTTATCGTTTGGTGTTTGCAACTTCCTCCATCGGAAGCCTCTCCAGATGGTGGTTCGGTAAACGAATGCCAGATGTCAGGCACCAGAGAAATTAACTCGAGAAGGACTAAAAATTAACCAGCAAAATCCAGAAGCGTCTGATTTACTATAGGTTATTCGCATATTTTGGTATACTTTATTGAGAATGAACAAAAGCTCAAAATGGAGCGTGCATAAATTTTTAAGTGTAAATAAATAAATAAAAATTCTAAATTTAATAAATTTGAATTTAATAAATTTTTTATAAATGTTTCATCCGATATAACTTCCAATATTTTTCCTAATAGTACTAACAGTGGAGAGCAGAAACAATTTATTTTTGGAAACCGAGATAGTTACTGTACTTCTTGTTATTTCGATGAAATTAATTCTTTGGAGATTATTTCTGAAATTCAGAAGTTAAAAAACAAACATTCTAAAGGATTTGATGGAGTAGATAATATCATTGTTAAAAATTGTGCCTGGTATTTGGTTGATGTATTAAAATTTTTATTTAATTTAAGTCTAAAGAGCGGAATTTTTCCAGACGCCTTAAAAATAGCTGTTGTTATTCCAGTTTTTAAAAAGGGTGATGCTCTGCAATTAAACAATTACCGACCGATCTCACTATTGAGTACTTTTTCCAAATTATTTGAGAAATTAATTAAACGACGATTAGTCTCTTACCTTGGTAAAATAAAATTTTTTAGTGATCACCAATTTGGATTCATAGAAGGAAAATCTACGGAAGAAGCTCTTTTAAATTTTCTGAGCAATATTTATTTAGCAATTAACAACTCTCAGAAATGCTCAGCAGTATTTTTGGACATTTCAAAAGCATTTGATACTGTTAACCATGACATACTCATAATGAAATTGTCAAGTATTGGTGTTAGAGGCAAAATATTAGATTGGTTTATAAGTTACCTTCGTAAGCGTAGTCAAATTGTAAAAATTAATAATGTGAATAGTCCTCCAGGTCTTCTAAAATGTGGTGTTCCTCAGGGCTCAGTTTTGGGGCCCTTATTGTTTTTAATTTATTTCAATTCTATCTTTGAAATTAATCTTAGAGGGTGTGCTACAGCGTTTGCAGATGATTTGGCTTTGACATATGCGTCTAATGATTACGTTGATATTCAACGGTTTATCTATATTGATTTATGCACTCTAAGTAAATGGTTTTTTTATCATCGGCTTGTTGCTAGTGAAAAATCTAGAATTATGCATTTTAGACGGCCCGACATAACAGTTGATCAAAACTTTTTCAAGTATCACGTATACCCGTGTGATAAGAATCCATGTTTTGGGCAATGTTTTGATTTGCCCTGCGTAAATGAGTTTAAATACTTAGGTGTAACAATTGACTCACAGCTAAATTGGACCTCCCACCTAACTAATATCAGGAAAATTGTTATTACTGCAGTGCATAAATTTTATAATCTTCGACCTTTGTGCCCTTCTTTTATTTTAAGAAGGTTATATCATGCTCTTGTTGAATCTATCTTAATGTATGGTATAACTAGTTGGGGTGGAATTTACTTTGCCAATATTGCAGATCTTTTTGTAGCGCAAAAAAGAATTATCAAATTAATTTATGCTTGTCCAAGGAATACACCCACTATTCCGCTTTTTCGCGAGTTAAACTTGTTGCCCCTAAGGTATTTGTATGTTTTTAAAGTATTGAAAATGTTTTTTGTTCGTAGCAATAGTTATCATAGTCGAATATACCACGTGTATAATATGAGAAATCCAAACAATTTTGTCGGTCTTCGTTGTAATAGTGAAAGGTTTAGAAGATTTTATTTATATATGGCACCTTATTGGTTCCATCTTTTACCTAAAAATGTCAAAATGCTTCCATCTGCGCAGAAACATAAATTTAACAGGGAAATTCGGACTTGGTTACTTGACATCGATGATATCGAGCAATATTTTTAGTATAAATGTTAAATTATCATACATTATGTTCTAATGTGCCGTCGTGTAGTTAAATATATCTATTTTAATAACTGAGCTTGTATTTTGTTGAAGATTATTGTTAATTATGTAAACAAAGAATATTATATAAATTTTAATTAAAATTTGTTTTAAATTGCTCCACTACAGACATAATGTCTATAGGAGCTGTACTTTATTTCATATTTTATAATGTTGTTTTAACTAGATTTTAATTTTGTATTTATTTTATTGAAATAAAGATAGTAATAATAATAATAATAATAATAATAATAATAATAATAAATTTATCTTTTAAATTTCATATTCTCACGGAAGTCTTTTA
This sequence comes from Tipula helvola, assembly GCA_963556165.1. Classification (NCBI taxonomy): domain Eukaryota; kingdom Metazoa; phylum Arthropoda; class Insecta; order Diptera; family Tipulidae; genus Tipula; species Tipula helvola. The sequence continues at coordinate 283,102,302 of OY744482.1, forward strand.
ATTATACTATAGACATACTATGTTCTAAAAGTTACACGAAATTCTCATGGAATACCCCCAAAAATACGAATTACCCTAAAATGAAAATTATAAATACAAATATCGCTGTTAACTTAAAGAGTTTTTAATTTCTTTATGGTTGAAATGTCAAAAAACTTAAAAAAAATTGGATTCGTTAAAATTCTTGATTTTTTTTAAGTTTATAATTTGTCACTGGTTGGCCCTTTATACATACAATTTGTTGATAACCAACTTCATATTATTTATTTTGGATAAAATCGGTTAGCTTAGATTGTTTTAAATTTTTTTCCGATAATACATCTAGCGTGTTTTCAATCAAATGTAGGTGGTGTAAATCAATTTCGGTTCAATCACCAATGCTCAAAGCCAACCTAATTATTTTTAAAGAATTTTTCACTTCAGCGCGACTTGGCTGTTGGTATTCTCCTACGTACGACGAATCTTTTTCCTGAGTGACTTCATTACGAATTTGGTCCAATATATGTATCATCATTATCGACTTCTTCGGACATCACGATGTTAACATCTACACTTAAATATTTCTGTACCGCGGTATCCCCTACAAATTTTTCTTATTGCGGATTGTTCCACAATATGTTCCCAGAAAAAATTCCGCCTTACAAAAACAGTTGTTGTTTCTGGTTTGACCTTATCCCAAGCCCTTTTGAGGAAATACAGAGCATCTAATAAATTAATTTTAAAGTGGATTGCGGAAATAGCCTCTTCATTCTCCAAAGCTGCGATTAGTTTTTTCACAATAAATTCGCGATAGTACTCTTTTACTATTTTTATAAAGCCTTGATCCATTGGCTGTGCTACGGCTGTGGTATTTGGTGGGAAGAATGCCAATTTAATTGCCCGTAATCGAGGAATTATTAAATGTGATGGGCAGTTGTCGGCTACAAAAAGCACCTTTCTCCCTTCGTTTAAAAAATTTTTGTCCATTTTAATTAAAAACTGATCCCATTCAACATGTGTCCTCCACGATTTTCGATTGTTTTTGTACATCACAGGAAGAGTTTTGATATTTTTGAAGCAACGTGTCTTTGCGCTTTTACCTATAACAAGTAAGGGAAGTTTTTCGGTACCATCCGAATTTCTTCCGATTAAAACGGTGATCCGCTCCTTGCATAATTTTCTCCATCAATAATTCTAAACTCTATGGTTTTATTAGGAAGGATCCTATAGAAAAAGCCCATTTCATCTAAGTTGAATACATCACTTTTGTTATATCCATCCAGAAACAGAGGTAATTTTTCATTGACCCATGCTTTAACAACTTCCGCAGATACGATTGCCTTTTCACCCACAATATATTTGAATACAAGGTCGTTTCTTTTCTGAAAGCGGTCGAGCCACCCGTCGTTTAGTTTAAATTCAATGTTTAATTCTTCTGCAAATTGCGCTGCCTTTTATTTTATAAGAATTCCACTTAGAGGAACTTTTGTTTAATCCAAATAATTAACACAGCCTCCACTGTTGGATATTTTCCTTCGCGAATTTGTTGACGTTTTAAATTTACACTCAAATCCTCATACTTTTCCTGTTTTTTTACTATTTCAGTGATAGTACTCTTGGCGCAATTAAATTTGCTTGTAATTTGTTGGTAGGTGAATTATTTTGTATCGACCGTTTTCAAAATTTTTAATTTTGTTTCCACCGATATAGAAGATCGTTTTCGATCCATAACCTAAAATTTGTTAATTATTAATTATAACAAAACCTATAAATTAGAAAATTATAATAAATACCGTTTTTTATTTTCAATAATTATAGATTTTTAACACCAAATTTACCACCAATCTTTTTCAAATAAAACAAAAATTTCTTTATAATCAGCCGCTGTATATTCCTATTGTGTTAATTTACTTCAACTGACGAAAATAATGGGGAATCCCGTAAAAACTAAGGAAAATGTTTAATAATCAAAGGTATAATACAAATTTATGTGTAAAGGGAAACAATAAAAAATCTGGTATAACCGAATCAATATTCGGTTTAACCGTAGTAGGACATTTTTCGTGTTCGCTAATCGCTATACGTTCATATCATAAATGTAGTTCGTTATTTGTATAGTACATCGTCGGTTTGCGAGAATAGTGACACATCTCAAAATATCATATTTTTGAGGAAATCGATTTGAATTTTTTTTTTTTTTTGGTATAAAATAGTTGAATTCATCAAATTCAACGTCACATCTATTGAAAACTATGGGTAGTTTAGAAGTGACACTATGCCAGATTAAAGATTGTTACATTTAAAGGATTTTTTTCCTATTATCTCAAAATTGGCCATTTTTGAGATGTGTCACTATTCTCGCAAACCGACGGAAAAAAAAATGTTCATGCGAATTCAAGGGACAAAAATATATGTATAATCATTACAAGAGTTTGTTCGTTATGCATATACACGGTTTGGTATAAATGGATTCTACTGTGCTCTAAAAATAAACCGTAAAACCGAAATCGATGAGACTTTCACAATGGACACGGCCTCGATTCTGATTTTAAGCTATGTAATGTATGTCAAAACCGGTTGCTTGGTTTTAGTGATTAGGTAAAATGTATAAAAGTTGGTGACTTATTTTCTAAAAAAACTAAGGCAACTTTTTTTTTTGCTTTTTTTGTATCCGTATAATCACAAAGGACATCAGCCCTTTTTGCGCTGCAACTTCAACTCGAAAATGGGCAAATAGTAATTTTAATTCAGAAAATTGGAGTGGCTTTTCCCGAAACAACGCATGGAGAAATGATACGTTAGGATACCCAAATAATATGGGATAAGTAACTTTTAAAAAAGAATAATTTTTTAAAGAAAAATCAAATATTGTAGATTGAATAAAGGGTCCGGTCTACAGACTGCAGTTATGTTCGAAAAGTACGAGTCTAAAAAAATCAATAAAAACGCCTTAGATAACGAAAAACAAATTATTTTATTAAATTACTCTAACCAACCGTTTTCGTAATTATATTCGCTCAATTTCTACATATATTTCAAGCTAAGATGACTCCTAATCCTTCTCAGGCTAGGGTAAGCCGCTTTATTGTATGTATGTATTTGCCTCCCTTTTAACTTTGTCTTCATTAGCGACCAACCTTTTTCGATGGAATTTGCATCTGGGCTCTACGACGGCCAATTTAATGTTGTTATGTCCTTTTGTTCTTTCCAGCTGCTACAGAGATGACTTCAGTGTTTGGGATAGTTATATTCTCTTATAGAATCAACAAACTCTTTGTATACCACTAGACAATTCATTTGGCGTCCAGGTTCCTGGTAAATAACAGTAACGGGACAAATCTTTTAGAAGAGAAGCATCCATAAACATGTGTCTTTGTGGGATGCTTAACGGTACGTTGCAAGATTTGCTCAGTTTTTGTGACCAAGCTCTCTTTTAGTAATTACGAAACACAAAGGATTAATCGGTGTAGATTATATTACTCCAGTTGCGGTTGAAATTTTCATTTGCTCAAATCAGCCTGTTTATTTTAATTAGTTTTTGTTGTCCCTGTCTAAGGCTTATTGTTGGATGGTTGGTTTTATTTATTTCAAATAAAAGAATCACAATGTATCATATTCAATACAAAATTAAAAAATTCAAAACAATATAAAAGAAGTAATCCACATTTATAAAATATTCAACATAACTAAATAAAGCTTTGTGTTTTATTCGGCTTCATTGACAATGGCTATCGTTTGTGCAAAGGGCAAACTTTTATAAAAATCATGATATTTGCTATATCTATCAAGTTTGAGTTACAAAGTGAATTTAAGTTTTTACACATTGCTTCCGATATCGGTAAATCCGCATTGTAGCTTAAAGTTGGTACGAAATTATAAAATGTTTCAAGGCTTCTAAAGCCTTTCCACTTCGAATTTTGTTTTTATTGGCTAACACGATTTGCTATTCCAAATTATTCCAATCAGTTTTATATCCAACTATTAGTGGGTTTACACATGACAACTTTAGTTCCTTTATCTAGTTCGAAACTAAAAAATCCGTAAGAGATATTTTTATTACCCGATAGATAGAAAGGTTCGGTAACTTTATCAAATCTTATAATTTCATACTACTCGTTTATCTTAACATCGCTTTTCTTTCTACGTTTTTCTATTATTGCGTGGACGGAATCCCGAAACATTTTTAAATTATACTTCTTGGAAGTAAAGAATAGAAAGATATTAGTATTTTGTTTTGGTGATGATTACAATTATCCGACCAGAACCTAATTTCCGATAAATTTTCATTTTTGTTTACTTCAAATTGAATACATTTTTCTAACCAGCTCACAACTTCGCTTTGCAGTAAGCTTCTTTTGTATTTAGCTTGTATTCTGTAAAGTTATGTATAACAATTAAAATTTCGCTTATAAAATAAGTCGAAATCTCGGCATTTGGGCACCTTAAAATTGTCTCAAAATCAAAAACTGCTGAAATTATTTTGCTATAGCTTCCTAAAGCTTCTCGTTTGTCTTGTTCCTTTACAGATCGTGCAAATTTTGCCTAGTTTAAATGATACGCAAATTCACCCCCTCTCTGTTAATGTTTTGATTTTTAATAGTTCAGTCATTGCACCGGTCTTTGATTGGTATAAAACATGATATATTAAAGGTATTATTAAAGATAACAGTGTACTACAAAACTAACATTGTTATGATATTTAAATCGCCTAACAAATTATCGCATTCGGAGCGTTTTCTTAAATAATGCGACTCAATTCTCAGGAAACTATTAAAGTAATTTTGAACTGACTGTATAGTACTTGCTTGAGATTCGGAAAATTTCCTGTCATTCTTTCCCCGCAAGTCCAATTTAAAGTTTCGTCTTTCAACTTGAAAAAAATTGTGGAAATCTACTGTCGATTTATTCCTAAAATATACAGAAATGTTTAATATTTTAAGTTGTGTAACTTAAAATTAGGCTTAAACTCTTGTCTTTTCGTTTGAAGAGCTTCCTGCTTTAGCCAAAAAATAGCGATGATTTCCCTTTCGCTCAAATTTTTCTTCAGTTTTTGTTGATTTTATAGCTGTATCAGTCATATGCCTTATTATGAATTCTCTTTGAAGAGTAACATCAGCCAATGCCCAGAATCTACTTAGTATTTCTGGCCAATTTTCTAAAGTAAATTTTATTCAGCTTAGTTACCCTTAAGATTTATATGTTCCACACTTGCATCATATGCCGCCTTAGTTTTTTTGTTTTTTCATTTTTTTGTGGTTTTCGTTTTCGGCTTTATTCCGCTTTTTTCCGGAAATTGGCGATGTTTCAATATCTCTGTAGTTACAGTTTATCAAACTCGTATATAACTGTCCTCCCGGCATTGTATAGCTTTCAGATGATTTGACGTCAAAATTTCTTTAAATGGACTGAAATCTGGCGATGCTCCAGCTGTCTTCAAAATTTTTAATTTAAAAAATTTATTATCGCATAACTTAATGCGTTATGTAATGCTTTACCTGAAAGCTCATGTAGTTGTATATTTTCATTATTTTATAGCTCTTTTGATTGTTCTTTGTCGGAAATAGGCGTTGTAACAACTGTTTCGATATCAAGATTTGCACATATGACACTTAAAAATATATTTAGTGGTGCTAAGTTGTTTTCTAGTGATTTCGTTTCGGGTGCATTCCTCGAGCCACCATCATTCAAATTATCATCTTGATAAAAAATAATAACAAAGTTTTAAGGGGGATTGTAAAATTCGCTAATAAGGGTAATAAATTAACAGTTCAGTCGCTATAGCCTGATGAGATGATTAAAAAATGATACATTTTGTACAATCCTCGTCAGATCGAAACTAAATTGCAGAACTCTTAACAATTCCTCCTCTTCGTAAAATATTTGTTTTAGTTGTTGCTGTAGCTAAAATGTAGGTAGCTATTTCCTCAAAAATACTATATACATACAAAATCACAAACATTATATCTTTGCTGCACAAGAAGAGTGGCACAACTCAAAATGCATCAAATGATTAGCTATAAATGTATATTTTTTATGGGAAAGAACGACAGATTTCAATCTCCAAAAATAATCGCTATAGTGTGATTGGTTGTGATCGGATCCTATATTGTTGCATGAAACAAAACAAAAAAAAGGTTAAAACTCCTGAAAATAAACTTTTTGAGTTTTGCCACTTTTCGTGTTCACCGCGACGATATGAATTTCTGTGGTAAAAAGTTTCTGCGTTGTTTTGGTATTACCTCTTCCAATTTATTTGAATTTTTTTATTTTGCTTTTATTAATTTATTACAAAAAACTTTTTCAATGCTACATCAAAATTATTTTGGTTCGTAACGCTGTGTAAACAACGGTTATAGACGTTTAGGTTTATTAGTTTTTATAAGTTTTGAGATTAATCATCCTCATTTCCGAAATTTATTATCATTATTGTAGTAATTTATATTTTAGGGTTAGACCCGTAACTTTTTGTTCTGATGGAAATTTAAGCTAAATTGTAAATATTACTTACCCAGGAATAGATTTGAACCGTAACAATGAATAATAAAAGTCAACGAAATAAAAATGATGTGAAGTATTTTTCCATAAAAACAAATTTCCAATTTATAGAATTTTCCAATGATTTATTCATTTTATTTGTTTTACCTCATCTGAGCTTATGCACGTAGTTAGTGAATGCATTTCATGTTTCTAGATACGTAATTGGTATTTTAAGTTTTTTGTTCCCATGATCCTTGCTGAGTTGCTGAGCAATAATAAATCATCATTCCCATTGTTTGCAATAAAATTTAAATGGTAATATCTTGTGTTTGTGATGTAAACTTATTTCTTAGAACATCCATTGTATAAAAAAAGGAAACATAACAATAAAAATTGTTTACAAAAATGATAATATTCTTTGAATCCCCCTCGCCCCCGCACAACTTCAAAGAAATACAAGTAAACTGATTGTATATTTATTTATTTTACTGCAATTTTTTGTCACTTTGTTTTATTCAATAGTTTATGATTGAATTACAATATTATTTCAGAAAAACAGTATAAACATTTTATATTTTGAAATTGATGTATAAATCAATAAATAAAATAAGTTTTGATTTGAATAAAATTTTAATATTTGGTTGCAAATTTTGAGATCAAACGTCATTTGAATTTAGCAAAATAAAATGAATAAAGGGAAAAAGGTTAACCCTACTGTTCATTAAAAGGTCTGGCCAGAAAGTGTTTTTTTTTTATATAATTACTCTGTACACCTTTATGAAATGTCATGAATTCCTCAATCAACACATTCTCTTGGATTTGGTCACAAAAAAAGAAAATAGATGTTTATGTATGCAAAAAAAAAATAGAAAAACGATATCTATACGCCTTGTACCAGAGCCTTCTAAAGTATAGAGCCATAATCATTATGACGTATTTTTTAGAAGCTGTTTTAGTGGTACAACTTTTCACTGATTTCCATAGGAATCCATAGTAAAAATGGTGTTTTTTAGCTTCAAGTTTTTCAATGAAAAAAGCAAAAATGTTACAAAATGTTTATACAAAAGTGTTCTACAAATCTTTAGCAGCAATATATAAAAAGGGTATATTGGTATTAAGTAAATATTAATTGCAGAAATATTAAAATTAAATTATTTCTAAAATATATTTTTCGAACTTTCATTTTGAAAAATACATCAAAGTTGGCTCTGACGAATTAAAATAATACTTGCTTAATTTATTTTTAGTTTTTCTAGAGTACGTTAGATGTCTAAGATTTAAACAGAAAATTACGAAAAAAAATTATTTAATCACAAAATTATGACATGTTCTTAATATTTTGTGAAATTGTTTTGCTTTTCCTACAATTTTTGAACTTAAATTTCACCATGTGGTAATTTTTGGTGGTACGATTTTTCAAAATTTTTACTGCCATCTATGTAATGTATATTGACTTAATCAACACGATTTGTAGTAAGCTTTTCTTTTTAATTTGACCAGTGCTGAGATGTTCTAACTTCACTTTTTTCGATGTTCGATAGTATTCATGTCTCTCTTTTCAAGAATAAAATTGTATACTATTTCGACTTTTGAATTAAGCTTTTTCTATTGCGATCTCGGCATGCTCGCATAAAACAGCATTCTATTTCTACTTTCATTCATCACTCTTTATCACAAAAAAATTTGTTTGCGATATTTTATCGATGTGAAGAAAAGGAAAAGTATACAGAAGGCTGAGATCACATTAGAAAAATTGTAATGAAAGAAGAAAATAGCGTACAATTTTGTTCTTGTTACAAGAGACAAAATACTATCGAAAACGAATCGACAGTGAAGTTAGAACATCTCAGCACAGTATATTTTGTAGATGTATGTTTTTGTAGATGGATGTTTTAAAGATGTATGTTTTGAAATTCAAAAAAATAAAATATCTCTCTTCGACCTCGTATAAAATATAAAGGGAAGAGAATGAAATAGCGATCGATTTATTTCTTTTCTAAAGAGAGAAAACAAAAATTTATTTATAAAAAACTAAACAAAGGAGAGAAGCGAAAAATAAACATAAAATTCACCCAAAAAGTTTGATCTGAATAAAAAAAAATGGCGGCAGATCAAGGTTTTGTGTTTTATTTACCCAAAAAAATCAAGAGATTGTTTGATCTAGATCGCATTTTTTTTAAGATTTACCCCCACTTTTCTACCAAATTCACTAATACGTAGAAATATTCATTTTTTATTATTATAAATGACAGGTGACAGCTAAAAATTTAAATACACCATTTTGGTGAGCGTCATTCGTGAATTGAATGTTGTATTGTGAGTTTAACAATAAAAACAATTTTATTTTACTACATATATTTATCAGCACAACTACAAAAACAGATCATATGTTTTTGTGTTCTATTAGAACCATCAAATCTAGATTTTCCAAAAAAGGTGAATAGAATTCGACATAAATTTTAAATTTGTTCACTGTTTCCTTTATTGAGTAAAAAGTATTGCAAGTGGTTTATTCTATAAATTTTGTAAAATTCGGTGAAGTACCAAAAGTTTTTGGTTTTGAGATATACAAGGAAATAATCATTTGAGGCCAGATCTGGACTGTGTGGTGAATGCGGTATTTTATTGAACTTGCAATCTCTTATTGTGCATCGCATTATGTATTGGTGCGTTGTCATGTAAAATCAATAATTTTTGATTGATTTGACCTGGTCGTTTTTCCCTGTTATCATTTTTCAATTTATGCCAAAGTTCCGCATAATAAGCCTCAGCATACCAAAAAATTGTTGCCATTATCTTAACCGCAGATGGTTGAACTTGAACGTTAAACTTTTTCGGTGGTGGATTTCCCTGCGCTATATCCATTGCTTGGATTCCTGTTTCGGCTCTGGATTTTAGAATAAATAGAGTAATAAAAAGTTAATTTTTTTTATATTCCTTTTATAAATTAAATTTTAAATATGAGCGACACCACCGAGTGTCCTATTATTTTGAACACTACTTTAATTACTTTAGTGAGTGACGCGAAAACCACTGAAGTCGACCAATTTAGGCGAGAGTCAAAGCGATTGTATTTTTGGTGAAGCCAAATCGAGGTGCATACAAAACGATATTCAGTGTACCGAGCATGTATGTGAAGTTAGCCCGAAAAAAACCTTTCATCTCGAAAAATGCCTTTTCAGAATGTGTCCTCGCTTAATATTGAATATAAATTAATTGTCAGTCCGAAAAATGTTTGTATTTGATTGTTATATTCCAATTTCTTCATGATAAATTATATAATTTTAAACAATTTTAAATATAAATTATTATTAAGTATTAGATCGCTTGAGATATCAAGAATCTTCAATTGTGCAGCACTGGATCTCAGCACAGGGATTGATAGATATTGTGGTGTAAGGCAGATGTCAGGGAGAACCCTTACCTTATTAAAATTACTAAGATATCGAAAATCTTCAAATGTCCAAGATTACATTTCCTTATCTAGAATGTTTTGTTGAAATATTTTTTGTTGAAATATTCTGGAAAATGGAGATTCCTATTCTAATTTTAATATTCAATCTCCATTAATCAGAAACGAAAATTAAAATTCTGGAAAATGGAGATTGAATCTTCCTGGGGTCGTAACGATATCCCGCATTTCAAAATCCCGCTTTATCAAAATTCCGCTCAAGAATAAAATCCCGCATTTCAAAATCCCACTTTATCAAAATCCCGCTCAAGAAAAAAGTCCCGCTTTTTAAAATCCCGCTTTTCAAAACCCCGCTTTTCAAACACCCGATTCTGCAAAAATAAAAATCCCGGTTTTCAGAAAATCCCGATTTTTATTTTACTTTATAAAATTTTCCTTCAACAAAAAGCGCGGCTCGAATTAAAAAAATTACGTCTTTCAAATTTCAAAACCAAGATTTTGAGAAGCGGGATTTTGGAAAGCGGGATTTTGAAAAGCGGGATTTTAAAAAGCGGGATTTTCAAAATTGGGATTTTGATTTCGGGATTTTGAAGGCGGGATTTTGAAAAGCGGGCAAACTTACCTTCCCCAATCTTCCTTATCCAGGATATTTTGCTGTAATAATTTTTGTTGAAATATTCTGGAAAATGGAGATATCCATTCTAATTTTAATATTAAATCTCAATTAATCAAAAACGAAAATTAAAATTCTGGAAAATGGAGATTGAATCTTCCTGGGGTCGTAACGATATCGCGCATTTCAAAATCCCGCTTTATCAAAATCCCGCTCAAGAATAAAATTCCGCTTTTTAAAATCCCACATTTCAAAATCCCGATTCTGCAAAAATAAAAATCCCACTTTTCAGAAAATCCCGATTTTTATTTTTATTTTACTTTATAAAATTTTCCTTCACCAGAAAGCACGGCTCGAATTTAAAAAAAATACGTCTTTCAAATTTCAAAACCAAGATTTTGAAAAGCGGGATTTTGAAAAGCGGGATTTTGAAAAGCGGGATTTTGAAAAGCGGGATTTTAAAAAGCGAGATTTTCAAAATTGGGATTTTGATTTCGGGATTTTGAAGGCAGGAATATGAAAAGCGGGAAAACTTACCTTCCCCAATCTTCCTTATCCAAGATATTTTGCTGTAATCATTTTTGTTGAAATATTCTGGAAAATGGAGATTCCCATTCTAATTTTAATATTAAATCTCCATTAACCAGAAACGAAAATTTAAATTCTGGAAAATGAAAATTAAATCGTTTAAGGGTTATGATTTTAATAAGGTAAGGATTCTATCTAGCATCTACCTTACATCTCAATATATATGAATCCCTGTGGGCTCAGACCAGTGGTGCTCAATTGAAGTTTTTTGATATTAAAAGCTATATATGGATGTAGCTCTATAAAACACCTTTAAAGCCATCGCGTTGATATAAGTGTTGTCATGTTAATAAAGTAAGGGTTCTAGCTAACATCTGCCTTACACCACAATATCTATCAATCCCTGCGATGGACTCCATCCAGTGGTGGACAATTAAAATTTGTTGATATCTCATGCTATATATGAATGTAGCGCTACAATACACCTTTCAATCCATTGCGTTGGGACTGGGGTTGTCATTTTGCAAAGTAAAAAGTTCTATTGAAAATTCGGAATTAAATTTGGTTTTCTTGGCAGTTAAGACATTTTTAAACGTTTAGCCGAGAAACATTTTGAAAAGATTTTTTTCGGGATGGATTTTCGGATTTTAGGGGCGGAACTTGCCTATTCTAGGTCAAATTTACAAAATTTTTAAAATCAAATTTCATATAAACTAACATATATGGCCTGAACACGCCTGTCCTTAGTCAATTATCGTCTAGATGTTGGCAGTTGTAATATTTTTTTGTTAGAGGTGATCCTAAACATTAAAAAAAAAATATGTGGCTCTTTGGGTACATCTATGGGCCAGATTGACAATTTTTTAAATTATAAATTTCGTATAAACTCACATAAACGGACGAAACACGCCTGTCTTAAATCACGTATCGTCTAGATTTTTGAAAGTTGCTATGCTTTTTCGTCAGAGAATATTTCCAACTACCCATCAAAATATGTATCCGTTTGGGTATAATCTATGGGCCAGATTAACACAATTTGTAAAATCAAATATCGTATGAACTTACAAATAGGAAGGCACCACCTTTGTCTTACGACACTTATGGTCTAGATTTTTGGAAGTTCTTACATTATTTCGTTAGTGGCGATACTTAACTACTCAAAAAAATATGTAGCCATTTGGACTTATCGTTTAGATTTTTAGTAGTTTTTATACTTTTTTGGTTAGAGACTTAGAGAGGATCCCCAACAAACAATACAAATATGTGGCCACTTGGGTACGATCTTTGGCCGCAATTGACAAATTTTTAAAATCAAATTTCGTATGAACTTACACATAGATAGGCACAGAATAGCCTATCGTAGATGACTTATCGTATAGATTAACTACCTATAAAAATTTTTGGGTGAGATTCTTGGCCCTTGATATACAAAATGTATTTTATGTTTTAAGTGCTTTTGTCAAATTATAAAGAAAGGTTTTATTTTTGAATTAATTCATATACATAATTAAATTAATACAAAAACATATAATGTAGAATAATTTTTTATTTATTTATACATGACGTGTTTTGAATTTTTTTATTAATATTTCATCAAAAACGTGCTGGTGCAATATACTGTTTGATAATGTCAATATTATTATTGCTCATTCATTTGCTAAACGTTAATACATAATACATAATTTATAATTATTTTGTACACAAGCATAAGCAACATAATAACTAGATCAATATCATGGAAATTTATGACTAAAAAAAAATGATGTACACATCATGTACTTGTTCCAATAAATCGATTAATAATTCAAAAAATTTAAATTTGTATGAAATTCACCAAAAAGGTTTAGGTAATTGAACTTAATTATCAGTGTAATTAATCAAAATGAATATTTACGCCTAACATGTTTCAATATTACAAAAGCTTAAAAAATTATTCATCTGGAAACCAACAACGTTCAGCATCATTCAAATTTCAATAAATGAACCAGAAAAAAAAGCAGCAAAGTCATAAATTATAGCAACTGATTTATATAAAAGGATCAAAATATAATTAATTTAAGGATAAAAAGTATCTGTAACATAATAGAACAAAAGACAGATCTGAATTTCTATCGTAGGATTTTCTATCGCGCTCTGTCTATATTGAAGGACATAAAAAGTCATTTTAAGGAGAAGTGTCATTTAAATTATTGTCTAACACAATACAAACCAGTAAAAAATTGTTCTTGACCTAAAGAAACCATTAAGCAACTCTATTGATTATCACAAGGTTAAATATAAGGATTGGGGAATGCCTTACAGCAAATTAAAGCCAACAAATATCTGCTCAATACAAAGGAAGTAATAAATCCAATTTTTTATTTTTATGTACATCAAAAATTCGAAATACCCCACAAAAAAAAATAAATTGTCTTTCCCTCCATCGTGAAACACAAAAATTGTAGTTATTTATGTTCTATATATGTACTATATAAACTGGGGCTTTATTTAATGCTTTCCACAATCCTTAGATTATTTATCTGGTTTCCGGCAGCAAAACAGTTTTCTTTCGAATTACAATTTTTTAATCTCTTTTGTATGTATACGTAAGGCTATAGAAAAGCGCCACACAATATGGATACAGATTGGAATATGTATTTGCGGATGTGTATGTAGGATTGTGATAAAACTATTGAAATTATTCGTTTAAAGCATTTTGCTTTGACAAACGTTTGTTGTCCAACCAGGATTTAGAAAAAAAAAAAATCGATTATCCGGTGTAGCTTTTATTTAAAAGTATAAAACTATTGGTTAGTTTTCTATTTGGATGAATAATAAAGGCTTATCGATTTATATGTTAAAAGCTAAAATATAGTGTCGATTTGACGTTATCACAAAATTAATTCTGCAAAAGAACTTTTGCGCTTAATATTTTATTTAAACGATTTTAATGATATTTAGACAAACAAACAAAACAAATATTTATAAGCCTAATAATAGGAATAGACGAGCAACACCAACAATTTTGTGTTTCTTTCAACATCTTCTAAAAAATTTACTGATTAAATAAAATACTAATGTTCTACACGTGCTACTTTAAAGCACTTGGTCGTTCGTATCGCATTCCTTATACATACCAAATTTAGATAAAATTCAGAAATTGTATCAAAAAAGTTAAATTGAATAACAACAACAATATTTTTGTTGAAAATTGTCAATAATTAATTTAAAATTAATTAGTAATAATATACGATGATATTCAAATATTTGTTTGGGTTATCTGCGATTTATTCGAATGAAAATATTTTCATCTGCCACTCTGAATTTATTATAGATTGATTTTATATAGACAGAACTAATTAAATTGAAAACAATAAATTCGGAGAAATATTCATAATCTAATAATCCTACTTCTTTTTAAAAATGATTAAATTATTGTTATTTTAATAGAATAGAGTTATAACAAAAAACAATCGAAATTAACCAGATTTAGAAAAACCTTCGAAATACCAAAGAGCGGCGTGCACATTATGGCACACATGATTGTAGAAGAACGACGATAGATTTTTTTGACGTAGAAATCAATTGATATGTCGAATCAAGAAGCGGATGAACAAAAATCCTTAATTCGTACAAGGTGAAATTAGTGGGTAATATTGCACGTGAAGCCTGTAGCGAAAATCGCCTCAACAATACACAATTATACATAATGGGGAGTGTCACGAATTTTTCAATTTATTTTTAGATTTTTGTTTTACCTACCATTGTTGTTTTTTATAATATTTACGATTGAATATAGAACCACCTAATATAAAAAGCCTCAAAATCTTGGAATAAAATATAACATAAAGCAAACAACACATCGCTACGACATTTTCTAAATATCTCGGAAAACATGAAAGTTTCATCAGTATCAAGTGTTTTGAAAATTTTATGAAACTCTCAAAAATATCGAATTGTCTCTAACATGACTAAAAGGAATCAATCACATATGCCAATCACCGCCAAGATGGTACACTGTAAAATATTGAAATATCAACAATTTTGAGTTATCTCGAGAAATCTTAAAAATGTACAAAATTCACCAAATTAAAACCAGAAAAATCTTGCCTTTGTGTATTGTCCGAACTAAACATTTGATATAACATAACTATTAAATATACCAAATTTCTCACCTGGGCCCTATTGTACCAACTACTTATTACTTATCAACTTGTCATAAGCTAGTTTTTTTGATAATGATAAATAATGAGTGTTTCACCAAAAGTAACAAAATCTCACTCACTTATCAATTTGAAAACTTATCAAATTTTGATAATGATAAGTGATAAGCGTTGCACATCTGAATGTCTATAACTTATCAATTACCGACCAAACGGCGCAGTGGTTAAAGCTACGGCGGTTGGATCGGGAGGTACCGGGTTCGAATCCCTATAGGGGCGGGATGCAAAAGGGATTTTTCATCATCTGATTACGATCGGTGATGACGATGAACACATCTATGACCCCCTGTTGAGAGTGCGGAATCCATGGGCCGACCCACCTTTCATGTCAGTACTATAGGCTGGCATGAAGCAATGCAATGTGCAGGTGGTTTAAACGAAAGCGGGTCTATAGCCGTACGTCCTCGAGTTGGCTGGCAACGGCGTAAAGTAGGACGTTAAAAGGGAACTGCGAAAGAGTTGGGAGTGCCTAGAGCCCCAGAAAAAGATTGCAGAGATAGAGACAAAAAAAAAAAAAAAAAAAAAAACTTATCAATTGCCAATTTATCAAATTTTTATTCTGTAAAATTGTTATTCTATAATTTAATTACAACAACAATTTTGCATGTACATATATAATAATACATTAATGCTGAGTTTACGATATAGGATCATAGGAACATAGGAAGATAGGAAGATTGACACAACCAACCAAATTATTTAAATTATCACAAGCCCCGCCTATTAGTTCCATGCTCTAGTTGAAAAATGTCTTACTTTTGATCAAAGTAGGCTAATAGGCGGGGCTGGTGGCATTTTAAATAATTTGGTTGGTCGTGTCAATGTTCCTATCTTCCTATGTCATAAACGCACCATTGCTGTGTTTATGACATAGGAAGATAGGGAGTGTGACACGACCAACCAAATTATTTAAAATTTCACCAGCCCCGCCTACTAGCCTACTTTGATCAAAAGTAAGAAATTTTTCAACTAGAGCATGGAAGTAATAGGCGGGGCTTGTAATATTTTAAATAATTTGGTTGGTCGTGTCACACTCCCAATCTTCCTATGTTCCTATGTTCCTATGTTCCTATGTCATGAACTCAGGGGAAACGTTTTTCAATTGAGAATTGTTATTTCACTTTTTAGAATCAATTGTAAAACTTTTTTTTTTGCTTTTAAAGTAAAATCTCTTTTCTACCTGTAAATAATTTTTGAACAGTACTTAAACGTAAACAATTTATTTTCATGGACGATGGTATCTGCTACTCGATGAATGACTCTACACACAGTCAATTTATTAATTCGGTGCAAATTGGCAACCTCATGATATTGCGTGCCATTTTCTAACCAATGCAGTGTTGTTAGTAGCTGCTGTAGAGGACTCAACGCGTAGTTTCGGTCACTTCCATGGTGCAAATTTGCTCCCATTTTTAATAATACGTGCTCAATTTTTTCATGTGACAAACGAAAATTGTCTACCACTCCCGAGTCCAGAAAGGTTCTGGCTTTCACAATACGATTTCTTCTTTCGTTTTTATCCTCGAATAATCTTTCGAACCGACGCATCTTTTTATAAAAATTATTTTGTGCACTAAAGTTGATATACCTGTATTTGATAATTTTATATTAATTTTAACCCTTAACGAACGAGAGCTTTTTTTGTAATACTCGCCTATAGGTCGACAGAAAATTAGATGAAAGACTGGATTAGATGAAGTTTTAGAATATGGCCAACTACAATGGAACTTGGTTACTTCTTAACCGATTGTGATGCAATTCGACATGTCCGATGGAAATGGGATTCTAAAATGATATTTGGACAAAATTCTGGAATATGGCCAAATAGGGTAGAACTTGGCTATCCGTTAACCGATTTATAATATGGCATGCGCGATGAAATGGAATTCTAAATTGATTTTTAAACGAAGTTCTGGAATATGGGCAACTATGACGGTACTTGGTTATTCCACAATCGAGTTTAGTGAAATTTTAGTTAAATTTGACATCCGCGATGGAAATGGGATTCTTTCTTTGCAATTTCGTCTTTTACGATTTAAATAGCTTTATTCTATTAAAATAATAATAATTTAATCATTTTTGAAAAGAAGTGGGACTATTCGATTTTGAACATTTCTCCGAATTTATATTTTCAAATTAATTAGTTTTGTTTATATAAAATAAGTCTATAATAAATTCAGAGTGGCAGATAAAAATATTTTCATTCAAGATAAATCGCAGATAACCCAAACAAATATTTGAATATCATCATACTTATTACTAATTAATTTTAAATTAATTAGTTTTCAACATAAATAATTTTGTTGTTATTTAATTTGACTTTTTTGATATAATTTCGGAATTTTATCCAAATTTGGTACGCACAAGGAAGGCGATACCACCACGTGCTTTAAAGTAGGATGTGTGGGTATAACATTTAATCAGTAAATTTTTTTAGAAGATATTGGAAAGAACATAAAATTGCTTGTCTTTCCTCGTGTATTCCTAATATTAAGCTTACTAATATTTGTTTTGTTTTGTTTGTCTTTAAAATCGCTTAAATAAAATATTAAGCGCAGAAGTTCTTTTGTGGAAATAATTTTGTGATAACGACAAATCGACACAATATTTTACCTTTTAACATACAAATCGATAAGACTTTATTATTCATCCAAATAGTTCATCCTTAACAAAACTAGCCAATAGATTTGTCTATGTTTCCAACATTTTAGGAAACTATTGCCTCTAACATCATCTAATACAGACTAAATGAAATCAATCTTGTACTTTAATCACTGCCGTACACTGAAAAATATTGATTGAACTCGAAATATCAAAAATCGCAAAATCGAAAATTCTGGACAATTTCGAATAATCTATATGAAACTCGAATGTTCTCGAACAACTTCAATAATTTCAAAATACGGCCTATTAATAAATAATTTGGTAAAGTCTGGAAAAATCGAACATAAAAATCACCAAAATTCTTGGAATTATCATCAAATATTTATAACATCAAGTAATTTTACGGTAAGCATGGGACAAAATATGGAACACTAGAATAGTACTGAAAATCGCAAGTATTCTCGAGTAACGGAAAATATCGAACAGTCTCGTTTACTTTGAATATAGGCAATAAGATTTACGAACAATATCGAAACTATCGGGTATTCTTCTCTGAATTACCTGAAAGTTTCTAATATCTCGCAAATCAACTCCAAGATTGACGATAAAAGCTACGAAGAAGTAACCGATAGTCATAATAGCTTTCGATAATTATTATCGATGGGCATTCAAAAAGCAAATAACAGATTTTATCTAAGGGATTTGCATTTTCCAGTTCTCATAGCATTTATAATATTTTTCCGAAATAAACCGATTTTACCGCTTTTATTAAGCTTAAGCGGTCCAATTAAACCTACGTGTTTCTATATACAGTATCCTGTTGTCGGGTGTTTTGATATTTTCCTCAGGGGTCACATTTGACTTTGTTTCGCTGACATTCGTTGACATCGCGATTTATCGTTTCTACTTAGGCTGCACCTTGTCAAATTTGGTTTGAATTCGAAGGTTAATGGCTTATGGTCGACGACGTAATTATTTCTCACGTTAATAATTTTCTTTTAGTTTATTAGCCGCCAAAAAATCTTCAATTAAATTTTTAATTGCCCGATTTTGGATCATTAACTTAACCCTTAGTGGTCGGACTGTAATTTCGATGCTTCCGCGGACTCACTGGGTCGAAAACGTCCACGTACAGTTTTCAACGTGTTAAATCGCTTTAAAAAATCTAATAAGAATGAGAATCCAGAATTATTTAAGTACAAAAGTTGTTCTATTTTTTACAATAAATCGTTTCTGAGCAAAAACGCTAGGTAAGGCCTAAATTTCAACAATTAAAAATTGTGCTATAGTAAAAAAAAATTTAGCTCATTCTTTGGTTCACCAAGATAAATAAACACAAATCCACTCAACCAAACTAGAAAATTCTCCTTTTTATTTTCTCAAACCAAATGTTGTTTGACTCGTCTTCTCGAGATATGTTATCCGCCATCTTTACTACTGTACATTTTCACAATAGGGTGAAGCCCAAATCATTCTACACGGCCATCCGGCGAGCCATCCGACCTAGATTACTATTTTCCTATAGGTCCTGCGATTTTCCTCTTGAACTTTTAAAATTTGTGCTCTCGCCTCTTCTCTTAGATTATAACTATATTGGGATATAGAATTACCTCGATATCAATTCTTCTATTTTTTGCTTCCCAAAATGGATTTGATTATGATAATGCTTGATAATCTCCATTTGTATTTGCCTCGGAACAAAATAGATAACGAGTCTTGAAGTGATTTAAAAAGAATTCCGTTATTAACTATAAAATTGTTCACTCTAGAAATTACACCCTCTCCAATCACCATAAATACCGGATCCCTACTCAACGCATCAACATGCCTCATCTTACTTCCAGGTCGATGCTCGAGCTCGTAATTAAACTCTTGAAGTTGTAGTGCCCAACCGGCGATGCTCGTGTTCAACTCTTTCTTATTCATAGTGAAAAAAAGCAGCCTTAAAAGCAGCACAGTCGGTCATTATTTTAAAATTGAGACCTACCAAATACACTCTTAATTTTTTTAGAGCAACGATAATTGCCATTACTTCCAGCTCATAGCTACTGTAGCGTTCTTCGGTTGGTGATGTTTTCTTCCTGAGGTAAAATACTGGATGCAATTGCCCATCCGATTCAGATCGCTGCAACAAAATGGCGCCCAGCCCAATTTTGCATGCATCGGTATACTATTCTGTTTCTGCAACAACATCGTATAACTGCAAATCTAGTTGGCAAACCAAAACTTCTTTCATCTTGCAAGCTGCATCCTTTTCCATCTCTTTAATTTCGAACTTAACGTCTTGGGATCAGTGCGTAACCCTCGACGAATCTGCGAAAATATCCAGTTAATCCTAAGAAACTTTGTAATTTTTTAGGAGTATCTGGCACTGGGAACTTCTCGATGGCTTTCAGTTTCGCCCTCCCCAGCCTAACGCAACCCTCTTCGATATCATAGCCAAGGTATTCGATACGGATTCTTAGAAACTGACATTTTTTTAAATTCATTTGTTAACCGTTCCGAGCTGCGACCTCTAGCACTTTCGTCAATCGTTCCAATCCATCTTCAACATTTTTCGCAGGTACAATTAAGTCATCTATGTATGTATATACAAACAATTTTCGCCATATATAATTCTTGGAAAATGGTGTTTATGAAGCGCTGGTAAACTGCTGGTGAATTAAACAAGCCGAATGGGCACTTCATAAATTCGTATATTTTATCGATCCCTCAAAGATCGGTACGTGGAAAAATCCATTACGCAGGTCTGATGTCGTGAAATAATTATGACTCTCTCACTACCTTGTTTAACTTTCGAAAGTCGACACAAAGTCTTTTCGACCCATCCTTTTTGTTCGCTAACACAATAGGACTTGCAAAATTTGATGTACTCGGACGAATAATTCCCTCATTTATCCATTCTTCTATTTGCTGCTGGACAATGGTGGATTCTAGCGACGATAACTGTCTCGGCCTCTGACAAATTGGTCTGTCGTCACTGAGAACTATGGTCATCTTTATAATGCTCGATGATTCTGTTTTTTGCGGTGAATAATTAAATACCTGCCTCTTTAGCTCATTGGCTATATGTACATCGTGTACATGACTTAAATGTAGCGTATCATTTTTTCCTATGACAGAAATGTTATTTTCCGGAATCTATTTACGCATAATAATAGCCTCGTTTGGTTGATTAACTCTTTCCCAAATAGTATCTGTACGGAAAGCAGTCCTTCATCTACAACATGAAAAACAGAGTTGTAATGGTCTTCATCTATACTCACATTTGCCTGGAATTTTCCTTTAGTCATCAGCCCATTCGACCCAACTCCATTAAACACAGTAACTTGGTTTTCAAAATTTTCTACTTCTAATTCTTTAAATTTCGACTCAGATATTAGATTCAGATCACTTCCGCTGTCGACCATGGCCACCCAATTTCTACCATTAATTGAAAACTTCTTCAAATCGTTGCCAAAACTAGATATTTTATTTTGAACTGCGGCGACATCTTTGCTCTTCTTTTGTAGACATGATGGCGAAATATGTCCGAATTATCTACGGGTCTAACACTTTCTTGCTTTTTCCTTGTTCGTACAGCTACTTGCGGTGTGTCCACTATCTCCACATTCGTAACATAAGACGAACTTCGACCTTGGATTATTTCTACCACCAGATTGGGAACTATTAACTGGTTTTAAACAGGGCTTGGACATTGGGCGGATTTTTGGCATACTCTTGTATAAATCCCTTCGTAGTATCCCTTTATATTTAACATTGCCCAATACTGTCAGCTCACGTAAATCAAACAAATACCGATTAATTGATTCTTCTGGCTTCTTTTTCCGCTCTGCCATTTTTCGATGAATAATGGAGCTGTTGAACTTCTTCGAGAACTCCTTGATTAAAACTGTTTCAGTTTCTCCCACGTGTTCAACTCTTTTGTTGTTCTTAATGCCAGCTTAGCTTTTCCCGCCAACAACCGTTTCCCGTAAACGATTTTGTCCATATCCGACCGCATGGAAAATCTCGACGACTCTTCAAAATCTTTAATCCACATGTCGATTAAATAATTGTCATCCCCGGTAAATATGTTAATCGATTCTTTCACATCATTGAATGTATATCTCGGCGACGTAGTTGGATGTGCGTCGGGCTTGTTTGTCGTTGCTACTAAGGCTGTATTACGCGCCGCTAGCAACTCGTTTCCTTTCTTCAGCAAAGCTATTTCTTGGTCTTTCACTGCTATTTCTCGTTTACGCAGCGTATCTTCGTTGCATCCAACTGTTACTGTATTTTGATCTTGCTGTTGTGGTGATCAATTTCGACCAGGAAATATCATCTCATCGACACTTTATTTGAATTTAATGAACATTCTTTGG
The DNA here is from genome assembly GCA_963556165.1 of Tipula helvola. NCBI lineage: Eukaryota > Metazoa > Arthropoda > Insecta > Diptera > Tipulidae > Tipula > Tipula helvola. The sequence continues at coordinate 283,124,481 of OY744482.1, forward strand.
TAGAAATCTTCATTAGCGACAGATTCCCTAGTGGCCTCTCCACTTTTCGATTTTCTTTTTACCACTTTATTGAATATAAGTTCCTCAATGGAACACGTATTTGGAAAAGCGGTCAACACAATGTTAATTGCAAAACTATTCACCACGCCACGTTGTAATTTCACAACCAAACCCCGTTCTATCTATCGCATTTTCCAAATAATTAACGTACGTTAACGTGTAATTCTTTTTCTGATCGACCACTAATATTGGATTTTCTATTTTCACTATCCTTGTGCTTATTTTCACAATATTCTACTCACTATACCAAAACTTTTGCAGTTTTCTTTTGTGTGTTATCCTCTTGAAAGTTGCGGCTCTCATTCACAACTTTTAACACACATACATATAAACAGCTTAACAATTTTGGTTTGTGTTCTTTTAACCAAAACTATTTGTACGTCGGCTCACCGAACGGAAAACTGCACTTTTTGTTTGTACACCATATTGGTACAATAGTACCAAAAATATTGGTGCGTGCCTTAATCAATATATCCCTGTTGAGCCGCCATGTAGCTAATTCTTTGGTTCACCAAGTTAAATAAACATAAATCGACTCAACCAAACTAGAAAATCCACCATTTTTATTAAAATTAAAACAAAAAAACCAAATGTTTTTTGACTCGCCTTGTCGAGATATGTTATCCGTCCGCCTTTCCTACTTTCCATTTTCACAATAGGGTGACACACAAATCATTCGACATAAATGACAATGGATTCTCATCATGGACACCCTAATGTTCAAGAAAAACCGGAGTGTGATCATTTCTGTCAAAAAAGTCTAGTTATTTGACCACTTGAAAATGACCGGTGTGAAGTTTTTAACACTTTTTTTTTAACACATTTTACGCAAGTGTACATTTGTTTAACAGTGTAATTCAAGTTATTAAACACATTTTTTAACACTTTTTTTAACACATTTTATTTAACACATTTTATTTAACACAATTTTTTAACATATTTTACGCAAGTGTACAATTGTTTGATAGAGTAACTCAAGAAAAAATTAATATATGAGAAACAAGATCCTACCATATGCTAAATAAAACAAATCTCAGAGATTGGCTCGCATTGTCACTATATAGAATAGAAAGAGGATACTTTAGGCTTTCCAAATCTGTACGTGGTATTCCATAATTTAGGGTTGGGCTCTGATGACAAATTTTCAAATTTTACCAAAACGATCGAATATATGGAAAATCATGATACTAAACTTTGCTAAATAACACAAATCTCAGAGATTGGCTCGCATAGTCACTATATAGAAGAGAAAGAGGATACTTTAGGCTTTCCAAATCTGTACTTGGTATTCGATAATTTAGAGTTGGGCTCTGATGACAAATTTTCAAATATTACCAAAACGATCGAATATATGGAAAATCATGATACTAAACTTTGCTACATAACACAAATCTCAGAGATTGGCTCGCATTGTCACTATATAGAATAGAAAGAGGATACTTTAGGCTTTCCAAATCTGTACGTGGTATTCCATAATTTAGGGTTGGGCTCTGATGACAAATTTTCAAATATTACCAAAACGATCAGAAATGAAAAAAATGATTCTACATTTTGTTAAATAACACCAATCTCAGAGAACAAAATTGAGAAGGAAGAATAATATGATCTTTCGATTGACCACGTTCGAAATGATAATCTGTATTTACTAATAAGGTGACCACGATTTGTTTGATAGCTCCAGAGTTGCCATTCCAGTATGAGTAGCCCTGTCTCGTATTGCCAACTCCTTCTTTACTATGCGCAAACCACTCCGCCGCGATAAGGCTGTGATCTTGGAGGGATTGGCTCATACAAAAACTGTATATGATTCAAAAGATGTTCATGAAAATCCTATATTAGTACTACAACAGTTTACTATATCGCTGTTAAATTATTATCAATATCTCGACCGGCTGTCAATTATCAATAATTACTGATTAGTACGAAGAGCCACCTCATTTTATTTAATATTTAGAGTAAATCAAAATTGCCGGATTTATCTTTGTTGCCGAATTTACTTCCATTGGAAATTGCAACATATCGTCATGCAGTTCCCACGTATTATTATATCGCTTGATGTAAGAACGAAAGTGGCCAGGCATATTTTTTACACTCAGCTTAGTTTAGTATCATGATTTTCCATATATTCGATCGTTTTGGTAATATTTGAAAATTTGTCATCAGAGCCCAACTCTAAATTATCGAATACCAAGTACAGATTTGGAAAGCCTAAAGTATCCTCTTTCTATTCTATATAGTGACTATGCCAGCCAATCTCTGAGGTTTGTGTTATGTAGCAAAGTTTAGTATCATGATTTTCCATATATTCGATCGTTTTGGTAATATTTGAAAATTTGGCATCAGAGCCCAACCTTAAATTATGGAATTACCACGTACAGATTTGGAAAGCCTAAAGTATCCTCTTTCTATTCTATATAGTGACTATACGAGCCAATCTCTGAGATTTGTGTTATTTAGCATATGGTAGGATCTTGTTTCTCATATATTAATTTTTTCTTGAGTTACTCTATCAAACAATTGTACACTTGCGTAAAATATGTTAAAAAATTGTGTTAAATAAAATGTGTTAAATAAAATGTGTTAAAAGTGTTAAAAAATGTGTTTAATAACTTGAATTACACTGTTAAATAAATGTACACTTGCGTAAAATGTGTTAAAAAAAAGTGTTATAAGCTTCACACCGGTTTGAAAATGCATAATTTTAACCAGAAGGGAAATCGAGGATTTTTGTGACAAATACACCGAAGATTTTCACTGCAAAAATGTCATTACGAAAAATAAAAAAAACATGTTTCAGAAATTTTGTATATAAATAAGAACAAAGAATAGAGAATGAAAATTCTCAAATATCAATCTGCGTTAGTATAGTGTCAGTGTTGAGTGGCGCGAGTGATAAACAACTAAATTTAATTTTTTTTATGGTTTTTCGTAGTGACTAAAGGTTAATATTATAAGTATTTGCATATCAGCAAAACAAGCAGGCTTTCTAGAGAATTTTGACAAAAAATCACCCCACTGTTAAATTTGAACTAAAAGTTTCACGGATGTTTTTTCTGGTCGATCACTTTGTGCCGCTGTTACTCAGGAATTAACTAGCGGAGAGCGGGCAAACGGCGCCTCTATGACCATACCTTCGGGAATTCCCAAGTGAAATCCAAATTTCTCTTGGGATGAAATCGTCCCAATGCGACCGCGGAGGGTTAAATGTCAATTTAAGTCTAGATTAATGTTGCGAAAGGGGCACTGACTTAAATTCTAATAAGTGAAATATAAGGACAAATAAATTTTCGTGAATAATAATTCCACCAAAATGTGTTAAAGAATTAAACAGATGAATTAAAATATTCTACTTTACAACACGTACAAATTATTCTATAGATTGGAACAATTTCGTTACATAATAATATTTTAGCACCACTGACAAAAATCAGATTTTTACATTATTTAGTTTTGGAAACATGAAAACTAACTGAAACATCCCGAACACCTTCTTCATGTTTAGGTTACGCGTAAGAAAACGGTGAAGATCTAAAATAGATTAAACAGTAAATAGGTATACCTATTGTCTTGTTTGAAAACATAAGCTAATATTAATTTAGGTTTTATGGGCAGACGTAGAGGTTAAACATTTTGTCAAAAAGGAAATTAACAACAATCGAAACGAAAAAAACAAGCATCTTAAGATGTAAATTTTAATAAAATTCAAATTTGGATCCATTTTATAGCGTAATATTGCGTGATAAGGAAAATGATTGAAATTCAAATATGTATCTTCAATCGATTAATTCATGGATCCAATGGAAACCGTAAAACGAATAAAACCTCCCCAAAAAAAAAAAATGTATAAATCGATTTTTTTTTTTACTGTGCGGCTAGACCAACAATTTCGATATTTTTTTTGTTGTTCAATTTTACATAAATTTAAATATTCCATGTAAAACCAATCATTTTATCTCAGAAAATATCTATCTAGTGTATTTAATAAGGGCCATCGAAATAAACATTTGTGGCGTAGCAAAATAAAATGTGTTGACCCCAATTTTTGTTTTTATTTAAATACGGTTGATTTTATGGTTGAGATAAATTTAAAAGGAAACTTCTCTACAAAACTGATTTAATTATTTTGCAATTGGGATCGATATTAATTAACATTTTATTTAAATTATAAACGAATCAAACATTTTTTTTTTTTTTTGTGTGTTCATTAAATTTTTCCTTCCGTAACTAAATGGTGAAAAATTGTCGAGCGTTATAATCTATTCAAAAAACAACAAAATGTTTTTGTTTTGGTTTGTGTTATTAAAATAAAAACCAAAAATTAATATTTCAATTAATTTGTTAAACACGCGACAAATAAATTAGTACATATTTTCATATTTTGCTATACATTTATTTAAATTTTGTTTAGTAAATTGAATTATTTATTATTATTTAGTTTGGTTGGAATATGAAAACAGAAAAAAAACGGAATATTTAGTTTTGCAGTGGTCACGTAATGATTTTTTTTTTGAAAGGAAATTATGTAGCACATAAAAACAAATTTCGGTTAGCTAAAAGTGCCAGTTCATGATTTAGATTTAAAGTGTCTCATACAATATATGTTACACACCTACTCACGTACATAAAACAATCATTTCATCTCCTCCTGAAATAATTATACATAATCAGTTTTTCTCTTTTCTAACGTCAATTAATATTGATATTAAATGAATTAATTAATTAAGTGCGGAATTTTAATTATTTTAAAATTATTTCACACAATTGAAAACACGCACAATGTTATGTTGACTTTAAAACGCAAATTTTGAAGTACTTAAATTTGATCGATAAAATAATTAGGTATTAGTTATTATGTACCTTTCCCTCAGTATACAATCTGGTTCGTAGGTTTTGAACTTTTTATGAACATGAAATCTAAATAAAAAAGAACAAAAAGTTTTCGAAATTAAATTATTTTTTCATGGAATTTTCTAACTTTAAAAACAAATGTACCATCATGATATGAAAATGTTTCTGATAATATACTCGTAAGAACATTTATTCACATATACGTATTCAAAAGGATTAAATTATTTTATACAAGTATAATATGATATGATATGATAGTGGTTGTTACCGACTATCCATAATAATTTAGTTTATAAAGTAAACACTCACCAGACAAATTTTTACGAAGAACTTGGTTAAATACCTTTTCTAGCGTGGCTGTAAAAAAATGTTTAATTTTCACACTCTAGGTTATTTATAAGTTTTTATGTTTTTCGTTTACAAAGATTTCCTTTTCATCTGTCCTTTGACATACAAATCTGTATTTATTTATTCTAACCAGCAAAAAAGCTTACATCATAGGGATTATTTCTAAAAAAATATTATTTTAAATAAAAAATTAAAGGTAACTAAACAACAATAGTTCTAACAACTAACAGAAAACATTTTAAAATAACATTTAAAACAAAAGCCTAGCGATTCGTTTTTTAGATTCATCTAGGGGAATATTAAAATCAAAACAATCCGCTACGGTGCTGAGATCTCGTTGAATGCGCGATATAGGGCCATGGAAGCTGTAGTTGCTACTTGCAGTCGGAATATGAAGAAGTTCCCGGGGGCATAAGTTGCGTTGACGAGTATAAATATTAAAACGTGAAAGAATATCAGAACTGTCTATTTTACCACAAATGATGTCACCCGCAAATGTGGTACTTGCGCATGTGCGGTCGGGTCAAAACGATGTCGGTCTACATTATGGTGATAGACTCAAATTATTGTCACACTCGAAAGACGGTAATTTTCTGAGAACAAATAACAAAAACTATTTTTGAATACTCTGTTTGAATGAGACTCGTAGAACTGGGACCGTATGACAATCGAGTACTCAAGCTGTGAACGAAGAAATGAAGTGTACAGTGACTTGAAAGTTAATATGTTGTGAAAATCTTTCGAATTTCTTTTAATAAATCCCAACATCGAAAAGGCTTTATTAACAACAGCATCGATTTAAGAGTTAAACCATAACATTTTAACTCTCTTCAAATTAACGTAAGTTATAAAGTATTCAAAAACTACAGGAGACGTGACACTTATCAACATTCAGAAACATAAGGTTAGTAACACAACAACCGCAAAATGTGTTCAGGTCCCGCATGAAATTGATTGTTGAGATGTTTGCATATATTTTCATGTCGTCAGCAAATAGAATACAGTCTGCGAATTTGAAGCAATCCATAACACTGTTAATGTACAATAAAAATAATAGTGGACTAGTCACTTGGCTAGCTTGAGGCACCCCAAATTTCGCCATAAGATATTCTGAGAACATCTCGTTAACCTTGACAAGAATTAGAATTAGTGTTGTAGGGCCATGTGGGCGTTTAGTCACCTTGCACTGCGACCTAAAATAACTTTGGTGCTCCAAGCCCTGCTTAATTATCCGCCCAATCAATATTCATGCTCTTAATGAACCTGATAATCCTGCCGGCCGGCACGTGATACATACCATCTGGGCTCATTGCTCTTCCTCCTACATGTTTACTGTTGGAAGTATACTTCTAAACGCGATACATACTATCTGGGCTCATTGCTCTCCCTCCTAGATGTTTACTATATCATTTACTTCTGCTAGAAAAGCGGTAGCATTGGGACTCAAGAACCGTGCCTCGTCTACCGTTTTGATTTTACTCTTGCGAGTTGCTGGGAATAGAAAGTTGCCTATAGGGCACCCAGCTTTACTACATGGAAGGCTATCAGCCATTCATCCTTCGGCATATGCTGTTTCACCGTATATTAGGGTTTTTTGTCAAGGTTTTCTCCTTTAGCGCCGTACTTTAGCCTGTCCCAAAAGGCTGCATTCTGCCTAATGGTTCCAGTTACCAGTGGTTGCCGCGAGGAGGCAGTACGTACACTAGCGAAATATGATCAGGTTACCCCTCAATTGGACCCATTGCGCAGCTGCCTAATACATGACCAGAACAGCTTACGTGATGCGCACTCTATTGGAAGGTTACGGAGGCTGGTAGATTAATCTACCAACTTTGGTCCAACCAACCCCCTCCAATAGACGCCAAACCACTCTGTTGTGCCAAACCTTGACAAACTTGCGATCCAATAAATAAGGCATATTTAAGGGAATAATGTCGCAATTAAGCTCCCTGAACTTATTCAATATAATCCTGTGATTAAGTTTATCGAATGCTTTAGTGAAGTCGGTATAAACTACATCGACTTGAACTTCCGACACAACATAGTTAATCAAATTATTTTGAAAGACTGCTAAATTTATGACCGTTAAACGGCCAAGAAAAAATCCATGCTAACGTGTGCTTGATCCTTAGAAACGTCCATGTTTATCAGAGCCCTCAACACGTCAAGTTCTGAAAAAACAATTTTTAAATTATTGGAGTTAGGTAATATGTATAGAAGAGTGTGTGCTATCCTTAACAAAAACACTGCTAAAGTATTCAGTGAAGAAACCGCAGATTGTCTCTGGATTATCTGATTTTTTACCACGGAATTCTAAAAATGACGACAAGCCGTTATTATGCTTCTTAAATTTGACAAATCTCCAGAAATTCTTCAGATTACATCGCATATCGTCTTCAATGTCAATTATGTAATTATTATACAGGAATCGGTTGAGATAGCAAAACTGTTTGCACAGAGACTTAAACTGGATATAATCATGGGCCAACCCTGTATGCCTATACTTCGTGTGACATTTATTATGCAGCGCTTCTAGTTATTTCATGGGGACGTTCCGGGTGTGAGACTTTTTGATTAAATTTTTGGGAACAAATTTTTCAAAAGCAATCTTTAATAATTCATTGAAGGTATCTAATGAACTGTTGACATCAATGTTGATAGAGTATCAGCCCAATCCACTTCAGCTAAAAAAATCATTTAATGAGCTGTGATCGATGTGCGAATAATCAAATACAGTACAATTTTTAGTAAAGTTCAAATTATTAGGATTTTGTAGAAAAACTGAATCCGGTCTATGATCCGGTTCTAGTTTAAAAGACCTATTATTCGTGTAGAAAACCAAATCCAGATAAGTGCCGCGGCTGTTTGGTACACTGTTAATTTGTGAAGTACCCATGTTTGCCATAAAATCACAAATTACGGCTGATGAATGAATCATCATTCAAATTAGATCTGGAAAGTTGAAATCGCTGATAATAACAAAGTCAGTGTTATCAGAAATAGAAGGTAATAAATTACATGAGATCTTGTCAATAAATTCTTGACAAAATGGCGAGATTGGTTATAGAGGAAAGTAAACTGTGCTAATTATTATATAAAAAACGAACACTTATTTCTTGGATAGTTCTACAAAGTCATTAGCTGGAAACAACAGCCTAAGTCATATGTAGGATGCATATTGCGAATTTTCTTGTTATGCTCAGTCGAATTTTTACTCGTGTGAATAGGAAACGGTTCGGCCCATATTGCAATGATTGTTCTGAGATGCTATAAACAGGGAACTATAGCCTTGCGTCTTGTACACCAAATGAACTATATCTCATTTCGCAATGATGAGGCGATTGCCACATTTTGAATTTTCTTCTTATGTAATGCCAATTTTTTTACTCGTTTGAGTAATTTATGGTTCGGCCCATAACAAAAATATCACAGGGATTGTTCTAAGAAGCCATATAGTGGGAATAATTGCCTCATGTCTTATGGACGTAACAGATTAATGTCTTGTGAATTATATGGTTCTTACCACCCTTTGGATTGCTTTTTACTTTTGTTATTTTCGTGTGTAGCACACAAATACGGAAATGTATTTAAATAATTTCTGTCTGATAAAGTAATTTCATCGGTAATCTAATGACTCAACTCAACGGTTCAATTCGTCGGTAATGATCGATATTTTAAGAGATTTAATATTTTGAAATAATCAGTTTTAATTTTTTGTATAAACTAGAATTGAGGGATTAACAGAAATATCTAATTTTATAGGAACTATAAATTTACAAAGATCATCGTGGCATTCCCACGTATCATTAGGTCTTCTGACATATGCGGTGTAATAACCCATTCCGCCACTTTGCGAAGAGTGAATATAGTTTATTATATCCTTAAGGTTAAGGTAAACAGTGTTTTCCATAAAGTTTAATTGGGACTGTATGTCTTGCAATTTTATTTTGTACACTGTGGTATTATTTAAAGGCTCAACATCGATTATTAAGATCCCGTTTCCGGTTGTTGACGTTTTTTGCAATATGCGTTTTAGGCAAGTTTTGCATGTTGCATGTGGAAATTTAATATTTTATCAATTTGTGCGAATTGATCATCAGAAAAATTTAAATAATCTATTGATAAATAGTATATCTGTTTGGATGCAATACTGCAAGAATCAGTGCATTTATACTCTACACGAATGTAAGGATCTATGAGTTGCTTAACTATTTCAAGAATATTTGAAGCCATTGAAAGTGACGACCCAGTATTTGAGTTTAATACTAAAGTTGAAAAACGATCCATTAGTAGTTCGTACCGCGCAATATAGGTGTTCCGTTTTATTCCGCCACTAATTAAATTGAAGTATGTATTTTGGTTTGAAGACTCGTACAAATTTTTGTAATTTGTTGTAATTAGCTGGGTGTTTCCTACGGAAGCTAACTATGGATGTCTGAGTGCTGAAGTAATTTCAATTGTAAATTGTGAGGTGTTTTATGAGCAAGCTCATTTTTTAACTCTTCCCGCCTTTTTCCTCTAATTTGCGAAAACAATTTATCGCCTGAGTGAAACTCGACATCATCACCGCTTACAAAAACATTAATCATGTTTTGCGCGTCAATGACAAATTTGTATTTTTGGCAATGTGTTTTGTATTTACATTTTCCATAAACAATAATATTATTTTGGAAAATTGATTTTTGGTGCAAACTTCCGAAGGATACCACACAGGAATTTTTGGCATTTATTAATCCATGACTAATTACCGCACGAATGGCATTATTGCTCTGGTACTACGTCAATTTTAATTTTTAATTTAAACCGAAATTCAGTTTTAGTTGCTGTGACTGGTTCTGTTAGCACCATTGGAGCACAAGGTCCACTAGGTTTAAAAGTACCTTGGCTTGATACTATCTCCTCCATCGGCTCATCCATTGGAGGTAACATTAGAGTTAATTCTTTTTCGTTGATTTGTCCTGGCGGTTTCACATCTGATGAATTCAATTTGGACATAACAAAATCCCTAGAAAATGCACGCAGAGTGGCTTTAAACCTTGCTTGGTTTTTTCCGATACATTTTAAATTAAAATGCAAACAAAGTTTGTTTAAAATATCGGCCGAAATTCTTAAATCGTCCAATTTAACACCCATTTGGTCCAAAACACGTTTTACATGCTGTACTTGACAGACTTTTATTGAAAAATTATCCATATTACGATAAATATAAAATAAACACTAAGGTTTTACAATAACAACGAAAAGTAAATAAAATTTTAAAGAATGTCCGAGAGAATAAGCCCAGGTCCGATAGGTTTTCACAAAAATAGCGAAAAGTAATCGTCGATAGGTTTCACAGTACCAAAGCAAAGAACTAAAATTTAAGGGAATGTCCGAGAGAGAAAGCACAGGTCGAATGAGATCTGTGTCATAATCCAAACAATTAAATCCAAAAAATAAAATCCAAATGCCAAAAGCCAAACTGTTAAAATCCAAATAGGACAAAATCCAAATGGACAAAATCCAAATGTATAAAATCCAAAAAAACCCCCAAAAAAAATCCAAACATTATCAAAACATTTCCGCGCGGAAAATGTTTAGATAAAGTTTGGACTTTTTTTTTTTGATTTTCTTTAGTTTAGAACAGATATCAGATTGTGTGTGTTTTTTTTTTTTGGCGGCGGGAGTGGATCTTCTAAAGATTATAGACTGACAAGTATGACTGTTGGATTTTTACCAACTAAAACCTCCCTCCAATACCAGTGCCATACAGCCCCACGGAACTATCGCTAGACATTACGTGGCGAGGCAAGCATCCACCTGCCACCAAAAGCTGCACTTCTACTCATTGACGGTTATAGCACGGATGAACTACCGAACCTTTCCCTTTCGAGCCTCCTAAGCTGTTGTATCACGTCACAGATACTTCCACTCACAGCGATCCAAGTCTCCTCCCAATGTAACATCCTCTGCAATATGTTTTCAGGAGTAACATGCTCTCCGATACTTCTCTCAATCACATGTCTTGCTCCTGCAAATCGTGGACATTCGAAAAATATATGCTTCATATTCTCCACTGCTTCAGTGCATGTTGGACAATAAGGACTATTATCGTGTTTGTACCTGGAAAAATATTCTCGGAAACAGCCATGTCCCGTTAAGAATTAAGAAAGATAGTAGTCAGCTTCCCCATATCTCCGTTCCATCCAAACTCCAATTTGAGGAATCAAGCTATAAGTCCATCGGCCTTTTCTTGATTGGCTCCATCTAGTTTGCCACTCGGTCATAGTTTCCTCTCGGGAAATCTTCCTCCTTTCTGCAACATTCACATCATCGCTGCCACGTTCTTCATACAACTTTTTACGCTCTTTAGCTAAGAGGTCCAGCGGAGGCATTCCTGCGATTATCCACACTGCATCGTCTGAAACTGTTCGTAACTCGCAGATCACCCTTAGAACGCTAAGTCGATAAACGGAGTTTAACTTACACCTATACGAGATTTTCATTTCGTCAGCCCAAATTGGAGCTCCATACAGCATTATTGATGAAACCACATTGGCTAATAGCACTCTTCGTTTTTGTCTTGCTCCGTTTGTATTCGGCATTATTCTAGACAGTGCGCTATTTACAGTGGAGGCCTTTTTTGCAATATTATTCATATGCTCCTTAAAGACTAGCTATCAATTGTTATACCTAGATACTTAATCACTCTAGATTCAAATCTATATACATATGTTTGGGTTGGGTACTAAATCTTGGTTTCCAAACTCTTGGTTTTACAAAATCTTGGTTTTTATAAATTCTGGAAAATGGAGGTTTCATTAACGAAGCAAAAATAACCAAAAATATAAATTCTGGACAATGTGGAATTTAATTTTAAAATAAATATATTGTGCATAAAAAGAGAGATTATAAGTGAAATTTTGTAAAAGCAAGATACTGAAAATTAAAATTTCGGGGCGCTCCCAAATAATTTTGAAATTCACCCCAGTTGGCTTTTCGATATTTAGATTATTTCCTATTTGGATTTCGACATTTGGATTCTTTCAAAAGTTTGGATTTTGTCACTTTTGGATTTTTATTTTTGGATTACGATACACATCCATATTTAACTCAAAATTCTTATAAGAATTATTTTAACAGTGTACACACAAACACATGCTTATTTTTGTTATAAACTTCACTCAGGTGCAAATTTATGTTTTTTTTATTGATTTTTTGGTAATTAATTTAAATATTTTAATTATTTCCAAATTTTGATTTTCATGTTTTTTGAGATAATCTAATACATCATTAATATTTCCATCTTCATGTAGTCCTTATAATTCATGTAGTCTCTCCACTTCCTTCTAACTTTTTAATTTGATTATAATCATCTGTAGTATCAGATTTAATCGTATGTTATCGTCATTATTTATAACTTGGAAGTTATAATTTTTTATGGTTGCTGCTGACAGTAGCTCAATTGTTCCATTTACTTTTTGGGTACATATATTAATTGGCGGTGGTTTCACCTGTTTTGTTTTCTTGATATTCATATTATTACTATAGTATTAGTAGTACTAGTAGTTATTAATATTATTACAAGTTGTTATTTATATTTTTATTAATATTATTGGTTAGTATTATTGTATTATTATTATTAAATTGGACGTTTGATTGTATTTCAGTCTCTGTATTGTTACCAGCCGAGCTTGTATTTGTAGAACTGATTTTTCACTTTTTTTTATTTATTTCTTCTAAATTCTTTTCCAAATTGCTTTTCCTCATTTTCGTTTTGATGGTAAATAGATATCACTACTATCTTTGTTTTCACTGTTTTCTTATTCAGTGACTTCAATGTCGCTAATGAAGATTCTTTAATTTCATTAAATTGGTTCCTGATTTATATTTTAGGATATAACACTGAATTGCATAAATTCAGTTCAGCTACTCAGATTTTTATTTTCAAATAACTGATTTTTTTTTTAGTAAAATTATTTGTTGCTGAGTGAGGGTAACTATGTATAATTCTTTTTCTGTAGCCTTAAACATTTGTTATCGTCCATCGTTTTTGTATTTTTAATAAGAGTCATCAGAGTCATAATAGACTAAATTTATAAAGTCTGTATATTACTTTGTTCTATATACATTTTTTTTCACTGCAGAATTAAATAATTTAAATTATTTTTGCTTTAAATCAATAATATAATATTTAAATTGTACTATATGTAAAACGGGTTTTCACAATTTTTTTTTTAATTACAAGAGGCCCGAGAAAAATTGACTTTTAACTGCATCGATAGCTTTGACCTTTTTTTTGCAGTACTACTTACTATCATTTAATAAAAAGAGTTACATTCATAAATACCACAGTACATATTTTATTTCACAAAAAAACATAGTATGCTGTAGTTTATGACAGAAAAAAAATATTTTACTGAAAATTCTCATGGCATGCTATAACTCATAATGAATACAATATTTCTAAATAATCTATGGTAGGATGAGCATACATTTAGGCGCATCATAAACTTTTACTAGGTTGGTGTACATTAGTCGGTGAAAAGGATGGCAAGTAAAATGAAGTAGTCAGAGAAATAAATGAAAATTTAGTTTCTGAAAAGATATCCTACCCTTCAATTGATTCAGTTAAAAAAGACGACGAAATATTTGAATACTTTAATTCTTCCGGTTGAATATTTGAGTTTCTTAAGGATTTAGGGACACAAAAAGACTGTGAAAATCACTTGGCCAAGTTTTTCGCCGATACACTACAGAAGTTCTACACCGATGGAATGGCAAAAGGTTATAGATATAATGGGCAATAAAAGAAAAATGTAATCAAAAAATGACAAAAATCTTTGAATACTTTTTCCCCAACCCAGTAATCTCTATTCACTATTTTATACATTTTTTTTTTTAATTTTTATAAATACTATGGGCTTAGCCAGAACCAACAAAAATATTTATACAAGCCGTACTATTGCGACACAAACATAAAATGAAACCTACTATTTCTGTAATGCTGGAAACACATGAGCAGAATTTCTGCTAGCAGCACTGCCGGCAGATATTTGGTTGAATTACATGAGCGACTTTTTTGACAAGCAGAATTTTAATTTGTGGTATTTATTTGATACATATTTAATTTTAATGTACAATATTTTTAAATGAATGATGCCTTATTTTGTCACAAATTATTTAATTTGTATCTTTCAATTTGGCACTTGCCACACAAAACTTATTTTCTGTCAACAAATTAAAAAAATTCATTGAAAAAAATAAATAGTATACAAATTGTACTAGATTTGTTATCTTTTACGTAATATAGCCTACTGATTCGCAGCAAAATTAGAAATAGAGACATGAAGCAGAATTCTACATGGCAAGCAGAATACATGTATTTCAATTCATTTAAACTTGTGTATTCTAATTTTGCTGCTTACAGAATTCTGCTCATGTGTTTCCAGCATAAGTATTAGTGTCGTAAGAACCCCGTATAATCTATACTTACTTCGATTTTAAATTGTAGTTTGTATCAAAAAGAGTATAAAATATCACTAACACTTACATAAATAGTAGGTTTTGGATCTAATAGTATGCGTGCGTCACAGAAATAATACGGCTTGTATAAACATTTTTGTTGGTTTTGGTTTAGCCCTTACGAATTGGGCGCATCCACTTTAATATTAAAGAATTTAACACTTTAACTTTTACTATATGTACATTGTACATACAATATAAATACAAAAATTAAAATTTTTTTGGATAGGGTTAATATTTTCTACTGTAATTTACCGAAGTATATTTTTAAATTATGAAAAGTGCGTATGGTTTTTCGATAAAGGATGAGCTTTCATTTCTTTGAGCTTTCAACTTAATTTGATTTCTGAAAAATACCATTAGCAAAAAAAATTAAAATTCGCTGTTTTTACTCCAAAGAAATGCTATGCTAATTAATCGCCGTACTACAAAAAACAACATTTTTTGGTTTTCTAATTTAATTATGCATTTTATATAAGCGTGGTTCGTTAGTAGGTTTAGAAAATTATAAAAAATTTTAAATTTTCAGAACTTTGAAATAAATATCTATAATAAATAAAACGATACTTAAGGTTTATTCGCGAAGAGATGTGTATTTGGGATTTGTTTTGTGTCTATATGATTTCATAGTATTCTTCCCGAAGGATTGAAAGATAAAAGCCTGACATTCAAAATGAACCGAAAATACTTTTTTGTTTTCACTCAATACTGAAAACTATGGAATTATCAAGTGAATACAATAGGAAACCAATCAGATTATTTCTGGAGGATACGCTTTATAATTAATGCAGTAACTATTTTGCATTAGAAAATCTTTTCCTAGTACACCACAGCAAGGTAATGAAAATAGATCAAGAATAATTTGAAATTTTTGGGTTATCTTCGAATTTCCGAAAGTCATCGTTCCATAACATGCCCCCAGACTTCGAATTTTTTCGAAGGTAATCCCTCTTATAAGACATTTTTCAGTTTGAGACCAAACAGCTCTATTCAGCAAATACCCTTGTTTCATCAAACTTATTTCTAACCCTGAGTCGATTATAAAATAAGAGCTAGCGGTGTTTACTATATCAATATCAACTAAAATGAATTTACATTCCGAATTATCTTGCAAATTAGGTGGTGTATAAAATACTTCCTCAATCGCAAAATTAGCAAGTCCATTACTTTTAATATCCTTGCGCAGATTAAGAACTAGTAGAAATAGTATTCGTAATCGTTTTATGCGAATCGTGGTTAATTGAACCCGGTGGTCTAACATTTGAAATTAAATTATTATTGGAACGCAGATTTACTCTTCTCTTTAGTCAGAGGTTTAGCGACTATTGGATATTAATTTTAACGCGGTTTCTATATTAAATACCGTATCAAATAAATTTTCAGAAAAATCAGAGTTCACGTTAGTGAATAAATCGAAAACGCAACACACGAGATTGTCAGAGCTACCGATTTTAACGTTATCAGTACTTCGAGAATGATACAAAAAATTTTTATCAAAGAATGTAATACTTACTGTTGGTAAATTCGACTTAGATAGATTCCTTTCTTTTGTTTTTATTTTTTCCTTAATTTTATTTCCTGTTCTTAGGTCGTAAAAACTTTCTCTCGGATCTTGACTTGACATACAAGTTGATTAATTATATTGTATCCGGAAAATATAAAAAATAAAATTTAGTACAATAATAAAATAAAATAATTAAATTGAATTACCTAAATAATAAAAGATTGGTAATTAGAATATACTCGAAGTACATGCGCTTGACAAAGTTTTATGGCTGTAATAAAGCAATTGATGACACAGCTAAATTGAAGGTACGGGAAATATGATTTAGTCGATGTCTGCAATTTCCGCAATAATTCATTGCTTTAAATTTTAATTACATTTTATGATTCCATTTATGACAGCAATTGATGAATTTTTCAGCTACACTGCGCCAATTAAAAAACAGAACAGAAATTTTCTTCGAAAAAATACCCATATTTGAACGCTTGTATCTAGGTCAAATAACACCTTTCAAAAAAAAAATTTACTTAGAGGTAAAGGAAATTTTGTCTTCTTTTCGATACTTGTTTTATTTTATTTTGTTTTTTATGACTTTTTGAGTAAAACAAAAGGTGTCTAAAAAAAATATGCTGCTGTTTGAAACTGTAAACGAACTTGCTCGATATTTCATTCAAAAATCCGAACTGGCCATTTTATAGAGAATTTAGAAACCTTGAACATGATACTATGGAAATTTCTGTGCGGCCACTCTTTTTTATCTTGTAAACTTAGCACTCTACGATAACATGTTAAGTCACTTTATCACTAAAACTTTAACACACTAAAACTTCAATAACTCGACAAAAAGGGGACAAGGGGGTTTTGATAATAATTTGCGTTAATACATCCGAATTTTGCATTAACATGCTTATTTATCTGCCTTCAGATACGCTAACGATGTATCGTCGATAAACGCCGATTATAATCATTTAGTGATGTCCAGGTCCTAATACGTTTAAAAATACATACATATATGAACCCATTTTTGACCAATAATGTGGGTCAATTAGAATGCGTTCCACATACTTCAAAAGCATGAGTAATTAGAAATAATGTCGACGAAATATCATTTTCATATCGTCTAATGAACAAACACTGCAGGGTTTGAGAAATTTTCGACTTGCTGTTTTTTGTGAATTTGTACATACGTGAACGGAGAGTCGGAAATAGTGATTTTTGAAGTGGCGTCTGTGAATCTACTTCCCCGTCGAACTGTTAGTCTATATACTCTCTTTGGTATGGTGACAAAATTATTAAATGCCAAAGACCACAAGTGCCAAAATTATTAAATGCCAAAGACCACAAGTGCCAAAATTATTAAATGCCAAAGTTATTAAATGCCAAAGTTATTAAATGCCAAAGTTATTAAATGCCAAAGTTATTAAATGCCAATGTTTGATGGGGGATCGATATAAAATATTGCAGTGTCATTAATAGATTCTATATAATCCGCTCCTACGTGAATTATGTTGTTGAATTATTAAATAAATATAAAAAAAAACATTTATTTAACTTAAAACAATTTATTTATTTTTTAAAAGCCGGTCTCTTTAGAGCCGGGAATCAATATTTTTGTACTGTGCTCTTTGGAGTCAGTTTATTGAATGAATTATTCTTTAAGTTTTTTCGTTACATGATTTTCTTTCTTACATATTTTATAAACATGTTTCAATATGTTATTTTATTTCTTATAATTCTTATTGCTTATTAATTAAAATTATATTTTGTTAGACAAAACAAAGATTGTGATTTATATAAAATATGATCCATTAAATTATGATAAATAATATTTTATGTTATTAATATAAAATTGTATTATGAGCATCTTTACTTTGTTGCATTTCCATATCTCGGAATGTAACTCTCCCTTCGTTAAGAGTGGAGTTCTCCTGAACTCTATTTGCAAATTTAATATTTTTTTTATTTTGTTTAAACTTTATATAATCAACACTTCTAACGGCTGGATATATTTTATCAATCTTATTTCCTTCGGGTGTTCAGCCAATAAATAAAACAACTTCAGTTACGACGACGTTTCGGTAATTTTATTACCTTCTTCAGGTCTATATACAGATACAAAATACAAGAAAGTTTTAGAAAAAGTCATAGAAAATAATTTGCAACGTATAATTTTTCAACATACCGTTAAATGAAAACAATTTAAATAAAAATCTCTCCCATATAATGGGGTCACCTCTATCACCCATTGTAGCAGACATTTTGATGGAAGTTTTGCTCGACACAGTTCTGAATGCCACTAATTTCAACATTACATTTATTAGAAAATATGTCGATGACCTACTGTTATGTGTACCAGAAGACAAAATTAATGATGTACTTTCTATATTTAATAGCAACAATTTCGGCTTCAAATTTACTTTAGAATTGGAAATGAATAACAAATTACCTTTTTTGGATACCTTATTAATTCGGAAAGGCAATGGCCAAATTGACACCGCCTGATATGCAAAAAACTTATCGTCTGGTCGAATCCTAAATTTTAACAGTTTCCATCCATTAAGCCAAATTATTAATACTGCTTTTGGGTTTATAAATCGGGTGAAGAAATTGACAACAGACACAACAGTTGATACCGATAATATAATCATAAATTATCTGTCAAAAAACAAATACCCGAAATACCTAATCACTAAATTGATTAATCGTGTTAGCCAAATCAGCCGTTCCCATAATGCTATAAATAATAACAATAATGTTTCACATCCCGTTGCCTCCACTAACCAAATTCTAACATACAAATCCATTATATATGTGAAAGGTCTTAGTGAACATATTTCTAAAATTTTACGGAATTTCAATATAAACTGCCACATTATTTTTTCGGCTGGAAACCCACTTAGAAATATTTTTAGTCAACTAAAGGATAGAACTCCGGACTTATTGCGATCCAATTTGGTATATTTAATACCATGTAATAGCTGTAACTTGAAATACATTGGTACTACCAAACAGCTACTAAAAAATCGCATAAGTCAACACAAATCGGACACTAAGGTACCTATAAGAAATCCGCAAGCTACTACATTGTGTCAACACACACACATGATACGGGTCATATATTTGGGTTTAGTGAAGTAAAAATTATAGAAAGCGAGAGACTATATAAGAATCGCCTTTTCTTAGAAATTGTTCATATTCTGGGTAAACGAGAAACTTTGGTTAATAAAAAAAGTGATACAGACGATCTCAGCAAAATTTATTCCGGTATCATTGACACAATTTTTAAATTATAAAATGGAATTCTTTAATATGTTCTTAAATTCTAAAATTGTAAATAATATTTGGATTATTAGGTAGTGACCTTGAAAATTTGAAATGTTTTGAAAAATCCTGGAATGTCTTGACTTTTGACATAAAAAGAACAATATTGTTGTTTTTTTCTTTTTGAGGACTATAGAAGAATTTTAAAACAGGACCACAATTTCTATTTTTAGTGTATATAATCTATTTCTATTTTTATTGTTTGTGTATATCATACACGATTATATGGAAGAGATTTTTATTTAAATTGTTTTCATTTAACGGTATTTTGAAAAATTATACGTTGCAAATTATTTTCTATGACTTTTTCTAAAACTTTCTTGTATTTTGTATCTGTAAATAGACCTGAAGAAGGTAATAAAATTACCGAAACGTCGTCGTAACTGAAGTTGTTTTATTTATTGGCTGAACACCCGAAGGAAACAAGATTGATAAACTTTATATAGATAATCAATATTATTATTAATGCTATTACTATAATTGATATTATGCTTACTCCTGAATATGTTAATATTTGATGAAATTTCAACAGTTTTATTTCATTTATATTTTTATTGGTTTCTAAAATTATTTCCCTAAATGTAAATGTGTTATTGTCTGACTTATAATCTAGATTTTGAATGATGTAATCAATATTTACTTCCTTAATATTATTATAAAAGGTTTTGTTATTTAGATACTACTTCACAACATAATTTCCATTCAACTCGAATGTTCTTTCATCATAATTTGATGTTAAAATTACTTTATTAGCCAATTGTATTAATATACTATTATCATTGATGCTATAAATTTCTGTATTACAGCTTTTAATATTTTGACAATTTTTTGATAGTATACAGTGTTTTAAATTATTTAATTCATGGAATGCTTTATTTGTATTGTATTCATAATAAGTATTGTTAATTTCAAATGTTTTAGTGATCTCATAATTTATTGAACTACAATCATTAATATTTGACAGGGGTATAATTAATTTTTTATTTGCTTTTTCCATGCAACTGGGAATTTTGATTAAAAAGATCAACTTATTATTATTAGTTTTAGAATATTCTACTTTTAAATTTTTTATTTTACTAGCATCTATTTTGTCTTCCACAATCTCTTCATGAGTTAACAAAGAAGGATGTATAATGTTAAGATTACTAAATACTATATTATCTTGTAATTAACTTATAATTTTATCTATTTCATATATTTTTAATTTTATATCATATATGTATCATTAATCTAAGTAGAGTTTTATTTTCTCTGTCTATAATAAAATTTTGAATAATTTTTCTATCTTCTAACATTGCATTATACAATTTGTTTATAGTGTTGTTAAAGTTATTATTAATTTTAATTTGTTTATTTATGTTTACAGCTAGATTTTCGTTATTCTGATCAATTACGTATAAATGTTTATTAATTAATTGTCTGTCTTCATCGTCCATTGTCCCTGATATCCACTTGTTTATTGTTCCTATGAAATTTACTAAACCTCGTTTGTGTATTGAGTGATGTCCGTCTTTTAAAGTTATTAATTTATATAGTAAATTGTCTATGTCTTTGAATAATGTTGATTTAATGAAGTGTTTCGTAAGTTCTACTGTTATTTCCCTCGCTGTTGACCTGAGGTTTAATATTAAAGTTTCTATTTGTGCTATGTCAATTATGTGTAATGAATAATTGTAGGATTTGGGTAAAAACGTCTCGGTTTCTCGAATAATAGTATATCCTGTGTTGCTTTCAATCTTTTCTACTTGAAGTTGTGCTTCTGTTAGTTTCGTCATTGTTAGTATTAAGAGCAATGTTGTCATTATTATCTGCGAATTTTAACGGTCTTTTAATATTTATAGGATGTATATTAGTTAAATTAAGTAATCTGAATTTTGGTTGGTCTTCATGTCTGAGTGATTTATAATTTTTAATGTAACCTTGTTCTCTAGTTTCTGTATATTCTTCTCTATTTCTGTTGTGTATAGTTAACCTTTTTGTTTGGGAATTAACTAAATTCTGGTAAATTTCTTGTTGATTAATGCCCTCTTCTGCTTTTATTGGGGTGCACCTAATGGTATTGTGATACTGATTATTGTAGCTTTTTATTGCTTCTAACATTTGGGTTCTTATAGGATTGGGTTGGTCTATATTTAAAACTCTTAATTTTTCTGTCAGTGTATGGTTAAGTCATTCTACGTCAGTGTTACCTGTGTGGCTGTTAGGTAAATTCATTATCAGCTATAATTTTTCTGGGTTTCTTGTGGTTAAAATACATTCTAAATTTTTCTATTAATTCGGTATGGTTTCTGTTTTCTAAAGGGTAGGCTGTTGCAAATTTCGAGAATTTATCTATGAAAATTATAAAAGATTGTTTTTTATTTACGTAAGTATCCACATGGACTATTTGGTTTTTACCTGTAGGAATTTCGGTTTTTTCGAATTTTGGTTTGATTGGATTTCTATCATATTTTCCTTGGTTGCAAATGTCACAATTATTAGTAACTTTATTAATAATGATCTTAATGTTTTTGTTATAGACTTTAAATTTTATAATAATACCTGGATGTTTTTGTTCCTTATGGTGAATCGATACGATTTTGATCAACTCATCCTCTGATTCTACATCCTGTGCTAAATGGGTACATTTCATAAATCTTGTGGTTGGGAATTCTTCTATTAATATTTTTTGGATAACATAAAACTCTTTATCTGAAATATTAACTGTGTTTTGAACCTATTTACAATTGTTTCTAGGATTACTATATTATCATTCTGTTCTTCTAATTGAGAATGTACTGTCGGTTGCATTGAGTTATTATCTACTATTTTATCTACTACTTCTTCATTATTGATTTCGTAATCTGTAAAAATATTTTGTAAAGAGAGGCTTCTCCCTTCGTTAGATTGAAATACAGTCGTTGTCAAAATTATTTGTGTCACGCAAAAATTGTTAATGTATTCCGCAAAAGTTAAAACTTGGGCTTAACACTTAATAAAATAACTAAATTTTTTTTTGTATATTTATTGTTAATTATTGATATTTCATTTAGTAAAAAAAAAAATTAAAAATCTTTTTAATTCATTGAAATAAAATTAAAAAACAAATGGACAAAATTATTTGTGCCTCATATTTTTGGGACAAAATTATTTGTGCAGTATGAAAAAAATCAAAATAAAATAGTAAATCAATTAAATTTAAGATTATTTTTGGGTAATTACATAATGACAAAGTCACTAATGTTGTGTATGCAAATGGTCGGTTTTTGTTTAGTCTCTATATGATTTCGCATCTGGTTCAATAATTCGTTCTTAATATTACGTAGAATCTTATACCACTCGGTTTTCTAGGCCCCTCGCTACAAATGTTTGGCCATGTTAGATCAAGAATATCTTCCACTTTAACTTAAACATCTGTAGGCGTAAATCGAAACCCTTCACTGGCCGAGTCAAATAATTATGTTCAAGATTTTTGTATAATTTCGTGGTAATGACTCTTCTTATGTAAGGGAACAAAACTATGCTGAAGGAAATATTGAGGACCGACTGGCTTACTATCAACCAGGGATGTTGCCTCATAAATTAAACCGAAATTGAACAGTCTCCTTGAATAGTTCTGTTTATAGAGGCGTCTAACCTTTTATGTGTTGCCCAATGGAATCTATCCGAGGCAGTATCCACACTAATTAATGCTCGATGTTTATGTAATAATAAAAATATTTCCGATATTATCAAATTAAGACAAAAACGCACTAATTTGGGTATAAACCAGTTCTCTATATTGTAATGGGCTTATCTTATGAAGCCGTTCACGTTTTGTTTCCTGACGGTAGATCATATTCCGTTTGTGTGCAAGCCCTAGAAACTACAACTGTTCAAGGCCATAGTTCAATTTCGGTTTATTGAATTAGGTAACATTCCTAGTTGACGATAAATTAGTTGGTCCCAAATTTGCTCTTCAGCACAATGATGCTACCATACATAAGAAGCATCATTACCATGAAATTATACAAAACTCTTGAACATAATTATTTAACTCGGCCAGTGTAGGGTTTCGATTTACGCCAACAGGAGTTTAAGTTAAAGTGGAAGATATTCTTGATCTAACAAGATCAAAAATTTGTAGCGAGGTGAATAGAAAACCGAGTGGTATAAGATTCTACGTAATGTTAAGAACGAATTATTGAACCAGATGCGAAATCATATAGAGACTAAACAAAAACCGACCATTTGCATACACAACATTAGTGACTTTATCATTATGTAATTACCCAAAAATAATCTTAAATTTAATTGATTTACTATTTTATTTTGATTTTTTTCATACTGCACAAATAATTTTGTCCCAAAAATATGAGGCACAAATAATTTTGTCCATTTGTTTTTTAATTTTATTTCAATGAATTAAAAAGATTTTTAATTTTTTTTTTTACTAAATGAAATATCAATAATTAACAATAAATATACAAAAAAAAATTTAGTTATTTTATTAAGTGTTAAGCCCAAGTTTTAACTTTTGCGGAATACATTAACAATTTTTGCGTGACACAAATAATTTTGACAACGACTGTACTGTTTTTATTTCATTAATTTCATGGCAATCTGTGTTAATTCTACTCAAAAAGTCTGCTATCTTATTTTCCTTACCTTGTAGATAACTAATTTTCATATTATATTCTCCCAATGATAAGATCCATCTTTGGAATCGGGGATTTAAATCTTTGCCTAAGTATTTGGTGTGTAACCATTTTAAGGCTTGGTGGTCGGTTTTTAACTCGAACTGTTTTCCGTAAATATAAGGTCTAAAGTATTTTATCGACCATACGACTGCTAGTAATTCTTTTTCAGTAGTGCTGTACCTGGTTTCATGATTGTTTAACGTTCTACTCGCGAAAGCTATCGGGTGATTATCTTGAAGTAACACAGCTCCAATTGCGAATTGACTGGCGTCTGTGTTTAGCACGAATGACTTGTTAAAATCTGGATATTTTAGAATAGGGTGGGTTGTCAACAAAATTTTTAATTCTTCAAATGCATTTATGTATGTGGGATCTAACTTATTGATTTTTGCATCATTTTTTAAGTATTTCGTCATTGGCTGGGCTATTTTTGCATAATCTTTTATAAATTTACGGTAATATCCTGTTACTCCTAGAAATGATTTTATTTGTTTCTGTGTTTCAGGTAACTTTAAATTTAATATATCTGTTATCTTTTTCAAGTTTGGCTTTACTCCTTCTGGTGTCAATGTATGTCCCAGATATTCAGTTTCCTTGCAGAAAAAATTGCATTTGTCAATCTGAATTTTAAGATTAGCTTCCCTTAATTTATTAAATTTTTATTTATACTTAATATATGTTCTTGTATGGATGTGCTAAAAATTAGTATGTCATCAAGATATACTACGCAAATTTTGTTAATGAACTCTCTTAGAACAGAATTCATCAGTCTTTGGAAAGTTGCGGGGGCATTCTTTAACCCAAAAGGCATCCTTACATACTCATAGTGCCCAAATGGCGTCGAAAATGCGGTTTTACTTTGATCATTTTTATCGACTAATATTTGATGGAAACCTTTTGCTAAATCTATTGTTGAAAAATATTGGGCTCTTCCCAATTTGTCTAAGATATTTTCAATGTTCGGAATGGGGAATTTATCATCTATTGTGATTTCGTTTATTTTTCTGTAATCAATAACAATTCTCCATTTTTTTATATTAGAATTGTCCAATTTTTTTGGAATAATCCACAAGGGTGAATTGTATGGTGAATCTGATTATTTAATTATGCCTTGCTTTAGCATTTCTTGCATTTGTGTTTCAATTTCTTTTTCGTGTATTTGTGGGTAACGATAAATTTTGCAATAAATGGGATTATTATGTTTTAACTTTATACTATGTTTTATTTCATGGGTGGAGGTCAAATTTTCGCCTTCGGAAAAAAATAAATCTTTGTTTTTCATTAAAATCTCTTTCAAATGTACTTTTTCTTCGTTATTTAAATGGCTTTTATTTACTTTGGTAAATATTTCTTCTTTTGGATTCACTATTGGTTCCAGATGGTTTACTTGGGTTAACTCACTGGGATATCCAATATGTATTTATGAAGTGGATTATATATTCATCGAATCTTTTCATGTATTCGTTTTTTATGTCAATGATCGCTTCGAATGGCCTTAAAAAATTGATACCCATTATGGCATCATACTTCACACTCTTTAGAGGGAAGATTTTCCATTAAATCGTTCCATTTTTAATTAACTCTTTCGGGATGGGGGTCACGGTTTTTTCAGTGGCAAAATTTGGTCCACCCAAAGAATTATACATTATTGGTTTTTCTAATTTAAATATTTTATATTTTAAAATGTTGGGTTTTATTAAACTGGTATCCGAACCAGTATCTATTAAACAATTAATAGATTTATCATTAAATGTTAGTTTATTATCGGTAATTGGTTTGATGAGGCAGCTCTATAAAATTTACCTCTTGATTGAATTCAGAATTTTTAGTGATATTGTCTACTTCCATTGATTCTTGGTTAGGAATGTGATTATTTCTGTATTGTCCAGTTCTATTATCATTAAATTGTCGCCTAAACTGTCCTGAGTTAAATCCGTTATTTCTCTGTTCTTGTGTTCTGTCCTGACCTATTGTTATTATTATTATAGCTATTATTATTACTATTTCTAAATTCCTGGTTATAACTACTGTTAATATTATTGTTTCTATAATGGTTTTTGTTTTGAGAGTACATTTTATTATTTGTCTTAAAATTAAATTCTTTATTTCGATTTATTCTAAATTCGGTTTTAATTATATCCTCTGACAGGTATATTTCCGATTTGCAAAAAACATTGTCTAGTTCAAATAACGATTTCGTTGTATCTATTTGTAATTGAACTAGAGAAATTATTTTTGATTTTAATATCTGCACTAATTCCCTATCTATTGAATAATATGTGAAATTATCTTCGTCGTCAAAATCACATATCTCACTACACTCACTTTTAAATTTATTTAATTTATTAAAAATATCTTTAAGATTAAATACCTTTATTTCCTTTGCATTGTAGAGTAACTGATGAATGGTGTGTTTTGGTCTGTATCTCAATTTTAGCTGTCTAATAACGTTTTTCCAGGTGCGTTGAGTCTCAGGTATTTCCATGATGGTTCCTCTGGCATTCCCAATTATTTTTGTATTAATCAGCTTCCTTAAGCAGTATTGTTTGAGCTCTTCGTTTTTATTACCGCAAAGACTTTCGGTATCTATGATGCTTTTCAGGGAAGATTTTAATTTGTACGAATCTTCCCCTGAAAACGCTTGGATCTCATTAAAGTTTCGTATAATTTGATCTGGACTTAGATCAAACCGGGTGGTTTTAATGCCTTGCATTATTGTTTCCTGGTTTACCAGCTGTTGTTGCAATACATCAATTTGATTTTGTAATTGTTGTTGCTGATTTTGTAATTGTTGTTCGAATTGTTCGGGATTCATTTTTGTTGTAATTTTTTGTTGTCGATTTAAATCGAAGATTTTACTTCTTTTACTCGCAATCTTGATATTATTTGTTTAAATTGTTCACTTTTAATTAACACCCACTTTTTGTTACAAATATTAGCACGATTTTATAAGTTTTAATATTTATTATTTTATTTTACGTTAACTATTTAACTAATTTCCAGTTAATAAATTAATCACAACAGAATTTTGTCGTAGCCCAATCGCTTTTCTATTGGTTGGAAAAATATTATCTGATGCTGTAATCTTTCAAACAGTGTACCACTGCTTGCCTTCTTCAGATCTGCTTACCCCGCTACTCAATATGTTTTGTCGGCATTGGTCTTAAGCCATTAAGATTACTCCAAACTATCTCAAAAATACAAAAACATAACGAAAAAAGTTGATCTTATTACCTGTACTAGTATGCGGAAGTATGATGTACCATACGTCGGGAAGCAATGGGTTAAACAAATAAAATTCGAGGCGAAAATGTAATATTTTGTTGACTTGGTTGATAGCAAACATATTATGTACAGGCGAATTTATTGCATACAAAATAGTTTTGGTTTATTTTACGACTTAGTGGTATCAAAAAAAATATGAAAAGAACATTTTATATGAAAAAAATGTGATGTTTTTATTGGACTCAAATGCAAACAGGAATATTGTTCTACTCTGGAATATACAACGATTTCAAAATGTGAACTCTAAACAACCTCGACATAGCCACTATAAATATTTGTTTGATCTACATTTTTTCGTCTATATGCGATTTTGATTCAATATTCTAAGCATAATTAATTTGGTGCTTCTTTAATCCTCCAGAAAGTCGTTTATTTATTTTATAATTCTAAGCAACTAAAAAAAAGGTTCAAAAAATACATTTATTTATTGGATCATTCATCTTCGAATCTATAGCCTGCCTTAATTTTATGTATGGTTACACAAAAATGATATTCTTCAAAGCAATTTATAATCGAATTATTTTTGTGTCATAACACACAGGTTAAGATGTTGTTTTTGTAAATTGAAACGTTCTGAAATATAATTTTTAACGAAATACTTAAATAAATCCCACCGCAAATTTCGTCGTTTTCCTGCTAAATTATTATCATCTGAAAACAATTCCTCTGAAATTATTGTGATGAATTAAAGGAAAACATAGAAAATTAAAATAATACCAGTTCCGGAAAAAGAATGTATTTCTAAGACACTATTAAATTGTTTGAGCGCATACCTTATACACAATGGTGATGATATTTATTCAATTTTATGCTATACAAACAACAACAGCAACAAAACACAGTTATACCTATTGTTGAATCTCATTTTTTTTTTCGTTTTTCGTTGTATTTCAGTGAAAAGCGGAAAATTATAAAATGACAGTTAAAAGGGAAGAATTACGTCATTATATTTTGTTAAATTTAAATTTATCGCTTAAAAAAATTCTACTGCTTCTGTTATTCCATTTGTAGGGAAAAATGAAAACAGCAACACTATAATATAGAAAAATCATAAAATCTTTTATTATGAAAATACTCGAAGCATGAACTAAGGCAACAAAAAAACAACAATAGGTAAAAAACAAAAAAATAGCTCAAATAAAATATTAAACAAGAAAATCCATTATGGGATTGGTTTTTACGGAATATCTTGTGCTCGGATGACCGATGAACATTGACACGATTATTATTTTGTTTTATTAAAGATAGAAATCGCCCTAAATAACCACCCATGAAATAAATTTCAGCGGTATTACATTTGCGAGCTCTTTTTATTTTCGTGTACTTTGATTTTATTATTTAAATAATACCTATACCCCTAGATCATGATCCAGATGCTAAAGCAACGTGGGGTTTGGCGAGCAAAAAAACAAGAAAACATAAAAAAACGTAAGCTAACAGTTAAAAACCGTAAAAAAAACAGGCGATGACTAAAATAAAAATATTTAATTAAAAAATAATTCCAAGCAAAAAACAAAAACACCTTGGAATATAAATAAGATGTATTTTTATAAGATTAGAGCAAAAAAATAAAAAATAAAATTAGCTACTAACGCGGTTAAGTGGATAATGGTGTTGACATTCAACGGATGAAGAAATTACAATTCTTAGACGAAGAAAAATTATAAGGTAATTATGTTGCTCACAGTATGAAAATTGATTACGGTTTACTGTATACAAGGTACTCGGATATTACTTGTCCTATATACATACATATATAAATGTACTTAAAAACCAAAGAAAATCACTTGTTTTTATTTAGGGTCGAGAATTTGTATTATGTCCTCCCTTCTCCATAAATCGTATTCAGTCAAAGTTAAAATCTACTTGATTACGTTCAAATTTATGAATATTTTTGCACTCTAATTGAGTCGGTAACCGATAAATTTTCGGAATATAAAATAGATCTGAATTGCGTTATATTATAAATTGTTGTTTGTAAAATTCCTCAACAACCAAAGAGGAGATTACCATTTCTATGTTTCATGCATATTATATGGATTGGTATTTCTATATTTTTTCATTACATATTATGATTATTATTACACATTCCATCCACAACTAAACAAAATTATTCATTTATGCATAAAAGTTTATTTGGAAATAAATTCCGTACAATAATTTTGAATTCAGGCACATTGATGAAAATGCGGCATAAAATTTGTATATGTATTACGTTTCGAGTACATATATTCAGTCATTTATGCACAGTAATCCATATTGTTTGCATAATAATGTAAATTTAAATATTTTGTTTTATGATCGCTTAAGTTATGATTGTAAAGTTTATACAGTCGTAAAATGTCATATAATATATTAGTTTTCTATTGTTTTTCAGATTATTATAAAACGTGTTTTTATGATTTGCAAAAATTTTACAAACATAGCTTATACAATGTTTGAAACAATTTAAAGCTGCTTCAAAAAACATACTCTAATTGAATCCGATAGGAATAAGTAGCTTGAAAAGAAGAAAAATGTTTTTAGGGCATGGGTCATTTAAATAAAATTAATTTAGTACATGCTAACGATTAAATCCAAAAATTTCCATTGTCTATTTTTTAAACTTGATGACGCGTAAAAAATTTGTCGACGAGCAGTAAAACAAAACTCGCTCTTCAAATTTATATATTCATTCCATAAGGAGTGAGGGTGAAATTTTAAGACATTCCTCTATTAACTTCCTAACCCTCTTTAACTTTACAACAATTCACTTCGAACCGATTTTTTCAATTTTTCTTGATGTTTTCTTCCTCCTTATTTACTCACATATTGAAGAAATGAAAATAAAATAAAAATACTTATGTAATCTTTATCTGATCGTTGAGGTTGACGTAATGGTTCGTAATTTAAAATATTAAATGGAAATCGTCTACTTCAGCGAGTAAAACTTTATATAACCAGTTGCAAAAAATTCCCAATTCAAAATCATGTAAACATATATGTAGAAATATAAATACACTCGTGAAATTTGTCCGACATTCAACGATGAAAGTAGTAAAAAACATAAGTAGTACGAAAAAGCAAGACAGAAATTCGTGTTCATGAATTTTTATTTCGCTCTTTCGCTTTGCTACTCGTATAGATTATGTTCTCCGAGAGAAGCAGCACGACGATCAAAGAAAAAGTACAGAGCGTTTTCCGAAAGAGGCAACACAATCAAAGAAAAAGTACAGGGCGTTTACCG
Organism: Tipula helvola; assembly: GCA_963556165.1. Classification (NCBI taxonomy): domain Eukaryota; kingdom Metazoa; phylum Arthropoda; class Insecta; order Diptera; family Tipulidae; genus Tipula; species Tipula helvola. Next base: position 283,155,235 of record OY744482.1, read on the forward strand.
AAAGAGGCAGCATGATCAAAGAAAAAGTACAGAGCGTTTGCCACTAGATGTCACTACACAATCAATAAATATTCTGACGTTTTTCAAAAGGAGACAGCAAAAATCAATTTAATTACGACGTATTAATAATAATCACTTTTATAACACGCAAATATTTTGTTTTATATTTACAAAATGCACACATAAAAATGTCATACAATTTTTGACAGCAAATATTTAGTGACACCTAGTGGCATTATGTGAAAGTTGCTTATACTTTCGGAGTTTTCTGAAAGATGGTAGCTCTGGCGGTTAAAGAAAATTTGGCGTTTGAACATGATCTATTATTCGTTCGATGTTGAAAAGCCGAATTTCGGAAGGCCGAATGTCGAAAGGCCGAACGCCGAATGGGTCGGGAGGCCGAATGTCGAAAGGCGGAATGTCGAAAGGCCGATTTTTCCTTCACTTAATTGATTGAATTCAATATTTAAAACTATTGAATTTAGTCCTTAATGTAAAATGATTTTTGTAGCATATTTATGTGATCAAATTTTATCGGAAAAAAATTTTATTTCGAGTTGTGCATGAAACCTCGATGATCGTTATATCGAAATCAAAATCTCGAAATCGTAATATCGAATTAATAAAATAGCGAATTACAAAATATCGAAATTTCAAAATGTCGAATTCAAAGCCTCGAAAATGTTATTTCGAATCTCGAATAATAAAAATAATTTTGTAAATATTATTTGAGGCGCAATATAATGCAGTTACAGCTACCATATAAATTAATTAACTTGGATCATATACAAGTAAGTATACTTGTGTATGATCCAAGTATACAGGTATATGTACTTGTGTATGATCCAAACTAATTGATTTCATATAAATTACTTAACTGTTTGTCAAGGTGTAGGTACCTACCTAAACGTAATAGTTTAATGGAACCGAGAAATTTATCTGATATCGCAATACCAGAGCATATTAAATATTATGAAGGCGAATTATTTATATTAAAAGAATCCGACTTCAATGAGCAAAAAATAATTTTACTTGGAACACATTCTAGCTTACAAATTTTGAATGAATGGGATTGCTGGCTAATGGACGGAACTTTCCACGTACAGTTCCATTGTTGCCTTAATATTTTGCTTGATGAGTATCAAAACTAAAGAATGCTACACTCAGTTTTTGTATGAACTATCTAAACTTGATTGTGACTTGAACATTCAACTAACGCATGATAATTTCAGATTTCGAGAAAACGATTAAATCTCCCGCTGAAGAATTCTTTCCAACAACAGAGTTTCTTGGGTGCCTGTTTCATTTCAGCCAAATAATTTGGAGAAAAGTACAAAAGGCACGACTCGCATCAAAATTCGGAACGTCGGAATAATTCAGCTTGCAAATACGAATGTTAAAATGTTTAGCATTTGTACCAGCAAATGAATTCTCCAGTTACTTCTCATAATTTTATTCGGGTGTTACAAAAAAGGATGTCAAACAATTAGGGATCGTTGGAGGTAAATAAATTAAATCTAGAAATAGCTTAAAATTAAAAAAAAAAAAAATACTAAACAGTAATCTGAAATACTTCGAGCATTTGTTTTAAATTGAGTAATTAAATTATTACAAAATGTAATTTACTTAACCCTCAGGGTACCGACTATAAAAAAGTCACGTTCAGTACTGACATGGGTTAGCCTAACCCGGCAACTTTGATTGGTTGTATCTTGGGCTGTAGTTGGCCAATTGAAACGTTTTTTTTTTAATCGATAGTCCATTTTGTCACAAATACGAGGGTGCTAATAGATTTATCGAATAATTTGTTTAAACAAAGATACATTCAAAAGTTTAAACATTTTGAAAAAATTTTTTGTGAAAAATCACTTTTTTTTTAAAATTGCATAACTTTGTGAAAAAAAAAAGATATCGATATTTTTCTTGTTGCATTTTAAAGCTAAAAAGTTGTTCATTAAAATGGCCGAATCAGTTTTTGATCCATTCCAAAAACTATATTTTTTTCTAACTTTGAAATCACCCGTTTTTTAGGATAGCGATAAAACGTTCCATGATTGATTTATCGTAACAAGGCACAACTGTAATATAAATAAATAACAAAATTGATTGTTGAATGAAAGTTTTATTGTTCAAAATATAAAAAAAACAAAATCAGACTGTATTTCCACATTCGCAGCATATTTTGGCTACATGGTCTCTGCACATAGCCTTATTGCATTTGAGGCACTTATAAAATGTTTTGCGGTCGAGAGAACTCGGACACAAGTTGCAGCGCTTTTGTTTAGCCATTTTGTTATCAACAAATTCATGTCTTATCTCCATGTCCTCTGGTAAATCTTTCGCCTTCAAAAAATCTTCAATCATACCGCGCAGTTTTATTCGCAACGTAGGGGTAGCTAGTCTAGCAGCTAGCGCACGTTTAACAAGTTGCATCGCAAGTTCCATTCCATAACCAAATTTTTGGTTAAAATGAACACACGTTTATAATGAACAAAATTATTTGTCCTATGACAATAATGCGAATTCTACTGTACATAAGCATACAGCATAATTTTGAGGGTAGGATACACAATAATAAATTTTTAATTAATAATAAAAATATAAAAAATAGTAAATTGTACAAACCAAAACACTTTACTCCAGCCAAAACTCCAAAAAAAAAAAAATTTTCTGTCTCCCGAAAATACGGATTTTGTAACGTTTAGTACTGACTGGGTGAGAAATACCCGAGATCAACTTTCTAACTCGTACCACTCGAGCACCAAGCGCAGACTGAGGCTGCCACTCACGGCTTACACAGACACTACCACAAAGATTTTTTACCCCCCACTCCGGACCCCCACCTTCCACTTCCTTTTAAATGGCGCGACTTTCAAAATCTGTCTGGGTTACGGTAACCCAGTCAGTACCCTGAGGGTTAAATATTAAATTACGTAGGATCAAAATGTAAAATTCTGTCTGAATAAAATTTATAAGTAATTCATTAAGAATTATTCAGTCAACATGGTACATCTAATTATCTAACGAGGTAGATTACCTAACTATATTAATTCAAAAATACCGTAATATTAAATTTGTATTTGGATGCAAAGTTACATAAATTTTGCTCTGGAAAGTATATTTCATTATCACAGTTTTCTTTAAGGAGAGTTCCAGAAAACATTAAAAATCAATAGTTTTGATATTAAGGCGATTGGTTCTCTTATATTTTATTAAATTTAACGTAGAAAAAGCTCGCTCTGCCGCAGCATTACTGTGGGGCAACGACAGTAAAGTTATAGGTACAGCACATCTTAAATTATTTTTGATTTTTTAATATTAAACCAAATGTACATAGCCGTCTTTAGAATCGAATTTAGATAGAAAATCTTTATTACCGATCAAACTGCGCCAGTAATCATTTAACGTTTCAATTTTAATATTTTTGTGTTTAAAGGGATTATTAATTTACAAAGAGCGAATAGATGGCGTAGAGTCGGAAACAATTTCGGCAAGATTCGAATATCTAAGCATTTCTAGCACTTCGCATTTTATAAAGCCTCAAAATTTTATGATTTTGCAAATTAAAATCATTTTGAAATTGTAAACAATCAAGTAATCTTTTTGCGCTGTAAGAGAAGTGTTTATAAACCCCTGTGATATTATTTCGATAGTGTATCCTGGAAAGTGTTTTAAATCGTTGTTGGTGTAATTGAGTGATGGTCTTGCTCTGCCCAATAGGAATTGAGATTATAGTAGGATATATTCCTCCATTCTCCATTAATAGGATTCCCTTGACCAATTTTATCACAATAAATACCAGGGTGGTTAATGAACCGTGTTATATTAATTTTCACTGTTATTAGTGCTGTTGTGTGTCCCATCATGCAGATTGCTGCAAGCGAGCAAAGTAAAGAGTTAATTTAGGTCGTTCGTCCGTGTTGTATCAGAGTTGTCTTTGTTTCGCAGTGTTTACTTCACAACAGACCGCATCCTCTGATACGTGCCTAACTTCCGTGTTAGGTTTTGCCAGACCTATTTCTTCCAACTGGTCACTATTCTCAACTGGAAGACGGCTGATTTTGGCCTTTGGTCTTTTAAACAATTCTCTATTATTGCTTTTTATGGTTACGACTCTAACTAAGCCATCGTTTCCGCTATGGATCTCTTGAACTCTTCCTAAAGGACATTTTCCTGGAGGTAAATTATCATCCTTAACGAGGATCAGCTCCCATTTTGATGTATTATCTTGTTTTTTGGTCTATTTGCTTCGTTTTTGTAGCAGTAACATATATTCGGTTACCCAAATTTTCCAATACTCTTGCATTATTTTTTGCAGGAAGATCTGATGTCACTGGAAAAAATAGTCGTGAATTCAGACATGCTTCTATTTGGCAAACTACCGTATAATAATCCTATGCAAATGGTATTTGATGGATTTAACAGCTGATTCCAAAAGTCCGCCCATATGTGGTGCTTTTGGTGGTATATAATGCCATTGTGTTCCCCCTTTTGGAAGCTCTTCTGACCATTTTCTCGATAGTTGTTTTACTGTAAGCCTGAGTTCGTTCCGCATAATTTTGAAGCTCCTATGAAATTAGAACCGCACTCACTATGAAGGTCCGAGCAAAGCCCTCGACGTACTGTGAAGCGTTTGAATGCTGCTATAAAACTTTCTGATGACAAATTGCCGACTACTTTTATGTGTATAGCTTTTACCGTAAAGCATATGAATACTGCCAGGTAACCTTTATAGCTTTTGCGACTTCGACCCGGTGAACATCGTAGTTGGTAAGGTCCAGCATAATCTATTCCAGTATGGGTAAAAGGCCGTACCGTGGTTACTCTTGCTATTAGGAGAGCTCCCATAATTTGATTTAAAGTTTGCGCGCGTTGTTTGTAGCAGATTATGCATATAATGATGTATGTTTTTAATGCTAATCGACCTTTAATTATCCAGTTCCTTTGCTGAATAAAAGACAGTGTAAGTGTCTTTCTTCCGTGTAATGCCATCTTATGTGCGTAATCTATTAGCAGTCATGTAAAGTGACTCTTATAAGGCAGTAACCCATTCTCATCTATTTTTGGATTAAGTGACCGAAGTTGAGATTCAGTTTGAGATTCTAGTTGGTTCTTCTCTATATTAAATGTTAACTATTGTGTTATTTTCAATGCTAACATTTGGCTATCATGAAGTTCCTTAGTTGTTAGGTATCTCGGTAAAGATTTGGTTGTTCTTTTTGCAAATCTAAGGACATAATCGATGATCCTTACTGTTGTACCGTTTTCTTCCTGGACCGTGGCAATTAGTGCGCGTATCTCGATCTTCTTTTGTGTGTCTTCTTAAATCTTTGATTGAAGTGAGGCGCCTGTAGATGCTTAAGCCAGGTGGGGCCATTCCACCATAATTGTTGGTTTAATAACTTTGAATTATTTAGGCCCAATCTGCCAGGTTGTCCTCTGATTTTACATAATCCCATTGAAGTGGAGATAATATAGATTGAATTTCGATGATCCTGTTCGCAACAAACGTTTTAAACTTAATTGGGTTTCCTCCGACCCAAGCCAACGTGATCATAGAATCTGTCCAAGTAAATATTTTTATATCAGGCAGTTGTAACCTTTTTATTGTTTTTCTTAGTAGTTTTGCTAACGGCACTGCGGCGCACAATTCCAATCTGGGAATAGTTAATTTTGCCTTTAATGGTGTCACTTTTGTTTTTGCAATCACTATGGTTATCTTGATATCATCGGCTTTACAGTTGGATTTGTAATAAATTACCGCTACATATGCATCTTCCGATACATCACAAAAACCGTGCAGCTCATCTAGCTATCTCAGTAAGATTTCTAATAGCTCCTGTTGTATTGTTGGACCAGTATATATTATGTATATCGTTGAGTGAGACCCATTTGAAGTTTTTGCAGAACCGTCAAAAACCAACCTTAACTGGGTTGTTGAACTAATAATTTTTGCCACATCATCCTGACTGTTTATTACTTCCATATGACCTAGCAAACTGGTGTATTCATTTTTCACACTTAGTTAGCTTCTTTTCCACGTCAATTAGTCGTGCTACGGCTCTCCTATTTGATTCGCCTACTAGAAAGTTGTCTTCTTTGAACGGTAATGCAACTTGGTACATTCCATCTTCTTACCTTACGTACATATTCTGAAAGTGCTGCTCATATTTTTCTTCATCATTAGTAAATTTGGGTTCTTTACCAACTTCTTTAATTTCTCAAAACATTTTTAATTGGTTTTCTAGGTCGATGTACGATAACATTTATTGTAATCTGTGTCTCAGCTCTTGTAGTTTCAGAAAACAATCCATTCCAATTCGGTCTTCTGAGCCATAGGTTTTTCTGGGCCATATTATAAAAAATATTCTTTAATATGATTTTTGGGTAATAATCGGCCCCAAGTAGAATATCTATTGAACATAGTCATTGTTGTTGGGATGTTGCCAATTTCCAGTTTCCACCTCTTGATCTGGTAGTAGCTTTGTCAGCTTTTAGAATACCAAGGAATTGAGGCGTAATTTAAAATTGGAATCTATAATTGGTTAGATTTTGAAGCTGACTATCTTTCGTACTTCTCCAATGTCATGATTACCAACTCCCGCTATTTTCGCATGTATCTTACTACTAAGTCGATTGTAGTTGACAAATTAGCTTAGCCGCTGCTCCAGTTAAATGAGTTTTTAAATAATTGATTTTAATCTATATAAGTTAGTCTAGTTAAATATTTCTGCGAAGCTACACCATTTCATATAGTCTCCATAAAATACGGGCATTTCAATAGGCTTTAATTTTATTTTCATCTCCTCTTTGTTGTATTCCCTTCTATCGCAGTTGTCTCTCTTATTGCTATATTAGTGTACTCTGTTCTTAAGGTTTCGTAATACTCCTTTGTAAAATATTCCAACTCGTCTTGGTCATCATCTTCCCTTGCTCATCTATAATAATTTCCTTTGGATTGTCAATTTCTCTGCACTATTCTCGCATTTTAATGTCTTGTCTTCTAAGCATTTGCTTCAATACTTTTGGTTGTTAAAAATCATGTTTATGTCAGCTGATAAATTTATGTTTATAATTCCTAATCTCTAAAGAAATCCACTACCCAAAAAAGCCTAATCTACTCGATATACCTTTTAGATTTTAGTATGTAAATCTGAAAGTTTAAAACTACTCTATTAACATTTTCCATCAGTGGTCACACTCACAATAAAAAGGTAAAAGTGGTGGAGTAGCAAACATTTTAATTTTGAACAAAAACAAAAAATAAATAAAATTGTAAAAAACCGATAAAATTCTATGTATATCCATAAAAAAACACATTTCACATGCAAGTCAAACAGATAATTAATCTTTTTATCACTGGCACTAAAAAAGCACAAAACCCTTTAATTTTTAAATCACCGTACTAAGCTACTTAAAATTAATGTATTTTCAGCAAAAAATTAAAAAGTTTTTATTTTTTATTTGTTACCAAGCACACAAAATGTATTAAATAAAGCCGATACTTAACAAAGCTACACATATATACATATCCAAACACAATCTATATATATATATATATATAAAATGTGCTTATATGTAGGCATGTAAAATGTATAAAAAGCTTGTTTTCGCTACTTGACGACAACGACATATTTTTCGAAAAAAAAGATTTATAATTTCCATGTTTTTTTGTATAGGCGCAGATAATTAAAAGGGTTAAATGTGGGGTTAAAAAAAAACTGACATTCAATCAGTATAATAAAATTACACTAAAATCCTTTTTTTTTATCCGACGATTTTTATTTATTTTATTACGAAATTAATTTAATTTAATTGTGTTGCACAGAATTTTTTGTTTTAATGGATTTGAAAAGCTTTTTCGATAAAATAATAATAATAATAATAACAATAATAATATTTAAATATTAAATTTCAAAATTAAATAAAAAGATTTGAACAACTAATTGGAATGGACAACAAGAAATTTTTGTGTTTGTGTGTTTATTGATTTCAAGTGATTTAGCAGTGAAATTTTTTAGTTTTGACCAATCCATATTGCTAACACTGTCGAAGCACTATACATTGAGTAAAGATATTTCTTTCTCTATTCAATATATAGTGTTTCTGCAGTTATAGTACAATCAACAAAAATATTTTATTATTATTTAAATTATTTAAATTATAAATAAAAAATAAAAAAATTGTATTCATAAATTATATAAAAATTAAAAATAGATTGTGGTTTATTTACCGCGCACAATAATTGTGTGTGTGTGTGGGGTGCTAAAATAAAATATCGCCACCTCATACATAAATAATATAAAAGAAGGCGATCGATTGTCGTAATATTGAATAATAATTGGAAATTAAATTTAATCGTTAAGCCAACATAAATGGAAAACGGTTTCATAAATATGTAAGAGAAGACACAATAAAAATGAGGAAAACTTTAATATTATGGGCTGAATACGAAATTTGCCCACGTAAAAATTCTATTGTTTGGTAACAAATATGCCAGTAATGGTTGTAACAATTCACAATACGAAAAAAGATAATAGAAAATTGGGAAAATTGACCCACGTAGATTTAAGATTTCCATATGATGTATTGGATTTTTTATTTTATTTAATCATTAATCACGAACATAAGATAAGATTTATGTGCACGTAAATATATGTAGGTATTTTTGATTTTAATGGTGTACACGTTTGGTGTACTTGGATTCATGAACTTATACCTCTGGAAATACGACTTCGTTGTCTGTTTGTGTGCCAAAACCGATTTTCTTAAAAACTGCAATTGCTATAGACTTGAAATTTGGCATAGTCATTACACTTGCCTCAACTTGTTCAATAGTCTGAATCACAAAAAAATATTTGTTGCCCAATTTTAGGGAGGCTAAAAATTGAGGATCAAAAAAAAATTGTTTTTCACCCGGTCACGTGGGATTATCGTATTTGTTTTTTTTTTTGGAATCACTTTATTCAACATTACAATAAAATAACAAAAAGAAGCAGTTATACACAATTAATAAATTCAATAGAAAATTGAAAATTTATATTATAAGTATATTTATATATATTAAATAATGCCTGTGAAAAACTTAACAAAAAAAAAAATAACAAATTTATCGTATACGTATACGTATTTATATGTAGTGGTAATATAAATTATACGCCTAAATGTGGATAAAGAAAACCATACACAATAACTTTAATACAATTTTCAGAGACGATTTTTGTTCAAAAAAGAAACCAAATAAGATTTTTCTCGAATGTCCGTAGTATGCGCTTGATGAAAAAATTATGAAATGGCCGGACCCTGGGGTCGGCCATATAAATAACAAGCAATATTTGCATCAAATGTTGTACGATTTTCCGCCGACAAAATTTGTTCAACAAAAATCAAAAGTCCCAAAGTCAAATGATTTTTCTCGAATGTCCGTAGTATGCACTTGATGAAAAAATTATGAAATGGCCGGACCTTGGTGTCGGCCATATAAGTAACAAGCAATATTTGCATCAAATGTTGTACGATTTTCCGCCGGCGAAATTTGTTCAACAAAAATCAAAAGTGTCAAAGTCAAATGATTTTTCTCGAATGTCCGTAGTACGCGCTTGATGAAAAAATTATGAAATGGCCGGACCCTGGGGTCGGCCATATAAATAACAAGCAATATTTGCATCAAATGTTGTACGATTTTCCGCCGGCGAAATTTGTTCAACAAAAATCAAAAGTCCCAAAGTCAAATGATTTTTCTCGAATGTCCGTAGTACGCGCTTGATGAAAAAATTATGAAATGGCCGGACCCTGGGGTCGGCCATATAAATAACAAGCAATATTTGCATCAAATGTTGTACGATTTTCCGCCGGCGAAATTTGTTCAACAAAAATCAAAAGTCCCAAAGTCAAATGATTTTTCTCGAATATCCGTAGTATGCACTTGATGAAAAAATTATGAAATGGCCGGACCCTGGTGTCGGCCATATAAATAACAAACAAGTTTTACATCAAATGTTATACGATTTTCCGCCTACAAAATTTGTTCAACAAAAATCAAAAGTCCCAAAGTCAAATGATTTTTCTCGAATGTCCGTAGTACGCGCTTGATGAAAAAATTATGAAATGGCCGGACCCTGGGTTCGGCCATATAAATAACAAGCAATATTTGCATCAAATGTTGTACGATTTTCCGCCGGCGAAATTTGTTCAACAAAAATCAAAAGTCCCAAAGTCAAATGATTTTTCTCGAATGTCCGTAGTACGCGCTTGATGAAAAAATTATGAAATGGCCGGACCCTGGGGTCGGCCATATAAATAACAAGCAATATTTGCATCAAATGTTGTACGATTTTCCGCCGGCGAAATTTGTTCAACAAAAATCAAAAGTCCCAAAGTCAAATGATTTTTCTCGAATGTCCGTAGTACGCGCTTGATGAAAAAATTATGAAATGGCCGGACCCTGGGTTCGGCCATATAAATAACAAGCAATATTTGCATCAAATGTTATACTATTTTCCGCCGACGAAATTTGTTCAACAAAAATCAAAAGTCCGAAAATCAAATGAAATTTCTCGGGATCGGTACGTAATTCTGTTTTAAAAAATTCTGTTTTTACAAAATTCTGTTTTTTCGAAATTTTAGTTTCTCGAAAATTTCTGCTTTATAAAATTCTGTTTTTTAAACATAATTTTTATCACTAACTTAGCCATCAATTGTCTACTAAGATAACGTAAATAATTAATTTTCGGTGCTGTGCTGAGTCCATAGTTATGTAATATTATTTGCGATGGTGTCCTTAAACTTGGCATACATGAGGAATCAAAAGCGGGGATGGGGGGGGGGGGGGGGAGGGGATCATTTTTGTGGCCAAATTTAAGAGCGAAGCTGAAAATATCTGTAATGAGGCCGTAGCCATTATGCGGGAGTAGTTATAGCAGACTGCTGTTAGCCTACCATTAGACGGCGCTGATATTAATCTCGAGTATGAAAAGGCGAGAAACTAGTTCAATGACAATGGGTTAATTCTAAGATATGAGAAATGTGGACGCAGTATGCCGACGGTGTGCAATAAGAGTGATCCGTGTATTTCGCGATATCATCAGATGATGCGATATATGCAGTACCGGCGAGTACCGCCAATTGATCTGTTGGCAAAGGAGATACACAAGCAACTCCTTAACGGATTCCAAACAACGAATAGAGCGAATCACAGTCTGAATAGCAACAACGTTGAAACGAATGAGATAAGGGATATTGAAACGAATGAGATAAGGATATGCCCGAGGAAGTTAGAGAAAAACTCTCAAGTAGTAGGCTTAGACAGCGCCCGACTCCACAGGACATCATCTTACGCATGGTGGCGTCAACTGATTACTGATCTACTGTTTGCAGCTTCGCAGCAGAAACTTTGGTTAATTTACGGTGTCTTGAGCGCGAGATGATAAACCAATAGTGGTTCATAGCATTATAATTGGATGAAGAATAAATAAATAAAATAAAGAATTTCTGATCTTGCTAAACTCACTTCCCGAAGTAATACCTAACGGTGTTTTCGGGGGGGACCAATGGTTAATGAAGGGAAAGTATTTTTAGCCGGTCAAAAAACGGCACAATTATTTGCACGGGTAGTGTATCTCGAAGATTTCCACCCACTTACAGGTAAAATGACACACACACACACACAAACTTTCACCTTCTCATTTTCACCTACTCACTTTCACACACAAACATACACACACATATATACACACACACACACACACACACACACACACAACACACACTTACACGTACACACCCTCACACTTAAACAAACAGGCGCATACATACATATACACACACACTGTTACACACATATACATACACATCACGAAACCTTAGATTTTATAATTCTTCAAAAAATTAATTCTGCAATTAATTTTTTTGCGGCAAAAAAATGAATTGCAGAATTTATTTTTTGAAAAATTATGTGAAATGGAATTTTGTAAAACAGAATTATGAAAAACAGAATTTTGTAAAACAGAATTTTGTAAAACAGAATTTTATTAAACAGAATTTCGTACCCAACCCAATTTTCTCGAATGTTCGTAGTATGCCCTTGATGGAAAATTTGTGAAATCGCCGGACCCTGGATCACTGAAAAAGCCGATGAAATTTAACCAGAAATCGAAGAAGATCGACACATAATCAGTTATGACGATCTCAATCGATCACAAACCAGTTTAAACCATTTACGTAAGGCTGGATACACAAAAATGCTCGATGTTTTGGTGCTACAAGAATGTTCGATGAAAAATTTGGTTGACCAAATTTTCATCAGCGAGTTGCTACTGAAACGGAACGAAATGAACCCATTTTTGAAGCAAATTATTACTGGCAATGAAAAATGGGTAAAATACGAGAACGTCGTTTGAAAAAGATCATGGTAAAAGAAAGGTGAATCACCACAAACGACTTCAAAGCCAGGATTGATGCCCCATAAACTTATGCTGTGTGTACATTATGAGGTTCTAGAATCTGGTCAAACTATGATTCTAATCTCTACTGTCAGTAATTAACCAGGCTGCAGCAAGCAAATAAAAAAACAGTCAGAATTGATAAATAGAAAGCTTGTTGTTTCCGATCATGACAACGCCACACCCAGTTTTAATAACTGGGAAAAAAGTAAGAGAGCTCGACTGGGAAGTTTTGATATATCCGCCGTATAGCCTAGACCTTGTACCCTATGACTACCATTTGTTTCGATCTCTGCAAACCTCCCTTGATGGTCTAAAGTTAGCTTCAAAAAGCACTGTGAAAATGCCTTGGCCAAGTTCTCCGCCGATACACCCCAGAAGTTCTTCACCGATAAAATTATGAAACTTCCCGAAAAAGGAAAAAAGGGCTTAGATAATAATGGCCAATATGTTCTAAAATAAAACTCATTTTGAATACAAAAAAAATTTAATCAAAAAATGACAAAAAATCTCTCAATATTTTTCTTCAACCTGTTTTTCAAAAACATTTAATAACATCCAAATAAGCAGCTTTTTTGTTTTATTTGGAAGATAATCTCTTTACCTACGACCTCTGATAAGTTTTACAATCGAACACGACAGAACAACACAACCTGTTGAAAATAACATATCGTATATTAAAGATTGACAAGAGATAAAAATCGACTACAATTACTGATTTTTTAAATACTTGATACTTTCAAAATTAATACATTACAATTTATTTTCATGTTTTACTTACTTTCAGAAGTTGATTCCATTTAGACCGATAAGAATTGGTTGTGCTTTCGATTTTCTGTATTACTTTTAACAAGCGCGTTGTTTACTATTTCCTTAACAATGTTGATACTACTCGAACAAAGGTAGCATTGTGACGAATATTCCAGAGCAGGCAGAAGGAAATGTAATCTTCTCTGTATGATTCCTGAACGTTAGACATGTAGTTTAGCCAACCCAATGGACAAAAAACCCATCTAGGAACTTTTTTTTTCTTGACTTTTGGCCATCTCTTTTCGATTTCGCCGCACTGTGCGACGGCAGTAAAGTTTGTTGGTATGTTGCACATCAAGAGTTACAATTTTTAAAATTTTTATTCTTTATTTATGTCAACGGGTCACATAACAACTATAGTATTAAACGCGAAATATGGACATTTGTTGTTGAACAAATTTCGTCGGCGGAAAATCTTACAACATTTAATGCAAATACTGCTTGTTATTTATATGGCCGACACCAGGGTCCGGCCACTTCATAATTTTTTTATCAAGTGCATACTACGGATATTCGAGAAAAATCATTTGACTTTGGGATGTTTAATTTTTGTTGAAAAAATTTAATCACTTCAATCGTTAGTTCGACTATTCAAAAATCGCCTAAATGCATACTGTTTATTTTACTCACACTACTACATTTTTTGTTATTTCCTAAGAACTTCACTTCGGTATTAAATATTATAATATTTTAATATCGAACATCATATAATGCACTATACATAAGCGTTATGTTGAGTATAGGTAGGTAAGACTGAGACAAAAAATGTTTATACTGAACCACCTTCAAATTAAAAAAATTAATCACTTAGACCGTGTCCGAAACATGTGATAAATAATTTTTAGCACTGATTTTTGACATTTATTTGAAAAAAACGCACACATCCAAATTATCATAGTCAATTCCCATGATTCAATAAATACCAGGTTAGCCCGATTTTTCAAACTATACGTGTTCGTGACGTCATGCAATGCGCCATGTGTTTACGAATAAAGAGAGAGAGAGAAAAAGGCGAATGAAAGATTTTAGGCATCTCAACTCAAGTAAAGCGCTAAAGCGAGAGAGATGCCTTATATCCCCGCTTTTATGTCTGTTAACAAATATTAAGTCGAAAAGTACTTATTTTATTTTCATGAAACAAAGACAGACGTAAAGACCTTGATCAGATTAGAAAAAAGTGGTATGGCTAAAATCTTTAGGTGATCGAATTCCAAAGTTATAGACGCGTAAAGATTTTCTTTGCAATACATTCTCGTGAAAATCAAAAATAATAAAAGTACATAATAGAATACTATGTTCAAACATTTTTTTTATGTCTTTGAATGAATGAAAATGATTTTGTTTAATAGTTATATACGTCATAAGGGCGCTAAATGAGTTGTTATAGTTCGAGTTCGACGAATTTTGAACAAGTACTGTAATGATCATTTAACGTACGTGTAACGTACAACGTTTTATTTCATACTACATGGGACATTAATTCGATTTATTCATTTAAAATTAAATTTTAAGGTAAAACATGGATTTGCAATTTAAAACACATCAATCCAAATGATTTTCAAATTATCAAGTTACCCTAGTTATTTTTTTTTTGTTTGGTTTTATATATTTCTGTACTGTAATAGCTCGTTTTCCGGACTGTTTTTTCTGTACCGCAATGAGTCGTTTTCCGGACTGAAATCAATCACGTAAACATTGATTTTCGGTATAGTATAAAATAAATGTATATAAAGTAGTATGCATGCAAGTCCAATTATTATAACGTTTTTATTAACTCGCTTTCTTGTATGTCTGTCTGTCCTGTACAAATTTTAAAATCGATTTTAAACCAACTTCCCGATGACCTAGACGCCTGAAATTTTGAACATAGCTCAGAACTCGATGACAATGCAATATTCAATAGTTTGCGATATATTTCGACTCCAGGTGGTGCTGTAAATCAGTGTTTCTCAACGGGGGCCATACGGCCCCCTAGGGAGGCGTACCATATACCTGGACTGTGTTCACGAACTCTACATTGTAACAAATTGTTACAACTGTCATTGTACAAATGACATAGCAGTTAACAACGATATTGTTACAAACGTCAAATTTGCTACCAAAACAAACTTTGTTTAGCAAAATTTTGTTTCTTCGTTATCATAAATACATATAATAAAAAAAATAATTATTTAAATAACAAGAACCAATATTCATTTCACGTATTCATTTGTATCGAATAAATTATTTTCATCCATAAATTGATCAATACGATCAGAATCCATAATTGTTTCTTTTAATGACAGCTGGAAAGGCAGTATTGAGTAGAGTTGTAAATGACGTTTGTAACAATAAGGGGAAATTTTGGTTTAGGTTTATGAACAATAAAAAGCACGTTGCTGTGGTTACAACCGAGGTTTATGAACGCTTTAGAACTGTTATTGTTAACAATATTGTTACAATGTAGAGTTTATGAACACAGTCCTGAGGAGCCATATGCTAAATTTATAAATTTAGGGGGCCTTGGAATGCTTGAAGAGGCCAAGAAAGTTTTATTAATAAAATAGACATATTATTAATATAAATATGAAATTAAGACGTAAAACGATAAATTTTTTAACAACATATATAATAATTAAACACAACGATAAAATTTTAATTCAATCTCTACAATTACAATCAATGAAAAGTCAGTAAGGAGCTTTGACACGATTGTAATTAAATTTTCTATATATACGCGGTCATTTTTCGTTTCATATTAGTACACTGCTCTCATCAGCTCTCAGCAAATATTTTTGCCCGGTCGCTGAAAACAAACACCACAGGTGAGGTAATCTTTCAGGAAGTTAAGACCTACTTTAATGAAAAAAATAGTCCACTGCAAAATATAATCGCGGGTGCCACCGATGGTGCTGCTGCGATGGTAGGTATGTAAATACCGAGGTTTCGTTACTCATTTACAACAAGAAGTACCTGATGTTTTATGTATAAATTGTGCTGTGCACCGTCAACACTTGGTTGCAAAAAAATTAGGAGGAAGTTTGCATGATTCTCTTGCTATTGTAAGAAAAATCGTCAATTATTTAAATCCAATGCATTGCACACTCGTATGTTTCGACAATTATGCCAAGACAATGAAGAACAATTTGAATGCCTGTTGCCACACACTGAAGTTCGATGGCTCTCAAAAGGTACTTGCCTTAACCGTGTTGTTGCTCTCTGGGATAGCATTTAGTTGAAGAAACAGATGCAAGGAGCAGGCCCTGACTTTTGAGTCAGTTGGTCTTGTTTATTTTTTTATTTTTCCTTATAATTTTTTTATTGTATTGTGCAAAATGATTATAATGCTAAATTCACCATAACTTGGGGACCGGTCATTGCTGATATTTGAGGTACCTAACAAATCCAAATAATTAAACAATTGTGCTATTTATACAATATATACATCCGGGGTTGAAATAATGAGGTACATATTTCATCCGGAATAGAGGCAATCCAAGTTGAGCAACTATGCTGTGATCTCGGCTGAATCTAGGATAAAACATCCCTAAATGTTGTTACCATCACAGCTCTCACATTAGCCTACCCTTCGGCGCAGTGGTTACTGGTGCCGCAAGAAGGCTTCCGCTTCGCAGTAGTCGGAGCAGACAATTTCCGATTTTATATTAAATTTTGCTGTTCATTTATTTTGGTATACTCTATTGTGAATGAGCTTTAGCTCAAAATAGAGTTTACCAAAAGCTATTTAAATTAATTTGTAAATAAAAATAAAAATAAAATAAATAAATAATATTATCTGCAAGGAAAACAGTACTCATATCTTGCAAGGCAGCCATTACTACTTTTATTGGAAAGCTCAAACTATTTTTGAATAATTTTGGAAGACGTAAATTTGTGCAGTTTCCGTTATTAGCTACTCTCAACGATGAAGTACAGGATGATGATATTTTTGTTTACATTGTACATTTAAAAAATTTAATTGAGGATAAGCAATTACGATTTAAAGATTTATTAAGAGATGTATTAGATATATGTAAAGATTATTTAAAGATGTATTAGATATATGTAAAGTTGACTTATTATTACAAGAATTTCTTATTGAGTTACAAAATGATGTTTCGGCTGAACTATTGTTGACGAATAAGTTACAATTTTGGATGAACAGGTAAATTGCCGAAAAATGTCCACTACTTTGGAAGAGTGCAAAATTATTTTATGAATTTCCTATACATCGTATCTAGTAGAATCTAGATTTAGTCGAGTTCTACTTTTAATCTCAAAAAGTCGTAACCGTTTTGATATTGTGAAGAGAGGGGACCTTAGCTTATGTTTAACAAAATTGAAACCAAATATTAAAAAACTAGCAAATTCCCACCAGTCGCAACTCGCAAAGTTCTGATTAACTTTGTACATTTTATATTAAATAAACGAAATAAAAAATGAATGTTTGTTTTATAATTCTTTATGCGTATACTACAATATTATTTAATGACGAGGTGGGCCACAGAAGAAACTTATAATTGAAAGTGGGCCTTCGGCAAAAATAGGTTGAGAAACACTGCTGTAAATTACGTTTTCGAGATCGTTACAATAAACCGACGTCATATAGTATGCTGATTTTTAATGCATACAAAATTATAGTATGGAAAAATTTAAAGTGTATTTCAATAGTTGCTTTCCAATCGACCAACCGCAAGCAACCGCTAGCAAACCGCTAGTAGAAAGGTGTTTGCCTTTGCTATGGTCGATTGGTAAGCTCAAAAATTAATGATTTGAGTAAAACATAACCTCAACATTATATTTGACTGTATATCTTGTAAACTAGTAAAATTTTAAAAATAATTTCCTCAACAACCAACTTTCTATCTTTTACATTTTATTGATTTTCAATTTAACATAAAATCATTAATATTTTAAATTAAATAAATAATCCTTTAATGTTACTTCCATGCTTGTTTCACCGTTTCTCGAGAACAGTTGTTTTACGACATTCGACGAGAATGATAATTCAATTAATACAACTGAAATAAGGAAATAATCGAAATCATCTTTTAATAAGTGAAACGTTTTCGATGATGCGACTCGAGTAACAAATAAATCTAATCCGTAAGCAAAAAAAAAACAGGTACTTTCAAGACCACTGGCAATGTATTTCTTTGATGTAGGGAATTGATTGATTGTGATTAATAATGTTGTCTTCCTGGTGTAGAAATTTCAGGTAAGTAGGGCATTACGCCTTCTTCGATCCATTAGGATCCATGGCATTTCAAAGATTGTTGAGGTTTACCCTCGTATAGTTCAATCGTAGCTGGAAAATTTTAGATTTTATTAATTTTGTGCGAAAAATGAATTCAAACATTCTTACTTATTTCAGTGCGTCGCATTTTCTAATTGAAATATGTACTGGTTTTACACTTCAAATTGATCTTTTTATACTTCAAATGACCTTTTACATTTCAGATTGAACCTCCTACACTTCAAATTGATTCTTTTACATTTCAAATTGATTCATTTACGTTTCAAATTGAACCTTTAACATTTTAAATTGAACCTCTAGAAAATTATATGTATGGCCAAATAGGATAGCACTTAGCTATTTCTTAACGGATTTAAATGAAATTTGGCATTTGCATTGGAAATGGGATTCTAAACTGATTTTTAGATAAAGTTCTGGGATATGGTCTATTTTATATCGATATTTCTAATTCCGAGACTATACACTACCGTTAGTAGTTTTAATTCTGCGATACTTTTTTTTTAACATAGCCAAACTTACCGCTCTTACAGCAATTATACTTAGAAAACATAACCGAAAGTTTAAAGTGAAGAATGGACGAGAAAAGTTTCTAACCGAAAATTGTTTAACCGAAAAGTTTCTAACTCAACAGCTGCATGATTCACAGAAACCTCAACAGACAGCATTATAGAAGTCATATTGACATATTTTTAACAACTTCATCCAAAAACAATTTTTGGGTCACATTTCCTCGTCTTCGTTGGAAACGTAAAAGTTCGTAGAAAATTTTTTAGGTAGAGTGTTAATGGTCGAGAAAATTATTAGTTCAAAGACGGAGAGGACCGGAAATTTCGTATTGCAGGCGTCCTTACGGGCATTATGTTTCTCGTGTTTATACTCAAAAATATAACTGCTGTTTGAATGATCTATTTTGACTTTTACTAGTTTTCAACGCACCACTAATGTTTTTCAGGTACCTTGTAATTCTTTCCAAAATGCAATTATAATGGTGACCAAAAAATAGGGTTAATAAAAGTCATATCATTATGTTACCAATTTTAATTTTTATTTATTTGTACGTCATAAACAACTCTTCTTGAATTAATGGTATTAAAAGTTATGTTAAAAAAAAAAATCATAATTCTAAGTGTTGAAAAAATACTTTGTACATAAAAATAAAGACTATAATGGTTCCCCAGCAGCAGCTGATGGTAATTGCCGATAAATACTAGGTTATGTTTTCCTACGAGCATGAGTATTTGCTACGAGCACACGCTGCAGACTTGAAACTACTAACGGTAGTGTATAATCTCGGAATTAGAAATATCACTTTAGAATCCCATTTCCATCGCCGATGTTAAATTACTAAAATCCGTTATGAAATAGCCAAGTGCCATCCTATTTGGCCATACATATAATTTGCTAGAGGCTTAATTTGAAATGTAAAAGGTTTAATTTGAAATGTAAATGGATCAATTTGAAATGTAAAGGTTCCATTTGAAGTGTAAAACCTGTATGAATAAACGAGCCAATTTTCGGAATGAATTAAATGGAATGGATCCTTTATTCTCTTGTGTGAGAATGAAAAGACAATGAAACCCGAAACAATGTCGATCAAATTAACATTTAGAACTAATCTGTTATAGAGCACAGATCGATCGCCCAAAACACATATTTTATCGCTTATATTTGTATTAATCAAATATCAATAAATAATTTTAATTTTAGACAAAACGTCTGCAGCTTCACAGTTAATATTAATTATAAAATTTAGATTTATATTAATTATTATGTACCAATCGGTTCTACACTCAACGACCTAGCGGCGATGCGTAACTGCATCTAAGCACCCTTGATAAAATAGCAAGAGCAGTTACGAGTAGTTTATTGAGCAAAGACAAACACCTTTCTACTAGCGGTTTGCTAGCGGGTGCTTGCGGTTGATC
Organism: Tipula helvola; assembly: GCA_963556165.1. Taxonomy (NCBI): domain Eukaryota; kingdom Metazoa; phylum Arthropoda; class Insecta; order Diptera; family Tipulidae; genus Tipula; species Tipula helvola. The sequence continues at coordinate 283,175,646 of OY744482.1, forward strand.
GATTGGAAAGCAACTAATGAAGACCTGATGAAAATTCAGAACAAAATAATTCGATCAATAACTTGGCGCCTCCACGTTATATTAATTATTTGGCGACAGGTTCGATAGGTTGCCGATCAAAAGTTGGTTCTAAGTTTGTTATCCTCCAAGAAACCGAATACATAATCATAAAATATTCAAGTATCCGAATACATGAATACAAAATAACCGAGTACTAGAAAATACATCAGCTTGATATACATGGTGCTTGTTGGCAACACCAAGAAAGCAGAAAATAAATTAAATAAATTTTTTTTTTTAATTTATCACGTTTTTAAAATGGATGAAAAAGAAGAAAATAATTTTTCCTTGCCTCACAGTACAGAAAATTCTGAGAATTTACAATTGTAAGTTTTCAGCAGATATGAGAATATTTGGAAAATTTAAAACGAAAAACGTGGACCGCATATCGACGGCTACAAAGCATTACCGTATATCTACAAAATTTCTCAAAATAGTTTTATTGGGTTATCGGTCAGAAAATTAGTGCTTGCTGCCTTTTTCAATTAAATTTGTGGCCATAAAACGTTCAAACGAGAATAATCATCCAATTTTGGTAGTTCAGTGTAGAGTATCTTTATTGCAAATGCGATCGGTTTTTCTCGTCTCCTGTAAAAATATAAAAAACGTAGTTACACGGTAATGCTTTGTAGTCGTCGATATAATGGTATAATACAGTTCTGATGGCTACATAATACATACTAAAGAAAGCTAACTATGGTATTAAAAGAATTATAGTTAACATCACTTGTCAGCGAGCATAATTAAATTGTTAATGAACCATGTATATCAAAACTTCGTTAGCTGCGCCCAACGTTTTTCGTTTTAAATTTTCCAAATATTCTCATAGTTGCTGAAAACTGACAATTGTAAATTCTCAGAATTTTCTGTACTGTGAGGCAAGGAAAAATTATTTTCTTCTTTTTAATCCATTTTATAAACGTGACATATTAAAAAGTTTTTTTTATTTAATTTTTATTGTTGTCTTTATTGTAGGATTGGTGCCTACTGGCATATGTAGGTATTATATAGACGGCATTGTTGAGATGCCGGTAATGCGATTACATCCTGTAATGGGTTTCCTACTTTTTGTTTCAAGTTATTGTTTTTATTATTTTTCGTTTTTTTACTTGTTGTTGTAATTTTTAATTTATTAAAAATTTATTTAAATGCCTTATTCTAAAATATAACCTACATCTAAAAAATAATTACTTACAAGTAAATGTTTTTTTAAATAATCATTCGTAAAGAAAATTTTTTCACTATTCATTTTTATTTTTATACGGTTTATAAAAGCCTTCTTCCAAAGTTCGCCGACCCAAGTCCAAGAAATTGGGTTAAATTGTTTTGATTAATTTGGCCGTCATCGAGATTAAGCTTTTTGATTATATGTATACCCGGCCAAATTTTCCAACCCATCTTAGGTCATTTCGTCGAATTCGATTACCTCCAATTCCTCTTCAGGTGATTCTTCAATAAAGTTTTCCATTTCTAAATTATTGTGCAGTTGTTTTGTGTTGATTGGCTCGTTGTCTGTTTTATTTAGCTTGTAGTTTAATTTTAAAATATCTGCACCATCTGCTTCAACATTGCTACTGTCGGTTGTATGCAACAGGATCTCATTTCGCCCTTTAAATAATTTGTGAAATAAAGAATGTTTAGAAATTTTTAATTAAATCAATTTAAAACGAAGATAAATTACCTAATAAGTATTCTCTCAATCTATATTTAAATCCCAAAGCAGTAGGATGATCGTGCAATCCTCCTTTAGAACTAATATCACTAAAAAATGTTCAGGTATATCTTGATTTAGATGATTTGTCAAGATGTAATTTACAAGCTTACATCCAAATGTACAAGCTTTAATCCAATTGAATCGTTTATTCTTAAAAGGGCTCATGTCCACTTTTTGTCAAAATTAGTATTATGACGGTTTTGTATCATAGACACTTCCATACGTTTTATGACAAGACGAAATTACCATATGGTTAATGGAACGGCACCTACCTTGCAAAAAAAAATCATTTATTCTAGAAAGGGTATATGTCCAGGCCATGTGCTCTTTTATACTAAACTAATATTTAAAAAGAAGAAACGTGAAAAAGAGAGAATTAATCATTAGTTATGTAACGATTATCTTTCTTGTAACAATTAACCGTAATTCACATTAAATAATTAAAACAAACATCGACATCATTTTAATATATAAATTATTATTAATTTGAAATTTATGATTTTTAATAAATACACATTCTGTTTTTGATTTTAGAAATTATTCCCTCTGAGGCTGTTTACAGAATGTATAAAAATGAAATAAAGCTGCATTTTGGGGTTATTTTTCAATTATTTCAAGAATAAACGATTCGTTTATTCTAGAAAGGGCTCATGTCCAAGCTTTAAAAATGAGCATAAAAACTGAAATAATTGACAAATAACCTCAAAATTCAGCTTAACATTTCATAGCGACTCACACTTTCATCAACAAACTCAAATTCCCTCCTAAACTTATTTTTGTTGACAATATATAGTTTTTTTTATTTCCTGAATAATTTGAAAAAGTGGACATGAGCCCTTTCAAGAATAAACGATTCAATTGTAGTTTTGCAGAGTTAGCGATATTTTTTCAAACGAGTGACCGAACTGCAAAGCTCTATTTTGCAGACACAATTCAGCTATTAGCCAAAGCGACTAAGGGGTTAATACATTGGCAAACAAAAGATGAAAATAACAGGAGTTTGCCAAAATGTTTTGAAAAATTTCCAAACGTACGTACTGTGCTTGATTGTACTGAGATAAAAACGGCGACTTTAAATTGTCTTTCTTGTAGAGTCTGCACATATTCGCATTACAAAGGTACGCATACCCCAAAGTTCTTAATTGGTGTCTTCGATTCAGGTTCTATTAATTATTTAAGTAAAGTTGTAGCAGGAAAATCTTCCGACAACTAGGGCAAGGTGATGCCGGTGATCCATAATAAATTTAGTGTAATTTTTTATCCCAGTTAGGATTTTTATTCGATGAATAAGTGTATAAGGCATAAGAAATGCTGCCGGTTACACTGCAAATCCTTACAGATTCATCTACTGTTTTTGATATTTTTTCGAAATTTTTATTTATTTCGGGTGTAAAAAAAGATGACATATGTATATGCTAAAAATTTTAAAAGTCCTTCGTGGTCTATTATTAATTTAAAAAATTACTTGCTTGCGATATTATTGTTATATTGTTGGTGTCGTGTCGTGTTCCAGGTTATTCTATTTCCTCGAATTAGCATATAGAGCTCAGAATCCGGTGAAACTTAAAAGATAATTAATAATACCTTATGTAGTACTAATAATAAATTCAAATATATATTTTTTACCTTCAAGAAGTTTTAACATGTATTCTCTCTGTTTTTTTTTTCGAAACAAATTCGTTTCTCATACAAACTTTTCTCCGAGTATGGCACATCTCACTGACGCAAACTGCACTGTATTTTTTAACAAAAGTTTTTCCGATTTTGCCTCAGTTTTTTTTTGTATCAGTGCAACTAATTCTAGGGAGAATTGGATTTCTGGTTACAATAAATGATATATTAATTAATATAAACAAAAACATCAACAAAATAATTAAAAACTTTAATGTAAAAATATTGCATACCTATATATGTGAATTAGACATGCTGCAATGTGTTTACATTTCCTGCAGTCCCCTGCTTTGCATGGATATATGCATACCCAAGAAGAGCAAGCTTTCCTAATATTATTGAGCTTTACCTCATGTGGAATTGTCAGCATTGATGTGGTACGCACAACAAATCCAATGATATGATCGCGTGACGGAGGGGAAGGAATTCCAATTTTATGCACCCAGCCAGCATCAACAATTTGCTCTCCACAACGAATTGATCGTTTGCATCCTCCAAAATATTTTACAATATTCAAAAACGATATTGTTATTTTTTTATCACCGTCATGATGATCCTCATAACTGGCGTTTTCCATCATTTTGGTTGTTGAATATTATTTACATATGTAGCTTTGAATATTATGTTTAAGCAATAATTTGTTTATTTATTATTTCAATGGCACATTATATCACAGACCTAAAAAAATTAATAACACAATAAATCAAATGTAAATGAAAAAAATGAATCACATAAATAAAATTGTATGTAGAAAAAAATTAGGTTATGTTTACATAAAAATTAATAAAACTACATCAATTTTATTAATGTGAAACTATTTTTGTTTTATTAAAAATAAAGCCATAATAATAAAACTAATTTTTAATCAGTAGAAAATAATAATTACCTAATTTCATAAAAATAATAGATTGATATTTTGTTTACGTTTCACATAACATACAGACACTACGAATACAACAACAATGTATGATATCAAAGGGCCAAATAATAAAATACATAAATTCATAAGAAATTTATTTATACATATTTGATACAAAAATTTACAAAATATTCCTTAAAACAACAAATTTAAAAAATTATATTTCTAAAAACAAAACAAAAATAAACAAAAAAATTCGGCCCTTCGACCCATTCGGCCCTTTCGCATTCGGCCCTTCGACCCATTCGGCCCTTCGACATTCGGCCCTTGAATCAACTTCTGCAACTTTCGAATTAAAAACATCACACCAATCATTAATTAGTTTGATAAATTTCGCATAAACCAGAGCATTTTCTGATTTATTAATTTTTAAAGAAACCGCTCTCTTTATAGCAATCGAAGTACTGTGCGAAAAAGTTGAGTTGATAGCTTCACTTTTTGACGTCCAGCTCGTTTTACGTTTAAATAAGCTAAGCTTATGAATGGTAGTTATTTCGCTACTTGATACCGCCAATAATTCATTCACTGGTTCACTGTTTAAGCCTAGTACGCTGTTCGAATGAAATGAAATTTTCACTGGTCTCCAAAAATAAGAAGATAAATCTGACGTGAAAATTTAGTTTGACGAGTTTCGTAAATATTTTAGTGTGGATAATTTCATGTTGTATCTATGACAGCATATTTTATTTTGTTGTGATTTTTTTGACAACCGGCTGAATTGTTGTTTTTGACGGCTGAATTGTAACCCTGATTGAGCCCAAAAAATAGCCAGCGCTTGTTGCTACTTGCATAATTGGATGCTCAATAATAATAAATCGACATATTGCCCGCCGTCATACGTTGATTCTTTTGATCAAAAAGGTCATTTAATTGAAGGTGAATGGCGAAAATTTGTTGGTTCAACACCAAGAAGGATTTCTCTGTATCTGGTTGGCATTTAAATTTTGGCAAACAAACAAGGGACCATTTGAAAGGCTACGTTAATTCTGACATTGGTCGTTTATCGTGGTAGAATAAATCGATTTTTTGAATTAAAACAAATTTGATATTATGTATAATTATTTTTAATATTATTAAAAAAATTAACTAAAAATATAAAAAATGAATTTATTTTTACTTTGAGGATCTTACTGCCTCGTAAGCCAATTGAATATATTTTAAATTTAGTTCGGTTTATTGCTCCCGAGTTAAATTCTCTGTAAGTTCATCCAAAAACTGTATTTAACTAAAATACAATAAAATTCACTTCGATAGTTGATTAATTTCTTATTCAAAATCAAAAAACAAAAACTCAAATGAGATTGTCAAAATTTATCTTCACATTTTTATCGTCCGGGAATATAAAATTCAAGTGAAAAATGTGTAGAGATAAAATAAAGAGACATCTGTATTCTAATACGGAAACTCCCATTTCGCTAGCTAAACTGCATACCGCAAAGTGAAATTTAGCGGTGAAATTTTCATTTTCGTTTTCGCTTGTGTCAAATTTATATGAAAATTTCATTTCACTTCAGCAGCGTACCGGCCTTTATATATGAATTCTTAGATATAAATCCTGTGTCTATAAAATGGTTTCTCAGCAGCTTAATCAAATGGAGTACGTCTGCAAACACGAAAACATTATTGGCTGGGTCGGCTGGATTTTCAAACCCGCAAATCTGTCCATAAGCCTTCTTTACTTGACCCCATGATCGAGACAATAGCAACTACGAAATAGTCAGCTTTGTGTAATTTGTTAATTATTTCATGTAAAATGTTCACTGACATATTACAATCGTAATTGTAGAAAATGGGTTGCTTCCAATTTCCCACTAGTCCCCTAGCCATCGCCACTTGCACCAGGTTTGCAGGCTTTAACGTGATATCGGAAAGTCTCTCCAATTCCGTTAACTCGTAGTGTTTCATGTAAGTAAACTCTTCATTTAAAATGCTTGGGCCGACATTCATTTTTGAAGCCCATAAGCATGCGGTCCCGTGGAATGAACACATATACCTGAAGAAATGTCACTCAAAGACCAGTTAACCCTTGTTTGTGGAAATTTTATTTTTTTTAAATTGCTTCGACGGATTTTTCTAGTTGCCGCAAATTCGCTAATTCCTTCTCCATTGCAATGATTTTTTTTTTCGAAGTTATTCGATTTGTTTCGCAATGTCCATCATGCTTAATTCTTTACTACAAGCATATTCGACCCTGATATAAATTAATTACTATAATAAGAACTTAACTGAAGAAAACGATTTAACTTATACTCAGTTTTTGTTCCGATAGAATTAGGAGATTCAGATTAGAGTAGCGCTTACTGCATAAATTTCCCGAAATAGAGAAGTTCCTCTCGTTTTGCGACGAACAGAATTATACACATTCTCTTCTACTTCTGGTTCTGATATTGATACTGTTATTGCTGTCAGAGATTCATCCATAGCATCCTTATCACTATAAGAGGCTTTAAATAATCGCCTCGAGATTGTTTTTGCGGTTTTAATTATTTCTATTTTAAGGTCGCTGCACGAGTATGGATATAAATCCGTACAATCTGAATCCGAACGAAGTTAGTAACTTATTTGACCTTTTGCTAAATAAATTCCTGTAAGTTCGTCTATTTTACTTATCACCTTCTCTTTGCTTTTAATTTCAATAATATATGTATGATAATTTGAATAATAACAAAATAACAATTTTTTTTTTTAAATCGAAAAGTCAGAAATAAGCAAACAAAAAAAAAAATTGGGGAAAAATAGCTCGTAATATATATTTTTTGGTATGGTTATGTTGATTTTCTGCGGATATTTTGCTTAATGTTGAAATAATTTTAACTCGAGAGGAGAAATAGGGGATTATTTTTTTCGATCACGTGACATAATTTGGGTAATTTAATTGGATGAATGACCGGATTCAGATTGTACGGATTTATATCCATACTCGTGCAGTGACCTTTAGAACAGCTAGAAAAAAAATCATCTTCTTCGGCTTTTATTATAGGATTTTGTAAAAATTTGATTAATGAAATAACTTGTTTGTCCCTACGTTTGACGATTTGATTTTTTATTTCATTTAAGAGATCGGTGCTTACTTTCGAATTATTGGCCCGAAGAGTTTTAAATAAAAATTTTAGAATACCTTTTGCAGTTAACAATAATGAAGCATCTTGGCGGCTTAGAGCTTCTATTGATTTTGTAACTGGTTGTAAAACGCGCAATATATTAGAAGCAACTATGTGAAGTTCCGGATTCCATAAGTTGCTGAGGTTCAAATCACGTAACGTTTTAAAAATTGCTGGTTTTACTCTAACAAAACATGGAATTATTCTATACCACCAAAAAGTAGGTACAATCGTACAATTATTCAAAATAGGAATAAGAATGTTGTAAAATTCCCAAAGTAAGACTCAATTTCTCGAGAATCTCGACCAAATTTTCTCGAGAAATAAGAATCTCGAAAATTACAAAATACATTTTCTCGAGATTTCGAGAGCGTAAAATTATGACGATTTCTCGAGATTCTCGAGACGAGATTTCTCGAGCAGAAACTCTAGTAGCACTTGACTCTTCTGGAATAAAGTAAAACAATGAGCAATACGCTTACGGCTAAAAAAATTCTTAAAGCGAATTTTTGTTCTATTGTTAAAGGTTTAATGGTAGTGACATAGATTCCACCATAGACATCAAGACCATACTCAAGCTTTGAATTAAAAATGCCATAATATACTTTGAGTGACACTTCAAACAGACAAATTGATCGAAGTAGATAAAGCTTTGTATAATAGATGGGTTGTATAATAAAGTAATTTGACTTGCTAATTCGGTCGATAGTTTCTTTGAGGTTCCCCATGTAAAGAATGAATTAATCGTCGTACTTCAAACGCATCCGACGTGTTTTATTTTATTTTATTTTTTTTTTAATCAGTGTGACCTTAATGTAATCAATCATCACAATAATGTATAATTGATTAATATAAAATACATTGTGACTATTAGTTTATTGTGTGATCTGATCTAAATCATAATTAAAACATAAACATTTTGTATTGCACCTACCTTCTTAGTGTTTGTGACGTTCATTAAATTGTGCAAATTGTAACGCGCCACTTAACGGTTTGCATCAACAGAATACAGTCAAGCCTTAACAAAGTGATAACAAATAATTTTAACCGGTTCTAAAATATATCTCAGATTTACAACAATTATATATATTTGTTAAAATGTCTTGTAGTGGCTGTTCTAAATTATTTAGTTCTACATCTTCTGATACTGTGTCTTGCAATTCTTGTGTTAAGCAATTTCACTACGACTATGCAGTGGCATTGATCGTGCTGCCATTAACTCGATAAAGAAATATTCGAATGTTTGCTATTTGTGTAACGGTTGTAAAGTTTTGATTATGAACAGCGATTTCACCAAGCTCTTTGATAAAATTGATGTAATTGCCGCGAGAGCCGCGGAAAATATTGACCTGAAGAAGATCGAATCCGAGGTAGCTGAAAATCGGAAATTAATAAACCAATTTACCAATTTTTAGACAAGTCTGGTAGTGTCACTTCCTTCAAACCATCAGATGCAAGAGTTGCTGTAAGGGACTCGGGCCCGGATTCTATCATTAATTCTCGGAACCATACTCAAAGTGTTATTGGTACAGGTGATCCTGTTGATTCAATTAAACCTGCTAAAAAAATATTTGTATATAAGTGGAATCGATCCATCCGTTTCACCGGAAATACTTGTAGGCTATATTCAAAGTAAACTTGATGAGTGCTCGCCTGACGAAGTGGATTGTCGGTTATTACTTGCAAAGGGCCGGTTAATTGACAATTCCATTACGTTTATTTCATTTAAAATTGGATTAAAGGATGCTAATTTTAATAAGCTAAACAGTCCCGATATGTGGCCTCGTGGTGTGTTAATCCGTCCATTTGTAAATTATTCACATAAACCAAAAATCCGGAGCTACTCTAATGTTCCAACAACATCAATAACTGCTAATGCATCCAGCGCTATCAACGACTTCACCTCGATATACTACCACAATGCCTCCAGCATTCGAGGTAAAGCTAAGGTTTTTCGTTTAGGCGTATTGGATAACAATTATGACGTCATAGTAATCAGCGAAACCTGGCTTACGATAAATATGTTCTCCGAAGAATACTTTCCATCCGATTATGTTGTTTATAGAAAGGATAGATACAACTTTGACACCAGTCGTAAAGGTGGTGGTGTTTTGATTGCGGTAAAGAATTTGTTTCCTAGTGATGTGATTGCATGTTATCATAGCCTAGACGTGATTGCTGTTCGAGTTAGACTGGCCAATAATACTTCGATTGTTGTAGTCGCCGTGTATATACGTGTATATGTATATTAAAAAATTATAATACATTTATCAACTATATTGACTCAGCTGTTATGCCTCGTCCGTCCTAACAATCAACTTATCATTGAGGGTGACTTTAATTTACCCATGATATCTTGGGGCGATGTGGACGGCGTATTTTCTTCATCTTCTACTGATGTGAGGGCATTGGATATCCTCGATTACTTTGCTGCCATCTCACCTACGCAGCTCAACCGTATTGGCAACAATCGGGGGAAATTACTACATGGTGTCAAATACTATCCTGATTTTTATAGAGCTCGCAAGAAATTTAAAAACCTAAACTGGTTCCTTTATAACAACTATATAGTGCGAATTGAGGAAGAGTTAACATCTAGTCCTAAGAAGTTCTGGAAGTTCATTAATAGTAAGAATAAAGTGGCTGGCTTGCCGTCTGCCATCTGCAATCTTTTCGTTAATTTTTTTGCGTCGATTTACAAACCAGTTCCTTCGCTCATTATCATGACTCCAGCTTTCCCCAGCTTCGGTCAATTTAAAGACTTCAAATTTGTCGAGAAACAAGTTCTGGATTGTTTGCTCCAGCTCGAGGTTGGAAAGGGTGTGTTTTTCCTCTGATTCTGTTTAGGTGTTGTGCTGAGAGTTTGGACCTCCCGATTACCTTCATATTTAATGAAAGTCTTCGTCGCGGGTTTTTCCCCGATCCTTGGAAGATTTCTTGTATTTATCCAATTTTCAAGGCGGGTAGAAGAAGTGATGTGAGTAATTACCGTGGGATCGCCATTCTCTTCGTCTTACCCAAGCTGTTTGAGTCTATGGTTTATAAAATCTTACAACTCCATACTAAGAATTTCATTTCTCCGGCACAGCATGGATTTTATCCCGGTAGGTTCACAGTAACTAACTTGGTTTCATTTTGCAGTGATTTATTTGATAGTTTAAATTCCAGACATCAGCTCGACGTTGTTTATACAGATTTTGCCAAGGCTTTTGATATGATTGACCACTCTATTCTTATTAGTAAGTTAGAGAGTCTAAATTGCCAGCTCATTCCTATTAAATGGTTGCGTTCCTACCTTTCTGATCGTTGGCATTCCGTTAGATTTTTGAGTTCTTACTCCCATATCGTGTACCATCTGGCGTGCCTCAAGGTAGTCAGACTGGCCCATTGTTGTTTTCATTGTTTATCAACGATGTTGTTCAATGCTTTGAGTTTGCTAACTGTCTCCAGTCTCCTCTTCGCAGACGACATGAAAATTTTCGCCCGTGTTGTGCGTAAAGTTGCAAGAGGACTTAAATAGATTTTGCAGTTGGTCAATTAACAATAGATTGGCTCTGAACGTGAGTAAATGTAAGACTCTTTCATTTCTCTTTAATTTAAGAATTTAAGTATAATTATCCAAAATGAAAGTAAACTAACTATTACACCCTGGGAAATATTTTAGCTGAAAAATTAAAAAACAAAAAGGAGGCCGTTGAAATATTATCACTACAATATTCAGATCTAACTTGCCAATTGAACACACTAGCACTCATATAAAAATCGAGGATGAATAAACAACTCTAACCGAACAAAAAAGTCCAATACTACGAAACCAATAATAAGGCCAGACAGACGTAAGAGCAAAAAAATAAAAAAGGTTAAATATCTAAGTACATTTAATGGCTTAATATTTCACAGAACCAAACAATATAAATGAACTGTTTATTTATAAACTGACTCATCAAAATATTGTCATTTTCTGGGATCAATCATTCATAACAGATAAAAGGGAAACTCCAATAAATTATTGTGTTAGAGACAGTTGATGACTTTCGGTAAATCATCATTTTCTTAGCTTTGAAAATTGGTTCTACGAATAAAGAAAGGATTTTGTTTACTTAGGTACTAGTTAGAATAACTGTTGAACAAAAAACTGTTATTTTGATGATATATGTATTTCATATATAAAATGACAGAAAATCAATCCGCAGTATGACAAAAGAAAAACGAATATGTATTTGTCTGCCTGGTTTAACTGCAGAAACATAATATTTAAATATTCGAATTGGGAACAAGCTGTTCGTTTTCAACTAAACAAAAAAAAAAAAGAAAAGAAGAAGAATAGTATGCACATATGCACGAGTACGTGCAAACATGTATTTATATAAAGATATGAAGATGAACCGTCTAGTATATAACTATATACCTTATAAATAGCAAGACACAATTCATTTTTCTTCCAACCATAAGTAACATTATTCATTCATGTGCATTCAAGTGTTCTTAAATTTTTTTTTTTTTTTGCTGTAACATATTTTGTAACTTTATTTGTAACAATAGCAGCTCATTGTGCAAGTGTTAGGAAATGGTAAAAACTCATCTAAAAACTTTAAATATACAATATCAGTAATGTGGTAATAGAAACAAGATAGCTATGTACAGAACGGAAAGAAACACTATAAAACACAAGTTGTAAATTGTAATGTTAACAGTCGGAAATGAGTGGTATGCTTTCAGCTGTTTTGAGTGACTTTGTTTTGTGTTTTTTTTTTGTATAACAATTTTTATTGCTTGAAGTTCAATCTAGGCAAAATCGATTTTTAAAAAAACGTAAAACCTTTAAATCAGTTTTTATGATTAATTAGGTTAGCAGCACTTTATGCTGAACAACTAGGAAACAATATATTTACCCAATAATGATCAAGGTAAAGATGATATGGGCATTTATATACTACTCTTAAAAGTGTCCACTTTATAAAGGGTTTCGTTAGCAATTAGGATACTTTTTAGAGTTTAGGAGAGCATCAGTTAAACGCAGAGCAACTTCTTACCATCCTCCATTATTTTCCCCCAGCCAAATATTCTAATTGGACCCTTTAAATTCTTCTCCAGATCTTATTTCAGATTGTCAGTATGGACTTCTTTGCGGTCGACTTTTGATTTTTAAAAATTAACAAAACAGCACAATTTAATGAGCAATTGAAGTATGTATATTGAAATGGCAACATTTATAATTTGTTGGAATTGGAACTATTAGAAGGGTACACAAGAAATTAATTTTGTACATCGAAATAAAAATTTTGAAAAATAATAAATTGTAAAATAAAAAATAAAAATTAATTTAAAATATTCTGGAAAATGGAGATGAATGCTGTGTGGTTCAGGTCGATTGTTTGGCTAATATTTCAACTTTTCTAAATAAGTAGTTGGTATGTTTAAACAATATTGATTTATAGATGGCAGTAGGTGTAATAAGACATCTAGTGCGTTGCTTATTCGCTATCCCTATCGAGAGCCGCTATATAAAATTTTGTCCTGATAGCGGTTCCATATAAGTATGTGGAGGTAATATTTTTTAAGGCACGTTTTCACTGAGGAATTAAATTAAATATCTCAGTTTGGCGCTAAATAAATTTAATTTACTAATAAGTAGTACGTCAAATTTAAATTTAGTTATAGAAAATTGATTGCTCCGCATAGCATGATTATGCCTATACCTTTTCATTTTCAAAATTGCGCCTTTTTGAATTTCAATCGAATATCAGTATATCACCGAATGTTATTGATATTTCCATAAAATACTTTGTCAATTGAGAGGAATGGAATGTCCCTTGGGTTCTATATTTTAGAATTTTTCGATATTTCTTTTCCATAAAATGATGGTAATTTACACAAACTCAACAACTATTGGCGACCGAGACAAAAAATTTCTGTTTAAAGACTATGATGTGGCGAATTTTAATAGTAGTAAATACAAATTGTAGAGAGTGGTGTGGTTTCTTGCAAACAGAAACAAACTAAAGTTGTACAGAGTGTTGAATAAGCGCCTTGCCACATTTGGTTGTGACAGTTGTACTGAACTGAGGTCAATTTCATCCGAATGGATCCAGTACATGAAAATAATGGTTTTTCAGTCCTCTGAGCCACAGTTTGGTAGGTTCATAGGTGATTGACGGTAGACGGTGGTGGCTCCTGTTCTTGGAAAATGTCCTGATATAATTTAGAATAATACAAAAAAAAAACTGGTTCGCCATCGAAATCGATGATACCAGATTGTTGACATAGTTTGGGTTGTGCCAAAGATGGGAGACTTATTTAAGTGGGTGATGTCATGTTAATAAGTAAATGGTTTTATTAAAATTTTTCAAGTTTTTTACTTGGACAGCAGCCAAATAATGCCTTCGGTATTTACTTGATGGATAAGAAAATATTTAAAGGTCAGGGAAATGCTTGTCTTGTCTACAAGAAAAAAAATCGATTTAAATCGTACAAGAAATTTTTAAGCATGACTTAGATACTATATATGTATATCGTGTTTGGGCGTATCGTATTACTTTGTCATTTTTATTCACTTAGTTTGCCATTTCACCTCATGGAAAGATAGGTGCTTCAACAAAGTTTACAATTTGTAAAAATCTACTATCAAAATCAGTGTGCAACGTACGTTAGACGTTCTCGACCAACCAAACTTTCTTTCAACCAAACATTCTACTCTATTTATTTTGATAAATTTGAAACTAATTTTCTCCGCGCAAACGCGATAGGGTGGGAATAAATATGCCATAAGAAAAGAACATAGAAGCTATAGAGGAGTGTTAGAGCAGAATCAAAATTGTCAATTGACCCTTACGGTACATACTATCAGAAGGTTACGTAAGTCGCACACATGGGTGATTTATACCCAGCCATACTTTGTCCGAGGATACAAAATCCCGAGGATATTAATTCCCAAAGATACAAAATCCGTCGGGTACAAAATCCCGAAAGCTTATGACAATTCCAAAATCTAGTTGTTGCACAATTGGTGGAGTTTTCCCTTGATTTAAAGGGGATCACTACATTTGCCTGAAATTGCCATTTTGAAATCCAGAATAGTTGAAAAATAAAAATTCAGGAAAAAATCTAGAAAAATATTTTGTTTAAAATAAATGAAAAAAAATCAATTTTATTGACATTTTTAGACTTTTAATATAACTTGAAACATTTGTGATACGTCTATCAGTAGAAGCGATAAGAGAGATACAATTCCTTTGATCTGTGTCTGTAAGGTGGGCGAAGCATTAAATCCGCAACTCGCTCCAATACATTCGTCGATGCCATACTAACCCACCGGTTTAAGCCAACCACAAAATAACTTGAAACATTTGTGGTAGAACTATCAGTAGAAGCGATATAAGCGATACGATTTTTTTGATCTGTGTGTGGATGGTTGATGAATCAATTTCCATTATCGTAAATATTAAGAACTTTACGGAAAAAGTAAAATTCGATAGACATTTTATAAATTTTAATTTTAATTTGGTCCGCACTTTGATAATAGCGTTTCTGGATTTTAGTTTTCTGGATTTTTCGGGATTTTCAGTTTCTGTAATATTATTTTCTAGATATGGTAGCCTACCCAAATAAAACTCTCGGTTTAAATAAAATTCTGCTTCACCAGAAAGGGCGGCCCGAGTTAAATAAAATATGTCTTTCAAAACCAAGATTTTGAAAACCAGGATTTTGAAAACCAAGATTTTGAAAACCGGGATTTTGGAAACCGGGATTTGTAATCCGGAATTTTGAAGGTGGAATTTAAAAAAAAACGGCAAAATCATCCTCCCCGGTTATAACATATCACCCTTAGGGGGTTCCTCCGGAGTATGTGATTCGTACCCTCGGTATTTTGTCCCGTTGGGATTTTGTACCCTCGGGTTTTTGTACCATCGGGATTTTGTATCCTCGGGATTTTGTACCCTAGGGATTTTGTACCTTCGGTATTTAGATTTGCGGGATTTTGTCCCTCGGGATTATGTGCTGCGGGATTTTGTCCTTCGGGAATATGTCACCAATCCTACAAAGATACTTATAAAAAACTAATGGAATTTTTTTTTAAATCGTTTGTTTAAATGCTTATATTTTTATCAAGAATTAATATTTTGACACTCTGTGTGAAGTTAAAGATGGTACTATGGCTTTTCCATTCATTCCTAAAACTATATTTTTTTGCAAATCAAAAATAGGTTTTTTGGAAACAGCAAAATTGAGGTAGATTCTAAAAGTTGGCTATTTGGCGTGAAAAAACAACTCTTTTCATATTAATAATGAACTTTTTTTTTTAAATCATATTAATTATGAAAATATTAATTATAAATTGTTAAATATCGAGTAAATTAAATAACTAAATTTGAAAAAGTTAGGACATAAGTACTTAAACAATTTTTTTATTATGAAAAAATATCCCAAAAGTTATTGTGAACATCCTAATACTTAATTATAAACTAAAGGTCAAGGACCATACCGTTTTGCTTTAGCAATTCTATTTTCTCTAATATAAGTACATAGTGGCAAATGTATTGATCTTCTACGATCTCCTTATTATTTCAAAATTCTTCAATAATATGTCTAAGGTTAGATGCGAGTGAATTTTTTCCTAACTTTTCCTAAAAAATTACAAGATAGTATGATATATTATTCAACGAGCATATAATGATAGCTGTTATTCACGAAGATGAAGTTTGCCGACACGAGCCGATAGGCGAGGTCGTAAATCATCTGAGTGAATAACAGCCATTATATGCGAGTGGAATACGATACTTTGTCCACGACCGACAAATATCATTATGTTTTATAATCAAATCCTTTAAATACTCCTCAAATAATTTTCGTCGACATTTTAGCGTCACAGTTTAATAATAATGAAAATGGCAAGAGACTACTAGATAAAATTTCAAAAATCAAATAATTTACTTGGAAGTATTGAATAATGAAAGAAAAGACTACTAGATAAACTAACAGTGAATAATGGATATCATTATAAGTGATGAAACAAACGTATAATGAGCATATTATACGTTAGTCGTGGACAAACAATGTTATTGCATTAGAAGGGGTGAAAAAAGAAGTCTTTTAGGCGAAACTCGATTTAAAATATTTAAACAAACGAAAGCGACAATTAAACATTTTATTAAAAGATCCACTTGATTCCTCATAAAGCATAAAAATTGTGCAGTAATTAAAATTATATAAAATTAGAAAATATTGGCTTACATAAATAAAATAGTGTAAACATATTGCAGAGCAGCGCTCCAAATTAATAATAACTACTTTCTAACCATTTAGCATCAACTTCAGTAGGAACATTTGTGCCAAATTTCAGAAATATCTAATGGGTCTCACAGGGTGTCCATGGCGATTGAAAAATATAAAAAACATTAATTGGGCCATAGAAGCATGCCTAAGCAATACTAACTACTTTCTAAGCGTTTAGCATCAACTTCAGTGGTATGGGTAGAATTCTTACATCAACAGGAATATTTGTGCAAGATTTCAGAAATATCTAATGGGTCGCACAGGGTGTCCATGGCGATTGAAAAATTATAAAAAATTGAATTGGGCAAAGAAGCATTCCTTAGCAATACTAACTACTGCCTAAGCGTTTAGCATCAACACCAGTGGTATGGCTAAAATTCTTAAATCAATAGGAACATTTGTGCCAAATTTCAGAAATATCTAATGGGTCCCACAGGGTGCCCATGGCGATTGAAAATTATAAAAAATTGAATTGGGCCATAGAAGCATTCCTAAGCAATACTAACTACTTTCTAAGCGTTTAGCATCAACTTCAGTGTTATGGCTAAAATTCTTAGATCAATAGGAACATTTGTGTCAAATTTCAGAAATATCTAATGGGTCTCACAGGGTGTCCATGGCGATTGAAAAATATAAAAAAAATTAATTGGACCATAGAAGCATTCCTAAGCAATACTAACTACTTTCTAAGCGTTTAGCATCAACTTCAATGGAATGGCTAAAACTCTTAGATCAACAGAAACATTTGTGCCAAATTTCAGAAATATCTAATGGGTCCCACAAGGTGCCCATGGCGATTGAAAATTATAAAAAATTGAATTGGGCCATAAAAGCATTCCTAAGCAATACTAACTACTTTCTAAGCGTTTAGCATCAACTTCAGTGGTATGGGTAAAACTGTTAGATGAACAGAAACATTTGTACCAAATTTCAGAAATATCTAATGAGTCTCACAGGGTGTCCATGGCGATTGAAAAATATAAAAAAAATTAATTGGACCATAGAAGCATTCCTAAGCAATACTAACTACTTTCTAAGCGTTTAGCATCAAGTTCAGTGATATGGCTAAAACTCTTAGATCAACAGAAACATTTGTGCCAAATTTCAGAAATATCTAATGGGTCTCACAGGGTGTCCATGGCGATTAAAAATTATAAAAATTTGAATTGGGCCATAGAAGCATTCCTAAGCAATACTAACTACTTTCTAAGCGCTTATTGAACAACTACTTTCTAACCGGCAATTGAAAAATGTTTAATTCAATGTTTCTACAACCGATACATTGCGTTCGCTTGATCTCGACGGTTGGGAGGTCGCATGCTTACTCCTTAAACCCACCGGCACAGTGGATTCAATGTACACAGCTCTTCAATCTGTGAGAACTTGGATGGTTTATTATACAGGGTTCCATCTTTACTGCCAAGTATATATAAGAAAAGCGGCCACTCCTTTAGTACAATTGCTGGTAATGGAGCCGTTCAATATAAGACAGATGCTTCTGGGTTTGAAAAGCGTCGCATCTTCTAGAGAACAGATGCTGCAGTGTACTAGTTTTGGTCCGCGGGTGGTATTTTATTTCCCGCCTACCTGCCGGCGAACCGGTTAGGACAATCCCCTATCCGCTATCCCCGCATGTTGCAGTGCATCAAATCAACAAAGGGGTTGATATTATATTAATTCCACTCAAAATAGACGCCACGTACCAGGGCCATAGAATCGTTTCCTTTCGTAAGCTAGTTATTTATTTTGAAATGTACTTGTGTGAAATGTACACAATCACTTAAACACAAACATAATTCGTATTTAGCAGCAGTGTACTAAAATTGATCGAAATACCTACCCTCAAATCATCGCAAAGGAATTGCAATTTGCGGCCAACTTCGCTTACAGCTAAGGTAACATTTCGTAAAACAATCACTACTCCGGTCAGAGTAAGCTAATTGTATTTAATCATGTTAAATCAATAGACACATCCGCATGAGCAACCATATTCCGCTCTAGATCGACCAGCAGAAATCGATATTGCAGCAACCCTCTACTGGGACAAGCCAACTTTTGACGTTTTACTCCAAAAGCCACCAATTTTTGGAAGAACATTCTTTATTTTCTCTCCACTACACCCCATGGAATACTTTTTTGGATATTTAGATCCTAACTGCGGTATACTTTTTTCTAAAACACCTTAAAACCCGTGAAAAATAAAGAAAATCAGGAGTAGTAACATACGATATTTTCAGTATTTCACAAATATCTCGACTTCAGGTAACCGCATTAAAAAAAAATAAGTACATATATACCATTATACTCATTAAGAGTTTGCCTTTAAGTCTACATAGGTCTAACAGAATTGGAGTTTTAGAAAAAATTATACCGCAGTTAGGAACAAAATAACCAAGAAAGTGTTTCATAGAGTGCAGTGAGGAGAAAATAAAGAATTTTCTTCCAAAAGTTGGTGCCGTATGGAGTAAAACGTCAAAAGTTACAGAGGTGTGAATATGACGTGCATGTAACTTTAGAAGGTTTTGACTAATTTAAATGTATCTAAAAAATTTGGAAACATCAAGAAAAGATGAAAAAAATGAGCCTATGTAGAAGGATTTTAGTTGAAATCCATAAATTTAGCGACCATCTTAAAACATGCTGTTTTTTAAGAAGAAATAATTACACTTTTTGTGTCGCATTGGGTCAATATTAAATATTTAGCTCTGAAACTATATACTTTTAAATAAAAATTCAATAAAATACGAAGAGAATAAGGCCCATAACATTCAAAACAACGCAACTTAAGTAGAACGGTTACCTATCGAAAAGAGCCTAAAATCACTCAATTTCTTAACTTTAAAAAATTATAACTCGAAAAGGGGAGGACCATGAAGGGGTAACATTTTGGGAAACAACATTTTTCATCAACTGCTAATCCTGAAAAAAAAATTACAGCGAAATCAGTTAATGTTATGAAATGCATGCGCCCGGTTTTTTAAAAAAGTAATGGATAAGCTCTATATATATATGATATTGATTAATTTTAGGTTTAACGTTCTACTCGAAATAGACACCACGTATACCTGGGCCATAGAATCGTTTTCCTTCCGTAAGCTAGTTATTTATTTTATATGTATGTATTGTGAAATGAAATGTACACAATTACTCAAACACAAACATAATTCTTATTTGGCAGCAGTGTACTCCCGTCAGAGTAAGCTAATTGTATTTAATCATGTTAAATCAATAGATACACCCGCATGAGCAACCATATTCCGCTCTAGATCGACCAGCAGAAATCGATGTTGCAGCAATCTTCCACTGGGACAAGCCGAATACCTCCAATCCACTCTTACACCATTTAACCAAACACCTATTAAATATCCCGGGTGCGATTTTGTTGCAAGCACCACGAGCCTCGAGTTACCAGAACTTGCGACAACGCGACCTTGTGCAAGACATTACGAGTTCTCGCAATTTCGACTCTTTGTTGATGCCCACTCGTACAATGCGAAGTACGATAGATAACTCGTATTGATTAAAGTTTCTCTCTGTAGAAATTTGTCAGCAGACTTTGAGCTCTCGAAACTCGTAATACGAGAGAACAATAACACCCATACATTCCTACAGAGTCCATTTGTTCACGACATACTTCCCTAAATCCATCCAAAAACCTCTGACAACATTTTTTTAATTCAACCTGATTACATTTTGTACATTAGCATTATGTGAATCTTACTTAATTAATAAAGCAATGACACAACATTTGATCCTGTCCTGTGAAGCGGTAAGCTATCCAAGCATTGGATTCACACACCATGCAACTTTCACTTCTTTCTCAAAAAAAAAATTATTATTTTTAAATTTAAATTTTAAATTTTCCTTGAGGAAAAACAATTTAGAAAAAACACAACCGTTTGACTCGAAAGTCATGGCCAACCTCAAATAAAAATAGAAAACAATGATTTTGAAATTAAAAATAATGAGTTATACTACAAATTGAGTTACGAATATTATTCATCATCCCAGCCTTGAATGCTTCCGTCTTTCAAAATGACAAATATTGGTGATGGGTCTTTTTATAAAGCCCCCTTGAGTTTTTAAAGTGACCACCCTAACCAATTGATCGCTTCCCGGATGAGTCTTCAATACACGTTTCATTTTCCATCTCAAAGACGAGGTCACATACAGTAATATTCCGCGATGATGAAAACCATTTTCTTCAATGTTGCATTCCTAAGATGTAATAAGTACATCTTAGTTCAACGCGACCAGAAGTGCTGATGTAATTGCTGAACATGGCGCCCCTTGCTTCGTATTCCGTGGTGTGTCAAGAAAGGACCTGCGAAGTCGACTTCAACATTGTAAAACAATGGCACACATGTAACACAACCTTTTGCTTCCCTTTGCATACTAATTGGCCAGTACTCTTGGCCCACAGCTACCAATAATACCTGCGGGTCTGCATAAAAAAATCTTTTATGAAAATAACACAAGGTAACTGAATGTGTGGATGGTAATAAAATCGGATATTTAGTTGATTTTGAATTTGTGGACAACAAATGTGAGAAATAAAACTTATTTTATATGTTGTTTAACAAGTGTTTAAGGAGTACCAAAATAAGTTCTGCTTAGTTGAATATGCGAGAGGTAAATGTTTAAGTCGATCACCAAGCCGAAGAATTCCGCTACTACCAAAGAAAGGAGGCAAAGGTACCATCTGGACTTTGAAACCAGTAGACTGAATTGTCTTTAATATTAAATTTAGACAATTCTGAAGATCATGATGATGGCTTGATGTCACCATATACTCGATCACTTTCTTGCTTTGGCCGAGAGTTGTAAATAAAGTAACGCAAATAACCCATAACTCTTTCTAAAGAGAGAAAATTGCATGATTGAAATCCCTGTAGAAGGACCACCTTGCCCACCGCAGACAAACATTCCAGGGCGGCTTTAGTTTCCCCACGTTCCGGAACTTCGCCTAAGACTAGAATATGCGACGTAGTTCATTGGTCAGGTGAGGTTTGCAAAAATTTTGACCCTTTAAACCACGCTGAATTCCGTACTTGCTGAGTGGAATTTAGTGCTGCTACGGTACCAACTAGATGTTGCTGTCAGTCTTTGAATTTTTGCTACTCAATTCCCGGCCAATGTTATTGTAGTTGATTTTAAAGTCAGCCAGGATAATATGACGGCTAAATTCGAGCAGCAATAAATTTCACGGATGTTGAAATAAAACTGTAATAACCTTTCTTACCAGTTCTACTAACAGTAGAACTCCACAAAGTTCAAGACTTTGTATGGTCGCTTAACTGATGAGGGCCACACGAGACTTTGCGCAGATTAATTGAACGTTAACTGAACTTATGTTTTGACTCCTTAGGTATATAGCTGCTCAAAATGCATTTTCGCTGGCGGCGGCAATCCAGTGGACCGCGCAAACAACCCCGCTCGATGTTAATGTGATTCGCCTACTAACTTGAGTATGTCTTGATGAAATCGCCATTTTCGAGCTGAATTATTTTTGTACGCTGTTCTTGGGGCGTATCCTCTAAATTGTATTGGGAGTTGGTACACCATTTCCGGGGTTCCATTTCTGCCGTGCTTACATTTTTCGTGATTCGGGTTTTTATAGTCTTTAGCCTCTACCAGATTATTGCTGGCAGTCAGTGTATCAGCTAACTTCTGAACATATTTGGTTGCGAGATACGAAGTACTGGCTGTACCTAAGGTTGAGGTGAGCAAGCTAAACATTTTTACAGTTTTTGATCATGATTTGCTCCAGAATATATGTTGTAGTTGAGCATCATCGTTAGTAACCATTATGTTTCGATAAACACGTACTCGTAAATTCTGAGCTTAGTCAATAGAGAACAAGTCATATTGCAATACAGGTCTAACCGTAAGTCAGAATCAGTTTTCGCCGAGGCATCGAAAGTTATCCTCATTTTGGTCGTGGAACTATCCGGTTTTAACACGCTATAAATGCTAAGCATTTATATTAAATAAACACTTCTAACGGCTGGATATATTTTATCAAACTTCTTTCCATCGGATTGTTAGCCAATAAATAAAATAAACAAACTTCAATTAAGACGGCGTTTCGGTAAATTTATTACCTTCTTCAGGCCTGCTTACAAATTCAAATTACAAGAAAAATTTAGAAAAAGTCATAGAAAATGGTTTGCAACCTAGGTATATTAGAAAGTGGGAGACTATATAAGAATCGTCTTCCGTAAACCACACCAAGTTATTTTGCAAGTATTTCAAGAAATATGAGATTTACAGAAAAAAACGAAAAAAATTGTAAAAAATTTGCATTTAATGCGTTCTTTAGCATTTTCCTGAAATCTAAGTCGAACTGAGTTGATTTTGATGATTTTGAAAAAATGGTACCGGCGAAATTATTCGAATAAACGTTCCTATATGGATGTACCTATACCATAAAAATTATATTGTAAATAAATGGTAAAAATTTAATTAAAATTGTGTCACACATTAAATTCCAAATCGCAATTAAAATTATTTCACAATATTTTGTGTTTGATAAATTCTTGTTAAATTCAAATACATTTGTTTTTGAAATGTGATCAATATTACATTTAATTCTGAAAAATTTATTTACTTTTATTGTTTCTGTTTTTTTGGAAAATTATTTGTACGAATTCAATACATGATATTAGATATTATGTATGTACTGTATATAGTATAAATTCGAATTATTTTCAATTAACGTTAATCTGAAATAAACTTAAATTTTCAAATTTTTACCATATCCTCAAATGGTTGGCACACGCTGCGATTAAATGAGCAGCAACAGCATATCCATAAATTTTAGTGTTTTTTTTTATGTTTTATGTCTATATAGTATGTATAGTATTATGTGCTAATAATAAATCGCCTAAGAATCTCGCTTGTTTCGTGTGGACGATTGATAAGCAAATAACACGCAATTCTGTTGTTAAAGTTTTCAGTTCAATAAATTAGTTTAGTTAGGGATGTATTTTTATTTTATGTATGGATTGGGCGATTATAAAACAAAAACAGGAAATTGTGAAGAAATACCAGTTTTGTTTTGTTATTTGTGTTAAAACGTTTAAGATGCTAGATTAAGTTTTTTTCTATTTAGACTTGTTTGTCTTCTATTGAGTCAATTAAAAATTAATGAAACGATATTATCACCGGTATATGTGAACGAATCGAAAGTGAACATATATTTCGTGGTAATAAACGTTCATTTTTACCTAGCATGTGACAGTCGTCAACTTATATTTGTTTTATCGGATGTCAAACATGCATTTTCGTATCCTTAGCAAATTTGTCTTTTACGAAGTTTTTCTTGATATTATATTCGTATCTTTAAAGGACAATAAGTTTAATGGTTTTAGTATAACAAAAAAATACACATAAATTTTGCCCTAAGTAAGGTGCTATTTTTTACACAGATATGAGTAAACAGAGGGATAAAAAATAATTCAAATAATTTGACAAGGCATTTCGCAGAATTTTATCTCATTTTTTTTTTATTCTCTTTTTTGATTAATGAATTAAATTTTCTACAGAAGGTACCCAATTTCTATTTAGATTAAATCCTGTGTGTAACACTGACACGACACAGAAAATGGAAATAGCTATACGATATGTATTATGTACAGTAGATGGGACGAAAATAAATTTAATTAATTTAGCATAAATTGACAGGCCAAACACTTTAATAGGATATACCATGTAACCATGGTGGAACATCGGTTATAATAAAGTGAATTGTCATCAGTGTGTAACGATTAACTTACGGTGTACTTTTGAGTAAAAATTCGAAGCAATATAAGATAAGGTTGCATTGCATGACAATGAGATGAAACGAAGTTGTAGAATAGAAGAACCGAGCGAGGTCCACAATAACATTTCGTAAATTCAGTTTTGTTTGAATTCCCTTGAATCAAATGTACATGTATATGTATTTTATTACTAATTTTCCAACAACATAATATGTCGTATGTAATTTTCTGAAACAACAAAATCTCTCTTTCGGTTTTTCATAGAGAAAAAATGAAGAGGCCAACCATTTTTAATATATCTACCAAAAAAGTAGAAATATCAAATCCCCCCCCCCCCCCTCCCCCCGTACTTTAACCCAAGAGTCATACAAAGCGTATCGACCCCAAAAAAAAAACCTTCATTGAGTTTTCTATGTGGTAGTTTAGTGAAGAGTTCAGTTAGCACGCACAAACAGTTCGGTCTACTCTTCAGGTAGCTACGACTAAAAATTACAATTCTAACTTCTTACATTAAGTATGAGGCAAAACGTACTGACTTAGCGAATTACATTCACTGAATCAAAAACTCAAGGAAACCCCTCATTTCTGTGTGTAAACAAGGCATAAACCCCACAAATAATAGAAGAGAAGTTTGTCTTTATTAAAAATCAATAAGATTCTGTCAGACAAAATATGGCATTCACAGCCTTTTTCGCAGTTCGACTTAGATTTCGAGAAAAAGCTAAAGAACGCATTAAAAACATTTTACCGTTCAAGTTTGAAAATTGAGGTGCGGACATATGTCATTTGTTTTGAAATCACCTAAATATTTTCTATTTTACGAAAGTCTAGGTTTTCGCCTAATCTTAATTTAAATACTGTTGGCAAAACTTTAATCCTTTAATATTTGTCGAATTTAAGAAGAACAAACTTTAGGATTAGTATTCGGGAATTTCTTTTTATTCGAGATCGAAAATGTCGAATCCCAAAGCATTCTTTTGGTTCCCACCTTTAAGTTAGATGTCTAAAAACTCTTAAATTTCTCACAATGTTTTAATTTATAGACTAAACGAACCGAAAGAGTTACTGAAATTTCAGTAAAAACTTAAACAATAACTTCAAAATATTAATTTTGGCGCCCAGTTTGTTGTCTTTCTGCTTAATTTTAATAAATATTCAAAATACATTAAATAAATATCAAAAAATAAAAATTAGTATGAAATCAATCTTATCGGTCCGACTGTTTCAGTTTTTGTGTTAGTATAAATGCAACGGAAAAAATCCGCTGCCTGTTAAAGTTTTATACAGTTTCCGCCTATTTTATTTTTTCAGCAAGCAAGATAAATGATGTCAACGGCCAGTAAAGATTTTACAGGACGGGCCTAAAAGCTTAAATTTTTGAAAAACCTGAAAACATTTCATTCATTAGGCTTTCACAAGGCAAATAAATCCTTTAGACCTTTTAATTTGTCGAAATCTACTAAAATAAGTTAAATCATATATTCAATACTCTCTGTACCAATTCGAAACTACTAAACCTACTCGAATGTGGCGTCGCAATGATTATTGTAATACGAAATACACAGCTACAGCCTTCCCAATTTTTTGAGGAGGCTCATTTTCAAAATAAGGACTTCCTCGGGAATTCAATGGACTTGTTGAAATATCGCAAATCTACCAAATTTTCATTCCATATTTGTCAAGTTTAGATGAAATGGAGTGCTAAAAAAAGTCTCTCTCGAAATTGTTACATCTTCATATTACTAGTACGGAAATTTCAGACTTTTTCGGAATGATCAGTCTTCTGAATCGTCAAATCGCAAATATTAGCATTTTTTGATTTTGTTTTTTAATGGCTGAAAATATTCCTGCAGAAAAGGTTTTTGGCCTTTAATTTGGCATCTAATTTGAAAGAATTCGACCACAGATGGGGAAATTACAAACGATTAAGGTTAACCAAATTAATCTAAACTTTACGTTTACTCGATCCGATAATAACAGATCTTTACCAAGAAAAATATCTTACATAATAGCTCGCGTTGTCGAGGAATAAGTCGAGATGATTCTTCAAGATTATGTATTTATGAGATGTTAACCGAAATTTTATTTGCGATATTGTTCGAATTTGGTTTGGATTGCATTAAGCGTTGCGTTGTGTTAGATTGTTGAAATTAGACATTTTCAAATTTTTGAATTACAGAATTCTTGGTTTGGTTAACTTTAAGTTGCGTTTGAATAACTTTTAGTTGCTTGCCATCGAAGTTATTCCAAATTATCAATATTATTATTCAATATTACGTATTTCCGAGATGAGACAACGTCCTCTATCTATTATTTTAAGAAAGATGTTCTTGTTGCTTTTTATTTGCTTATAGCATTTATTACAGATCGTTACATTGTTATCAATATTTTGATTTTTCAAGGTTCTAATTCAAGAATTCTAATTTTATTCAAAATTTTCGGAATATTAGAAATTTCTTGAGAATATGGCGATTACTAGCTTAATCGAGTTTGTTCGATTTATGTCGAGATTTTTATTATTTTTAGGATCTATAGGAGGTTTTAGCTTATTTGAGGTTTGCTCTTGGCATGGAGTGTAATGTAGTAGATATTATTTAAAATTTTAAAGATTTTTCGATTATTCGAGTTTTGTTTAGAGTTCGATTCAGTTCAATATTTTCGAGATTATTCGAGGTTTTGCGAAATCTGCTTCATATTTTTCAGATTAATCGAAATCCTTAGTGGTTTCTCGTTTTTTCATGATTATTATAAAATTCCAAATTTATTCAAGTTTTTTGGGAATATTCGAACATTTTTGTGAATATGTAAGCTAGGGTATTCTAATGGGGAACGATTCGACCATTTCGAGATTATTCGATCATTTCAAGATTTTTCGGGATTCTCGATATTCCTCGAAATTTACAAGGGATTGCACTGCGCTTTGTTACAGAATTAGTGATTTTTTGAGAAATTTTCATAGTGTTGACCTATATACTGATAAATTTGGAGGATGTTGAGTTACATAGATGACATTTTTTAGGAATATATTTCAAATTTTCGGGTTCCTTGTTATTGAGATTATTGTTGAAGGCTTGTACAAATTTTGAGACTATACGTTTGGTAAATTTTCGAGGTTATTGCAGATTTCCCAAATTATTCGAGAGATTTTCGTTCTACTGAAAATTATTCAAAGTTCCCAAAAGAACATAATTCAGAGCAGCAAAGTTGTTATTGATAAATTGCTTTACGATAAATTGCTTTACGATAAATTGCTTTACGATGAATTGTTTTACGATGAACTGTTTTACGATAAATTGCTTTACGATAAATTGTTTTACGATAAATTACTTTACGTTAAATGGATTTACGATAAATTACTTTACGATAAATTGCGTTACGAAAAGCAATTTATCCTATAACAATTTATCGTAAGAACAATTTATCGTAAAGCAATTTATCGTAAAGCTATTTATCGTAAAGCAATTTAACGTAAAACAATTCATCGTAAAACAATTTATCGTAAAGCAATTTATCGTAAAGCAATTTATCGCAACGCGATTTATCGTAAAGCAATTTATCGTAAAGCATACGATAAATTGTTCACGATAAATTGCTTTACGATAAATTGCTTTACGATAAATTGCCTTACGATAAATTACTTTACGATAAATTGCTTTGCGATAAATTGCTTTACGATAAATTGTTCTTACGATAAATTGCTTTACGATAAATTGGTTAAGTTAAATTGATTTATCGTAAATCCATTTATCGTAAAGCAATTTATCGTAAAACAATTTATAGTAAAACAATTTATCGTAAAGCAATTTATCGAAACTATTTTTAAAAATTTGGGCGCCCAAATTAATAAAAATAATTTCGGTATAATTAATTGCTTTACTATGCGCAACGTGGAAAATGTTATAAATTGTTACTAACTAAGAAGTAACATATTTATGACATATTGATGGAAATTGGATTCTAAAATGATATTTGAAACAAGTTCTGGAATTTGGCCAATTAGGAAGGAACTCAGTTATTTCTTAACCAATTATTGTGATATGAGTTAAAATGATATTAGGAGGAAATTCTGTAGAATGGCCTATTAGGAATTATGATGATATCCGACCCATACTCTGGAAATCGTACTTCTTTTATATTTTATCTATTTATCGTAAGTCAAAAATTATCCGTAACATAGTTAATTTTTATTAATTTTGTTTTAATTTTCCTTGGTTCAACGATTTAGAAAAGTCACTTTCTATTTCTAGTAACTTTCAATTCCTAACTAATACTTAAGGAGTTTCAAATAAGTATATTGGGTTTTGTTAGTTAATAGGACAACAATTTGTTACTATTTATAACATGAATAAAGGAAAGGTTTTGTTACTATTTATAACATGAATAGTGTGGAACTGGCCAAACAGACTAGGACATGTCTTCAAAGTTCCATCCGAATACCATTCTGGATATTGTGATAGAAGTAATAAATTTCTCTTTGTACCAAAAATTAATATTCGATCGGAAATATTTCCTGAGTTAAATAAAAAAAACGCATCTCCTTTATTTGTCACTTTAAATTAGTCGTAAATCTTTAGATTTTCCCTGGAATTTGGGGTTTCATAAGGAAAGTTTGAATTAATTTGCCGAATTCGTTTTATTGTTCGTTTGGGAGAACTATTTTTTGGGGAGTTTTGCTGCCACTGACAAAGAGGCTTCATTATAAGCAGAAGTTGCCCGTTCATGCGGATTTTGCGTAGTTTCAAAGGCAGTTTTTTTAATATTTTCGATAATACCATCTGCAATATGTTCAACAGCATCTGCAGCAAGGTCGTGAGTGAATATTTGTTTTGAAACCACCTCATCAATGTTATGAATTTTAGCTTTACAACATTAACCTTTATAATGCTCTTTCGAAATCGAACAAATAAAATCCAGGGATCCTAAAAATGTTATTCGATAATAATGAATTTACAGTCAAGCATTTTGGGCATTAGACGTCTCATACTCGTGTCCCGCTAATTTAAAAAAAAATATTTTACCAAGCCAAAATATTCTTTCAGATTCATCCGATTTACAGGTAAAAAAATTCCTATACGCAAAAATTGTAGAATTCCAGAAAATTGTTAAGCATGGTTTTAAAAAACATGAGAGGATTCTATAAGGAACTAAATATTTTAGCTGGACATATTAGTGGAGCAGAATAGATACCAAAATGACTGAACAGAGGTTGGTGTGAACAGGGCTAATCATACCATGCAAGAGAAGGTTTAACCATATACTAGTTAGATTTATCAACTATGCAATTCTGCATAAATTTTGTATATAAATCAGACAAATTGACTAATAAAGCCAGTATTAATTAAACCATACTCAACGTTATTTCACTCTCTGGTAATAGCCCCCATCAAGCGGTAAGCTCAGAATAAAGTGAAGAGAAATATATTCAAGCTGAGGCGGAATCTAACACTAAAGTTAAAGCTAAACATTTTTGAGCTTACAACTATTCTAAATTTGATTTACGTTTCCCTAATTTGACCGCAACCCGACCTGAATTTGGTTCGTTGTTAATTTTTGTGTCAAATTATTTTTACTTAAGTATTTAAAACCAAATTTGGTTTTAATATATTCTTCAGAATTATCTAACTTTGAAAATTCTGGAAATACTTGAAACATTAAAAAAAAAATTGAATCAGAGTTATCCAAAGTTTTTTTTAGAGATTTTCAACTATTTACCAATTTTTAATGTAATTAACGTATTGACTTGTCTTGAAAAAAATTAAATAATATTTCTTCCTACTTCCCTTATAAATTCTAAGTGAGCACATAATTTGTCAGAATAGAAATCCCCAGAATTGAAAGATTTCCATTGTTTGTATTAGTAATTTGACGCACAAACTTTGGTTCTTAACTTTTAGAAAACTGATTGACCTCATTAGTTTAGAGGTCTGCATACGCTAGAAATAAAAATAAACGTTTAAATTAAATTTCATACATATGGTAATTTTGAGTCTTAAACAAAGCTTAACAATAGTTATGAATACATATGCCACTAAGCCAAAATTTATATTATGCAAAACTGCCCTACGACCGAAAAGGTACTTTCGATGCCACGGGAGTTAGTTTTATAGTTAAAAAATGTTGGCAGGCTAACTAAAAAAAGTCCCTCGAAATTGTTTACTTTAACCGAAACTGTTACTCATTTTATAATTCTAGTCAACTCAGTTGCGTTGAAAAGAAATTCCTTCTTCGTTAATACAAATACCGGACGTTTCTAATATCTTAATGTCTTTTACTATTACTTTTAAAATATTGTTAAAATCGCAATTTTCATTTTTAATATCATTAACAGAAAACAGTGCAACTAAACCTATATTTTCTAATCGCGAATTAAAATTAAAATCAAGATTTGCAATTGTCATGTAAATAGCTCCAATTTTATGTATTTTGGTTTTACTACCCAGTGGATTAACAATTTCAAAATCATCATAAAACAATTAGCCATTTGCCCAATATCGATTTTAGTTCATTTGTCCCCCCGCTTGGGCAGCGCTGACTACTTTTTTTTTTACATGGAAAAACAAGTAAAATCATGTTTACAAATATAAGTTTCTTGTCTAAATTAGTAGATGTCCCCCTACTTTTGACGTGATAACGTTTTACACCGCATGTTCAGAAAACTGACCCGAAATTTAGCCCTTGGTCGGGGGCAATTACTCATCAACTATAAGCATTACCTTTAATTTAAAGATATGATTGCTTAGATTGGTCCTTCGGGTTCATGTGTCACCCATAATATTTTCGCAATGACGTCACCGGGCGGCACAGGAACCCGCGCCGCGAACCTCTGATTTCGGCCGATTTAAATGCTTCAACTAATGTAGCGAGAGAACGGCTCATCCGATCGGAGATCCGATAGTGTCAATTTTTGCGTAAGAAATCAGTGGTGGTTAATTAATTTTAAATTAAATTAATTAATCATCACATTAATTTTAATTAAAAATTCAAACTAGAAAATAGCGATTTAGTTTAGCCCTTGGTCGGGGGCAATTACCCATCAACTATAAGCACAGATATGGTTGCTTAGATTGGTCCTTCGGGTTTATGTGTCATGCATAATATTTTCGCAATAACGTCATCGGGCGGTACAGAAACCCGCGCCGCGAACCTCTGATTTCGGCCGATTTAAATGCTTCAACCAATGTAGCGAGAGAACGGCTCATCCGATCGGAGATCCGATAGTGTCAATTTTTGCGTAAGAAACCAGTGGTGGTTAATTAATTTTAAATTAAATTAATTAATCTCCACATAAATTTTAATTAAAAATTCAAAGTACATAATAGGGATTTATAGAGATTGAGGGCACTATAGCAAGAGAATGCCTCATCAGATCGGAGCAATTCGGTTATTAATTTGTGCTTAATAATACTGTGGCAGATAATTTATTTTAAATTAAAATAATTAATCTCCACATTAATTTTAATTAAAATTACAAAGTACAAAACAGCCATTTACAACCAACCATGAGAATCACTTATCTGACCGGAGTAATTCTGGTGTCAATTTGTGCGTAAAGAAACTGTGGCAGATAACTTATTGTTAATTAAAATAATAATTTTCATATAAATTTTAATTAAAATTGCAAACTACAAAATAGCGATTTACAATGCTTGAGATCACTGTAGCGAGACAACCCCTCATGCCTTATCTGATCGAGGCAATTCTAGTGCTAATTTGTGCGTAAAGATAATTTATTGTAAATTAAAATAATTAATTTTCACATAAATTTTAATTAAAATTTAGATCTACAAAGTGGCGATTTACAATGCTAGAGAGCACTATAAAGGGGCAATGCCTGATCTGATAGGTCATATGTCAGTGTGCACTCTGTATACAATATATTTGACCTAGACTGCGTATTCACCACACTAGCCTCGGCGACTTTGGGAGGCACTTGTCTGCGGAACTCACATTCATCAGGCACATCTCCGCTGAGATCCTGCGCTTCATATCCTACTTCTCATACCATCGCCCAGTACTTAATCGTTTGCAAACAATCACTGTACTCTCATTTCATAAACATCTCATTTCTTATAAACGTTATCACGGAAAACACCTACGGCCGTGTAGAAGATACAGCCTACCCCGAATTTTTTTTTTTATGATTAATAAAATTCAATATGTTGTGATTAATAATAAATAACAAATTTTTTCTACGATAGTGCAGTAACCTATGCTTTCGATGATGATTTTTGAATTTAAATTATATAAGAAAAGGAGCCTTTGCGTCGTATACTAAAATCGTGTGGAAATATTCTCATTACACAACGATTTCTAAATATTGCTACACGATTTGTGAAAACCCAAATGTTTTAATGTTTTAATAAATTTTTGTTGATCCATACAAGTTTGTAATTTTTTATGTTTCTACTTATTTATAAATGTTATAGGATTATTGTATCGTAGAAAAAATAGCGTGTATAACTCGTGTGAAAATGAGTCATTGCAATACTCAAGTGATTGCAGCCCTCGCTATCGCTCAGGCTGCAAATTTCACTTTCGTATTGCAATGACTCGTTTTCTTCACTTGTTATACAATATACTATTAAAATTAATTTAGTCGAAATTAATAATATAATGAAACATTCAAGACACATTTTGACCATATAAAACTACATTATGAAATATTTTAGCCGCCAGTCAGCAAGCGTTGCAATTATATTTGGGAAAGTCACTAATTGTAATTGAATGGCATTTTTGTTCAAACGAAAAAATTCGTTGTTTTTAAAATTGTTTGTGCAAGAAAATTGTTCTATAATATTCTGACTATATTCATGTTTATTATGATGTGAATATAGGTTCAAGAATGGCTCGTTCTGAAAAATGGATTTAAAGTCTCTAAAAATACAATGTATTGAAATGTACATTGAACAAATTTATTTTTGTAAGATTTACTTAATTTATCATATTTTCTTTCCCATCTACCACCCAATGCCATACGAACCGGAGCAACAAAAGTTGATTCCGAATTTAACTGTTTCTTTCGTTTATAAGAGGTTTGAAATTTTTTAAAGTCGTTGAAAAAGGAATTCTTACAGGTAACCAAAATGTTTCCTATTTGAATATCATCAACTTGACCATGAATCAAATTTTCAACCTGTGTAAATGCTACTTCTAATAGACTACTGACTGAAGACAATATTTCAGTTATGTTCGCTTCTGCAACTCCCATAGAAGTTATTTTGTTGTGAAAGTCTTTCACAAGTTGTTCAAATTCAATAATATATTTTGTAGCTTTTAGTACATTAAATGATTGTTATGTTACATGTTGGTTTTTCGAATTAGCTTGGGTATTACATATATGTTGGAATTTATTTTTATTTTTGAACGTTGCATTCGATATTGAAGCGGTGCACTTCTGTGCATGACGACGCAATCCACTAAGTGTGTATAATTCCCGATTACAGTGTGTATTTGAAATACATTTTAAAATGATAGGTTTCGGCAGATAGGCAAAATGATCATTTCTTATATGAGAAATGGTCAGGGGATAGATGGGAAAGTTTCAAGACATACGTAACAAAAAAAATTCATTTTAGTCTAATTCAGTAGCTAAATCATTTTCAAACTTATATTCAAATTTTGAATTAATTTCAATCATTCTATTTGTTTTTATATTACCTACTTTGTAAATATAAGTTGCAAAAAAATTGAAAAATGTTTGCAAACAATTTTCAAATTCTATGTTAAATACATGGAATACTTTGAACAATAAATCAAATGTCTGTCTAAATGTAAAATCAAACGGAACACAAAGGAGTTTTCCATCTATTACTATATAATATTGTGATATTGCTTGTTTGTTTGGTCCCACTGCTATTATATAGGGTTGTTTATTACACAAATCATACTTATCAGCCGGTTTATTTAACTGAAAATTAAAAAAAAAAGTTTTTAGTTTGCACGCAAATGGAAATAAAAAATAAAGATTACTTCTTCAAATTTGACGAATCGTAATTTCGAAGCTTCAAAGTTAGGCCTTTTTCTTTCTTTTGATTTTGGACCCTGGGCTGTATTCGGTAACAATTTTAACAGAAATAAAAATTGGCTTATCTCGGCGTTCCATTCTGAAAATATAATATTATTTAATTGCATTTGTATTTAGTTATCAAATTTTCTTTAGTAATAATAACGATCACATTCTGGACTATCGCCGGACACCTCCGAATAAATTTTTGTTACGTGTCTCGCATATTGCAACCATTTGTCCCGAAAATAATTACATTCTTGCGGATATCGCAATTCAAAATCATATATGATCTGTAACAATAAAATAAATTTCTCTCAAAAACACAAATTTAATATTTTTGCATAAAGTTGGTTTACCAGTTCCGGATTGAAAAAGAAAAACGGGAAGATGGTGTAAATATCCTTATCTGATTGGAAAACCTTTTTGCGAACTTTTAAAGTTTTAGCCAACCTTTGCTTGATTTGCATTTCCTGCTCGACGGCTAGACAATTTGCAAAAAATTATTTATCCTCTGTTTCTAAATCGGACAATTCTTCAGCTTCTACGGTAGTTGCACTTAGCTTTGGTTGCTTCGGTTTCTGGTGTAAATGGTCATTCTTATGGCGTTTTATATTAACATTTTTAATTTTATGCACCAAATATCCCGTATTCTTCTCAGGGTTGTAAAATAAGTCCTAAATGATAACCAGGTATTAAATACTAAGAATTTCAGATAATATAAATCAGTAAAACTTAAATTCCCTGGAACTTGCTATCAGAAATTTTATAAATAGGAAAAAGGTTTATTATGCTTTTCGCACACGCTATTTTTTCCTCTTTGGTAGGGTAGTTCTACAAGTATGCCTTAAGAAATTTGTTGCACTAGATACTAGAGATCTCCGCGAGCTGTCTGTTAATGCGCCAGTATTTTCAAATTCTTGAAGAATAAAGGACTGTTCGCTATTTTGTATTATGCGCCTTTAAAGCCTGTATAAATTAAATTCATAATTTCACTTAAGTAAGAGCTATTTTTGAAATAAAAATTAAAATTAAAGTTGGCTGAACCTCGGCCATTGGTAGCCTTGGGCTTCCTGCGTCCAATGTCCCTATTGGGCCCATCGTGCTTAAGGTTTATTCACACTAAATGTGAATTGCGATTGCGAGTATTTTAGTTTTATAAAATTAAATTATAGAATCACTTAAGTACAACATTTTTGTCTATTTATAATATTATTAGGATGCCTTTACTCAAAATAAATTAAATTAAATTAGAAACTCGCTTGTAATAGCAAAAAATGTGCATTACGTGCGTCTTGTTTTTTCCATAATTTTACAATAATTTTCGGATTTAATTTAATATAATTTGATTGAAAACATCTTAATAATATTTTTAAGATATACATTTTGTATTTAACTAATTTTTATACCACAATAGATAGTTTTATAACGAATAGCAATTCGCGTATCAGCATCGAGAATCAAACATTGCTTGCCATTGCAATCAGAACAGCGAAAAATACCTTTGTAAAATAACAAACAAATAGTAGGAAACTTACCTCGTCATATAATAATATTTGAGAACCTATAACGGCACTTGTCTTTTTCAAAAAACTACAGGGTTCTTTAGGTGCTTCTTCGATTTACGTTAAAACAGGATGAACTTCAATACAAAAACACGCACATCCTAAATATTGTCCAATTATCTCCACTAAATGTTCTGTTGGTATTTCAGCGCCGTCTTTGTCTTTGAGGTTATATAAATTTAATTCGTCAGATGGAGGGAGCACTGAGAACACATTCACATTTACGTTTTTAACATTATGTTAACATATTTCAAATTTACCTGATAGAAGTATATCTGTGGGGCTTAAACTTGTTAAATTATCGTCGGTGTCGGTGCATTTTTCCAATTTTATATGTTTAACTATATTTTGTGTGTGATTAAAAAATATTCCAAAATTTTTGGCCGTGATACGTAGCGTGCTCTTCTCAATTATCGATTTCAATTCCGCGTACCTGTTTTAGATTACACCTTAATCACTTTGCGAATTCAAAATTCCACAATTTGCACATATTTTCCCATATGCAGGACTTTTAAGCGGCGGATGCTGTTTATTGCAAAAAGAACATCTATTATACTTGGAATGGAATGCTGGTTTGTTTACATTGGGTACATTATTCCTAAAATTAGAAACATTTGGTTCTAAAAAATTTGGATAATTACTGTGATGATTACAGATAACATTCTTGACTTTCTTGGCGATCCTGGTTCAGCACATCCAGCTCTGGAATTAGAAAAAATTGAAGTAAGGCAAGTATATCAAAGCACAGTTTTTATAGAATGAGTAGTCGCGATTCAGTACTTATTCAGAAGCAATTTAGATTAAGATGTACTGACACGAGAAAATTATTGAGTATGTGGATGTAGTAGAAACCGATGAACTTGAGTATATATATATTCTCATTAAAACCATCAGACGTCGATATCTTTTACAGGAATGGCATATAAGTTGGTACAGAGAGAATTTTCGAAGGTTTTGATCGCAAAAATGTTTAGGCTGTTGTTGCTATTGTTTTTGTTTATGCTGAGCTCCTCCTTGTTTGTGTATTTTAAATTTTTAGAGTCTGTCTAATTTTTGCTTTTTGTTCATATCTTTTAGAGAGCGATTTACATGTGTAGACGATATATAATTTTGTCTTCAATTTAGATTATTTATTTTTGTTGATTTCATCTACATAACTTCAATTTTTTTAAGCTTTTATTCATTTAAACAAAATAAAAGTCCAACGAGCATATCTCTCTTTTTTTTGTAGTGGAACTTTTGAGTGACTTCTTTCTATGCATGCCTAGGTGTAAAGCTCTAGGTGTGAGCCTTCGCCTGAATGCGCCATTATATAGTTCTTCTAATCCGATGATGAACGCATTGCTAAAAAGTGTCTTCATTTCACGCAAAGTATCGCATTTTTCATTAGGTTAGAAGTTTGAGTTGTTTTTATTCCAGCATTTTATAAGAGGGTGTGTGGATCTATCACAAACATATTATCAACCCAATTAGGAAACTAAAAAATATCCAAATCTACACTTTTCTGAAAACACTTGTCAAATCCCCTCTGTTGATGAATTTAGAATTTCAACGATAATTAAAAAGTTAGAACATGTATTAACAAAGAAGTTATTGCTGTCTCAAGAACATTGTGCTTACAATATTTTAAAGTGATGGCCACGTTAAAAGCTAAAGGAAAAGCTCCTCGAGGAAATTACCCTATTTAATTCCACCGATGCGGCCATAATTCGTACAAAATCTGGGATCTTCACTTTTAGATTGTGACCATTAATTTCTGCATAGGAACTTTATATGTTTCAAGATTTAAGCTTTTTTCAAATATTTTAAAAAGCAATTTAAGAGAGTATAGGGTTCTAAGAAATTTATTATTTCTATCAATTTTATTAAGTAAGAGTGCAATGTGCATGTAAGTATATAACGTTATAAGATTCCAAGAAATTTACAAATTTCAATCATTTTACTGTTTAGTTTTTGGAATTACGAAGAATTTCGAAGAACTTATGTACATCGTCAAATATTTTGAGAATCTTAAGTAAATATAAAATTGTTTAATATTGAAATGTTTTGAAGATGAGCAAAATAAAAAAAAATCGATTAAAAATTAACTTTAAAAGCTTGAACATTTTTTAAGACTTTTCTAATGTTGTGGAGTATACACCGAACCACATTAATCGTGGCTGGAGTTAAAAATCTTGTTGCTAGTCAGTAGTTTAAATCCCAATGGGTTGACTATCTTTTTATAGTTATCCTACACATTATTATCACCTTAGATTTATGACATCTCTCGAATGAATATTACAATTTAATGACACAAATGTAAAACGTTTCAATCATAAACCTTTATGTACCAAATTTTATTGTAATTTTAATTTTTTTACATTACAAACCTGAAAATCCACATTACTCGTAGCACCAACACAAGCAGTAAAAAGTAAATATTATTTTAATATTTTATTATTTTTATGTCATCAACGTACCGTAACACCTCTCTAAAAACAAAAACAAAAATAAAACGTTCCCAAAATTATTTTTGGGTGATTTCGTCTTCAACACGTAGCAAATAATTAAAAATTAACAAAAACATAAAAGTTAAGATAAGAAATAAAATTGATTTACTCGTAACTTACAAAAACTTTTCTATGCATGCACATAAAAAAAAAAAATTAATTATTTAAAAACTTTGAAAGATATGAAATAAAAATAATAAAATTGTTTGTTTAACCACAATGACAAAGTTGAACTTTTAATTTGTTTTTATGTACATTTTTGTTGAATTTTAATAAATAAGTATGTTGCGTATACCCCAAAAAAATATTAAATTACTTTAATGTTTAATCACATTACATGTATGGTATGGAAAATGTATGCTTTACATTTTATAAAATTCATTGGAAAGTTATAAAAATTAAATTTGTACATACCCAATATCTTAATTTAATTTTATTTTATCCTCGTCGTCCGTTTAATAATTTAAGTTGATTGTTTTTGTTTCTTACATGCATACATATATTGGATATCCTATTCTTTTGTTCTGTATTACGTGTTTATGTGATATGGATATTATGTATTTTTCATTTCGTTCCGGACCCCGACCGACCTTGTGTACAAAAAAATAAATAAATTGTATTTTTTAATACCAAAATTTAATGTTTGCCAACCTTTTAAGATTGGTAAAAACACCTACGTACGATTAAACAAACTAAATCGAAAAAACGAAAAACTATTTTGATATACATAATATGTACAGTACATATAGGTACAATTAAATTTTGCCATTATCGTTAATTTAAAAATATTGCATGGACCTTTTTTGTTTATAGGTACACCAAACAATATAACAATACATATACTTACACAAAGGATTGATTAAAAACTAATCAAGATAACAAAAAAACTGTTTTTAGTAATACTTTTGTTGTTTTGAATCGATATCACAATTTATTAGGAGACCTAGTATTCGAAATTTAAATTGAACGTTTATCGGTGACCATTATTATTATTATTATGACTTGAAGGCCATGTGGGCGTTCAAGCCACCCTGCACTGCGACCTAAAAGATCTTTTGTGCATGGACCCTATTTAATGAGCCGTCCAGTCAATATTCAGGCTTTTAATGAACCTGACAATACTGCCGGCCGGTATATGATGCATACTGTTCGGGCTCATTACTCTCCCTCCTAGATATTGTAATCTATTGCAGAAAATGGCTGGGCAATGACACAGAACATGTTCCGCTGATTCTGCTTCCAGGTCGCAGAAGCGGCATCTATCCGTCGAACTTAGGCCCATTTTCTTAAGGTGATACCTTAAGGGGATGTGACCTGTGAGGAAGCCGGTAAGCAGCCTCAACTCAGGATTCCTAAGTACAAGACATTCCTTGACCCTGGCTGACGAAGGTGAAATGAATTCCTTCGCCTGTCGCAAACCTGGAATTCCGCGCCAGTAAGAGGACTTTTGCACATCCTCCCAGCGTTTAACCGCTGCCCTAAAGTGCCCCTTAGTGACGCCGCAGAAGAGCTCTGCTCCAATGAATGGAGAGGCAGAATCCTCACGGGCGACGCCATCAGCTGCCTCGTTTCTTACAATTTCAGTGTGACCTGGCACCCAAACAAGTGTTACCTTATTTGAGCTTGCCAGCAACTTAATAATCTTCAGACAATCCCATACCAGCCTTGACTCAATGGTAAAAGACCTAAGAGCCTTTAAAGCCGATTGGCTGTCTGATACAATATATACCTTTGCGTCGTTTAGGCCTTTAGATATGCCTATCCTAGCGCAAAATTCTATAGCATGCACTTCTGCCTGAAAAACGGTAGCATTGGTACCCAAGGACTTCGAGAGTGATGTTCCACTCCCGTGTATCCCACCCCATCTTCCGTTTTTGATCCATCTGTAAACCACACCAATGACCCTCGCTCAAAGGATGGTCCCCCTGTACTCCACACCTCCCGGTTCGGTAATCTAACACAAAATGTTTTGTGTAAATCCAGTTTAGCTGGCATACAGTCGGAAGGCATTCCTATAGTATGGTCTGTCTGAAACTCCTTGAGGATTTCCAGATGGCTTACCATATTGCCTGGTTTGATGTTACCCTCCGCCTGCATCTTAAGGGCCATCGTAGCAGCATCCTTTTTTACATGCAATGCAATGGAATTAGTCCTAGGAGTGTCTCCATTGCTGAGGTCGGACATGTTTTCATTGAGCCCGTAACCCCAAAGCCGGCGATACGCTGAACCTTATTCAATAAAGTTTGCGCTGTCCTTTGTTCAGTTTTAGGCCACCACACTAGCGATGCGTAAGTGTCATAGGCCTAATGATTGTTAGAAATGGCTAGTAGATCATTTTTGGTTGTAGTCCCCAAGTACGTCCATAGAGTCTCTGACAGGCCCAAAAAGCCTTTGTGGCTCTATTTTTAATTTTTTGTAAATGTTGTTCCCAGTTCAGTTTATGATCTAGGATAACCCCTAGATATTTAACCTGTTTGGAAAAGGCAACAATAGTACCGTTTAACGAAGGAGCTATAAGCAAGATCTTTCTCCTCCTCGTAAAAGGGACTATGACAGTTTTGTTTGGATTGACACTGAGTCCTTCCTGGTCACACCACTGCCATATTAAATTGAGTGCATTTTGCCTGAGATCAGAGATGATCCCATCAAACTTACCTCTAATCACGATAACCACGTCATCCGCATAGCCCTGGACATCAAATCCATGGCTACTCAGGAGGACCAGTAGTCTATCAATAACCAGTGACCATAAAACAGGAGACAGTACGCCTCCTTGGGGACAGCCCTTTACGGCCGTGATGGTTACTGATTCGCCACCTAATCTGGCTGTAATATCGCGATATTTCAGCATGGAGCGGATTCACCTAGTTGTAGAAGGCGGAACCCCCTTCTTCATAGCTCCCTCTCTATTGAACCATAGGATGTATTATCAAAAGCCCCCTCAATGTCCACAAAGGTTCACAGGGCAATTTCCTTAAAAGCCACCGCTCTTTCAATCCTCGTGGCTAGATCACTAAGAGCCATCACAGTGGATTTGCCAGCTTTATAAGCAAACTGGTTCCGATGAAGCGGGTTATTTACAAGGATTTCATTTCTTATTTGATGATCCAGGATTTTTCCATCGTCTTCAATAGAAACGATGTGAGGCTAATTGGCCGATAAGCCTTGGGCTGGGTGTCCAGCCGACCCCCTCCCTTTGATATAATGACCACATTTATTTTCCTCCATTGTTTCGGAATATAGTTAAAAGCATAACTTACCCGAAACAACTGGACCAAGCTGGGGAGTATTTCCTCAATACCTTTTTGAAGTAAAGCTGGAAAAATACCATCACCTCCAGCAGATTTGAACGGCTTAAAAGAGCCAATAGCCCATCTCACCTTGCTGGGTGTGAAAGTTTTTCCAGAGAGGCTTCAAATCCTACTGTGGGGTGAATAGGCTACCTCACTTGAAGGGTCATGCGGGTCCTCCTGCGAACCTACCACTGTTTAGTCCGGAAAGTAGGTACCTAATAGTAGCTCCAAGGTTTCCTTCCGGTTTTCAAAGAATCTCCCGTTTTGCTTCTGAAGAAGCCCTAAACCATTTGAGTGATCCCTAGAAAGGACTTTCTGGAGACGTTTCTCCAGGTAGCCCTTTTGGATCTTCTTAATTCCAGACTATTCTCCGTTAAGGCCATCCTACTCGCCCCATTCCCCGGTGCGTTTAGCCTTATTGAATAACCTTCTCGATTTTTTTCTCAGCTTACTCAGCGCCCTGTTCCACCAAGGGACAAACTTAATGGACTCTCTTCGCTTAAACCGGCAGCTGTTTGAACAGAATTTCAAGCCCTCTGGAGGCTCTATGTTCCCCATAACCGAGGGAATTTCTGATTCGAGTGAAACTCTATAAGAGTTCCAATCGGTCAGTTTTGGAATTCTAATCTCCTGCCACTGCATGGTCTCGGCCGCCAAATTGAATCTGATGTGCAAGTGATCTGATAAGGAGGCCTCTTCAGACACATGCCAGTTTTTAACTAAATTGCTAAAATGCGGACTAGCGAGCGTCAAATCTAAGACCTCTTGCGTAATCGCATTTATAAAGGTAGGTTTCCTTCCCCTATTGATTTACATTATTAATAATTATATACTCAAAAACGTACTCACCCCTATTATTGATGTTCGTGCTGCCCCACACCGTGTGGTGCGCGTTTGTATCGCATCCTATCAGGTAAGCCAGCCCATTGCGCTGGCAATGAGCTATGTGCCGCCTAACTTCGAGAGAAGGTGTCATCTCTGAGTCTCCAGGAAAGTAGGCGGAGGCCATTATAGCCTCCTGTTTACCTCTTTCTCCCAGAACCTCCACCATTACCGCGACTAAGTCCCTGGAGATGAACTCTGAAATGTGAATAAAATAAATTTGCGAGCTGGCTCAGTTCCGTTACAATAAATCAACTTACCCACTTGTTTTGGTATACCTTTAATTTGGTTACCTATTATCCATGACTCCTGTATTATTGCCATGCTAATTTTCTGGCAGATAAACCTACGACAAAGGACGTCCGAAGACGCCTTTGCATGATGCAGGTTTATCTGTAGGCAGGTTATGTATGCCTTCATTCTAGCGACGTCTGCTGAAGGCCTGGATTAGCCTCCTTACTCGCACCGCCATTGCTAGATAGCGAATCAATCTTCTCCATCTTGCTACTGCTGTGCATAGCTGACTGAGAGCCACCAGGCCCCACCAGTGGCTTGCGCGGGGGGGGACCCCTCACGGGACCATTCCCCGTCCAACCGCTGACGCCTTCCTCTCTCTTTCCCTCCTTCTCCTCGCCTGTCTCTTGGACAGGGCCGGCACACCAGTGGTTTAAACACAGGTGCAGCCACGATCGCCCCCACAGGTGCAGCCACGATAGCCTCCACAGGCTTGACCACTTGAGACCCGCCCACAGAACCTGGCTTTCCACCACCCTGGCCCCCCTTGGGGTGCAGTTGGACAATCCCAAACTTAAAATTGACTTTAAAGTCAATTCGTTTGAGCTTCTCGACCGAAGAGTGGTCTATGGAGAAGGTGCAAAAGGCTTAAGTGCCTTTCGCCTCTCTCCTGATCACTCTCCAGTTGATCGCCTGCATGGCCTCGTTTTGGCTTCCATGAACTAAATTGCAATTTAATAAAAGAAGAAAGGGAGGAAATATTATATTTAACCAGAGATTGTCTCTTTTTTTGTGAAACCGGGAACTAGTGTTTCTAAAAATGGAAAATTCAACGAAAAATGGAAGTCGCCGGAGTAATCCGCAAATTTCAGAGTAACACGAGTC
Source organism: Tipula helvola (assembly GCA_963556165.1). NCBI lineage: Eukaryota > Metazoa > Arthropoda > Insecta > Diptera > Tipulidae > Tipula > Tipula helvola. Next base: position 283,219,498 of record OY744482.1, read on the forward strand.
ACCTGTAACTCATCAATTATCATTCAATTATTCAAAAATATTTTAAAGTCGGTGAGGAAATCATTTTGGAAAAATGTGCTGGGAAAAGATTCCCTAAAATTATAGAGAATATTTTAAATAAAATTGATCAATTCGTAGAGAAAAATCCAGCAATAATTACAAAAAAAATATAAAGAAAAATCGAGAGAATCGGCTGACTTAGTGCTAAGCATTTCTTCGATTCAAAACGGCTTAAATAATCTCAGGATCACATAAAGACTGACGCAACTTGAGGTTAATCGTCTAAATGTTGATGAAAGACAGAAAATAATATTTGATAATGAAAGTGGCTTTAACTAACATTTAAGGCGCTGATTGCCGCTATGAATTGTCGAATTTTGCATGCAAATATAATATCCAATTCTAATGTCAAGCGCGCATGGATATAGATTTATACTTTTTATCACTTGGCACTAGAACCGCGACAATACGAAAATAAACAATTCTGAAAAAAGATTTTGAATATATCGGAAGTTAATCTTGTCTGACAGTAAAATTGACTTTAATAATATCTAATAAAATTACTTTGATTGTAAACCGACACGTGGGAAAAGTGACGTTCGTTATACGTGTCCATCCCAACCAAATACATTTTGACAAAATCTTCATAATTGATCATGGCGATACAAATCCCCTACTCCCAAACCGCCAAATTACAAACTCATTCCAAACTTCAACTCAACTTAGTTTGAACCAAATTTTGACCCTCTACTCAACTGCACACTGAATGGCCAACCCAACCTCAAAATCAACTCGATTGGAAGCTATACATGCATGTATAAACGCAATTCAAATCAACTCTATCTAATCTCCTACTAAACTCTAAACTCGACTCCAATCACTAACCGAACCCCTCACTCCAATTCTACTCAACTTCAAGCAACTCAAACTCTATGTAACCCTAATGCGACCTCAACTCAACCCAACCCTAAACTCAACCTTTAACTCAACCCCAAAGCAAGTCTCAACTAAAGCCAAACTCAAGGTTCAACTTAAATCCTAAATCAACATAGTTCGAAAACTACATGTGTACATGAACTCATCCTATTCTAATCTCTACCGCAACCACTCACTCAACAACCAAATAAATCCTTCACTGAATTTCAACTCGACAGCTCAACCCTCAACGCAACCCTCAACTTAATGCAAAGCTCAATCTTCAAATAAACATGATCCTCAAAATTATATGCGTACATGAACTCAACTCTCAACCCCCGTTCAATACGATCGCTACAGCGATCATATGATTGTACAACCACACCATCATACCATCATGCCATCAGACCATCATAACACCATACCATTGTGCAACATACCAGCATACGTATCGTCGACTTTCATACCATTAATCATTCCATCACACCATTATTCCATTATACCATCACACCATCATGACACTAAACCATCACACCACGATACCATCATAACATCATACCGTCAAACCATCATACCACCATCCCATTGTACCAACGTAACATCATACCATTATACCATCATACCATCGTGGCATCATGCCATCATACCATGAACATCACTGTTAAAAGAATTATGATACACTATCTATGTATATCCAAAAATCAACTCAATTGGTGATGTTTGAAAAATTCCTCAAAGTAACTTTGGACGTGATTATCATCGCTCTAGAAGGAGATGGAAGTATGAGTTATTAATAGTGACCTTTCAAACAACATTTTTTTTAAAGTTTCGTTCAAATTCGTCAAGGCGTGTGCTCCACTTCAACTCCGCAAATTGACACCTAACTTAATCTTCAACTCAACCCAGTATATTTATAAAAAATTGATAAATATTTGTATAATCAGGTGGTTTGGGTCAATTCGTATGGCAGGTACCTGGCCCTCTTCACATACAGGTTCCAAACGCTTTTCATCTCTGCCTTGACCATAGAAACCGATTGGCGAAAAAAAATTCAAAAACGGAATAGCCGTTCTCGAGATAACATGGGCACAGACGACCAGACTATTTTTTTTTTGCTTTTCCAGCCTCAGGGACTTTTAAAACGTCGAGAAAAATGGTTTTGGCCCAATCAAATAGTTTTGGTCATTTTTGATAGGATTTCAATACTTTGCTTTAAATTTGCGATACATGGCGTATTTGATACCTCTCAATTACCGGGTTTAAGGGTTAATATTTAAATTAACTTGTACTTAAAGGCTTAACATTTCAGTTTCATCTATCCAATCAATTACACTTTACACATGCATAAATTCGATTGTTAATTTTGAATTTACAGCAGACCACCATCATAAGATCTAACAAATCAATGAAATAATAATTTAAGTTTTACCTTAATTGCTAATTCGAATTAATCTCAAATTTATGATTACGCTGAAATGAATACAAAGTTATTGTGGATGTTATATTTTAGATAATTTATTGAAACAACGAACCCAATGATTACTATTCATGAGAAAAGATTTTTTCGAACAAATTTTTATTCGTATGAGTCCTAATATAACACTAATCAAATTATCTAAAATTCTAATCAATAGAATATATTATATGCACAACATGTATTCAAGTTGGTTCTTCTGGGAAGCTTCAGGCAAAATTATTGATTCATTTATGTATATATGTATGTAATTATACTTGGACTAGAAAATCGGATATTCGCTTTTTTAGGATTCCATTGCGTACAGACATATATGAGAAGAGGAAACTAAATGCTTGTAGGTGTTTATGTAACCTAAATATAGTGATGTGAAAACATTTTTGAAATTTCATTTTCATCTTGTAAAGTATGTATATTACAAAATATGAATTTTGAGGTAAAAATGGCTGTACAAATTTTCTCTTTTTATTAAAAAAAAAATTTACATATTTTATTAAAACATTCAATCATTGTTGAATTAATCAATATTATTACAAATTTAATTTTGAATAGAGCATAACTGTGAAAAGTTTTAGAAATTCGTTTCAATTATTCGTGGAAGTGTTCCTTTAGGGCAGTTATATAATAGCCAAATTTGAACCAACAGAAATTTATACTTAGTAGCTTTGCCCTGGTAACAAATGGGTTCTATCATCTGAAAGTTTTAAAGCAAACAATATGTACTTCTGTGTTATTATTGTTTCGAGTTATGCTAAATGCCTACCTGATAACATAATACTTTTACCGCCATGTTTTAGGGTAGAGCACAAATTCCCAGATTTTAATGGTTTATCCCAAAATTAATGTAAAGTAATCCAATTGAGAAACATGGCACGACATGAAACGGTATGGAAAATAAAATTTGAGAAACTGTTTCTTATTTTAAATAATTGAGTTACTAGGTTTATTTTGATTAAAGTGGGATAGTCTCCTATTTTAGTATTTGAGATACTCAACTAATACAGTTAAATTTACAAGCAAATAAACAAGGTTATGCGTGTTTATAAGCGATATAAAGTCTTTTTATGTGTATGTATACGGACTGGCACAGAAAACGGGCGACCCTAAAAACTTATCCCACAACATGTTTCATAACTAAATGTTCAAATATGAACTCGGCTTGTGAACATAAAACAAATCCAAATTCAAGGTCATCCAAAATAATCTTGAAAAATGGGGGTAAGGCATACTTTTTCTAAATATTTGGTTGAGGTTTTAAATTTTCAAACAAAAGCCAAATATTGACAAATTCATAATGAACAATAATCATAATGAATCAATAAAATATATTTAGTAGGGTGTATTGCCCCCCTTTTTCTAAGATTGTGTTCAATGAAATAGCATTTGGTTTTTGTTTTATGTTTCTAGCTAGTGAGGTTCAAGAGGTATTTACATTTGAAAATTTAGTATGGGATAAGTAAAAAAACACAGCCACATGATTAGAATTTTGAATTTAGTTTTTGTTTTAGGTTTCTAGCTAGTGAGGTTCAAAAGATAGTCACATTAATAAAAGATTTTTTTTGTGTGGCCCGTTTTCTGCGCCGGTCAGTTTAGTATGTATATATCACTTTTAAAATTGGAAAAATTCAAAAAAATTGCACACCAAACATGAGTACGGATATCGATTGCGTGCATGTTTAGAATTTAAAAATTTTGATTAGAAATTTACCTAAATTATCTTGAATTCAAAGTAATGTCAATTCAATCAATTTTCGTTTTGAAAAGCAATCACATTTTCGACTTAAATCGAATTCCTTTTTATTTGTACTAGTAATGCTCCAAATTTATTATTTACCTGTCACTTATATTTGTTGGTAACAAAAAACACATTGAAAGTAGGGAAGTAATTCCATCAAATAAAATAAGATTTGAAAATTTTTTGAAATTTCTATTTTGAGAAGCTCAATGGTTATTTCCTTTTAAAATTTTTATACGAATGTCTTTATAAGTAAAGGTAACAAGAAAATAGGTTATTTTTAAAGTATTTAAACAAATGAAGTACAATAAATAGTGCTCAGCGTTTAGGCGAGAAACGCTAGTTTTCATTATGTAATTTTCGATTACAACTAATATGGAATTCTGTGGGAAAAAAAAGTAATCCGAGGAGTAATCTCCGTTTGTTTCAGAACTATAATTTCATGATATTGACAGGTTTCCATTAGCCACACAAAAAGTAACAATAAATTTTACTACTACTTTTGAATTATTTCGGGCAAAGAAATTAAGTTCATTACAAATTGTAAATTAAAATTCAATAAATTATATCGAAATTCTAAGCTTTATGTATAATTATGATGGAAACAATCATTGAATTTTTAAAAATTCTAATTGCAAAATTACGATTTTATTTGAAATTCAAATTTGGAACGCTTTCTTTGACCGCAAGTATCTTTAAATTAACAAAAAAATGCTCTCAGTGTTAGTTTACAAATATAACGAGCAATTCAAAAAATGGTTTTAGTTTTAGGTACTACCAAGCACTAGTTTATGTACAGCAAACCATATGCTCAAAATTACTAAATCTTCGTTAATACTTACCACTGTTGACACATAATTGTCAGTAACACCTATCTTAAGTTCCACAGAATCGTTTAATAAACCACTGATACGGACCCAGTGAGAACACTCTTCTAAAAAAACTTGAAACAACTACACAAGCAACCTCTAAATATAATATGCAACAGTTTCCCTAATAGGATCTTATGATCTACCATAACAAAGGCTTTAATTTCTCCCACAAATAGTTCCGATACTGGCTAGGAATTTTGAAAACCTTCATGTAGTGGATTCATCAGATTTAAAAGCGCATCTTCTGTACTAAACTCCTTCTAAAACAAAATTGGTGTGAACTGAAGTATCCAAACAAGTTAAAGAACTTGATTATACGCGATTTAACAGCTTTCTCAAAGATTTTTGAGATTACTGGAAGCGGAGAAATAGGTCGATAATTTTCAATTAATACCGAAATAATCGGCCGTATATTTGTTTTCTAGTCTATCTATCATGTTAACTAATTCTAGCGAAGTGATACCCCGGTAAAAGGAATTCTTGCTATTAGGACTATATAAAATCATGGGCAAAGTATTTTTGTGGCTAACGAATGTATAAAGTTTTAAACAGAATGATGTCCTTTTTTGCCTCCCAATTTACAGCATTTTTATGAATAAAAGATAGTTTAACTCTATTAGGTCTATGCATAAATTTGTTTGGTTAAGTCTATGCTCATAACTGTAAGAAATGTTTCTGTATTGCGCTCTGTATGGTGGGTACGTGACTTATACCGTGTACGCATTTGCTACATATTAATCATTTTGGATTTTGTTCTCTCAGCCCTTGTGTTGCCTACGTCTTGAAATCAATTCTGATACAGTTCATATTCATTATTTGTCTTTCGTTGTTAGTCAAACAAAAAAGTGGATAATTTACGATAACCCAAAAATGATTAAACATTAGATAAATCCGGGAGAGCCGACAACCGCAACTGCAAAATAAAACATCCGTACAAAATAGGTGCTGGTTTGTGTCTGGTGGGATCAGGAAGGCCTAGTTTACTACCAGTTGCTGCAACCAGGTCAGACAGTCACTGCGAATCCTTACAGAGCCCAAATAAAAAAAAATATCCCAAATTAAGACGCAGAAGCGGCCAAAATACGCGTCAACGAAATAAGGTCTTCTTTTACATTATAATACGCGGCTGCATGTGGCAGCACAAACAAAAAACACAGTTTTGGAACTAGGCTGGGAAACATTGCGCCCTCCGTTTACCACCTGTTCTGATAGTTTGTCTGGTCAGCATTACAACAATCACGCCGAAGTATAAAAATAAATAGATCAATTCTTTGATACAAAACCAGCGGGCTTCTATCACCGTGGAATTCATTTCAGTAGTAATGAGAGTAGAGAAGTATGAATTAAAACAATAATTGGCTTCGCAACAACATCTTGTTCAATAGGTAATTTACATAGATTTGTAATCGATCGATTAAATATGCCATTCTTCGTTTTGATAGTAGAGACTCTGGCCTTACCATTATGACCTAGTTTAACTTCTATAATTTTACCCATTAGGAGGTGTTTGGTCATCCACCATTAAAACTAAGTCATATTTAAGTCAATTAACCTCATTTCCTTTCCATTTTGTGCGACTCTGTAAATTATGTAGATATTCTCTAGATTATCTCTTCCAAAAATGTTCCACGGTTTGCGTCAATCTCTTCCATTTCGAAAGATTATTAGTTGGAACATCAACAAGTCTAGGTTTTTCCATGGATAGGATTGGTCGGCCGATCAAAAAATGAGACGGAGTATTGGGATGTAGATCATTCGGATCTTTCGAAACGGAATATAGTGGCCGGGAATTTAATATACCCTCTATTTGAACTATGATGGTCAAAAGTTCCTCGTAAGTGAAGTTTATATTGGAAGCTACCCTTTTAAAATGATTTTTAAATGACTTGATCGAAGATTCCCATAATCCTCCGAAATTCGGGGATCTAGTTGGAATAAACTTCTATTGTATTTGTTCCAAGGTACAGAACTGATTCATTTTTTCGAAATGACCAGAATTGCTATAAAGTTGATACATTTTATTCAACTCATTACCCCGTTTTGCTATAAATCTTTTCAAACATGAAAGAAATGCTTCAGCGGTCTGATCTGCCACGAGCTTCAAGTGGATTGCCTTCGAGGAAAACACACAAAGAGTGCCACATATACCTTATACTAACTTGCCTTGCGTTGATGTTTCCATTTAACCAAATACGGACCACTCTATCACGTGGTAAATTACCCATTATTTGTGTGGTGGCTCTCAGCTTGAATCTAAAACATGTTATGCAATGATGTATGATTCTAGGAGGAGTTGCGGCCCGGCAATCACGTGATATGACTTTCGCCTGTTTTGTTAACTGAAGTAAATAAATAAAATTAATAATTTTTTATTTCATTTTAATGTTCAATAAAATTAATACAAATAATATTTCTGTTGTAAATGTTTATAAATTTAAATTTTAAATCAGAATGAACTTCATAGAAGTAACCCTCAAATTGCTTCCTAATTTCATTTGCTTGTTTTCTTGGAGCACCAACTGCAAAATTATCTGTCGAAATAAAGTTGCTTCTGTTTATTGAATCTATTTCAGCTGGGGCTATCGAGTCAAATGAGCTGGAATTGTCGATATTATCCGTTCTTAAATAATTGTACAAGCATATGCATGCTACTTTGATGGCATCGTTCGGCTCTCGGAAAATGGATGCAAGCAGTACCTGGAATCGGTGTGCCAGAATTTCAAACGCGTTTTCCACGACTCGGCGATTCCGTGAGAGCATATAATTGAAACGGATTTGGTTTACAGTTAGGGCTTTGTGTGAATAAGGTTTCATCATGAAGTCTGTTAATGGGAAAGCATCGTCAGCCACAAACACGTAAGGTGAGAGTACATCAGTACCCGGTAAGATGCTTGGTGGCGGTATGGATACGATGTTACTCTCTATATCTCGTTTTAAATCTGACCTCAGCCATATGCCTGCATCCCCAAAATTAACCTGTAATTCGCGTCCACAATTGCCATCAATACAAAGGAATTTGTACCTTTGTAGTTTCAATAGTTTGAACCTAACGTCTTCATTGACTTTATTTTACAATATTTCCCTGTAAAATAAAATATTTGATTATAAAATATATGAAAATATGTCTGTATACAAAGAATTCGTATGTATTTTAATGTATGTATATAAATATGACATTAAGTTTGGATTTTTACCATCTATGGCACCTATACAATTAGGAAAACCCCATATTTCTAAAAATGTATCTGAAATTTTGCGCCAATCGTCTTGATTTTTAGGAAAATTTAATGCTTGCTCATGCAGTACTGTATATAATGCCGGGATAGTTTCCTTTAATATACTTGAGATGGTGGATTCAGGATTGTTGAACTCTAAAAGGAATTTGTAGCGAAGTTTGAGTTTCACCTATACTAAAAGTCAATTATTATAATCATATCAGTAGGATCTTATATTAAAAATGTATGTAAATACCTGTAGCCAAATATCTTAAAGTAATTTCCAGCCTTTCTTCTGCAGATATTCACTTTCTAAAAATAGTATCTTCTTTTTTAATAAATGGACGTACTTTCTCCAAAATATCTTGATATTGAACCGGGGTCATTCTTAAAATATGTCGGTATAATTTCACGTCTTCACTTTGAATTTCTTTTAGCAGTTTGTGGCTAAATCCTTCTTTCTCCCTTCGTGATAACCACTGTGCTGAATATTTCTTTTTTTTATTTTTCATGACCTTTTTTCATGGAACTGCCACCATTAATTCTTCGTTCGACAAGGGCATGGTAAATGTAATATTTTATATCTAAACCAAAAAAAATCTATGTGTGACAAGATTCTATCATAAAAACAAATTTTGAGAAAACGATGAAATGCCAAAAAATATGTCAACGTTAAAAAATAATTAAAATTGAATTATTTTTGTGAGAATTGCTCAATTTAAATTGCTACAAAACTGAACAATAACATTTTAGATCAATTCTTGAATTTATTTGAATTTTTTACACTATATTAAACTCACTCTTTCAAATGTTTTGTATGTATACATTATTCGGACTGGACTACCGTTCATAAACTCTACAGTGTAACAATATTGTTAACAATGACAGTTCTAAAGCATTCCTAAACCTCCTTTGTTACAACCGGCACGTGCGATTTGTCGTTCACAAACACTTTCTACATTGTTAGAAATGTCATTTTCAATTCTACTCAATACTGCCTTTCTAGCTGTCAAATTCAAGAAAAAACAAAAATTCAATAACGAAATAAGATGTATTCATTTGCTTTGGACAGATAAAATTTCTTTTTATAGTACCGTTATTGGTAATATTTTCATTAGAATTACCAATACCAGTAAACTGGGTATCATTGGTATCGTTGGCTGCCTGAACAGGAAGTCCTTCTCCTATATATTCGTCCAACATATCGCTATTGTACTTTAAACATATGTTGTGTAACACACAACAAGCGCTTATAGTTGATGGTGCCCATTCCGTTCGGGGCAAATCTAAGTGCTTCAGTCTGCGAAGCCTTCTAAATAACAAAGCAAAGCTTCGTTCTACCACCTGCCTGCACAATGAATGTCTTTTATTAAAATAAATATGTTCAAGGTTCCTATTTCTTCGATTTATATAAGGTGTGATGCACCACTCCAAATTAGGGTACGCCTTATCGCCTAAAATATATTCTTCGTTTGGGAAGAATTTTTTAATATTTGTATTGGCTTGTTGATATATATCAGAATTTTTAAATATTCTGACATCTGTACAGGGATTTTGGTCGCAAAATGAGGATTGAGGATTGAGAATTTTGTATATGTACACGGTGTATAATATACATTTTGCTATTGTGTGCCGTCAAATATTTGTATTGTATTAGTGTATTTTCTCATGCGTTTTCTCATGGGGTAAGTATCAAAAACAAGCCAAGCGGGTGAATCGGTTCAAATTTTTGGTGCTTACGCTCGCCTTGAGTTATTTTTCCCTTTCTTCTTACTAGTGGAATTCATTCGTTAATAAAAAACCAAAACAAAATACATAAACGTAACCAAAACAATTTCTCGCAAATAAAAAAAAACAAAAAGCAACATAAATGAAAACAAAAAAATTAAACATTTTAATTTTTAAATTTTGAACAAAGGAACCAAAACAGAAAGTAAGAAAATAAAATGAATTTGTTTATTTTTTTAGTATTGTGTTGCCTTGCAGCTCGTGAGGGTTGTTCCTTTACGATGTTATGTCGAAGTGTGCGGACATTTTATACTAAACAAAAAAAAAAATTGTATATAAAAAAAGGTTACGCAAGTTAAAAAGGAAAGTAATAAAATAAACCATCTCGCTTTTTTATTTGCTGTGTATATGCTAGAATAAAATTTCTCCAACCTCGGACATACCATCGTTAAGGAGCAACCGACCATCATGAGTTGCAACACAATACTAAACAATTACAAAATAAACAAAATCGTTTTGTTTTCTAGCTTTTTTGTTTTTTTTTTGGTTAATATTTTTTATTTTGAGTCTCTCTCGCTTCGTAATATTTTTAATTTTTTTTTTTCTTCGGAATTTGTTGTTCTGTCTCAGTCTCTCTTAATACATCCTCTCAATCGTTCTCTTCTGAGCTTATTCCTCTTATTTGTATAAATTGTATCATGTTATCCCTACTACTGGCGCCATTTTATCTCTTTTGTTTGCATAATATTAAACGAAAAACTGAAAGAAAAAATGCACATTCAACACCAATACAATTTACCAATACTATTGCCTTCCGGTAATCCTCAAATCAATCCTCAATTTGCGACCAAAATCGCTGTCCTGGTGCAGAACTTGGCCACCCAGAGTACACGTCTATAAACCGCATATCAGCATCACAAATTGCTTGCAGCGTCATGAAAGTGAAGCATTTTCTATTCGTATAAGCTTTGATCATGTGTTTGGGTACAGATAGCGCAACGTATGTCTCATCAACGAGCCCGATCAAATTTTTGAAAATACTATTAGCGCTAAATTTTTGCTTTACAACTTCAAGTTCTCTTCCCGATGGCCACTTTATAAAGTTCCCCATTATTCCAGGAAGTGCATTTGCTATGCGCACGAAACAATTCGACAACACACTTTTTGACATGTTAAATCGTTCACTAACTGATCTATATAGTAAAAATAAAACTATAATAGGTATTCGTTTTTTAAATATCTTCATGCTAAAACAAAATAATTTTCGAAATACCTGTGAGAATCTGGAGTTGCTAACAACCAAATTACAGAAAGGAGTTGGTGCTTTAAATTAATTTGTGGCTTCCTCCAACAGACTTGTCAGAAAAGTCGTTTTCTTTTAAAATTGTAGGAAGTTCCTTCAAAGCAATGCGTTTGAGGAGGAAATTTTGTTGAAACTGTATTTCATCATTGAAGTTAACAATATCATTAATGTAGCTCGTAATTCGTGGTGGACTTCTATTTTCGTACTTCATTCTAATTAAAATTAATTCCTCTTCGTTTTCACCTTCTAAAAGACCATTATTGTCTATTGCAATGACCACCTACAAAAAACAATTATCATTTATTATTCATTTATGAGGACTTTTCTATATTTTTCTAAAATAGGAAGAGAAATTAAATTATTTTCCATTTTGCTTCAAATGTCTTCAAATTTCTTTTTGACGTTTTTACTTTGACGTTTGTAACTCGTTGTAAGTGGGAATGTCATTTTTACAATGACAGTTGTTAGATTGTTCTACAATATAAAGTTTATGGACGCACTCCTGTTCTAATTTTATTTTAAATCACATGAACAATGCGAAAAACTAGCCAGTGGCATAACACCATTATTTTGGAAAGTTGTATTCTCACAAATATTATTATCTACATTTGAATCAGTTTTTACATTTCCTGGGCCACGTTTTATTGGGTTGCTTTTGACCGGTTCATTTTCATTGTTTAAAGATATTTTATTATAAGATTGAGTTTTTTTATCTGAAATAATAGTTTCTCGTCTAAATGTGTTCTTTTAATATGTTGCCTAAACTTTTGAACATTAGTAAAGCGCTTTGCCATAGGAAAACAAAAAACATAAAAACCGAAAAATTTGACAATTTTTAGCATCTTTTCGTTTTGCCTTGCCCATTACTAAACCGAAAAACTATTTTCGCTTGAAATTTCAGTATCGAAACTTGTGTGTTTTGTATCTGTGAGTTAATTTTTTTTTAATTTATTGAAAAAGAAAACGGAATTCTCAGAATAATATTAAAAAAGCAAAAAAAACATGCTTTTGTGTTTAGTGTGTGAAGTTGGTATCAGAATCAGAACCCTCTGTATATATAAGTCCCTAATGATGCCGCCATTTTTTAAACGTGCTTTCTATAAGAGGTGTAGATTTTGTGATATTCCATGTCGGCCGGTGTAAAAAAGACATTTTTAAATTTACATTTTTTGAATGAAAACCCGTTATTTTCGGCAATTTTATTTCACCTATTCGTAGATGAATAATCATATTTAGACATATATGAAAACCAAAGCTGGAATCTATCAATTAATCGGTAAAATACAATTTAAATTTCCATAATTTTATTCACAACTACAAGCAAAACTACAAAAGCTTTTTAAACGAGAAAAATAAACAACTCATCATTTATCTATTAGAACGACAAGGATGTCTATTGTTCTTATTTTTTGTATTTTTACACGTGTTTTTATTTTTATTTTATCGTGTTGTCGCCTTTTTGTTTCTATGTGAAGATCAGACAAAGATATCTATAACTATTTTGTTTTCTATGATGATTCAATAAAAAACCCAGGTTAGCTCCATTATACAATAATATTACAAGGTATGGTTGACAGCTGAAAGCACGTGAAGCGTGACGTCACTCAGAGTCAATTTGAATAATTTTTTTGCGAATTTGTTAAGGTTTATAAGAATATTTTTAGGTTTTGGTAATGGAAATAAGTTTCAACGATTGTACACGATAGAAAAAACACAAATCCCAGCCAAACAGAGTCAACATTACTGGCGATATGTCGATTGGTTGGAACATACCTTGTATATTTATTATACCATGGGTTAGCTCTAAATATGTAAACAAATGGCCATCTTTTTTTTTTTTGACGTCACCTAATTCTTTTACCTATAAATTACAACAACAAATAAAAAAACGAAAAGTAAAAAAAGAATAACTTGCATATTTATCGGAATTGCATGACGTCACAAACACGTGCTTTGAAAAATCGAGCTAACCTGGGATTTATTGAATCATGGTTTTCTATTTTCGTGTTTGCCCATTTTACTTTAAAGTGTTCTTTGTCATTTTTAATGGTTTTATATTGAAAAGACAAGACAAAGATAGTCTAAATATTATTTTTATTTTTTTATTTACGAGCTTTTACTTTTACGCTTTCTTTGTTTTTTTGTTAGTTTTATCATAGCCATCTTACATATATCATAGCCGTAAGGTAGAAATAGAAGCTTTCTATATGAGGTTTATAAGTTTATTAATGAAAATTCAATCAAATGTAATACAATTTTTATTAATTTGCATGTTTAATACGTTTCGTAGATATGGTTTTAAAATCGTAGAAGAAAATATGTCTACATTTTCAAATAAATTGGAAAAAGAAAACCTTTCCATTTTCGACAACTACACACAAACAATTAAATCCTTATATAAAAAAACAACGGGCGAGTTCACGCTCAACTCGCAAAAGAATTATGTGAAAACCTTTAACTATTGAATCATTTCAAGTCTCTTCAATGGGCCTGAGAAGCCAATGCAGATAGACGGCTGCTGTTCGCTCAGTATTTAAATTACGCTACAATTTTGGTTTAAAAAGTCAATAAGTTATTTTATTCTGGATTTGGAGGACGAACCTTACCGACATTAATTGTTTAATTGAAAATTGAAATTTATAACCAACTATATTATTCAGTATAGCCATGTCTTCGTGAGCTTGAGCAAAGTACAGTTCTGTTAAGTTAATCATCTAAACCTGCCCTGAACGCTTTAAAATTCATCATTACTTGTACACAGCAATTGTTGAAGATTCCATATTTAGACTTTTGAGAATGGTTACGGCAATCTATATGAACAAAGCAAAATGGCATCGCTGATTTGATTGATTTAAACTAAAAGGTGCTATTTTGACTGTAATATTATAGCAGCTGGAAAGACGGTAGCATGTCTCCCTGCGGCTTCTTCCTTGCGCGTATCTTTAAAAAATGGCATTCGAATCTGTTTACCATTATTATAGTTTTTGTTTTCTAAATCCCCCATATAAAGCGTGATTTACACGTAGGTAGCGAACAAAATTTTTGTTCGATGCCTAGCAAAAAATAGAAAGATAGTATATCATGATTTTCTTTTGCCAGAGAGTGATAAAACGTTAACAAACAAAATTTTACTCGATGTCGAACAAAATTTTGTTAGGCGTTCTTTTCTTATTTTTTACAGTTGTTACTATAAACAGCAAAAATTGAACTATAAAATATACTCGACCCGAGTATATTTTATGAAAACAAAACAATCAAAATGGCGATTTTTGAAATTTTTATAGCACTTTAATTTTATTTTTTAAAAATTTTAATTCAAAACTAAAATTTACGTTCGAAAAGTTTCAATTTTACGGAAAAGTGGTAATTTTGATAATTAAAGTAGTATCTTCGCCCTATTCGTCAAAAATATTACATCGCCGATTTTATACCGCCAAAAAATTATAGTATGTCCGACATTTTTGTTTTATACTTTTCTCTTTTTATCACATGAAATTTTTTTCTATTGCGCGTAGCTCTAAGTTTTTAACAAAAATTGTTGGGCATCGAGGAAACATTTTGTTCGATACGTGTAAATCACGCTTTATAAGTTTATTAATGAAAATTCAATCAAATGTAATACAATTTTTATTAATTTGCATGTTTAATACGTTTCGTAGATATGGTTTTAAAATCGTAGAAGAAAATATGTCTACATTTTCAAATAAATTGGAATAAGAAAACCTTTCCATTTTCGACAACTACACACAAACAATTAAATCCTTATAAAAAAAAATGTAATATCATTCATTTTTTTAGCCGACATTATAAAATTATAACAGAATAAAAAATTATAACAGAAAAACAACACGAAAAATATTTTCGTGTACTTTTTCTGACGAAAAATTGAAAAAATATTTTAAATTTTCTGACAGATAAAATTAAAATTTAATTTTCTGGGAATGTTAAATATTTTTTAATTATTTTCTAAATTAAAATATTTTTGTATTGTGTTTATGGACAAGTTTGAGACTTTGAGAGCCTTTAAGCTATAATATTCTAAAGATTTTGGAGTTATTGTAAAAAAAGTAAAATCCGTTTTCGTTTTCCTTTGGGCAAAGCGCTTTAAGGTTTTGTTGGCACATGCTACTTCATAACATTCATACGTACTGTAGTTTGAATATGAATGAATAATTTTTAAATGTACAATTAACGATTTTAAATTAAACGTATCTATATTAAATAAAAAACACTTCATTGTAAATAGGAAGTTTAAAAAAAAATTATACTTATAAATGTACCCAACCCAGTTATGAAACATTATAATTATTCAAACAATTTACAAGGCCATACAGAAAAATATTTTGTGGCCCTTGATTACAAATCTGAAGTCAAAAAATTAAATTGAAAATGGTGGAAAGGTACAAATTATAGCTAATTTATTACCATTTGCTAAATTTTGAGGTTAATTTTCTATGGTTACATTTTTATGAAGTCAACCGCAAAGTTTTTTATTGTTATTAGCCATAATCAAACACGCTGTGTCGCTTACACGACCGACAATATGTGTTTTTCGTGATAATGTTTATAAGATGTTGAGATTAATTATTTTAATTTAACATAAATTAACCACTACTGGTTACTTGCGGACACTTTACGCAAAAATTGATACCAGACTTGTTCCGATCGGATGAACCATTCTCTCGCTACGGTGGTTCAAGCATTTAAATCGAGCGAAATAAGAGGTTCGCGGCGCGGCTTGCGATAATATTATGCTTGAGGCATGTAGCCAACCTTAGAAATCATACATTTAAATTAAAGGATATGCTTACAGTTGATTATAGCAATTGCCCACGACCAAGAGCAAAATTTCGTGTCAATTTTCTGAACATGCGATGCGGTGTAAGACGCTATCACGTCAAAAATTGTTGAAGTGGTGCAATTTTGAACACGCCAAGTGAGAGTCGCCATCTCCACTAAAGCACTTCCCTCAAGTAATAAGGATAATATAATAATTTTGGCTTTTGCCGTCAAACTGAAATTAGAGAAAACTTACAAGGAGACAAATCTGGACTAATTGGAGGACGATTTAGCGACACCGGTTCTGGTAAACTTTGGCCTTGCTTTCTTAAAATTCAATCGACGTGTTTCAACCTTCAAATTTTCAATCTATTTTACATACAATATACCTGAAAATGCGCCTTTCAACTTTTTCATAAATTTGCACATTTAGTCTCCATTCACCCATATGAATAAGGAAGAATGATAAGGAAAAACTACGATTACGTTATCAATTTACTATTAATCTCCATCCTTGTTGTTGGTTTTTTTTTACTGGGAATTAAATAACGCACAACATATACCAAAATTGTAGATATGTATGTATATAGTACGGCCCAAACAAGTTACATACATAAAAATAAACGCACAGGTAGAGAGATTTCATTCCAATAATTCTTTTACACCTCCATAGTATGTATTTACGAGTAAATGGATTTTTATTTTTTATTCTTTCATTCGAATTCATTTGAGCCAAATATTTTAGTGTTGTTTCGCTGTGGGTTTTTGGGCGAGTATATGGATGACATACGTATAAAGAATATTTATAGACAATGAGATATCTCTTACGAAATACACATAAACAACAATATCGACCATTAATTTTATACAAATAATTAAAAACGTATTAAAATAGGCCAATGTGTAATTGTACGTACCAAACACAGTTTTTTGTTCGTTTATTGTACTTTAGAAGATTTATGTGAAATTCACATACAATACATACAATAAAAAAAAATGTTGATATATGGTTGGTTATGTAATAAATTTGCGGAGAAAATGATTGGATTACTATCTAGATATTGTATAATATGTATCCGTCTTTAGAAATTTATGGAAGATAGATTTTATAAAATACTTAATCATAAATCTTATAGTCGACAATTTTTAGCCAAAAAAAAAAATGGCCAATGCCAATAAAATCGAATTAAAAATCAAAACACAAAGTATCTTATCGTTTATTTAATACTCTTTGCTAATAAAACATTTTTTTTTATTATTGATAATATTAAATTGTTGAAACATTTCCAATATGTAAAATTACAGTGGCAAGGTAGAAATTTAGAGCTGCAATGGGCAAAAAATCACGCTATCGGGGCATTGTTTAGCCCCCAAAACACGAGGCCGTGGGGGCCTTTTGCAGGCTCTCACCAGCATGCACCGCTTGCGTACAACATTTACAAGATCACGAACACCCACAGGTGCTGAAATGAAAACACAAAGTAGTCTAGAAGTACCGAAACAGGTAATATTGTTTGTAAATGTGAATTTGTTTAGTTTTTGTATATTATATTGCTATAATGAATTTAGGTACGTTCGGCATCTTTTGATGAAATTCAACTGGAGGCGCAGCGATCTGCACCTCATTTACAACATCAGTCATCATCAGATGAACGTGCCACGTTACTTCAAGTGCCTCAACAAAGTAGTCAGCGATCACGAAGTTTTGATTCGGCTGGTAGTGATGATTCTGGAACATTTTTAGAAGTTCCGCGACGATTTCAAAGGCGACGCTCATCAAATACAAAAACACCGCCACCATGTATACATTGCCATTATTTAGAAGAATATGAACGTTCGGTGAGCGCGCACGATAGATTTTTTTTTGATGAACACGAAGTACGAAAATTAAGTTATAGTGATACATCGTCGAGCGACGAAGAAATCGAAAACGAACATAAATTGGAATTAAAATTTGGTAATACTTTATTGCCGCCGTCCTTAACCTCACCCGGTATAACATTTACGCTTTCGCCTACTAATCACGAAGACACACCACCATTTCCATCACCATCATCTGCCTTAGGATCACCACCCATTTTATCATCGCCTCCTCCATTTTTAACATCACCGATAATAGAATTACCGCTTGATATAATCGATACACCGCCGCCAAGAACGCGAAGGCGCTCTATATCACGGCAAGAAGCAATATTTGTAGAACCAACCGGAAATTCATTGGAGAATGTAACAATAGCTGCGGAAACAAATACAAGTAATACGGTTACAATAAATGATGGCGAAGAACATCATAATAATTTAGCGGTTGACATTGTACGTGATATATACTTACAAGTTCCGGATTTAAAACGTGATCGAGCCGCATCCGTTGATTCCTGTTTTTCTAAAGTATCGTCGGCTGGAAAAACAGAAGAATTACAACCACCTGATGGTGGACTAACATTAACTGTGCCAAGTAGTGCGTTAAGATCTCGGTCAGTTGATATTGTTCTGCCAACGGATGAGCAGGCTCGGTATAAAGCACTAGCTCTAGCCGGACCATCATCAACATCCCACTATTGTAGAGGGTAAGTCACGTTTTACCATTTTCATTTATATTACGTTCAATATTATAACGAAAGACAACAAAAATATGAAAATGATTCTGTTTATTGTTTACATTAATTTTAACAATTTTCATATGGTGCACTAATTTCTTTTTTGTTTTTGCTATCTTCTGTCTGTCGTTGATAAAAGCAATAAAAACCGAAATTTTCTAACAATTTGAGATGAAACATTAAGTTTTGGGGTCAATAACAAGCGAAAATATAAATCGAGTGGATAAATCGTCGTGTAAATTTAGTACATTAACAATTAAAATCTGATTATAAGTTTTTTGCTGGTTAAGTCTATAAGAGTAACCCAAAACTATTATACTAAAATTTAATGTCTCGCCTCATAATAATAACACAGAAAGTGTGAATATATACATATGTATGTATACATTCCTTGTATTGTTAGTTATCGCTTCATAAATTAATTATGAATTTCAGGTATTTTGACACGTTCCATTTTCGTTCATTGGACAGTGTTTAAATTATTTAATTTGTTAGTGCGGCTTTCTATAGCTAGTAACTAACTCCTTTGAGTATATCATGTTAACGTTATATTACAAAAAAATAATTGTGACGAAATTTGAATACTCGTGATACTGGGAAATTTGTGTTTTTTCGTAAAACTTCTGCGCAAAACTTGAGGTCGAAAATATAAAATCTTAACGCCTATGAAAATTATAATTATGGATATGGTAACATATAACCTATTTTAGAAATTACAGTAGAATAGGTAGAATTTTAATTATAGTTCAAATGCCATCCATTAGTGGTACCGGCATTACCGAACAGCATGCTTTATACT
Organism: Tipula helvola; assembly: GCA_963556165.1. Lineage (NCBI taxonomy): Eukaryota > Metazoa > Arthropoda > Insecta > Diptera > Tipulidae > Tipula > Tipula helvola. The sequence continues at coordinate 283,238,915 of OY744482.1, forward strand.
AAAACAAATTAACTACATTCAAAATTAGTTTGAGACATACAATTGATTTTTTGTAATATATTTAATGAGATGTTGGCATAATTAGGATTATGATAAGAGAAATTGATGAAATTAATTACTGGTATGTTAGACTAGGTTTGGTTGAAGCTAAGCTTTATTTGCGTAATTTTTTTAGGTATATCTGTATTCAAATTAAATTCAACTCGAATTATGTATTATATTTTCACTGCAATATCCACGCCTAGTTCTGTAATTAAATCTATTAATTTCTATTTTTTTTTTTTAAATTATTGACTTGAAATTAAAAAATATACAATCTTGGTAAAATTTACAGATTTTTTAATTCTCGATTTTTCCCTAGATAAACTCAAAAAAAACGAAAAATCGCTGTTGAGTAATTGTCACTGTTTTTTTTCGTTTTTTGACATATTTGTGTGTTTATACGAAATATCTTGACACATAATACATTCGTTTGAATGATTGTTATCATTCTTCCTATGGGAGTGAGTAAACAAAAAGTAATTGTCTAATTTTAGTGAAAAGCATAACACAATTTATCAGATAAAAAAATGTTAAGACTAAGACGTATTGTACATATAAAATTTCGCACACGTCACGTAATTCTTCCTACAAACATAGGTTTTATTTATAATGATACGAATCTCAGCTCAGCAAAAGCAGTATTTTATGAACACGATTATTTTCAATGTACAAGTTAGCAAATTAGACGTTGATGTTGATTAAAAAATCTTGTTTTCCGGTGGGATTTTAATGTTGTTACCTGAATATTTAAGAAACGGCATGCTAAGTAAAATACATACGATTAGTGCGTTTGTTTCTAAACTAACTTTTAAGCAAACCATTTGCTACACCTATGTAGTACCCTTAACAATGTATGCTAATTTAGCTAATTACAGTACACTTTAGAAGTGCTAAACTATAAAAAAATAAAAATTTGTATATGTAGAATGGTTTTAGAAATTCAAAAGCCTGATTAATTCGAAATTTTTAAACTTTTAATCCCCAAATGCTTTAACTTCTAAATTTATTTATTTGAAGGGGACTATCTAGGTTTCGGCAGTTGACTTGAGACTAAGTTTTTTTTATAGGTAAGAACTATTCCTTATCGAATAGTTTTTAATTTTTATACACTAGCTGTCTTGATTTATTAAAAACTCATTTAATTGTTTTGTTAACTTAAATTTGACTATCGGCTTGAATAAAAACGTAATTTGGTCGAAGATAAAAATATAAACAAATTAATGCGCTTTTTGTAAATTTTTCATGTTTAGAAATTGTTTGGAAGTAAAATTGAAAAACTCGACTCCGGTTGGTATCCGATTCTTTTATTTATTTTTTTAAAAGTCTAGTAACACTACATTCATAATACACCATTATTATTATTATTATTATTAGTTGAGGGCCATGTGGGCGTTCAAGCCACCCCGCACTGCGACCTAAAAGATCTTTTGTGCATGGACCCTACTTAATGAGCCGTCCAGTCAATATTCAGGCTCTTAATGAACCTGACAATACTGACGGCCGGTATATGGTGCATACCATCCGGGCTCATTACTCTCCCTCCTAGATGTTGTAACCTTTTGCAGAAAATGGCTGGGCAATGGCACAGAACATGTTCCGCTGATTCCGCTTCCATGTCACAGAAGCGACATCTATCCGTCGGACTTAGGCCCATTTTCTTAAGGTGATACCTTAAGGGGATGTGACCTGTGAGGAAGCCGGTAAGCAGCCTCAACTCAGGTTTCCTAAGTACGAGACATTCCTTGGCCCTGGCCGACGAAGGTGAAATAAATTCCTTCGCCTGTCGCAAACCTGGAATTCCGCGCCAGTAAGAGGACTTTTGCACATCCTCCCAGCGTTTAACTGCTGCCCTAAGGTGCCCCTTAGAGACGCCGCAGAAGGGCTCTGGTCCAATTAATGGAAAGGCAGATCCCTCGCGGGCGAGGACATCAGCTGCCTCGTTTCCCACAATTCCAGTGTGCCCTGGCACCCAAACAAGTGTTACCTTATTTGAGCTTGCCAGCGATTTAATAACCTTCAGACAATCCCATACCAGCCTTGACTCAATGGTAAAAGACCTAAGAGCCTTTAAGGCCGATTGGCTGTCTGATACGATATAAACCTTTGCGTCGTTTAGGCCTTTAGAAATGCCTATCCTAGCACAAAGTTCTATAGCATGCACTTCTGCTTGAAAGACGGTTGCATTGGTACCCAAGGACTTCGAGAGTGATACTCCACTCCCATGTATTCCTACCCCCGCCCCATCTTCCGTTTTTGATCCATCTGTATACCACACCAATGACCCTCGCTCAAAGGATGGTCCCCCTGTACTCCACTCCTCCCGGTCAGGTAATCTAACACAAAAGGGTTTGTGGAAGTCCAGTTTGGCTGGCATACAGTCGGAAGGCATTCCTATAGTGGGATCTGTCTGAAACTCCTTAAGGATCTCCAGATGGCCCACCATATTGCCTGGTTTGATGTTACCCTCCGCCTGCATCTTAAGGGCCATATTAACAGCATCCTTTTTTACATGCAGATGCAATGGAGTTAGTCCTAGGAGTGTCTCCATTGCTGCGGTCGGACATGTTTTCATTGAGCCCGTAACCCCAATGCAGGCCATACGCTGAACCTTATTCAATAAAGTTTGCGCTGTCCTTTGTTGAGTTTTAGGCCACCACACTAACGATGCGTAAGTGATCATAGGCCTAATAATTGTTAGAAATGACCAGTAGATCATTTTTGGTTGTAGTCCCCAAGTACGTCCATAGAGTCTCTGACAGGCCCAAAAAGCCTTAGTGGCTCTATTATGAATTTTTTGTATATGTTGTTCCCAGTTCAGTTTATTATCCAGGATAACCCCTAGATATTTAACCTCTTTGGAAAAGGCAACAATAGTACCGTTTAACGAGGGAGCTACAAGCGAGAGCTTTCTCCTCCTCGTAAAAGGGACAATGACAGTTTTGTTTGGATTGACACTAAGTCCTTCGTTGTTACACCACTGCCATATCAAGTTGAGTGCATTTTGCATGAGATCAGAGATGATATCATCAAACCTGCCTCTAATCACGATAGCCACGTCATCCGCATAGCCCTGGACATCAAACCCATGGCTATTCAGGAGGACCAGCAGTCTATCAATAACCAATGACCATAAAAGAGGAGACAGTACACCTCCTTGGGGACAGCCCTTTACGGCCCTGATGGTTACTGACTCGCCACCTAGTGTGGCTGTAATATCGCGATATTTCAGCATGGAGCGGATCCACCTAGTTGTAGACGGCGGAACCCCCTTCTCCGTAGCTGCCCTCTCTATTGAACCATAGGAGGTATTGTCAAATGCCCCCTCAATGTCCACAAAGGCACACAGGGCAATTTCCTTAAAAGCCACCGCTCTTTCAATCTTCGTGACTAGACCACTAAGAGCCATCACAGTGGATTTGCCAGCTTGATAAGCAAACTGGTTCCGATGCAGTGGGTTATTTACAAGGATTTCATTTCTTATTTGATTATCCAGGATTTTTTCCATCGTCTTCAATAGAAACGATGTTAGGCTAATTGGCCGATAAGCCTTGGGCTGGGTGTCCAGACGACCCCCTCCCTTTGGTATAAAGACCACATTTACTTTCCTCCATAGTTTCGGAATATAGTTAAAAGCATAACTTGCCCGAAACAACTGGACCAAGCTGGGGAGTATTTCCTCAATACCTCTTTGAAGTAAAGCCGGAAAGATACCATCCCCTCCAGCAGATTTGAACGGTTTGAAAGAGCCAATAGCCCATCTCACCTTGCTGGGTGTGAACATTTTTCCAGAGAGGCTCCAGATCCTACTGTGGGGTGAATAGTCTACCTCACTTGAAGGGTCATGCGGGTCCTCCTGGGTACCTACCACTATTGAGTCCGGAAAGTGGGTACCTAATAGTAACTCCAGGGTTTCCTTCCGGTTTTCAGTGAACATCCCGTTTTGCTTCTGAAGAAGCCCCAAACCATTTGAGTGATCTCTAGCAAGGACTTTCTGGAGACGAGCTGCAGAGGGTAATTCAATAATTCCCTCACAGAAGTTTCTCCAGGTAGCCCTTTTGGATCTTCTTAATTCCAGATTGTATTCCGTTAAGGCCATCCTATACTCGCCCCATTCCCCGGTGCGTTTAGCCTTATTGAACAACCTTCTAGATTTTTTCCTCAGCTTACTCAGCGCCCCGTTCCACCAAGGGACCAACTTAATGGACTCTCTTCGCTTAACTGGGCAGCTGTTTTCGTAAGCCGAGTGTATAGAATTATGCAGCTGGTTTGAACAGAATTCCAAGCCCTCTGGAGACTCTATGTTCCCCATTACCGAGGGCATTTCTGATTCGAGTGAGACTCTATAAGAGTCCCAATCGGTCAGTTTTGGAATTCTTATCTCCTGCCGCTGCATGGCCTCGGCCGCCAAATCGAATCTGATGTGCAAGTGATCCGATAAGGAGGCCTCTTCAGACACATGCCAATTTTTAACAAAATGACTAAAATGCGGACTAGCGAGGGTCAAATCTAGGACCTCCTGCCGAATCGCATTTATGAAAGTAGGTTTCCTTCCCCTATTGACAATATCTACATTATTAGTAATTATATACTCAAAAAGGTACTCACCCCTATTATTGATGTTTGTGCTGCCCCACACCGTGTGGTGCGCATTTGCATCGCATCCTATTAGGTAAGCCAGCCCATTGCGCTGGCAATGAGCTATGAGCCGCCTAACTTCAAGAGGAGGTATCGTTTCCGAGTCTCCAGGAAAGTAGGCGGAGGCCATTATAGCCTCCTGTTTCCCTCTTTCACCCAGAACCTCCACCATTACCGCCACTAAGTCCCTGGAGATGAACTCTGAAATGGGAATAAAATTAATTTGCGAGCTGGCCAAAATGGCCGCCCTTGGACTCTCAGTTCCATTACAATAAATCAACTTACCCATTTGTTTTGGTATACCTTTAATTTGGTTACCTATTACCCATGGCTCCTGTATTAGAGCCATGCCAATTTTCTGGCAGATAAACCTACGACAAAGGACGTCCGAAGACGCCTTTGCATGATGCAGGTTTATCTGTAGGCAGGTTAAGTGTGCCATCACTGCAGCGACGTCTGCTGAAGGCCTGCATTAGCCTCCTTGCTCGCACCGCCATTGCCAGATGGCGAATCCATGTCCTCCATCTTGCTGCTGTTGTCCACAGCTGACTGAGAGCCACCAGGCTTCACCAGTGGCTTGCGCGGGGTGACCCCTCGCGGGGCCATTCCCCGTACAACCGCTGACGCCTTCCTCTCCCTTTCCCTCCTTCTCCTCGCCTGTCTCCTGGAAAGGGCCGCCACACCAGTGGTTTTAACCACAGGTGTGGCCCCGATAGCCGCCACAGGTGCGGCCTCGATCGCCTTCACAGGTGCAGCCACGATGTCCTCCACAGGCTTGACCACTTGGGGCCCGCCCCTGGAACCTAGCTTTCCACCACCCTGGCCCCCCTTGGGGTGCAGTTGGACAATCCCAAACTTAAAATTGATTTTGAAGTCAATTTGTTTGAGCTTCTCAACCGATGAGTGGTCCATGGAGAACGTGCAAAAAGCTGAAGTGCCTTTCGCCTCTCTCCTGACCACTCTCCAGTTGATCGCCTGCATGCCCTCGTTTTGGCTTCTGATAAAACCCAGAAGCTTATCCGTGGGCAATTCGGCACTGTTTGGGAAGGTACCAAACACGATCCTAGCTCGAGGCAGGTTTCCCGCCTCAGCTACAATCAGCTCTGCACCTTCCCATGGCTTAATAGTGCCTATGGTCTCCCTGAGCCACTGTACAGTGGCCCGGTCGGCACAGGTCACTACCAGCCAACCAAGCCGAAGCTGACTGCCAAGGAACTTAGGTTTAAGCTCCTTGGCCTCCTGCTCCAGCACCTTATCCAAGATTCCCTCCTGGACAGCTTTAAGCTGCTCTCCAGTGAGGGCAACCTCAGGAAAGCCAGAGGGTAAGATCCCAATGCTCTCTGATTCCGCAGCCTGCCTGAAGGTAACTCCAGGCCGGACCGCAGAACCCGAGGCCACCAGGACATGTTCTTCCCCCCTGGCCTTTTTTTGTGCCGGTGAAGTGCCGTCCTCCGAGCGGTCCCTCTTTGGCGGTTGGTCCATCGTAGGAGCGCAAGTCTCCTTCCGTGGCCGCACCGCCAGAAGCCTTGTCTCGCTACCGGGCGCTTTGCCCTCAGCCAGAAGCTTCCTGTACCGCTTTTTCGCAGCCCCACACATTTTTTTCACATGAGGAGCCGCAGCAGGTTTGATGATGTCAACCTGCTCCTTCCGACACTCCCCGACGTCCGCACTTTCCCCTGTTTCCACAGAGGAGATCCCCCCACTTACGGGGGCCAGTTCCTCATCTCCTGAGGTTACCATATCGGAATTGAGATTTAAGTTCTCAATCTCCGAACGGATTTCCCCATCCGATGTGTCAACCATTGAGGATTCCACAGCGGAGAGAGGACCTGAGCCCTCGAAAGCCACCGCAGAATCCTCGCTGGTCCGTGACGCTTTAGGAGCGTTACCATCCTTATCATAATTTTTTATTTTTTTAGGCATTTTATTCCCACGAGTATTTGGGAAATGAAGGTCACCTGTGGGACACCCAGCTACCACAGGAAGGCTAAATAAAACTGGAGGGCGCCTGGTATCCAGAGTCCGCATATTTGGGACTGATTAACCTATCAGTCATTCCCCATCGGCATATGCTGTTCCACCTTAGATTAGGGTTTTTTGTTAAGGTTTTCTCCTTTAGCGCCGTACTTTGGCCTGAGTCAACTAGAACAAAACTGTAATAGACGACATCAGTTACCGACGATTGCCACGTGGAGGCAGTACGTACACCTGCGAATTGTGGCAAGGTTACCCCTACCACAATCGTACTCATCCCGCCAGCTGCCTGAAACATGACCAGAACAGCTCACGTGAAGAGCACCCTACTGAAGGTTACGGAGCTGATCTAATCAGCTGATCCCCCCACCAGCAGACGCCAAATCGTCAATAATACAATAATACACCATACTCAAATGTGACAATTTTTTTTTGCCACTATAGGAAGTCAAATCCGGCACATAAAGTTGCAAAACAAAGCTCTGCCCACTGTATCACCGAGGGCGACAATTTACAATTTACACGATCAAATCGAGTTCCATTCAATCGTCCTTTTTAGTGTTCAAATTTCATAACAACACGACGAATCCGCTAACTTTTAATTTCAACAAATAGTGAGAATTTTTTTTTTATGGAACAATAAAGCGATCATCGCAATACTCTCGCTAAGTTGAACTTGAACTCCTTGCCGCCTTCATTTTATTTGAGAGCCATTGTCTTCCGTGATAGTTTGTTGGATCAGTTTATTTGAAAATTTCTTTATACATATACATAAATTATTATCGATGCACTAAATGCAAACAAAACTTTAATGTTTGTTGTAATATGCACAGATATTTTCAAATTTGTAATTCGGAAATATTTTTGTTTTTTTGTACAATTCTAAGAAAATGATATATCGAATTCCGATAAGAGATATCGGACTTTCGAATCAACTTTGACATCAATAACGCAAATTCTGGTGCCATAAAATTTATTTCTGCCACGACTTATCGAATTCTGGTATGATTATAGAATACCGGCATGATTTTTCGAATTTTAACAAAGTCAAGCCCTGAAGATATTTATCGAACTCTGATATTGGGCCAGATACTCGATACTTTAGCAATTCGCAACTCTGCAAATATGGCGAATTTGCTAATCGAAAATTTGTTTGCGTAAACTACTCGATTATTTTAGCAAAGTAAAATATATTTTTGTATTCAGTACAAACTTTAAAGTGCTTAAAGTAGCCCACTTTCTGAAATTCAGAAACAAATTGGATTGCTAAATTATCGTGTATAACATGTCTAGCAAATTCGCAAAAAATAACTGCTTATCTGCTTATCTGAGTATCGAGTATCTAGCCCATTATGAGATATGCAATTCTTTGATATATCATCTCAAGACTTCAGAACTCGATATATCGAAAATTCGAGATGTTATGTCAGAATATGGCATGATATATTAAATTCTGATATGACATCTTGAATTTTGAGATGATGTTATGTATCGAATTCTGATAACACCTTTCAAATTCTGACAAAACATGTTGAATTTTGACCGAATATGTCCGAATATGTCATATAAAATATGACTGAAGAAGTTAACCAATTGTCTGTTAATCAAATTGATTTTCCGGGTTTATTACAGGCAATATATTAGTAGTAATGACATTCGTAGTATTTTCGATTTGGCAAACCAGAAAAATACAGAGGCCAATCACTATCTATCAATACAAATGTATCGACTCTCAAAAAAAAAACCATCCTTGAGTTCTCTATGTGGTAGTTTTGTTTCGTACTGGAAAGTTCGGTCTACTCATCAGGTAGCTATGACCAAACTAAACTACAAAATACAATTCTCGGTTAATACCTTAAGTATCAAGCAGAACGCACTGACTTAGCGAATTATATTCACTAAAATCAAAAAAAAAATCTGAGGAGAAATCTCATTTGTGTGTTTATTTCTGCCAACACGAATGATTAAGAAGTTAAACAAATTGTCTGTTAATTAAATTGATTTTTGGGGTTTATTACAGACAATACTGAAGAGTAATTACTACCTACTTTATTAGTAATAATGAGATTCACAGTATTTTCGATTTGGCAAATCAGAAAAATACAGAGGCCATTACTCATAATAAATCTACTGGAAAAAGAAATATTATTACCGCCCCCCCCCCCCTCCCCTTTACTTTACCTCAGAGTCAAAATTTCACTTGACACATTGATTTGACAATGTGATATCGAATTCTAAAACTAAAAATTGAAATTCTGACATAACCTATCGAATTTTGAGATAACCTATCGAATTTTGAGATAATTTACGGAATTCTGAAGGCTCCATGACAGATTTATCAAATTGTGACTACCTTTCAAATTCTGAAATGACAACGAATTCTGTTGTATTGAATTTAGATATAAATAACTCAAATTCTGGCTTGACATATCGAATTCTGTCATCATTTATCTAATTTTGACATAATACCGTAGACAGGCATAGGATTGATCGCCATTTTCATTTATCCCGGTTATTAAAAATCGCGTTCTGAAAACGAAATAATCCTGTTTTTATGAAAATCGTGTAATGACAGTCAGGTAAGAATAATCCTTTAATAATCTAGAATTCGCGATTATTCAGTTTATGCCTCCTTATGGTATAAGATATACAATTCTGACGTTATAAATTCATATTCTGACGTGGCATATTGAATTTTAATAAATTTAACAGATATATCGAATTTAGCATTAACTCTAATTTTTACAGGACAAATCGGATTCTGGCTTGATATATCGAATTCTGACATAACATACATAAATACGAATTCTGATATGACATATCAATTCTAAAATTATTTATTGAGTTTTCCCTTGGTATGTCAAATTCTAACATGATATACAGAATTACATACTACATCAGAACATTACATATCGAATTCTGATATGATTTACCAAGTTTTAGCATGATATATCGAACTCTGAATTCACAAGTTCAAATTCTGATTTGACATATTGAACTATGCCCTGATTGACACATTTAATACATAAATTCCGACAACAAAAATGTAAATTCTGACATGATGTATTAAATTCAGACGTGATACCTATATTAATTTTGACATCATATCATATTGATATCATGATATATTGAATTTTGACATCTGATATTTAATTTATGATCTGACGTATCGAATTCTGATATGAAGTAACGAAATGGTACAACACATCGGATTCTGTCGTAATATCTCGAATATGTGAATTAACGATTTCTGGTATGATATATCGAATTCTAGCATATTATAATAAAATTCTACAAATTCTGATAATGCATATCTAATTCTGTCATAAAGTATGGAATTCTTTATGATAACTCGAATTCTAGCATCAAAAATTCAAATTCTGTTATGAGATATCGAATTTTGACATCAAAGATTTAAATTTAGATAAGATATATCGAATTCGCTTATGATTTATCGAATCCTGATATGAAGTATCTATTTTTGGCAAAACAAATTCAAATTCTGACATGAAATTTTGAATTTTGACGTGATATTTCGACTTGTAACATAATTTATTTTATTCTGGTATGGTGTATCGACATGATGTACCGAATTCTAATAGAAGAAAAATTCAGACATAATATATCGAGGTCTGACATCATAAATATAAATTCTAATATTGCAAATCCAACTCTTACATCATTTATCGGATTCTGACATGATAATTCGAATTCTGGCATCAAAAATTTAAATTCTGACATGGCAGGGATTATGGCACAATATCTCGAATATGTAACATGGCGAATTCTGGCGTGATATATCGAATTCTGACATAAGATATAGATTCTGATATCATAAATGCAAATACTGATATTGATAATCTAATTGGGGCATAAAGTATGGAATTCTGACATGAGATATCGAATTTTGACACCAAAGATTCTAATTCTGGCATAGCATAATACTTCGAATTTTGATATGATATATCGTTTTCTGAATAATTAATTGAATGGTAGTAGCTTGGATACATAATATCTCATTGGGTTCATATAACTGGCAGTTAATTTCTGTTGGTTTTGTGGCCGCAGCCATTGATGGATATATCAACTTAATTTTTACATTAAACGTACTCCTTTTAGGGTATTCGGTTATACGAAGGTTTAGAAAAATATCTTTTTAATGCGATAATGATTATTAGATCAGTGAAGAGCGAAAAATACATTTTAAAGAGCGAGTTTTAGAATGCAGCATTTGTCACATGGCATGAAACCTGTAGAAGTATGGGGTGTGCTGTTATATGCAAACACTGCATATGAAATCTAGTGGTCTCGTTTGCTCTGTCACCAGAAATAAATGTTCGAATGTATTCGCCTAGGGTGCAATTAGATCTTCCCAGTGCTTCATTTGATTGTGGGTGGTAAGCAGTACTGTTGATATGCTCTATTTTTAACAATTTCATGATTTTCTTGAATAATTGGCTGATAAAATTTGAACCCTGGTTCGTGATTATAATTTCGAGAATACCATATTGGCAAATGAAATTTACAGTAAATGCCTTCGCTACTGTAACTTCTTCTTGGTCAAGAAGTGGAATAGCAAAAGAGAATTTAGTTAAATGCTCGAAAAAAAATACTCGAACGAGATTGTGGATTAATAGGACTAACAATATCTAAAAATTGAGATATTAGGTTTATCGGTACAAGCCAAATAATTTATATTTTATGCGGAGGGAGAAAATTATTAAGAATTTTGCAAGTATTTCAGTTTCGATCTGTATGAGAATGATGAAAAATTTATTTTCTATGCAGTCAATCTCATCAGGCTATAGCGACTGAATAAATGCTAAATAGCTAAATACCTTTTCTGATATATATGTAGAATATTTTCTATATATAGAAAATAATCAATCATGTAATTAACAATTCAGTCGCTATAGCCTGATGAGATTGACTGGAAAATAATTAAATTTTTCGTGTTTCTCATTCAGATCCAAACTGAAGTTGTAAAATTCTTCATAATTTCGCTCTTCGTAACAAATCGAAAAGATTTGAACACTGTTTTAGAGATCCTGGATCCGTGTAGATGTGTTCTGATCTTGAGCGGATGCTGTCGAGTTTTCCGGATTATACTGCTCTACTTGTATAATTTTAGAGGATGAAGCAGAACGGTCAGAGTTATAATTTCTGTTATTATTGTAGCTCCGCTTAAAACAATTGTTTATTAGATGACCACGATTTTTACAATAATTGCAAAACAAATCTTTATTTGAATTTGGTTTATATAAATTATTATTGTTATGTGTATTATAATTAGGTCGCGGAGAATACATCCGAGTATTTGAAACATTCCGCGATTATGATTCTAATGGGGTGTTATAAGTTTGATTTGATTGTTTTTTTAATTTATTTAATATAGTACGATATAAATGACCGTTTTTATTACAAAAATTACAATCAGTTTGTAATTGACTTTGCGGTTTATGAGAAACTTCTTCTTTATTAGCTAGCATAACTGCATCGGCTAAATTATCAAAATCATGAGCTTTTTGAAACGAGAAATCCATTTTGAAACGAGCTAATGCCATGCCTTCGTTTAATTCTTCAATGATCTCAGCTGCTTCCTGTTCCTGTTTCGCAATGTAAATTTCGTTTAATTCATACAAAAGTTTTTCTATTTTATTTGCAAAGGATTGAACAGATTCTGAGCGATCTTGACATAATGAAATTAATTCAGTAGATACTGTGCCGTATTTTTTTCAACCAACATGCATATACACACGTACAAATTTCCAATCAAATTGGATCACCCGTCCGACCAAATTGGTACTTGTGTAGGGTCTCTAAGAAACATTGGGCCCGATTCTGTAACGATAAAATTCATGTTATGTTATTTTATTTCCCCGCTTCCTTCTTTCCTTCTACCGCTTGGAAGGCAGAATCGGGCCTATTAGGCCAACATTTTATGTTATGTTATTTGTGTTTTTTCAATATAAATTCAAATAGGAAGCGGGGAAATTAAATAACATAACATGAATTTTAACATTTCAGAATCGGGCCCATTAACTGTGTAACATTTGAAGTTTGTCTTGCATTCGAAATTAGTAGTATGTCTGTGTGTTAGGGGAAATATGTAAATAAAATACCAACTTATTATTTCGATTAAATTAGAAAATTATTATTTTGTAAACAAAATAGGAAAAATAGAAAGAAGTAATTGCAGTTGTTTCAGCAACGAAATAATATTTCAAACGTCAAGGTTGATTTAAATATGCGACGTGCGACGTGTGACGGGAGCTTCTAGCCAATCAAAGACGAATATTTTGACATTCGTCACACGACACACGCCACACGTCGAGAGATGGTTTAATTTATCTTTTCCGTCACGGTCGCACAAACACATACAAATTTTTTGTATGTATTAACACGAAATAGTAGGCTTTGACGAATATTTTTTGAAAAACAAAAATTAAAATATAAAAAATTTTATAAAGTGTGCGTGGCGGAACTCGGCGCAAATGTAAATTGTTGTCAAAAAAGCGTCACGTTTCTTTCCACTTGTCACACGTCGCATATGTAAATCAACCTTGAATGGATAGATAATTTTAGTATAGAAAAATGCCGCTACGTGGAATCCGTGATGCTTCAATCGTCAATAAGAATGTTGGGAATAAAATATGACTATACTAAATAGAACCTAGTAAGTCAAAACAATTACTTAAATAAGACAGAGAAAACTATATCTACAAAATACAAACTCCTGATAGCTGCTATCGAGAGCCGTCATATAAAAAGTGGCTCCCGATAGCGCTCCGTATAAATTGGTAGAGCTAAATATTTTTTATATCAAGTTTTCGCTAGACAATTGAATTAAAAATGATAGTTTGATATTAAATAAATTTAGTTTACCAATAAATAGCGCGTATATGTAGAAAAATGATGGCTCTAATATCGGTTGAATATTTGCTACAATCGGTGTTTGCTATTTCAGAATCAATCAATTATGGATTTGGGTATATACTCTGAAGTCTGAACATATCGTACGCGACAAAGAATAGTGACACAACTCAAATATTCAAATTTTTTAGGAGTAAAAGATGCTAATTTCGATTTTACTACACTATTCTCTAGCGCTATGCGTCAAAAAATAAAATCTGAAAATTAAGCGGTCCCTCGCTTTGCAAAATAAATATGATAACGCCACTATGTTAGGTTATGAAATCGATCATTGCACGTATTATCTTCAAAACTCAATTTTTTGAGTTGTGTAACATTTCTATGTCATATGCGATATATGGGCCACGCCCAGAGAACTGATCGATTTGTTTACCCATTGATTGATCAAGTGGAATGGATGCCTTTGTTGACTGTCTAACTCCAACAACTCAGTTCCTCTAACTTAAGCATCAATATTTGAATGTGACATCTGTTGATTCTCCCGTTTCAAAATTTAAAATTTAATCTTTCTTGTCGTTCACGGTCGGAACATCCGTTACCTCACAACTAAATTTATAATTCTAACAAAAGGATGACAAAAAACTGTATCTCAATCATTATATTTTCTACAATAAAAATCGAATTTATGATAACTTATGTACTTACTACATTGATCGATTAGCAATTTTAATTGCCTAAATCATAAAATTCTTATGTTTGTAATTCTTGAAGCATTTAAAATTGGTGCAACTAAAAATTTATTAAATTCCATTAAATACTTAAAATTCAATAAATTCTTAAAATTAAAACATGTTATTTTTATAAATTTATTGGTAAAACTCTTTTCGTTCTAAAATTTAAAATTGGTTCTTTAAATTCTAGATGTTCTTAAAATGACGAGAATAAATTGAATATATTCTCTTCTGATGGAATTCAGTATGTTCGTCGCCCACTCAACAAAAGAAATGATGTGAAATATCTGAAAAATCTGTGAAAATGTTTTGATTCAAGAAAGTTATAACACAAAAACCAATCTTCCGGTGACTTTTTAACGATACTGTATAATTATATACAAAATATATACTGGAAACTAGGCTAAACCCAAATACGTATCAAAACAAGTAAAACCAAAAATAAAAATATATTTCAATACATAGTAGTTAACAAAAAATATATAAAAGTAATAAAAAAAAGAAGGAAAACCCATTACAGGATGTAATCGCATTACCGGCATCTCAACAATGCCGTCTATATAAATACTATGTATATATACCATTAGGCACCAATCCTTCAATAAAGAAGGATAAACAAAACTTTTATATTACGTAATAATTGGACTTGCATTTATACTACTTTTTATACATTCAAACTAAATCATTTTCATTCATTCAAAGGCAAAACAAATTGTTGAACGTACGTAGTACATATTCTATTATGTACTTTTATTGTTTTTGTTATTTACGTGAATGTATTGCAAAGGAAATCTTTACGCGTCAATAGCTTTTGAATCCGACCACCTTTAGGTGGTGGCTAGCATCTTTAATCTTAGTCAAACCACGTTTTTCTTATATAATCAAGGCCTATAAGTCTGTCTTTGTTTCATGAAAATCGGATAAGTCTTTTCGAATTAATATTTGTAAACAGATATCAATAGCGGGGATATAAGGCATCTCACTCGCTCTAGCGCTTTGCTTGAGTTGAGATGCCTTAAAGGTTCAACTTCACAAAATAATATTCAAGTACATAAAATTAAAACTTTTAAGCTAGTTTGTTATGTAAATATTTAATTATTCAACTCGTCCTCGCATTGTCCTTTATTTTCTGGAAGAGGTTTCCAAAGTTCCATTCGATTTTGGGGCAAAATTACTTCAAGCTTTTTTATAAGTTCTTTCTTCCTAGAAGATAATATGCCCCTTGATACTGTTTTGGGTTTTGGTATAGAAATTCCGGATTTTACAGCTTCAGCTTGGAGGAAATTTAGTTCCGTATAATTAGCAGAATTTTAAATGCACCAGATCTTTTAAATACACGCTTGGGCTGGGTTTTGTAATTTTTTGCTGAGATGAAAAATCTTTCTATCTCGTTAGCTCTCTGGAAGCAATCTTTGAAGCTTTTAGATCATACACTTTCTTTGTTTTTGTAATGATTTTTCAACCTGATGATGAAAGGAATCAGCGGACATAATGGTATGACTACACCTTTTCCAATTGTAATTCAGAAAGTATCAATTGTAATTCAGATTAGTTAGTTTTAATTCAGAAAGCGTCAATTGTAATTCAGATTAGTAAATTGTAATTCAGAAAGTATCAATTGTAAATCAGATTAGTCAACTGTAATTCAGAAAGTATCAAATATAATTCAGAAAGCATCAATTGTAATTGAGAAAGTATGTATTGTAATTCAGAAAGTATAAAATGTAATTCAGATTACATAGTCAATTGTAATTCAGAAAGTATCAAATGTAATTCAGATTACATAGTCAATTGTAATTCAGAAAGTAGCAGTTGTAATTCAAAAAAATATAAAGGGCTGAAACCTCACTAGGTGATCAGAACTTCGGTCTTTGGTGTTTTCAATGGGGATAGCATTCACCTGTCACCTGTGTCATAAAGTTGGTATGACAGTTTTGACAGTACTGATTTCTATTTTAATCAACATATATTTACTCATACAACAACAGCCAAACAGGTCAAAAGCTTCAGTAACATGGGTACAGGCATCCAATATAACACGAAAAATCGTATTCTACATAGAACTTTATACCGAAAGTAGTATACAAAATTATACTGATATTTCTAACCGTGTAACTGACCATATTCCAGAACTTCATCCAAAACTGATTTTATAATCCCATTTCCAATACACATGTCGAATTTCATCGTAATCGGTTGAGAAATGGGCAAGTTCCATAATACTTGGCCATATTGTAGAACTTCATCCAAAACAATTTCAGAATCCCATTTTCAACGCACATGTGATGAGAAATAATCATGTTTCATCATACTTGGCCATATTCCAGAACTTTATCCAAAAATCATTTTAGATTCCTATTTCCAACACACATGTCAAATTTCATAATAATCGGTTGATAAACACGCAAATTCCATCATATAAACAATTTGTTATCTACTCACTACATCTTAATGCAACCCCAACTCAACTCCAACTCAACTTCAACTCAACCCGCAAATTGACCCCTAACTTAACCTTCAAATCAATTCCAAATTCAATAATCAACCCAGCATAATATATAAAAAAAAATCGTAAATATTTATAAAAACAGGTATTTTGGGTCAATTCGTATGGTAGGTACCCACCCCTTGACATACAGTCTCCAAAAGCTTTTCAAATCTCTGCCTTGACCATAGAAACAGATTGGGGAAAAAAATCCAAATCGGACAAGCCGTTCTCGAGATACCATGGGTCCAGACATCCAGACAGACGGACGGACATTTTTTTTTTTTGCATTTTCAGACTCAGGGACTTTCAAAACGTCGAGAAAAGTGATTTTGGACCAACCAAATTTTTCGTCATTTTTGACAGGATTTCAATACTTTGGTCTTTTTAGACCGAAGTAATTTCAACATTCATCTCATTGATGCAATAAACTGGATTAAAATTATTTACTTATACGGTAGACAGACACAAAGTTAATCGCGATTTTCATTTATCCCGATTGTCAAAAATCGCGTTGTGAAAACGAAATAATCCAGTTTTTTGTAAAGATTGTGTAATGACAGTCGTCTGTCATTACACGATTTTCACCTAAACCGGATTATCTTGTTTCCACAACGCGGTTTTTGACAAAAATGACAACTGAAAATCGCGATTAACTCTGTGTCTGTCTACGGTATTAGTTTTACTGGATTATATAATGATAATTGCGTTATTTGCCGCATTCCAATGAGAAAAAATAAAGTTATAAGACTAGGGCCGTGTGGTAGATAGTACCAGAGCAATCCAACTCCTTCCGGCAGCACTAGGCCCTAACGTCCATTTGCAGATGCAACGTCTGATGCAACGTCTCGTCGGTGGTCTAATCGTTGTAAATTTAATAATTTACAACGATCATTATAAGGAGGAAGTACATATTGGTGCACTCGCTCCGTAGGTAAGCCGCGAAGCGCGTACAGAAGAAACTGCTTCTCAACGCTCTCAATTCTGTATGAATGGCAATGATAAAATGGTGACCAAATCTGAGAAGCATATTCCAGAATGGAACGAACAAAGGACACAAAAAGAGTTTTCAGTGTGAGTGGGTCGCAAAAGTCTTTACAATTGCGCTTAATGAAACCCAGCATAATATAAGCTTTTGAAATAATAGAATCAATGTGTTTGGTAAAAGTAAGATCATAGGAAAAGGTTACACCTAGATCGGTTATGACCTCAACTCTGTCGATAGCGGTATTGTATAGAAAATATTGCTGAAGAACAGGTAAGTGTGTACGAGAGAATGATAAAATCCTACATTTACCCACATTCAACAACAATTTGTTTTTAAATGACCAACTGCAAAAGTTACTCAGGTCATCCTGTAATTTAACACAATCAGAAACTCCAGTAATAGGAGCAAATATCTTTATATCATCTGCGTAAAGCAAACATTTTGCGAATTTAAAACAATCAACAACATCATTGACAAATAATGAGAATAAAAGAGGACCAATGTGGCTACCTTGAGGAACTCCAGAGGTAACTCGAAATAAGCGAGAACTAAAATCATTTATCTTAACAAATTGGTAGCGATCAGACAGGTACGAATGCAACCACCTGATGGGAATAAACTGACAATTTAGTTTATCCAGCTTATCGATAAGGATCGAATGATCAATTTTATCAAAAGCCTTCGAAAAATCGGTGTAAACTGCATCCATTTGTTGCCTACGCTCCAATCTACTATATAAATGTTGACAAAAACTGACTAGGTTTATAACAAACAATATTCTTTAATAAAGAAACAATAACACATACACAAACAATAACAGAAATATCAAATAAATAAAACAAATAATGAATGAACTTCTGCTTTAGGTACCAACAGGCATGTCGTTCATTGCTAAAGCGGTAGCTTGATGGATTGAGCTATGTTGTACGGCACGAGCACAATCACCTCCTGCTATGGTGTTCTTTGCCTGATCTATTATCTCCTCCAAATAGATTAGTCTTTGTTCCATAACACCAGGACCTGCAACGCTGGGTATTCTAATATTGTTTTTAGCGTAAGCCTTTACCTTTGACCAAATCGTCTCGATAGGATTCAGCATTGGCGAATATGGCCCTAGCCGCAGCAGAGATGCCATCGTTCCAGTAATAACTGTTTCTAATTTTGAATGGCAAGGTGCGTTATCTGAAACAATTACCAAATCTTCCAGTTCATTTCCCATATCTTGCCAGTGTTGCATCAGTCTTGTCACCCATGCATTTGCTAGCTGCGCTGTAAACGAACCTCTTCTCCGCTCCATTGATACAACTCCTGTAGCAGAGATTGCTCCTATTAAATGGACGTTAGGGCCTCGTGCTGCCGGAAGGAGTTGGACTGCTCTGGTACCAGCTACCGCACGACCCCTTGTCCGGCGGCAAAACAAATTGAAATTGGTTTCATCTATCCAAACAATCTGTTTCCCTTGTTGTACGTAGTTGTTTAAACGTTGCACATATTCTGCTCTTTTTCCTTTATTTATTTCGGAGTTCATAGTGCAAGGTTCATTATGAACTTTCTTCATAGTGAAGAGTCTACCTTCTAGGTAATTACCTACAGTTGACGCAGATACCGATATGTTGAAATTGGTCAGAATTTTTTGTTTTAATTGCTGCAGTGTGTAGCTGCAATCCTCTTCTACCCATGAAACTAGCAAATCAATTTGTTCCTCATTCAAATTTTTAGGTTTTATGCCTCCTCTGGGTAACATTTTGTCACGCCCTGATCGGATCCAATGAAACGCAGTCTTGTACTTGATGTCCAACGTCGCTGCTAAAGACACCCAGTCCTCACCTTTATTGGCACAATTTACAATTCTTTCGCGATCTGGATTAGTATTTTTTTTGTATGTTTTTCTTACTGTGGTTTCAGTTCCAGTGACAACAGCTCTACAAATAGGACAAGTAGCATTGTTCATATCTTGTTGACATTTTGTGTGCAGTAGATGTCTACATGGTAGCAGTCTTATAACTTTATTCCTTGTCATTGGAATGCGGCAAATAACGCAATTATCTTTGAACTCCATTAAAAAATATGGGATTAATTTTTTTCACAAGAATTAATAACAATTGAATTAACATAGATAATGAAACATATTTTTGGTTACTATATCTTTATTTTTTTTCTATATATGACACATATTTTTGCTTACTATATCTTTATTTTTTTCTATATAATCCAGTAAAACTAAGTATATAATTTTAATTCAGATTATTGCATCAATGAGATGAATGTAGGAATTTTCTGAATTACAATTGATACTTTCTGAATTACAGCTGACTATGTAATCTGAATTACATTTAATACTTTCTGAATTACAATTGATACTTTCTGAATTACAGTTGACTATGTAATCTGAATTACATTTAATACTTTCTGAATTACAATTGATACTTTCTGAATTACAATTGATACTTTCTGAATTACAGTTGACTAATCTGAATTACAATTGATACTTTCTGAATTACACTTGACTAATCTGAATTACAGTTGATACTTTCTGAATTACAATTTACTAATCTGAATTACAATTGACGCTTTCTGAAGTATAATTAATACTTTCTGAATTACAATTGGAAAAGGTGTAGTGGCCATATTCTGATTTTCTGGAATTGTTTTATTGTGAATTTATTCAGTAGTTTTATATTATTTCTCTCCAAAACATACTGTGACGTTTGTTATTTTTTTCAAAAGTAGGTAGAAAATAATTCCATTTTATAGCATTTTGTGTTTTACTTTTCTCTTTAAATTTTGTTGGGCATTAAATGGTACGTTTCAGCTTTAAAAGGGAATTATTTTTCCCTACTTTAAAAAAAAATATTAAACGTCGCAGTATACTTTGGAAAGAAAGAATGAAAGAACAACGCCCAATTTTTATTTTGGGCTGCGCAGTTGTCTAGCAAGAAAATAAATTTTTTTGTATCTCTATAATGCTGGACGAAAGCATAAAATGTGGAAATTATATCTTCCCTCCTTCTACCAGAAATGACTTCATGCCAAATTGCTGCGACTGGCCGAATTTGTTTTTTTCTTCCCAAGGGTACGAAACTTTCATTAAAAGCGATGATTCGTGGAGTAAATAATATCTCCTGTACATGTCACATAGTGGTAGTATTATCACCTAAATATAAAATGGCTCTGTAAATATTATTAATTTAATGAATAAATATGTATAACTTACCTTTTGTAAATCACCCGAAACAACAACGCTACCATTAAGGTCATCATTTTCTAAATGTGCATCTTTTTGATATTTATTTCGCGCGTCTGAACTTTTTTTCAATTCATGTCACAATCTGCATCTAAATTTATTTTGGTATGGCTAGTTAATTTTCCATAGTTTTACCGTTTTTCGCGTAACGAACATTCTTCATGTCCCAATTTAGTAAACGAAATATTCTTTGAAACAACTACCTTGCGATATAATTAATAAGAGATTTGTTTTCTTGTATTTTAGAAAACAATCTTTATGTACAATATGTCAGTAATTGAAATATCACTTGGCGCAAATACCTCACATTTGGGAGATGCATGCTCCCTAAACGGTAATGTGAAATTGAAGGATTGTAGCTTTTAATGTGAGTTTTAATTACAGAAGCATCAAATTCTTTGGTTGACGGTTGTTTTCCTCTTCTATCACTTTTGAGGCCATAAGCGTTAGATTCCTTTTTACTAGCAATAACATTTCTGATGACCCTATCATTTTTAGGCTCAAAACCTAAGGTCGTCAAAAACAGTGTTTTGCATACTTAGAGCTCGCTAGTTGGGTCTCCAGAAGGTAACCTGTATTTTACAGTTATGATCTAATTGAACTAGTGACTCGTCTTCTTTTCGGCTTAATTTTTTTTTATTGTTTTGGTATGATTAGGTATATACATATAAAGCAGTTTTGTTCCGTGGGTACTAAATTCCAAAATTTATTATTGATGCTATCACGTTGCGCATCGTAAAATATACTACAATGCTTATTTCGACATTGTCTATTGCAACACGGTTTAACTAAATGCTTCAGTATTTGATCATTCAGTTTAGCTGCCTTTATTTCCTTTGGAGACATTAACGATAACTTTCTCTTTCTGGGTAACCTTTTTTTGGTTAGTAAAACATTTTGTGCAGAAATTTCAGCTGGTTTAGACGATGGTGGACAATTATCAAGATTGTTAACATTTTGAGAAGTTATTAGCGTGATTTGGGCGGATGTAAATGTTGATAGAGTTTCTTAATTAGATGGGGATCTAATATTTAATTGAACCAAATTATAATTGGGGTCATATGTGCATTTTATTTCAAGCTTAAATAGGCATTTTATGGAATTATAAAAGGGATATCAACAGGAATATTTGATCGCGTTCGGGAGAAATAGTTTGGTGAATTAAGAACAGAGAAGCCTTCTATATTTGGGATAACTTTCCATACATATATCTGTTACAAAATTTTTTAGAAAATTGCTTTAAACATTTACTGTCCACCAAACACAGAATTTCGATTAAATGCTACTAGACCATGTACATTGTGTTTAAGAACCACCTCGTAAAGTTTGATTTTATCAGTATGGGTCCAAGTTTTGAATTTGTCTTCGTTAACGAGTGTAAATAAACAGTGTGCATGAGGTTTCTGATGCACAATAACATAAATTTACGACACAACCACACGACATATTCAAAAATTTGTTGTTTTACGATATCACTAAGGAATTCCTGTATTTTTAAATTAATAACTCGGGTTATGATATCAGGACGATCTGAAGAATTTTGGAAAATTTTAAGTTCTGACTTTATTTCTTCTCATGCCGGATTACACGTAAAAGTGATAAATAAGTCTGGTGGACGGCCAAACTTCCTAATAATAGCTATATTGTCCTGGACCACCGATAAACGAAGATGGTAGAATATAAAAATTACCAATTCTGGTATTATTTTCAAGACCATCGCTATTTACGTAATCCAAAAGTCCTCTGTAAGATTCAATACGAAGAGCTTTTTGATTATATCGTATTAAATTTAACCGGTTAGCTTCAACTCGAGCGTAAGCAAACACCAATTATTGTTGAAATAGTTTGCTACCATAATGAAGCGGATGAAAGACAGTTTGATATGGACTTCAATTTTATATGATTAAAATTGGAGGGTCGTAATTTTATTTCGTACAGCAGTAGCATGATCGCAGTTGCGATGCATATCGGTGGTCCATTCGAATTCACCCTTGTGAAAGAAAAGAGGAAATTCGATATGATGCAAATGTTTTGAGAAGGAGTTTATGCGTTTCAATGTTGTACTATTACTATGGGATAACCAGCGAAATCTACATATAGCAGCTGGATTATTTCCTTCTCAGTCAGACACAAAAACTAATGCAACATCCTCAGAATTTATTGGTGCGTTACATAGGCTTTGGTCATCGATCTCATTTCGAAGATCGGATTTCCTTTTTTCACAATCGAATTATTTCTCGAATGGGCGCATTTTCAGTGTTTCAAGATTTAAAAAAAAAACGGATTAAGATTCTGGCTTTTACAAGTTTTACTGTACAATGAACGGTGACAGTTATTCTGTTTATTTGTATAAATTTTATATTTTTACCAATAACAATAAAATTATTAGTGGACGTGTTGTAATTGTCGAGTTTTTAAAAACCTCTCTATGTGATATTTTGTTCTTCTACTTCTACCTACCGAAGTTCATACAATAAGGATTTTTCGGCTTAATATGAAATTCTCCTTATTCATATCATTTATGTAAGTACATATTTTTATTGTAATAAAACATTTACAAATACCATATGTCATATCTCAATGCTAGGGGAGTATTTTGTCTAGCCGTCTACTAATTGCCCAGTCCATATTTGAAAATATTAAAATTATGACTTATTTAAAAAATAAACGTTTATGTATACGAATTATTTATGAATTGGCTATTTATATTTTATTTTCATTTTTGATATAATAAATCATCATCGGAAATAAATAAAAAGAAAATTGATAGAAAAAATGTTTATTATTTACCAATTAATAAATAATGCGCTTAACCAAATAAAAAATAATTTATTTCATAATATTAGTACTTAAATAACTTCTTTTGGAGAAGAATTCGAAAAGAAAAAGAAGAAGAAAATTCTTTTTCTTAACTACGTTCATTAATCTTGTTATTTTATTGCTGGTTTAACATAAACAAAAAAAATATTTTTTTATTAATATTTTCACCGTTTTCCATTTCTTTAGAAAAATTTGAACGTCACACATAAAAAGTAAACCTGGAAAAATGTCATGGGTTCAATAAAACCATTTATCATTACAATTACTTATACATTTATATGTATATTGATTTGATGATGATTGATAACATTTTGTCGGGAATATTTTTTAGAATTTTCCATACGGTTTGTTAACAAATTGTTTATTGTTTTTTTTTACTTTTCCCACTATAACGAAGTTATAATGGGTAAGTATTGTAATCGAGAAATAAAAATGTTCCATATTTTTATATTTCTCGGCGAATAAGGTTACCGGGACTCCAAAATTTCAATTAAAAAAATGTCATGCCCGTCCACCCGTTCATACATTTTTGTTTTTCCTTCTCTAAAATAGAAGAAGTTATAACAATTTTCTTTTTATGTTGACGATAAAAATGACAAGCTTGCCCAAATCAATAAAAACCTGTGACATCATTTATGAATTACTCTTGCTCAAAAAAACGGAAAATTATTATAAGTGTCGTCCGAGGTGTCGGACATGCGTACTTTTTGACTGTACTCGCCGCTGCATGACTTTCTAAAAACCAAGAGTATTGCGGTATAAAAAATTATTGTATTCAAAATCCTGATTTGCATGATTGGTTACATAGAATACAAAACTTACGAATTCATTTTCTATGTTAGCTAAACGTATTATAATACATTTTTGAGCACAAAGATATAAAGCGTTATTGTATTCTCATATTTTCATTTTTAGCTTCCTACATACCCAAACTTAATGTTGCATCTATAATTATTGACGCCTATACATATAAATAAACCTCTTCAAGTTGAATTTCGAAAATACTTTGGTTTCGACGTTTGAAGAGAACAAAAAATTAGATTTTCAAAAACTTTGGAAAGTTGATAAGACAGTTCACTAATGATTAAAATTATACTTCATAAACAGAAGAACTATTTAGAAAACGGCATAAACTAATGTAAACTACGATATTTATCTTAACAATTAAATACATAATCAAAAACATTATTAGTCATCTTTTGATATGCTTCTACAGTACATATAAAATTGTTAATTAAAAATTAATTAAAATATTTTTGAAGTTTTGAAAAAATTTAATTTTTTTTTTTTTGCTTTAATTAGTTTAATACATGATTAATTGAAAAAACAAAGTTATTAAAAATATGTCAAATTTTTAAATAAGAGGGTCACAAATTTGAACAGCTTCTAATTATTGTATAAGTCAATAGTGAAACAGATGTTTCACATTTTTAATATAAAATTATAAAAACATTTTTTTATGGAATTTATTAGAAAATTTATTTTATTCTAAATTAATATCCGATTTAATTGGATTATAAATTTACACTTTTAAAAAAGTTTTTTGTTCGGTAAACTTTTATAAATAAAAGTCTGAAATTCTATTCAAACATCAGTTGATTGTTGCTTGATTGAATTTCAAATAAAATTACGAAATAATTTGAGGGGAACTTATCAAATTTAGAATTTATCAAATTAATTGAAATGTTAATTCCTTGATCTCCAGCTATTGAAAGTTTGCCTTGTATGATTTGTCGCTCGAAAGAGCAAAGGCTGGTTTAAGTAGAAGAACATAGAACAACTAATTTTTGGTAAAATAATTTTATGTTTTTACTTGCCGATAGGAAAGTCTATCAAAATTATTTTTAATTATATTCAAATGTTCAAATTTGTCTACATTAACTAGACTAATGAACAAAAATGATCGATTTCAGTCACGAATCCAAATTATATAAATATAAGCAAAATATTATCTTAAACTCATTTAACTCAAACCAATTTACTGAAAAAAAATTTCAAATTGAAATAAAAATTGTCAAGTCAATATTGAAACTTGAGTGGAATTTCAATGTGATTGGAACCAAACTAAACTAATTTTAAAAAATTTAGATGTTTAAATTATGCATTTGTACAAGATTACTCAAAAGTGTGTACGTCCACAAAAACAAGTTAAACATCTACCTGCATATTATTCAGAACGGTTCAAATCTAGAGAATAGAAGTTTGTATGATGGAAAAAAAAGGAACAGAAAATCAAAGTTTTCAACGTTCATGAACTTAGTGGTGTGTGTACGTAATTTTCCCTGTAGAAGGATTAAATAACTTACATTTCGTAAGTAACCTACACTTAACCAATTTATTCCCCGGGCATCACAAGTACAAAACATGTAAACAATTTAATATGGGTCAATAAATATATGTTCAATGTTCATATACAAAGGTTTATTGGTCGTTATTGCATTATCTATAAAAAATGTGGTATTTAGGTTGGAAATATTTAATACGCAAAGTTCAAATGTTCTGGCAAATCATAATATATGTAAAATGATAAATTTCAATGGTTTTGTCATCAGCTAATAAAAGAATTGATTAGATCACAAAAAGTGTCACACAAAGTTATAGTACAAATGTGACCAACAAATATCGGTAAAATAAGTAAATGTGGTTACCAAATTTTGTAATTAAATCCTAAAAAATCCTAAATAAATGAAAACGTTTCCATTGACCTTCTTCAATGTATGTATATACCCAAAAATTTCATAACACAAATTGTTGTTTCACTGTTGTTCGGCACCTTTAGGAATTAACTACTTACATAATGGAATATTTGAGTAAAAAAAAAAAAAACCAAGGTAACTTTGATCAAAATACAAATTTTAACTGATTATCATACCCTCATCTAAAATAAAAGAAAAACGAAACAGAAGAATTTTTTTTTATTAGGGAAACATAAAAGGAAAAACAAAAATAAAAATTGATTTTTCCCCAAATAATTTCATATAAATTTACCATAGTTATTATTCGTACAGAGCTACTGTGTTAAATGACTTTGAATATGCGGTAAATTGTAAACCATAAGACAAGAGTGATGTACTATAAGAAAACCGTATGTACCACTTTATAATTTAACAATAGTTGTATATAAATATTATTACAAGTAAGTGAAATGTAATAATAATAAAATAATATTTTTTCTGGTGTTCATAGATTTCCTCAGAGATAATTCGCTTATAAAGTGCTCGAACGAAGAAGAGGCATTTATGATGATAAAAATTTTTTCTTGACATATGTACGACATTATAAAACAAAGTTTACTTTTTTAAAATAGGTATATAAACAAACGACATTCCTTAAAAGCTTTTAAGATATAAGATCAAAGCAACCATGATTTTACCAGAGCCTACTGTATAAATAAGCGCCTCCAGTATCGACTGAATTTCTTACTAAGCTTAAAATAAGGTACATACAATTTTTTCTTGACTATGAAATTATATAAAGCTATTTATGTAATTTATAATATTGTTGTTTTTGTAATATACGTGACAAACATACCTCGAAATTTATAAGCAATAAAATCATCATCTCTGTCATTGCCTCCTAGATTGTTTTGATTTTTGTGTTTTGCTCATTCTGCTTTACTTTATTTTGATTGTTGAGTGGAGACGTGTTGTCTTTTTTCTTAGCATTGGTTTTAGATGTGGATATATGATGACGTCATTAAGTTGAATTTTCTCTTTTTACTACATATTGTTATTGTTGTAGAAAGTGTTTTAATTTAATTTCCTTTATTTTCTTTAGATTATTGCTGGAAAATAGGGAAATTTGTGAATCTGTGTTTTAAATTAGTATGACATGGAGTTGTTTGTTAGCGATTTCCGAAAAAAATTATTTAAATGAGTTTTTTTTTTTTTTTTTTTTTTTTTTTTTTTTTTTTTTTTTTTATTGAATCTGAAAAAGTTTATACAAACTGTGGTACAGACTCTTATTCTTATAATTTATTGCTTATTTCTATATACTTAATTAATTAAATTGATACTCAAATATTATGTTATGATTTGTTAAATGTTAACTTTCAAAATTGCTACATCAAATTAGAACAATTAATCCCTTATTTTACAAAAATATCCTCGATCATCATTTTATACATAAGTTTCAACACCAAAAAGAGAAAAAACATCTAATGTTCAAAATCCAAAACGATTTAAATAATTTTTTTTTTTTTTTTTTTTTTGTTTTTTTTTTTTGTTTTTTTTTGTTTGTAATCTTAATCAAATTACCTTCTCTCGTAATTCTCGAATAAATAAATTCTAAGTTTTCGTTTAAAAATTGAAATTCGCGGTTGAGACTTCAGTTCATCATCCAGCTCATTGAATCGAATTAACCCTCGGCAAAAAATATTATTATAACCTACATTAGTTCTAAAATTTTCTACTGAAAAGTTTTGATTACCGCGTGTGGGATAATTGTGTACATCAGTCCTTAAAGGCAAATTGGTATTACATTTTAATATTCCTCTTTTTATTTTAAAAACCAAGAGCAACAATTCAAATTCCGCTTGAACCTTAAATGGCAGCCTATCCATGCTATATAGCTCTATGGAAGGGTGCAATCTCGGCAATCGTAATATTGTCTTAACAACTTTATTTTGAAGTATTTGCATAACATTTAAATCAACTATATTTGCACAACTCCAGATTGGTAGTAAGTAAATCATTTTAGAATAAATGTACGCATTATACATCTTCCAGGCCTTTAATTCATTAACTTTTAACTATTCATTTAACTTTTAATTCATGTTTTATCGTCGATCGAAATCGTGTTTTTTTCATACAAACACTATGAAAATAAATGAATTTTTAATGTTTCTCTGTCGCTTATTTAAAGTTCCTTCTGATTATACAAGGCCATAGTCTAAAAAACAAAGCTTTTATAAGGGAATCAGAAACGAGGAAAAAACCAAACTTTCCATTGTAAAACACATAAAACATATGGAAAATCACTTCTTTTTTTCTTAAGACAAATTTTTAAATGAAAATGTTAGAAATTCTTAATTAAGATTTCTGAAATGTTTGAATTTCAACATATATGAATACTGTTTAAATAAGTCGTTTGAATATTTATTTAATACTAATATAGCCTTCTTGCCGCCCCGGTGGCACAGTGGCTAGCATCATTTTTACTATGGATTCCTATGAAAATCAGGGAAAAGTTATACCACTGAAAAAGCTTCTAAAAAATTCGTCACGATGGTTATCGCTCTATACTCTAGAAGGTTCTGATAGGATGTCCAAAAAATTATTTACAGTTAATTGTTTTTACAAAAGAAATTAATTCTCTCTCTGTACCTCTACATACACATCATTTTCTGTAATACTGACATACATAACTCGAAAAGTTAATTTTTAAGTTATAGCGTGCTCCACAGTTCGTTATTTAAGGTGTCAGATTTTTTTTTTTCTGAGTATGTAGTTAATCCCGATTCAGAAAACCAGGAGTAATAAAATCTCAATGCACTAAATATCTCTATGCAATAAATTCTTGTCTAAGTAAACATTTGACTCAATAAAATCCTAATGCAACCAAATCCTGACGGTACGAAATCCTGACGGCATACTACATTTACCTAAAAAAAAATCCAGAAATTGTAAAATCCATAATAATTGAAAAATAAAAATCTAGAAATTACCAAAAAATAAATCTAGAAAAAATATTTTGTTTAAAATAAATGAAAAAAATTCAATTTTACAGGAGTTCTTAGACCTTTGTCATCACTGAAACATTTATGGTAGAACTATCAGTAGAAGCGATATGAGCGATACGATTCCTTTGATCTATGTCTGAAAGGTTTACGAATCAATTTCCATTATCGTAAATATTAAGAACTTTTCGGAAAAAGTAAAACTCGATAAACGCCTTTCTGGATTTTAGTTTTCTGGATTTTTCTTCTGGTTTGGGATTTTCAGCTTCTATATTATTTTACGACTGTGAATTTTTTAACAAATAACAAAAATTAACAAAATGTATATGTATACAAATTTTGTTAAATTGACAAAAAACTATGCAAGTATTGGTAATACAATAGGTTAAAGCAATGTTATAAAAAAGTATATTCAACAGTACAATTTAATTGAATTTAAAAAGGTTTTATTGTTACATATACTAAATATTCTGTATAAGTTGAAATAAATAAGGTAAAAATAAAATTACCCCCTTTACTAGTTAATACAGATTGGTATATTATATTCGTATTTATTTTCATAATTTCCTATAGGTTTTCCGCGGATATGATATAAATAAGTAGTTAGATAAATGCATCCTCTGTGAAATAAAAATGGTCATTGTGAAAAAAAATGCATTTATCTCACTGCCCATTCATATCATATCCGCGGAAACCTCTGTGATTTGGCCAATCTTAGATATAGTGAACCACAAAATTCCACATTTATATCGTGAAATTCACCAATATACTCCATCAATAACAAAAGGTTTCACCCCACCGTATGGAGATGGGACCATTTTTATTTCACAGAGGATGCATTTATCTAACTACCCATTCATATCATACCCGCGGAAATCCTGTGTGATTTAGCCTTTCTTAGATACAGTGAACCACAAAATTCCACATTTATATCGTAAAATTCACCAACATACTCCATCAATAACAAAAGGTTCCACCCCACCGTATGGAGATGAAACTATTTTTAGTTCAAACAGGTATATTTGTCTTACCAAATCCGAGAAAAATGTCTGACCAATCATAAATACGGTGAATTAAAATTTCCCTCTTTTTAATTTTTCTGTAAATAACAATTTTTTGACCAATATCACACCAATACATATTCAGTTTTATTATTTGTTAAAAATTTCACAGTCGTATTATTTTTTCTAAGGTAGGCAACCCTAATTTTTAATTATATGACAAAAAAACGTAAGAAGCATTTAATATTTAAGGCGATTTACTTTTAAACATTTTTATACAAAAATTTTGATAAAAATATTAATTTTGGTTTTCATAAAAATAAAAATTTTGAAAATTTTCATTCATAAAATATGAAAAATTAAAATCAATTTCGACACAAACCGGCTTTCGACATTCGGCCTTTCGACACAACCGGCCTTTCGGCACAACCGGCCTTTCAACCTATTTGGCCTTTCGATACATTCGGCCTTTCGACATAATCGGCCTTTAGAATATCGGCCTTTCGACATTCGGCCTTTCGACCCAATTCCGACAAGACACATTCAGACATAATACTTCGGCTTTAGATATTACTCTTTGCTCCGTTAATTTAATAGATAAATTTTATTGGAGAGTAGATTCGAAACTTTGTACGGTGGGATGCAAAAGTGGTTGTTTATTCTTCTGATTTTAAATTTTGTAATTTTTCGGTATTTCTCATTCATAAAATTTGGTTAATTTACATAAACTCAATTGACACATGTTCATGGCACAATGAATTTTAGCAGAAGTAGGTAGGTATAGGTACATAAGGGAGGAAGTAATGATATTTTTTTGCAAACGCGATTAAAAAGACGGGTTAACAAAATGTTCCACAATAAAGATATTCGAGAGACAGAAAAATATAGCGTCAATACGCTGGCTCAGCCATTAGCTTCTCTGAGCCACCGTTTGGTATACAGTGGTCGCTATGGACACGGCTTGCTTCTCGCCTTAGGGAAATTTTTCGCTTATTCCTAGTGTAGGCAAAGATCTTCTTAACACTGGGCACATTTTCGATAAACGTAATTTCCGCAATTCGTCTCCAGATATTAAATGAAAAAAAAAACTTCAACTTTTTTAAAGTAACCTGATTTAGCTCATGCCTACGAGTGTGAAGTTTTCCAGACATTCCAGAGATTTATCAATGTATTAGTATTACACTGCTAAAACAAATTCTTATTGGAAAATTGAGTGTTATTTCAAAAAATTGAGTAGTATTTAGAAAAGTATTTTCTAAAATCAAGCTTTAATTAAATTTATGCAAATCAAAAAACATAAAAAATTCTTGCTCGTTCGATATTAAAGTAATTTTAATTGATTTATCTATGAATTGTTATTAAAAAAATCGTTTTAAAGTTAAAGTGTGACTTGATTGAAAATAATTTTGCAGAACTGTTATTAAACGAACGATTTGTATGGATTACAGTTTTTTAATTAGGTATTGTAGAGGCCCATTCCATGTGCTAGCCAAACCTTTGTCATCATTATTGTAGATGGCCGATATTGGCCCTTGAGTGTTGAGTGCGATTTCAAAAAAAATAATTTTGCAGAACTCTTATTAAACGAACGATTTGTATGGATTAGGGTTTTTAAATTAAGTATTGTAGAGGCAATTTTGCAGAACTTTTATTAATGTATTGTAATGGGGTCAGTGCATTGGAAATGGGATTCTCAAATTATTTTTAGATGAAGTTCTGGGATTAAATTGGGGTTCTAAAATGATTTTTGGATAAAGTTTTGGAATATCCAAGTATGATGGAACTTGCCCATTTCTCAACCGAATATTTTTGTTTTATTTTCATATAAATTGATGTAGCGTTGGAATTTCCTAAATTTAGTTATCTAGTACATTTCTGCTCATAATTCGAAGAATTTTATAAATTTGTTGAGGTTGTTTCTTGTTTCGCTGCGTTACATAATGTCCGTTTAGTATAAATTTTGACTCGAAGAAGCTAGAACGTTCGTTTGCATTTCAATCGTCAGCTCTCGTCAAGATCTATAGATTGAGTATATAAAACATTAATGTGAAATAGTTAAAGTCAATATGTATGGTCTTAAAGTAAAAAATGAAAATAAATAATGCAATGTCGGCCTATACTCGTCGAAAAGCTAAATCAAAATATAGAGAACGTTTACGGTTGGAAAGGCCTTTTCAAGAGCAATCCCGTGGTACTTCTTAGTGTTCAAAAATTATTATGACATATACAGTATGCGAAGAAATGAGTCGAACAATATCATAAAAAAATTTCTTTGGCAAATAAATTTTTTTTTAAAATATGTATCTCATTATCCTTTTTATTTCATATACAATACTATCTAAATTAAAGAAACATAATTGTACCACTTATCATTATTCAAATTTTTAATGTAATTGACATCATCTTTTTAATTCCCTTCATTTCTAACTACGAATAAATGAACCGAACGTTGTAAAAACGTTCGCATTTTTTAGAAATTGGAGGTAGGGAGTTAATAGAATACTAAAATTAATACTTGGTGGGACCACCTTTAGCCAATTTAACCGCTTTTAATCGATTTGGCATGCTTTGCTTGAGCTTTGAGGTGTATTCAACACAAATTGCACCAATTCTTATTAATTCTACGGCTTTTTGGGATTTTTGAATCCAACTGTAACCATAAATTTTCTATCGGATTCAAATCTGGGCTTTGGGGCCATTGAGTTTTTTTATTTTATGTTTTCTAAAAAAATTCTCGGTTACTTTTGAAGTATGCTTGGGGTCATTATCCTGTTGAAAGATATAACGACTGCGCAAGTGTAACTTTTTTATCGATTTTTTTAGATTGTTTTCTAAAATATTTACATAATCAGGCCCTTTCATTATCCCTTCTATAAGAACGAGCTCACCTACACGTTAGGCGTGAAACAGCCCCACACCATTATTGAACCACCCCCACACCATTATTGAACTACCCCCATGTTTTACGTTTTTTTTTTTTCAAATATCGGTCTTTCAACCCCTCACCATGCCCGCGCCATACCCTTTTTCTCTTTTACGAGTCATATAACTCAAATTTTGTTTCGTCTAACCATAACACTGAATTCCAAAAAAACCTGATCCTTATTTTCATGTTCTTTTACAAAGTTCAGTTTTTTCCGTCTATTTGTTGAGTTGATCAAAGGTTTCCGACGTTGGTAGCAGTTAATTAAACCACCTTCTCTGAGCCGTTTTTGAATTGTTCTTATGGAAACATTCAAATTAAATTCCTCTATCAGCTCTTTGGCTGATTTAATAGGATTTTTTGTCACTTCACGAACAAGTAAAATGTCCCCTCGCGCCGTTGT
Source organism: Tipula helvola (assembly GCA_963556165.1). Lineage (NCBI taxonomy): Eukaryota > Metazoa > Arthropoda > Insecta > Diptera > Tipulidae > Tipula > Tipula helvola. Next base: position 283,272,711 of record OY744482.1, read on the forward strand.
GTTTCGTTTCCTTCCACATCCTGTAAGATTTTTAAATGAACCAGTTTCGATAAATTTATCGAACAAAATTTTAGCTGTAGATTTGGTTATATACCTAATTAAACCCTAATGCATATGAATCGTTCGTTTAATAACAGTTCTGCAAAATTATTTTTTTGAAATCGTACTCAAGGGCCAATATCGGCCATCCACAACAATGATGACAAAGGTTTGGCTAGCACATGGAATGGGCCTCCACAATACCTAATTAAAAAACCCTAATCCATACGAATCGTTCGTTTAATAACAGTTCTGCAAAATTCGTTTTATTTTAATTTCGAGTATTGTTTAGATTTCTTTTGATTTTTTTTTAAATCTTATTGGAATATATTTTTAACAGTACCAAAATGATTGTTCATATTTGGATAACCGAGGTTTAAATCCTGTGTTTTTTAGCACTATCGTTGTTTTTATTAAACGAGATAAATGACAGCAACGATATGTAAGTTGATAAATGTAAATACAAAAGCCTTTAATCATTTGAAATTTCGGTTTTGATTTGGTTTGATTAAATTATAGTTAAATATTATAGTATAATAATTGTAATGATAATTTTAATGTTTTATTTCTTATTCATATAAAATATCAAATGTATTACAAATACTATAATGCGAATCTTTTGTTATTATTCCACTGGGAGAGTAGTTTATTCAGTATGAAAATCGTCGGTAAAAATTATAAATTATACGAAAATTTAACTAACAATTCATAATTTTCTTATTTTAATTTTTAAAAATCCTTTATTTCGAATTTTTAATAAAATTTCTTTACATTAGATTTTAGCAGTGTGCTCTGCACCACTACATATGAAATCTTTAATAATCAAATATAAATTCGTGTAATTCCAATTGGATTCGTATACGTATACGTATGGAAGAATCTCTGCGCTCCTCGTGCTTATATAAATACTATTATTCTTTGGGGATTTTAATTTATACCTTAATTTAAATAAAACATTTTTATAATGACTGGTTCCCGTAACATAACTAGGATAGAATTTTACAATTCAAAAATATTCATTTATTTGAAATAATTAAAGTTATACAATTACCAAGAAAATTAATTTAAAATGAAAAACAAAAAATTAAAAAACGTATTGTTTTATTTAAAGAGTAGTTTATGACCAAATTAACAAAATGTATCATAAAATTTGTTATTCTTCTAAAGATATCAAAAAAATATATTTAAAATTGTCCATAGGGTATGGAATGGCCACACAAAGCTATGAAAATTGTTCAACAAATGTTATATAGTAAAACAAAACAAAAATTTCCTTCACGGTCGCATGCATTTGCATAATGTAACATAAAATTGTTTTAGTATGTTTTACGATTTATGTATCCATTAATTTTTATGTTTTACTATTTTTAATATAACATGCACTTTTTTTTGTTCAAGTTTAGAATGCCCAACGACAAAGCGGTATTGAGCTTACATTTTTTATGACTATAAAACGTATGCATTATTGTTAGTACCATTACAAAAAAAAAAAACAAGTTGTGACAAAAACTTTTTCTCCCTAAATATTTAATTATGCGTTATTGGCAAATATGGCTGCATCAGGTTGACGGCAGTTAACCTGATTACACGTGGAAAGGTAAAATAAAGCTGTAACATGATTTAGTAAATAGCCTTTCCACGAGAATATCAAAAAACTTTTCATATCAATTTTTAACAATAATTTAGGAATTCAATCTCATAACATTTATATTGACAAGTGCCAGTTATTCAATAATTTATTGGAAATTTTTTTTTGTGTACGATTTATATTTTTGATGGTCCCTACTGGATTACTGATTATTTATAAACGTATGTATGTTGAATGTATTTCCATGATTTTTTTATTTGTTATTGTATTTCATTTTCAAACATACGCCTTTAGGGCATTTCTTCCAAATTATACGATATTTTATTTTGTATAAATACTACATTTTCTTATAAGAGAGAAATATTTATTTAAAAAGCAACTTTATGTACTTCCATATAACATTTACCCCACAGTTTCAACTATGTACTGTACACACATATTTATTAAAACTGACATTACATTAAACATACTATATAGAAAAATATTGTATTTGCATGAATATGTTTGTAAAATTGTCTAATTAAAAATTTAATTAATTTTTTTTTAATATGTATGATGTACTTATACTTTGGTATGTATGCAGGCAGCTATTGTGCTCGGGTTTACAAATAATAAAATATGTATAAGTTTCAACCGAAATTCTGTTTGGTTTTGTTTGTATCTACATATAGCCAAATCTACCAACATAAATAATGGAAGAGATTTTCACAGTGTTTAAATACACTTTCCGTTCCCTTCTTTAATCTCTGGTTGCGGAAGTAAACAATTTTTTTTTTGTTTCTTTCCCCTGGGGCCCACCCTATTCTCGAATTCCACATCCATTTTCCACATGTGGACATCTATCAAAATTCATAAATGTATGTATATTATACACATGCAACCAAATACCCTATGGGACATTTTTTTTCACCTGCAATGGGTTTAACATTCGGAAATATTCCCTTAGTAGCAAAAAAATTCCATTATTCCATTAATTTTTATGAATTTTGATAGATGTCCACATGTGGAAAATGGATGTGGAATTCGAAAATAGGGCCTAAATTATATGTTTTATCCTAGGAGAGATAAAACTATGTGTTTTATCCTAGGAGAGATAATTTACTATTTTCGATTTCGTTCCCGGGGAAAGAAACAAACAAAAATATATAATTTGGTTTCCTTCTGCAAAGAGAGAAAAATATGAGAATTGAACGAAAAATGAATTTAAACCCTGAATTCCATTATATATTATCAGTATTATTTATTCACATACAACATAATTATACATTTTTTAAATGAATATAAACAATATTTATGTGTTTTTTTGGTGATAAGCGCAGATGATGTATTTCCCACATTTTTAAATTAACGTAATTAATTATTGATACAGATTCTTCCTGAAATAAACAATTTTGTTGATATTATTTATGTAACCCTATATGTGTGACATTTGGGAAATTTGAGGAATTACGGAAAAATAGGAAGCTTGGGAATTTAAGTGGTTCAAAATTCTAATTCTCATTTTTCCGTAGTTCCTTAAATCCCTCAAAAGTCAAATCTTGTAATAGCCTACGAATTTGATCAACAATTCTTGGACCCGACCAAAATAACCAATAAAGGAACAAGGACCAAAAAGTTTTGGGACCAACCATTGACTTTTGCGCAAATAGAATTGCGGTGTCATGACGTACCCAAATTGAAAAAAACGTATTATCCATACAAAAGATTTGGAAAAATAAGATTCGATTATAAAATTAGAATGGAAATCTCCCTTTTCCATAATATTTTAAAATTTCATCTTCCTTTATATAGTAAAATGTTACCTTTGCTAACTTAACTTTCAATGGACAAAAGAATCCAGACCATAAAGCCCCATTGGCTTTATATCTCTTTTAAAATTGAACATTACTCCAAAGATTTTCTGGGTATTAAGTCCCGTTAAAAGGGATTATTCATTTTATGGTTTTGGGTGTAATGCACAGTCGCCGAAAAGAACGACAATTTTCTATTTTTAAATTTTGGGTGATTTGGTTTTTGGTCGATTATTTGTGTCGCCTGCTGTTAGACATTTATTTTAATAATATGGGTTAATTGACTGACGAGTACGGTATACGAGAATAAAAAAATAGGGGTAGACTGTGTCTTCTACATGACCGTAGGTGTTTTCCGTGATAACGTTTAAGTATAAGCGGTGCAAGAAATGGTACGATATATGTGGGTTTGTTAAAATAAATTTCTTTATTATTAGCATCATCAAATGAGAGTACAGTAGTTGTTTGCAAACGATTACGTACTGGGCGATGGTACGAGAAGTACGATATGAAGCGCAGAGTCTCAGCAGTGATGGGCCTGACGAATGTGGGATCCAGACAGTGCCTCCCAAAGTCGTCGAGACTAGTGTATTGGAGACGCAGTCTGGGTCCAAGGTGTCCTTGATGAAGCGCATGAATTCGGGTTTAGCGATGACATCGATGTTTAAATCGCCGCAGAGCACAAGAGGTATATCGGGGTCCATACTGACATGTGGCGGTACGTACTCGCTCCGGGAGAATGACTCATCTGCTCCGATCATATGAGGCATTCTTCCTTTACAGTGCTCTGTAGCCTTGTAAATCGTCATTTTGTAGATCTAAATTTTAATTAAAATTTACGTGAAAATTAATTATTTTAATTTACAATAAATTATCTGTCACAGATTCTTTACGGCACAAATTGACAACAGAATTTTTCTGATCAGATGAGGCGTTCTATCGCTACAATGCTTTCAAGAATTTTTAATCTCTATTTTGTAGTTTGTAATTTTAATTAAAATTTCTGCGGAAATTAATTATTTTAATTTAAAATAAATTATCTGCTACAAGTTGGCTCCGATCAGGTGATGCATTCTCCCATTACAGTGTTCTCAAGCTTTGTAAATCACCATTTAGTAAATTTTAATTTTAATTAAAATTTATGTGGAGATTAATTATTTTAATTAACAATACGTTATCTGCCACGGTTTCTTTACGTACAAATTGACACCAGAATCACTCCGGCTACATAATGGATTCTCATGGTTGATTGTAAATCGCTCTTTTGTACTTTGCAATTTTAAATAAAATTTATATGGAGATTAATTAATTTAATTTAACATGAATTAACCACTATCGGTTTTTACGCAAAAATTGACCCCATCGGATCTCCGATCGGGTGAGCCATTCTCTCACTACACTGGTTCAGGAATTAAAATCGATCGAAATCAGAGGTTCGCGGTGCGGGTTCTCTTGTCGCCTGATGACGTTATTGCGATAATATTATGCGTGACACACAAAGCCGAAGGACCAATCTAAGCAATCATATCTTTAAATTAAAGGTAATGTTGATGAGTAATTGCCTCCGAACAAGGGTTTAATTTCTGGTCAGTTTTCTGAACATGCGGTGTAAAACGTTATCACGTCAAAAATTTGTAAACTTTTAGATTTTTCGTTTTGTTACTTTAACCCAAATAGAATTTTTTGGTTTGAAAAGTGTCTATGTAAGGTTGATACCTCTTCCATCATTTAGATATATTTTCAACTTAGAATAATCGGTTCTAACATAATAAATGGTAATTTAGTTTGTACAAAATGCTGTTAGTCATCGGGATCGTACAATATTAATTGTTAGATATCCACTCAAACGTCATCAGTTTTCTGCGAGCTCTTTTACAACAGATATGAAGTTAATACATACTTAACTTTTAAGTTAGATAAGTGCCTAATAATAAATAACGGACTGAATTGTTTTTTGGTACTTTACTACAAGTTTACTTAGTACAACAAAAATTAATTATGTTAGTTATTAGGACACGTATGAATTCTCATACAAAAAGAAATCATTGCACTTAACAACCAAATTAGTTAAATCCATGAACATTTTTTATTTCAACATTTTTCTTCATTTTTAACAAATAAACAGTAATGGGTAAAAAGGTGATAAGATAATAGACAGAAATATTGAATTAAGTTATTTTAACAGGCGTTTGTTTTGATTTTACCGTCAGAGCTACAGAAATCTCCATTTCACTTAATTTTTGAAAATAATGTAGCGATTGTTAATTGGGAATTCTTTGAAGATTATTCCACCTTTCCTCCAAATTGGTTTTATTTTGGTTAATTTCGTTAAATGACCTGATTGTACAGTTTTATTTTAATATAAAAATGTTTTTAAAATGTTTGTTTGTTTGTTTCTATCTCTGCAATCTTTTTCTGGGGCTCAAGGCACTCCCAACTCTTTCGCAGTTCCATTTTAACGTCCTACCTTACGCCGTTGCCAGCCAACTCGAGGACGTACGGCTATAGACCCGCTTTCGTTTAAACCACCTGCACATTGCATTGCTTCTTGCCAGCCTATAGTACTGACATGAAAAGTGGGTCGGCCCATGGATTCCGCACTCTCAACAGGGGGTCATAGATGTGTTCATCGTCATCACCGATCGTAATCAGATGATGAAAAATCTCTTTTGCATCCCGCCCCTATAGGGATTCGAACCCGGTACCTCCCGATCCAACCGCCGTAGCTTTAACCACTGCGCCGTTTGTTCGGTTTTTTTAAAATGTTGAAACTTTAGTTCTTAAAACTTTTAGCAATTGTTCAGTAGAACCAGAACTCGTCTCAATTTTCATTTGTTGTTTCACTAATTTCCACTATTTCCATGACGTATTAGTGTACTTAATTGGGATTAAATCCTCGACTTCAAAAACACTTGTCGCCGCCACCCAATATGCAGGTTTCATCAAAAGTACTGCAACATATTTCAGAAACAAACTTTTTCAGAGTGTTAGGGATTTTTAAATATTATTTTTCCTAAAGAAGCCAAAATAAATTCTGCATTGGCATGTATCGGACAGAGACAAATATTATGAGGCATTTTAGATACAATAAATACCTCTGGAGGACGTAGTTTGAAAAATTTTGATATTTCAATTGTAAAATTTGGATTATCTTCTTTAAATAATGCAAAAGCTTCTTTTACGCTAAACATCATGTGCCTGATAGGTTTAAGAATTCTGTTTTCTTTAGTGCTTTTTACCGATTTTAGGTCTTTTTTGATGGCGATACATGACTTATGTCATCTCTATTATAAAATTGACAAACGGATTGTCCGGATTGCTGAATGGAACACTATTTGGAATTATTTCTGCTGCAATCTGTGAAACTATTCTTTCTCGATGGGTCTATGTTGCTGGTAAGGCCTTTCTTACTTTCATACATTATTAGTTTACGAATTTATTACGCCACAATTGGAATTAAATCAAATTGATGAATTAAGCTCAGAAACTAATTTGTTTCCGGGTTTATTTCCACTTTTGATGAATGTTTTCTGATCTTAATTCCGCTTACTCGGTGGAAAAAAGTTGGAAACTTTCGTCGGAACTTCTTTTGATACGCTCATAAATCAACTCCAAGCTTAGCTCAAATAATAATTGAAATCTCGAATAATATCGAAGCCTGTAAAATTTTGAATCATAAAACCTGCTAAAATTCCAGAAAATATCGATATATTACTTACTAACTAATATCACGCAACTTCAACGTCTTACAAGTTGCATATTTCGAGTATACGAGTGAAACTCGAATAATTTCGAAAAACTCGAATAATCTAAGCATATCAAAAGCAATTCTCGAAAAAATAACTGGAAAACCTCAAATAATGTCAATTAATGTTGATAATTTTGAATAAATGCTAACCAAATTCAAGCTATTTTAACGCATATACCTAAGTATCTAGATTATTCCAAAAATCTCAAATTTCCAGAACCCAAACTGAATATGAATGCCTGCGCTTTTATTTTCAAATCAAAAACTAAAATCAAATAATATCGAAAAAAATTTAAAATTTCGAATAATGTCTAAATACAAAATGCTCAACGCCAAACAAACCTCGAGTAAGCTTATTGGAAACACTTTGAAACCCCGTTTTACTTGTAAGGCGGTAATATTACGCAACTTATCGTCAAAATTAGAGAAACTCGAATATCCTTTATTAGGAATAAAATTAAATATATTAAGGAATTAAATATAAATTTTAAAAAAAAATTAAAACCACCCAAATGCGAAAATCGAGACGCCTAGGGGCAATAATGCATAAGTGTTACACGACAATCTTTTTGTGAAAATTGCGACAAAAGGTGGTGATGTAAGATATTTTGATTTCTCATTACGCTTAATCGCGTTTTTCCACAATTGCAACTTTGTAAAATTTGAGTTCTCGAAACTAGGGAACAGGTAGAGGTAATTCTTTAGCAATTGAAATTAAAATGTGGATGGAGTACAAGTAACTAAAAGTTGCTTTATAATTACAATGAAAGTCTGCTGACAATTTGCTTGCAGATTCTTATTCTGTCATGACTTTTGCAAAATTTATAAGTAATTCAGTGTAAATAAAAAACCCGGTAAAAACGATTAATATCATTTTTTTTTTTGCTGGCGCTGCCTCCCATAGAGGGATTTGGCCGCTTCATGATGAAGTTTCATGATCATTTTGCTAACGGATAATGAATGATTATTTCCTATTAGGGCCTATTAGGTCCTATGTAATATGTTACATTTTAGAAAATCACTTTGCCGTAATGTCTTCAGTCTTCACCGTTCACCAGCTAGGCGGTGCATAGTGTGGCAAAAAAATATGGAAGGTACCTTGTTAAATGCCTAATAGAATTACATACACAAAAGAAACACTGAAAAACCGAAGAATTTTATATTCAATAAACAGATAAAATATAATATTAATAGAAAACATCGAGTTTTTTAATAGATGTTTCCAGTAATCGTTTATTACCGAAATAAATTTAACTAACTTGAAAAAATATACCGCAAACGGAGACGAGAAAAAAATAAAATATTCAAATGTCCAAAAAAACATCTGAAACTAAAACAAATTTACTTCTTCAGAATCTGAATCCTGGTGTTCCAATAATATCATACCCTTTGGTGATAGCTTTGAATCCTTTTTAGGTCGCAATATTTTTAAATAAGTTATTTCAGGATCTGAAGGCATAAGTAAATGATGTATGATATCTGTATCTGTGCAATTTTCAATTCGCGATGTTTTTCTTGTGTTAAACAGTATTATTCTTTTAAAGCCTTTATTGCCTGCTTCTAGAACTTCCTCGAAAGCTGTCTAATTGGATCCATAGCAGTACGAATTAAACTTGCTCCATGTAATAAAACTTTATGTACGCTCGCTGGAATGTAATACCAATTATAAAGCTCAACATATAGTTTAGCAGTTTCCTTAGTGTACTCTTCAAATCGATCACAGTTTATTTCTCGTCCACATGCCATCACGTGCAGGATATTGGAAAATCTTCTAATCAAAGACTCATCAACACCTGTTGCTAACCTGGTTATGTCTGGAAATTTGGAAATTAAAAAAGTCGCCTTGCTGTATTTCCATCATTAGATGTCCCGGAACCTTGTCTTGTAACATCTGCTATTAGTTGAAGTTCTCTTTTTAGGTTTACTTCAATTTTCTGCTTTATTTCTTTATATTCTTTGGTTAAACGGCTTTTTTTAATGAGAATTAACCTATGTAATCCAATAATGCAGAATTGATAATCCAAATTGATATGCATCTTCATCACATTCTTTAAAATCAAGAGCAGTTAAATTGTTCGTCGTCTTCGGTGTGGCTTTACAGATATTGCAAGTAGCAGCAGATATATTTCCGGTTAAATCATTGCAAACTTTCTATGCCGTTGAAGCTCATCTAATGAGTTAGTAGACATAATTTTAGTTGCCAAATGATCCAAAAGATACTGCAGTTTAACACTAGTGCCTTTTTCAGAACTTGTCAAATTTTGAGGATAACATCTTTCCTTTTCTCGTTGCAATTTTTTATATGTTGGAAATAGCTTGTTGATCAATTTATCATCAAACTTCTTTACATATTTTCTTAATAGTCCGTACTTGTCCACTGTTAAATTCAAGTCGATGAATAATGCCAAAGCTGATTTTACTTCTAAATCAGTCCCTTGAAGCTTGATGTTAGATATTTCAGATGAGGTACGCTTTTGTTTTTTCATAAAACACGCTGCTGAATGTTCAATTTGTTCCGCCTTGTATGTATTAAGAAGTAATCCACTCCTCCTGCTTTTGGTTTTCTCAGAACTCTTTACAAATTCCTTCTCCTGACGTTTAGTGGTTGTAGACGTTGTTGCTGTAGAACTTGCTCGTGCAGATCTTGCTGCCACAGATATTTTTGTTGTATCTTCATTTAGCAATACTTCCAAATCATGTGTCAGCAAATCACAATTGTGTTTGAGGAATCTACTTTTGTTTCTGTGGGATTTTAGCCATGTTTTCCGAGTAACGATTTAAAAATATGGCTCTAATTTTCCATCTAATTTGATCTAGCTTTTTTGCATTAAAACCAAGATTGTTTTAAGCTATTTCTGTAATTATAGTTGATAGTTGCGAATAATCGTAACGTAAAATGTGGAAATAGGGTTATTTAAAGTTTAATTTGAAATGTTGGATTCTCAACTTTTATGGAGATAGCGCAAAATAAAACGGAGCCTAATTCTAGTTTGGTGTAATTAGGTTCTAAAATTTGCTTAGCTCTAAATCATAAAAAAACGGTTTAGTAGATGTTAGCATTAGTAAGCGTTGTTTTACGTTAAATAAAATTTAGAGTCAATCTATATTATATAAAAATGAATTCCTGTTTGTTTGTTTGTCTGTTCCGAATGGGCGCCTCAGCCGCTCAACCGGGGCCGGACCCCGGGATCTAGGGGCTGCGGTACAAATTTTTTCGAAAATTTTAATTTTCTTTAAATTTTTCCACGAAAATGAGTTTATGGGGCTGGTTATATGAAATTACTGACATGTTCGAATCCGAGGGGCACAGCCCTAGATCAAAAATTAATTTTTTAGATACAAATATTTGATTATTTCAAAATTACTTCTCAGTCTCTCAACCGATCGCCGTGAAATGTTTACCATGCAAATGTGGCATGTTCAGGACCAATCTTACGATATTGTGAAAGGGGCTGGACCCCGGGGTCTAGGGGCCATGGTACAAATTTTTTCAAAAATTTAAATTTTTTTACGAGAATTAGTTTTGGAAAGGGGTTATATGAAGTAAGAGATATGTTCGAATTCGGGGGGTCCGCCCCTGGATCAAAAATTCATTTTTACATGTAAAGATACAATTATTTGATTGCTCTGAAATAACGCCTTAGCCGCTTTACCCATCGCCATGAAATTTTTACCATGTATATGTTGCATGTTCAGGACCAAGCCCACGATACTTTTGAAGGGGCTGGACCCCGGGGTCTAGGGGCTGTGGTACAAACTTTTTCTCAAATTTCAATTTTTTTAAATTTTTTGACGGGAATGACTTTAGGAAAGGGGTTATATGAAATTAGTGACATATTCCAACCCAGAAGTCTGCCCTGGATCAAGAATTCATTTTTACATGTATAGATACAGTTATTTAAATGTTCCGAAATAGCGCCTTAGCCGCAAATTTATACACCAAAAAGGATATCTAGCGTGCGATTGTTATACACAAATCATACCTCTACTATAATTGATTTAATTATTCAAATTAATTTTATTAATTTAAATTTAAGACAATCTTTCATCACTTTAACTGAAGACAAATCTATGAACACTTATACTATCCATACTAATAATCCACTTTTACTGGTTTGACATGTACTGTTTAATGATATCCTATTTATCATATCCTGTTTTGAAATGTACCATAATCAGCGAGTTCTAATTTCCACATAACTTCAGAAATAATTAACATTCTATTTTAATCCACTATTGCAACCGGCGGCTTTTAATGAAAATAGTAGTTTCATACTAAACGCCAATAGTTTATTACTTTATTTAGTTTATTACTTAAATAATCAATGATTGTTTCATAAAATCAATTCTAGGAAAGGTACTAAAAAATATTGTACGTATAAAACTGATTTACTTTGAAAAGTACTAGCGTTTTATATTTGAAAATAGCATCTTATACAAGAAACATCCTTGGATTCAAATTATTGTACGTGTAAAATTGCCTTAGTTTGAAAAAACTTCTTTTGTTTTTCGAAATGTCATTTTCAACCACAGTTCGCGGTAAAACGTATCGAAGTGGACGTAATTTTAATCGTTTTGAATAAATTAATATTAATTTGTGTTTCGGATCCCGTTGTTCTCGATTAGTTAGCTATATTGCAATAAAATAATTGTTGGTGATTATTTTTCAGGTATTAATTATTATTTCAAGTGAATATACATTCTTATTAGATTTTAGTTTTCAGTTTATAAACGTGTTAATCTATGATTACTTTTTGATTGTAGATAACATTTGATTTTGCTTAAAACAAATTCCGTAAAGACATTTTCAAACACTGTTCGCGGTGAAACGTATCGAAGGGAACATTAAAATCGTTTTGATAAATTAATACTAATTTCTGTTTTGAATGCCCGTCATTCCTGATTAATTAGTTACACGTTTCATTTTTGCTTAAAAAGGCCACCGAAAAAAAGATCAATTGGGCAGGTAACTGCAAAGTCGAAGAAGATTAGAGCCGCAAGGGTGGTTGAATCAAGCGAATAGCGTGAAACACGACTTGAAAATGATCGAAGCAGTACGCCTTCTTCTAGAGCTAATAAAACAACTTAACAGCGCGAAACACGACTTGCAAACGTTCGAAGCAGGATGTCTTCTTCAAGAGCTGATGAAACCATTGAACATCGTGAGGCCAGGCTGAAAGTCGATCGGTTACGATATGGACGATTAATAGAAACTTTTAGAGGTGATTTAAAGTTAGCAGCATTCAATTACGAGAAAGACTATGATTACAATGTTTCAATTGGGCAAATGGAAAACATTTGTTTGTATTGTTATGCTTTAAAGTTTCACAATGAATCGCCTGGAATGTGTTGTTCAAATGTAAAAGTGAATTTGTCTCTTCTGGATGATCCACCTGAACCTCTTCTAGCTTACGTCTCCGGAACTACTGAGTTATCCAGACATACAAACACAACTCATGCTTTCAAATACAGCGATGTAAAGAGAGAATTCTTGCATAACAATCAAGGTATTTGAATTATATACCTCCCGTGCAACGCCGGGTAACTCAGCTAGTTTAATTATAAAAATCAAAATACTAATATACGCTCAAATGAAAGAGGATGATTTTTAAAACCAAAGAAAATCCCAAAAAGCGAGAAAATCAATTTGATGGTTAGCGTACTCTAATCCTGGATCAATGATAACTATGTAGCTATTTAAAGCAAAATATCCGCCTAGTTCCCATAATGGCTATTTTATATTCAATTTTTGTTATTTTTTCCAAAATTAAAAACGCGAGAAAAATGTAAATTCATATACATATAAATCCATGTACGTACATATGTTCAAAATTTCATTTTTTGCATAAAAAATGTTACTACGCTTTTATAAATTTATGTGCAACATACAACTTTTACGAAAAAATCAACTTTTTCAATTTTTTCCACATCTTTTCATAAATTAGCCATAAATAGTAGCTTTACGATTATTCGTAATCTATTTTAATAAAATTCACACGGATAGCATTGTACTATCGCCTACAATAGTTGGTAATATATGAAAACATAAAACTACTAAGTTTTTACGATTTTAATGGGAGCAACAATCGCCTTTTAATATAAAAATTTCCAATTATATTTATAATAAAAAACAGGGCGATCTATGATCACATTCACAACAATATACAGAATAAAAAGATTATGAAGGATACAAAGGATACTTTTATGGTTTTAGGTTTGAGAAAAATTGACTCACAGTAAAAAAAAACGAAAGAGAAAAATTCTGATGCATATAAGCAGAACCATCTTGATGTGAATAGAGCCAGCATATGAAAATGAACTTTACCTTTAAAGCACGAAGCGGGGTAATTTGGGTCCCCCAAAAAAAGGCTTTTCCCTAATTACATCGTTAATATTTTTTTTATTATGTCCTCCTTTCGTGTAGTTGATTCATTTAGTAGGGTTTGTGTAGTGTGGTACAAATAGTGTATTTTAACCGTTTATTTTATTAAAATAAGATGATATTATTTATGTTTTTTTCTTGTTTATTGCAAAAATTGTATCTAGAAGTGAATATTTGAGTCTAGAAGATACGGTTGAATATTTTCATTCTTTGTCTCATAGTGAAGGTGAAATTGATGGGCAATGTGGCTCGGAAATATGATAATATGTAATATAATAAGAAATATAATATGAGAAATATGAAAAAATTATCATTAGGAATAATAATGAAACAAGCCGGAATATATTGTTTTTTAAAAAATAAATGATTAAATGTTGTTGAAAAATATAACATAATTCTTTTTTAATAATAAACTACTAAAAAATAAAAGTTGTAAACATGTAAATCCCTTTTTTAACTGGGGGAACATAGTGACCCCACTCAATCTTTCGGGTTTTAAAATTAGCTCAGTGCTTTGAAGGTTAAAACAAGGGATAAAGAAACATTAAAAATTCATTTATTTTCATAGTTTCTGTATGAAAAAACGCGATTCCGATTGACGATAACACATTAATTAGTTCAATCAGTTAAATCATTTTTTATGAAATCGCTAACAAACAACTCAATGTCTTATTCATTTAAAACACAGATTCTCAAATTTCCCTATTTTCCAGCAATAATCAAAAGAAAATAAGGGAAATTAAATTAAAAAACATTCTACAACAACAACAATGTGTATTAAAAAGAGAAAATTCAGTTAATGACGTCATCATATGCCCACATCTAAAACCAATGGTAAGAAAAAGGACAACACGTCTCCGCTCAACAACCAAAATAAAATAAATCAGAAAGAGCAAACAGAAAAAAATAAATCAATACAATTAATATTGGGCGCTTTCAGGTCCGCCAACTGTTGGCAACATGTTGAGCAAAATGAATATGTTGTTTTCTGATTGCAACTGATTTATTCAAAATTTCTTGGCAATCGATTTCTATCAATAAATTTTCAAAGCCAACATGTTGTGAGACCTGAAAGCGCCCAATGAGTGCGAAGAAAACAAAAAATCAAAACAATCTAGCATGCTTTGCAAATTCAAAATAACTATAGAAACATATTCGAACTCAAATTTGAATGGAGGCAATGAAAGAGATGATTATTGTATTGTTCATAAATTTCGAGTTATGTTGATGGCATATATTACAAAAACAACAATATTTTAAATTTTAAAGGTATCTTATTTTTCATGACGGTTTTCACTAAGAAATAAACATTTTCAAGACTCGATTTTTCTATCAATAATATATTGTATAACAAATGAAGAAAACGAGTAATTGCAATACGAATGTAAAATTTGCAGACTGAGAGATAGCGAGGGCTGCACTCACTTGAGCATTGCAATGACTCATTTTCACACGAGTTACACACGCTATTTTTTTCTACGATAGAAAAAAAAAATTATTCGCAACAAAAAATGAAATTGAAACGTTTCGATTTTCACAAATCGTGTGGCAATATTAGGAAATCGTTGTCTAATGAATATTTCCACACGATTTTAGTAGACGACGCAAAGGCTCCTTTTCTTATATAATTTAAATTCAAAAATCATCATCGAAAGTATAGGTTACTGCACTATCGTACAAAATAACATTACATGTTTCATGAACATTTTCATATAAAAACAAAACAAAAGCTCACATTTCTAATAAACTAAAACTGTAAATGAAAATAACCGTTTCCCCATATAGTTTCATAGTAAAGAAAAAAATGTATGTACCTTATTTTAAGCTTAGTAAAAAATACAGTCGATAGTGGAGGCTCTTATTTATACAGTAGGCTCTGATATAAGATACAAAGACAATGATTTTTTTGTTGTTGTTTATTAAAAAAAAAATGTGTGTATCCTCTACGCACGACAGAAGAGAAACTAGTTAAGCTAAAAAATTGTAGTATTCGTTTTAAATGATACATTTAAATCTTTTAATACTAAATTTCAAAATGTATTTCTTGTTTTTTCATTCTTTACAATTTAAAACTGGTTTATGATAGATAAAATAAGATATAAAAACCCTATTCTTCAGTCCTTCCAAATAGCGCGAGAAAACTGTATCAATAGTTGATCCAGATCTTGTCGTTGACTCTATAATATTGTTTATCGTTAAATTAAGTGTTTCTTGAAGAACTTGTATTAGTGCGTTTGCTTGGTCCGAAGCAAAATGCACATTAAAATTCCCACAAAGGATCATCAAAATTTTACCGAAGTATTATTTCAGTAACGCTGCAGCTTGTACAGTATACGGCAGAAAAATCTGACGGATGAATTTTATTACTTCAATAAGCGACTGGTTTGGCGAAATGTATATCACAATGATAAATATCGGCGGTCTGTTTTCTGTACTACATTCAACCGCACAAACTTCCCCAACCGTCGACACATTTTCAAAAAAGGAATAAGCTTGCCTCAAATTCCAAATCTCATGTGGAGCAATAACATTAGTTTGGTCTGCCGAATTGTGGTATATTGCCATTCCGCCACTTCTTCATTTCTCAGCCACGTTTCTGACAGTAATAAAACATTTGATCGATGTATTACTGCATTGTTCGGGTCTGTAGAATGAGCTCGAAAACTCTGACAATTTAATGAAAACATACTCAGTGCCTTTTTGTTGCTAATAAATTCTGTAAGCACTTTGTCCAGAGTGATCATTGGATTGATGGAAAGCTTACGAAACTCCTCTTGTGGACCGATCATAGATGTTGCCTTCCTTCGTCCATGATAGAATGTCTTTTCGTTATCGCATGAAACTATATAAAGCCCTACGATGCTCGTTACTCTTGATAATATAAACATCAAGCAATTGCCGGGAATGTGTCTTGTGGTATTCATAGACTATCTCGCTGAACGTGAGGGCGAAATTTTTAAAGCTGTGTGGACAGTTGTTCCGTTAATTGCAACAGCAGCCTTCCCAGTAGACGCGCATGTTACGTTTATGTAGACATTTCAGTAACTATCATTATTAGTAAATCGGTTGTAAATTTCCTTTAGAAGTTTTATGACAAATGTTTTGCCATATCCTGCTGGTCCGGTAAAGAAAATTTGGAATAAAGCTCGATTTGGAGAATTAAGATTTGCATCAACAGTAGCAACAACAGTGTTATCTGCTTCATATTTGCCATTCGCATCAGTTCATAAAATTGTTCATTTGGCATTAAGATTTCCCGTTTTTTAGCGATAGCACCGAGTTTGTTTAGATTAGAGTTGTTCGTCGAATGTCACTATTCATATACACATTTTAATTGCCAGATAGTTCTTGAAATGGATTTGGTTCCGGAAATCGGTTGACCACGTACCTCATTTCTTCAATGATGTCGTCACGATATAATTCTCTACAGATTTCGATTGTTTTACAAATATCCAAATCTGATTCGAATTTTTTACGTTTTTTTACGTAAATTTCGATGAATTTCATTTCTGCAAGAATTTCAGTTTCCTCTTTCCTCATGCCCATAAGGTAAGAGTCACCAACTCGCGTTTGTACTCATTGATATCTATCGCCATGTCATAATTTCTATATCGTATTATGCGTGGATCTTTTCGTTTCAACAAACTGAGCGAGTGTTATGTTTTCCATATTTTCTAGCCTCTGTTCATACTTATCAAA